>JARQOD010000004.1:313767949-313810383 GCA_033576555.1 Oophaga sylvatica
TCAGAGGGACAAAAACGAATAAAAGTAGAAAAAATAAATAAAGCAACATTTGAAAGTGAACGGAAAAAAGAGAGTTTAAAACCACCTCACAGTTTGGCAATGAGATAGGAAATAAAAAAGCCATAAAACTGTGGAGAGAATGTGTAGAAAAGTGTTGTCACAACACAAAGTAAAGAACATTTTGCCACCAGTTTACCAAAACCCGGAAATTTTGATTAGGACACTTGCCCAAAATGGGGCGGCAATTTTTAAAGAATTTTGTAAGAATTTTAAAAGGGGGTTTTTTCAAAATTTGGGAACAACCTGTTTTTCAATTTTCAATACTCCCCCTTTTTTAATAACAAAAACCCCTAACTCACTTCCAGTTCTAGCACCTTTTTCAACGATGATGGCACTGGCTTTTTTTGGGGAAATTGAAATGATGTTTTCATCCCACCCTTTTTTCAACAACTGTGCAGCCCCTTCACCCCTCAAAAATGCATTGGTTAAAATAACTCAGAAGAATAAAGCGCTGATTTAATTGGGGGGAACAAACTTAAGGAAGTGAGAGTAAAGGGAAAAGAGACTTAAACTGCATCGGGCTTGACATAATTTACGTAACCCCGGGGAAAAGGGGAAAAACCCCTTTCCCGGATTTTTTCGTTTTTTTTCACTTTTTTTTCGCGGAAAAAAAACGTGTAAAAAAACGCAAAAAATAAAGCTTTGCAATTATTTAAAATTTGAATCTGAAATTTTTTGTGCACAAGGGTGCTTTTTTTTTCTGCAAAAAAACCATCGGGGAAAAAAAGAAGCAAAAATGTTTTTTTAATTTTCGCGAAAATTCTAGCTTTTTTCCCCGCTATCTATTGACCTAAAAAAGTTCAGGTAAAAAAAAAACCCCAAAAAAAAAACTGCAAAATCCCCCAAAAACCCCGCGCGTTTTTCCCTTTGCAAAAAAAAGCCCGGGTTTTGCCAGGAAAAATGCCACACTTTCCGAATGTTGCCTTAGCCTGTAGAGTCATTTCCCAAACATCGCTGGAACAACGCTATACCATATGTGATTATAGTTTGCTATTTTTTTATAATGGGGATTTATAAAATTGGGGTTTCATGTTTGTCCAAGTAGTGGGAACAAATTTTAATACAGCCCCTAGGAGACTTCAGGATGTCAAACATGTCATTCCAGGGCAATTGGAGTCTTTGCAGTGCTTATGATTTGTCACAAATAGACATTTTTGGAAACATTCAGTAAAACTAAGGAATTAAAATTCCAAAATATTCGCTATTCTCTAGAGATGATTAGTTCGATCCACAGAGAATCAAATTTGAGACAATTTTCCTGAAATTCACGTCACAAGAAATTCAAATAGTTTGCAACTTGATTAGTGCAGCCAATTACCCTCTGCCACCCCCAAAAAAGATGCCATGTGACATTTTACACACTACTGAACAATCACAGAGTGGGCTACTTACAATAAGAATGACCAGGCAGGCTTTGCAATAATGACTTGCAGCTATCACATCACAGGAGCAAGGACATGCTCATAATTGTATCTGAAAATAAAATGAAAATAATATTCAGAATATAACATTAAATGAATAGCAATAAATAAATAATTATATCACGACAAAAAATCCCTTACACCATAAGGTACAAAATAGGCAAACATATGGCATGGGATAGATATTAAATGAAAATTACAAAAATTAGATTCATTATTTTGCTGATTACCAGCCACAGGTTGCCAATGCAGCCCAACATGAAATACCTAAACATTAAATACACCATTAGGAGGTAAAAAAAAATATAACCATATTGCTTAATAATGTGCACAATTCCAATTAATGATAAATATAAATAGCACTAATGCATGTCAAGCAATTTTGACCTTGCATTGATCTACATTATAATCCCATACACAAGAATAGATGAGAAAAACATTATAAATCATGATTATATGAAATTCATGTACGGTATAAATCCTTACTTAATAATGCTATCAAAACTGTAAGAAAATGTTTTTGTTACAAAGGATTCATGAGAGATATAGTGGAAAATTCCAAGCTGGTGAAGTATTATCACTGCTTAAAGAAGGGAAGTCCAATGAACAGGTTTACAAATGGATAATAATTAAAAAACTATTGGGATGTCTCATACCGCATGGTCACCATGGGCTTTCCATTCCATAACTTTATTGCAATGTCCAGTATGATTAATCTCCATACTCAAAACAGTTGTAATATAACTTCTAAGATCTTCATAATCTTCACAATCATAACCATGATTTGGCATAATTGCACAATCCGATACAAGCAGAGTATCTGCCTCTCCACATAGCCCAAATGGGTACTCTCAACAGCAATAATGTAGCTTCTATGATTACCTAAAACATTCATCTTCATGACCATATTGCACAATCTGGCATACTTGCACAATCCAATACACCCAGGATGTGCACCTATCTCTTGCAAGCCCAAACCAGCAATCATAGGGTATTCCGGCATTAGCCATGCTACTCCAACTCACTAACATGAAAGGTTCAAGCATCGCTACACATTTGTAGTTAGTGCTAACTAATTCTCCACAAATTTAATGTCATTTACTATTTTCTGTGGTCTAGAGAGAAACCAGGGCATAAAAATATGAGAAAACATGAAGAAAAAAAAGCAACTAATACATACTTCACTGTTCACTTACTCTGTTCACTATCACCTTTATGGTCTTTAGCGCATCGTGTTACCACCATGCACTGTATCTTTAGGCTAGGCCGAGACTTTCGGCCACAACTAGATGTATGCGCCGTGTTTTCGTAGGCCTAGTTACGGCAAAAGTCCAGTCTAGAGTGTAAGACTAGGCACGGGATGTCTCTACTCATGGATCTCTAAGGCCACGATGATATTCTGACATCACAACATGCACCACAACCTTACATTGCTCACTCAGGCTGGGAGTTTGCGCCATGAATAATCCTGGGATGATCCCATACATGTGCAGTGTCATTCCAGGCCAAGTCACTGCTGGAAGTCCTGGCCTTGTGTGCAGTAAGCGGCGGTAAGTGCAGTGAGAAGAAGTAGTGAAAACTGTATAAGTTAATGATGGTAACAGAGGAGGCTGGAGAACTGAGTGATGAGATATTAGTTTTCTCTTTTTTTTTACATTTTTCCAGCCCCTTATGGTTCAACAAGATGGCAATCACCCAGAACCCAATTTTGCTGATTTCGAACTGACCGAATTACAATAAATCTACATTCTGGAGAATACAGATTTTTTGGAAAATTGAGCAAAATACAATAAACGCAATCATCTTTAGTTAAACATTATAAATGTTTTAAACTTTGTTACTTGACTTAAAAGCAAGCAAGATAAAAACACAAAAACCCTACTTTGATTTATTCACTTCCATATACTGAAGACCAAGAAAAAGAAGCCGAACATGTGGTCAGTAGAGAAAATTGGGACAACTGGTATAAATGTAAAATACCTTTATTTAACAAAAAATTGTAAGGGGTAACACAACAACAAGAGGTGCCCACACAATTATTAAAAAGAAAGCATGATTATACACAATTTAGAATTATAAAAACGAAAACACTCGGTACTATATGAACAATATGTATCAACCTGAATGTACAGTACATCACAGGTAATGCATTATGCATCAGGTACATACAGTGCCTTGTGAAAGTATTCGGCCCCCTGGAACTTTTCAACCTTTTCCCACATATCATGTTTCAAACATAAAGATACCAAATGTAAATTTTTGGTGAAGAATCAACAACAAGTGGGACACAATTGTGAAGTTGAACAAAATTTATTGGTTATTTTAAATTTTTGTGGAAATACGAAAACTGAAAAGTGTGGCGTGCAATATTATTCGGCCCCTTTAACTTAAAACTTTGTTGCGCCTCCTTTGGCTGCGATTACAGCTGCAAGTCGCTTGGGGTATGTCTGTATCAGTTTTGTACATCGAGAGACAGAAATTCTTGCCTATTCTTCCTTGGCAAACAGCTCGAGCTCAGTGAGGTTGGATGGAGATCGTTTGTGAACAGCAGTTTTCAGCTCTTTCCACAGATTCTCGATTGGATTCAGGTCTGGACTTTGACTTGGCCATTCTAACACCTGGATACGTTTATTTGTGAACCTTTCCATTGTAGATTTTGCTTTATGTTTGGGATCATTGTCTTGTTGGAAGACAAATCTCCGTCCCAGTCTCAGGTCTTTTGCAGACTCCAACAGGTTTTATTCAAGAATGGTCCTGTATTTGGCTCCATCCATCTTCACATCAATTTTAACCATCTTCCCTGTCCCTGCTGAAGAAAAGCAGGCCGAAACCATGATGCTGCCATCACCATGTTTGACAGTGGGGATGGTGTGTTCAGGGTGATGAGCTGTTTTGCCTTTACGCCAAATATATCGTTTGGCATTGTTGCCAAAAAGTTCGATTTTGGTTTCATCTGACCAGAGCAGAGCACCTTATTCCACATCTGACCAGAGCACCTTGGTAACCAGCCAATCTAAGAATAGAGAGAGGCTGGTAACCTAGGCAATCAACTATATACTATAGAATTTAAAATGCCTCCATTCTTGACAAACGAGAAGATTTTTAACAGAAAATACATTGCTAGGCTGATTACAGGTCCTTCTCAAAAAATTAGCATATAGTGCTAAATTTCATTATTTTCCATAATGTAATGATTACAATTAAACTTTCATATATTTTAGATTCATTACACACCAACTGAAATTTGTCAGGTCTTTTATTGTTTTAATACTGATGATTTTGGCATACAACTCCTGATAACCCAAAAAACCTGTCTCAAAAAATATAGCATATCAAGAAAAGGTTCTCTAAACGACCTATTACCCTAATCTTCTGAATCAACTAATTAACTCTAAACACATGCAAAAGATTCCTGAGGCTTTTAAAAACTCCCTGCCTGGTTCATTACTCAAAACCCCCAACATGGGTACAGGTACTGCCACACTAAACGCTCCCGCTAACGATCACGATAACGACGCATACTAATGCGATCGTTTTTGTGATCGTTTTAATGTCGCTATTAGCTGCCACATTTAGCGATCTCGTTAACGACGCATAAGCGGTTAGCGATCTCTTTAACGACTTTGGCGGTCGTTGGTACCTGCCACACTGCATGTACTGTGAAAGATCACGAGCTCGATAGGCGTGACTGAGCGCAATTTTTGCACGCCCCTCATCACAGATTGGTGGTCACTATTTATCTCAGATATTTCACATATTCTCTGCGATCCAGTTTGTGACTGCTGCGGTCACTTTGCAATCGCAATACCGTTTTGCGTCGCGAATTCGGCCGCACGTAACGTGCGCACGCCGTGACGTCATGGCGCTGGCGTCGCCCAATGCGGAGTTGCTTGTAATGGCGGCAATGGCGGCGAGACAGGCGAGACAGGCAAGACAGCGCGGGGCTAAGTGGGCAGATGAAGAGGTCCGTTACTTAATAAAAAAAACGGACCTCTGGGATTACCACTGCAGGCTACCTGTGGCGCATCCAATGCGCCACAAAAGGGTATGCCTGCAGAGAATCCGGCGGGGCCTGCAGAGGCGCTTTAATGTGCGGCGGACCAGGCAACAAATCCGAAAGAAGCTGGCGGACCTGTGATACCGCTCACGCGATAGGGTCGCCAGCATCCGGGCCCAGCTCCGCAGGCCTCTGAGTGAGTATTGATGAGGGTATCTGGAGAGGTTATGTTTTGTGGGTTAGGCTACTTTCACACTTGCGTTTTTTTTGCACTGCGTTTCGAGCGCACATGAAGCGCATTAAAAAAACGCATGCAAACGCTTGTAAACGCTGCGATATTTAGTCGCATCTGCATGCGCATTTCGAAAAAAAAGCAGCGTTTGTCTGCGATTTCATGCGTTTTTTCATGAGTTTGCGTTTTTTTTGGCGCATGCATTGTCTATGTGTCACATTTCTATCATCTCTGTCTCTATCATCTGTCTCCATCATCTCTGTCTCAATCATCTCTGTCTTTTTTGACCGGAAAATAAATTGCAACATGTAGCGTCTAGCGCGTATGGGCGCACACCGGGAAAATGCGCAGCGCACGACAAACGCACATGAACGCGTGCAAGCGCTAGACCATGCGCCCGGCATGTTAAAGATAGGAGAACATTGCGCATGCGTCCGATAGCGCAAGTTGCGCTGCCAAAAAAAACGCAATTGTGAAAGTAGCCTTATCTACCTATATCAATGCACCCGCAGTGATGGGAGTACCGGCAGTGATGGGGCAAGGCAGTGAAGGGAGTACCAGTTGTGAGGGGGTTTATAGGCATGGATGGAAGTACTGGCAGTAACGGAGCCAGTAAGCGATGGGAGTACCAGCAGTGATAGGGCAGGCAGTGAAGGGAGTACCAGTCGTGAGGTGGTTTACAGGCATAGATGGAAGTACTGGCAGTAACGGGGTTAGTAGAAGGATTATTTGACTGAATTGTATATTTTATTTACAGCACCACCTTCACCAGCTGCTGCGGCTCCACCGTCCCCAGCTACCCCTCCACCTCCATCTCCTTCCCCGCTACCCCTCCACCACCATCCTCACCACACCTCTCCAACCCTTCAACCCCTTCATCGGCAGCAACCCCCCCTCGTGACTCGGTGGGTTCCAGCCCTTCCCCAGACGTTACCTTCTCTCCAGCATCATCCCGTGACACGGATGCAGGCTCCCCATCAGGTAATTAACGCACATTATATAAGCTTCAGACAAGTTTGAGAACTTTGTAAGGTCTTATTTGTAATGACTGTTGTGATATAATTTTTTTTCCTTTTTTTCCCTAGCCGGCGGAGCAACAGGTTCTGGGTGGGCGGTCAGCGGTTCCTCTGAGGAAAACCGTAAGTGTTAACAAACATAACATGTACATGTTGATGTTTCAACAGAATTCCCTGGTTAACTGTTACCTTTACCTCCACAGAAATCCCAACTGCCCAGGACCTGTTTCAGTCACACCGCCGGCTGATGGCGGCAATGAGCAGCGTGGTGGGAGCCATGCAGACAGCGGTGGCAGAGCTGCAACATGCCATGGGAGCTCTGCATCAACACGGGGTGATGCTGGAGAGGGTATTTCCTGGACTCCGGGGCCCTCATTAATTTTTTTTTGTTAATTATTTTTATTTTGTTAATATTTTGTATATAATTTTTTATGTTATTATGTTACTGTTTTTTGTTTTTATTTAAATTTGATTTCTTTTAAAAAAATATATATATATATGAAAACAATATATATTTTCTACTTTACTTTAATCTACGCAGGTGTGGTGTATTATTTTTTAGTATAAGGTTTTAGCGCTAGTGTGACCAGGGACCTTTAAATGAAATGTTAATTTTTGAAATTTTTTTCATTTCATTTTTTCCCTATGATGGAACACCTATGATAGCTGGTATTCCCATGACCCCGTGTGTGACAAGTAGATGTAATAAAAATACAACATTTTAATAGTTTACATTACATAAGAAAAGACCACAATTCATTAGATAAATAAGATTTTTATTAAAAAAGGTATCAATGTAAAAAATATATAAACAACAAAAAATATAAACAACAATGTAAAAAATATATAAACAACAAAAAAATACTTTTGTAAAACATTTTTAAAACTACAACTGCTGGTAAGATGGATCGTAATTGCCATTACCACGCTGCCTCTGCGGTGTATAAAAATAAGGGGGAGCACCAGCGTTTGGGTTTGCTGGATTTTGCCCAATTGGGTTCGGCACAGGATTGTGCGGCCATGAGTAGTCCGGGTACTGCGGTCTTGGCATGACGACATATCTGTTATCCAGGTTTCCAAAAGACGCTTCTGTCAGTACCTCAAACATGAGTCTCTCTGCATGAAGCCGCTGAACAGGATCCAGTGTAGAGAGCCTCTCATTAGCGAAGTATGCAAACCCTGTTATTTTAGGTTGGTCTTTTTCTGCCGTAAGCACTTTTTTTGCAATTTCCACCAATTCAGGAGTAGCCGAGGTGGTAGCCGAGGTGGGAGCCTTCCTTTTCCTTCCTGAAAGTGAAAGCCTGCGCCACACAGATGAGGATGGTGGCTCTTCTTCATCTTGGATCAACGCCATGCTGTCTTGTTCAGTTGCAGGTGTGGAGACGGCCTCTTCTGTGTCCTGCATGAACAAAAAACAAATGGTAAATCACAAAGACAAAGAAATTAATCTTCACACTATAACACCCATATACAGCAAAAATGTGAAAATGACACTTGTAAAGACAAAGTAATTAATCTTCACACTATACCCAAAAACAGCAAAAATGTGAAAACGACACTTGTAAAGACAAAGAAATGTATCTTCACACTATAACACCCAAATATAAGAAAAATGTGAAAATGACACTTGTAAATGGATAGGCCTCAACCGTTGAGCTAGATAAATTATCAGTACATGAAGGGATTAATTCTGCCATTTTATCTACATTTCACAATTATATTTTTTAAATTTAAGTCCACTTTGGCATGTACATTAAAATGTGTTGTAATACAAAGGTACTTACATGTATAAGAGGGGTGTCCGGCTGGATCACTGGGTCTAGATTCGACATGGATGTCCCTTGTCTGGGTATTTCTTGGTCCCTTGTAAAAGCGAACAGATCAAAGTACCACAGTTGGGGGACATAAACATCTTCGGCCCCCGCTCCAGATTTGTTATAATTTATAACTTTATTGAGCTCTTTTTTGTACACTGTGCGGAGGGTCTGAATGCGTTTTTTCACCGATGACTCATCCGCCGGTTCATCTGGGTAACAGTTCTTGCAGAGCTCCACCAGTTTTTGGTATGCGTCCTTCTTTTTAAGCCTGTTACAGTAATCAGCCGACTTTATTTTCCACAGGCACGGCATTGAGCGGTACAGCTCGATAAACTCCCGCAAAAATTCCTGCTTATCAGCCATCTGTTATAAAAAAATGATTATGTGAGAACGGCATAATGGTTAAATAAAATGCTTACATAGCCTACAACATAGAACACAGCAAGGAACATAAAACGGTGGTTGTGGGCGCAGCTGGAGTAAACATTGACAGAGCTGGAATCATAAAATGGTGGTGGTGGTGGTCGTGCCAGAATAAAACAATTGAAAAAAAAATAAAAAAATCATAGATGAACAATTACGGAAAAAAACAGCCAAAAAAAAGCAGGGATCACAAAATGGTGGTTGTGGGCGCAGCAGGAGCAAACATTGACAGAGCTCTGGGATCCTAAAATGGTGGGCGTGCCTGAACAAAACAATGGCAAAAAAAAAATTGATGGACGACAATGGTTAACAACAGCAGAGATCTAAAATGGATCTGTAAAATTAAAGAAAAAATAAAAATTAAATGTGACAAAAAATATACCTACCTTACAAAACTTGTTTGTGATTTTTGAAAAAAAAAAGGAAATAAGGAAACAAATTAGCGTCACAAACGATCGCAGAGGATATAACGCCACAGACTGGATCGCAAAAACCCCAAAGCCGTAGACTGGAACGCAGCAACCGCAATAGTGGCGCAAACTGGATCGCAGTAGTAGCTACAAAGGCTAGCAGGACACACTGGAACGATGCTGGAGATTTGAAAAGAACCGCTTCTGCTCGAGAGCAATGGAGAGGAGTGCTGATGCGTCGTCTTTTATGACGCGGTCATCCAATCACAAAGCGGGAGAGCTGTGATGAATATCTATGAGATAAATACTGACAACCAATCTGTGATGTGGGGCGTGCAAAAGGTCGCGCTCAGTCACGCCTATCGAGCTCGTAATCTTTCACAGTACCATTGCAAGCACAATGGCTTTTTGCATATCTGTATGCATATCTGTATAGCTGGAGTGCGTGACAATACTCACATAGCGATCACAATGACGTTGCATATCTGTATGGTTGGGGCTCGAGAATCTTCACCTTTGAAATCACAATGGCTTTTTGCATATCTGTATGCATATCTGGATAGCTGGAGCTCGTGACAATACTCACATAGCGATCACAATGACGTTGCATATCTGTATGGTTGGGGCTCGAGAATCTTCGCCTTTGCAATCACAATGGCTTTTTGCATATCTGTATGCATATCTGGTTAGCTGGAGCTCGTGACAATACTCACATTGCGATCACAATGGCGTCGCTTATCTGTGAATAGCTGTGATTCCCTGGTGAATGTTGACCTTTACCTCCCAAGAATTTTCAAATATATTTAGAACATTTTTTTAACCTTTCATATATGACTATAATATATATATTATATATTTAAACTTTATATATGCAGCAGTGGTGTATTATCTGTTATATTTAATTATAATGTTTGAACGCTAGTGAGACCATAGGCCCTTAAAATAATTGTAAATATTTGAAACTTTTTTCTTTATTTTTTTAACAATTAACTCCTATGACTGATGGTACCCCATGACCCCGTGTGTGACAAGTAGATACAATGTAAAACAAAAAATATACAACAAAAAAGCCTTTAAAAAGATTTTAAAAACTGCAGCTGCTGGTAACATGTCTCTTTGCCATCCCCATTACTCCCTCCCCACATCTCACCCATCATTAGCCCTTCTCCATATTTGGTAAAATAATTGAAAAAAAAACACAAATGCATTTTTAAAATAACATTTTTTTATTATAAAAACATTGTTAAAAAAAGGCAAAAGTCAAACATTATCAAAATCAAACTAGACCTGATGCTGCCAACTTACTGCACCAGGCCCGTTAAAGTAATGGCAGTACTTGTCTCTGCCGGCCTTCGCATCGTCCTTGCTCCTGCCTTGATTGACAGGTTGAAGGCCTGCAATAGCGGGATCATTGTCACGCCATTCTCCGAGCACCACGTCACCATTGCTGTCCGAGTCCATGAAGCCTGGCGGACTGTAAGTACCAGCATCGCGTTTGCGTAGAAAATTGTGCAGCACACAACAGGCCAACACCACAGAGTCTATGGATTCCAACTTCATGTTGATTGGAGTGTGGAAAACCCTGAAGCGGTTGGCCATTATGCCGAAGGCATTCTCCACAACGCGCCGTGCCCTAGACAGTCTGTAATTAAAAATCCGCCTTTCCCTGTCAAAGTCTTTTGTGGATATGGTTTCACAAGATGCGCATGAAGGGGGAAGGCTTCATCGCCCACAAACACAAAGTTTAGGTTGGCGGTGGTGTCCATGTTGGTTGGCAAGTTAAGTTTATTATTAAACAACGTTCACCAAAACTTGTGTGCTCCAAAACGCCACCGTCAGAAACCCTTCCGTTCATGCCAACATCAACGTCAATAAATTCATAATTGGCATTAACAGGGGCCATGAGGATCACGCTGAAGTAGCCCTTGTAATTATGAAAAAAGGATCCGCTGTTGGCTGGTTGCGTGATCCGCACATGTTTGCCATCCAAGGCACCACCACAGTTTGGGAACTGCCAAATCCTTTCAAAATCAGAGGCAATAATTTGCCATTCCACCACTGATTTGGGAAAAGGCATGTAGCTCCGTAAACTGCGGACGATGGCGTTGCATGTCTCCGGAATTAGTTCTCCAAGCAGCGACCGAGAAATTGCAGCAGAATATTGCAAATCCTTCATTGAACGTCCGGTTGCCAAAATCGCAGCGTTACTGCCAAACGTTCCTCTGCTGAAACAGCTGCACGCATCCTTGTATCCTGCCGTTCAATGAATGGCCTCACAGCTTCCAGTAGGAGCTTGAATGAATCCTCCGACATCCGTAGATAATTCGGAAATCCTGCGGATTTTTCTCCTGCAACTCCCTCACTAGATGCATGTGGGAGAATTTGGACCTCTGCTCCAGCCATTCTCTGGTCCACATGCGACGCTTTCGCTTGGAAGCGCCTCTCTTCCACCCGCGCCTCTTCCTGACGATCTGCCTCCATTGACAGTGCAACTGCCACAATCATACGCTCCGCGGTGGACAGGTTCATTATGTGCAACCTGTACGGTAAAGAAGAGAAAAGTTAATTACTAATTAATTTACTATTAATAAAGTGTTTAAACAAAATAAAATAAAGAATAAAATAAAAAATATATAAAAAAAAATAAATTAAACTTTTCAGTTAACATTTAATATACAGTTTACAAATGTCTAAAATGGTGGGGGGGGTGTAAAGTAAATAAAGCAGACGAAAAAAAAAAAAAATAAGGTCAGGGGTGTAAAATAAATAAAGCAGACGAAAAAATAAAAATAAGGTCAGGGTGTAAAATAAATAAAGCAGACGGAAAAATAAAAATAAGGTCAGGGGTGTAAAATAAATAAAGCAGACGAAAAAATAAAAATAAGGTCAGGGGTGTAAAATAAATAAAGCAGACGGAAAAATAAAAATAAGGTCAGGGGTGTAAAATAAATAAAGCAGACGGAAAAATAAAAAATAAGGTCAGGGGTGTAAAATAAATAAAGCAGACGGAAAATAAAATAAAAAGAAAATAAGGTCAGGGGTGTAAAATAAATAAAGCAGACGAAAAAAAAAAATAAGGTTAAAAACCATTATCAAACAACATCACAAACAATATTTACCTTGAATCCAAATATCCAGAAGATACAAATCCAAATGGGGATGGATGGTGCTCAGACAGGATCGCAAAAACCCACCACTGCGCCACAAACAGGATTGCAAAACTCCGCCACAACGATACTATCCCCGCAACAACGCACAAAGAGTCACCCATAAAGTGCTCTGGAAAACAATGGATGGGGGCGCAGTTATCATAGCTGAGGTGATGTTGTGGTCACCAATCGGAGCTGTAGGGCGTTAACGAAAGAAAACAAAGTCCCGCCTGCGCCGATGACTAATGCGTCGTCAGCGAGGTCGCACATCGTTCACAAAAGGTGCCAAACACAGCGATTCAGGCTCACCAGCGGGACGCCAACGATCAAAATACGGTCCAGAACTCTAGTGAACGATCAACGAGATCACAGCAGGGGCCACGTCGTTGCTGCATGCCACACACAACTACGTCGCTAACGAGATTGCTAAATAGTGACGTATTTTAGCGATCTCGTTAACGGCCTTGTTTAGTGTGGCATACCCTTAAGACTAGCGACCTGACTGATTCAAGAAGGCCATCATTTACAGCACCACCTTCACCAGCTGCTGCGGCTCCACCGTCCCCAGCTACCCCTCCACCTCCATCTCCTTCCCCGGCTACCCCTCCACCACCATCCTCACCACACCTCTCCAACCCTTCAACCCCTTCATCGGCAGCAACCCCCCCTCGTGACTCGGTGGGTTCCAGCCCTTCCCCAGACGTTACCTTCTCTCCAGCATCATCCCGTGACACGGATGCAGGCTCCCCATCAGGTAATTAACGCACATTATATAAGCTTCAGACAAGTTTGAGAACTTTGTAAGGTCTTATTTGTAATGACTGTTGTGATATAATTTTTTTTTCCTTTTTTTCCCTAGCCGGCGGAGCAACAGGTTCTGGGTGGGCGGTCAGCGGTTCCTCTGAGGAAAACCGTAAGTGTTAACAAACATAACATGTACATGTTGATGTTTCAACAGAATTCCCTGGTTAACTGTTACCTTTACCTCCACAGAAATCCCAACTGCCCAGGACCTGTTTCAGTCACACCGCCGGCTGATGGCGGCAATGAGCAGCGTGGTGGGAGCCATGCAGACAGCGGTGGCAGAGCTGCAACATGCCATGGGAGCTCTGCATCAACACGGGGTGATGCTGGAGAGGGTATTTCCTGGACTCCGGGGCCCTCATTAATTTTTTTTTGTTAATTATTTTTATTTTGTTAATATTTTGTATATAATTTTTTATGTTATTATGTTACTGTTTTTTGTTTTTATTTAAATTTGATTTCTTTTAAAAAAAATATATATATATGAAAACAATATATATTTTCTACTTTACTTTAATCTACGCAGGTGTGGTGTATTATTTTTTAGTATAAGGTTTTAGCGCTAGTGTGACCAGGGACCTTTAAATGAAATGTTAATTTTTGAAATTTTTTTCATTTCATTTTTTCCCTATGATGGAACACCTATGATAGCTGGTATTCCCATGACCCCGTGTGTGACAAGTAGATGTAATAAAAATGCAACATTTTAATAGTTTACATTACATAAGAAAAGACCACAATTCATTAGATAAATAAGATTTTTATTAAAAAAGGTATCAATGTAAAAAATATATAAACAACAAAAAATATAAACAACAATGTAAAAAATATATAAACAACAAAAAAATACTTTTGTAAAACATTTTTAAAACTACAACTGCTGGTAAGATGGATCGTAATTGCCATTACCACGCTGCCTCTGCGGTGTATAAAAATAAGGGGGAGCACCAGCGTTTGGGTTTGCTGGATTTTGCCCAATTGGGTTCGGCACAGGATTGTGCGGCCATGAGTAGTCCGGGTACTGCGGTCTTGGCATGACGACATATCTGTTATCCAGGTTTCCAAAAGACGCTTCTGTCAGTACCTCAAACATGAGTCTCTCTGCATGAAGCCGCTGAACAGGATCCAGTGTAGAGAGCCTCTCATTAGCGAAGTATGCAAACCCTGTTATTTTAGGTTGGTCTTTTTCTGCCGTAAGCACTTTTTTGCAATTTCCACCAATTCAGGAGTAGCCGAGGTGGTAGCCGAGGTGGGAGCCTTCCTTTTCCTTCCTGAAAGTGAAAGCCTGCGCCACACAGATGAGGATGGTGGCTCTTCTTCATCTTGGATCAACGCCATGCTGTCTTGTTCAGTTGCAGGTGTGGAGACGGCCTCTTCTGTGTCCTGCATGAACAAAAAACAAATGGTAAATCACAAAGACAAAGAAATTAATCTTCACACTATAACACCCATATACAGCAAAAATGTGAAAATGACACTTGTAAAGACAAAGTAATTAATCTTCACACTATACCCAAAAACAGCAAAAATGTGAAAACGACACTTGTAAAGACAAAGAAATGTATCTTCACACTATAACACCCAAATATAAGAAAAATGTGAAAATGACACTTGTAAATGGATAGGCCTCAACCGTTGAGCTAGATAAATTATCAGTACATGAAGGGATTAATTCTGCCATTTTATCTACATTTCACAATTATATTTTTTAAATTTAAGTCCACTTTGGCATGTACATTAAAATGTGTTGTAATACAAAGGTACTTACATGTATAAGAGGGGTGTCCGGCTGGATCACTGGGTCTAGATTCGACATGGATGTCCCTTGTCTGGGTATTTCTTGGTCCCTTGTAAAAGCGAACAGATCAAAGTACCACAGTTGGGGGACATAAACATCTTCGGCCCCCGCTCCAGATTTGTTATAATTTATAACTTTATTGAGCTCTTTTTTGTACACTGTGCGGAGGGTCTGAATGCGTTTTTTCACCGATGACTCATCCGCCGGTTCATCTGGGTAACAGTTCTTGCAGAGCTCCACCAGTTTTTGGTATGCGTCCTTCTTTTTAAGCCTGTTACAGTAATCAGCCGACTTTATTTTCCACAGGCACGGCATTGAGCGGTACAGCTCGATAAACTCCCGCAAAAATTCCTGCTTATCAGCCATCTGTTATAAAAAAATGATTATGTGAGAACGGCATAATGGTTAAATAAAATGCTTACATAGCCTACAACATAGAACACAGCAAGGAACATAAAACGGTGGTTGTGGGCGCAGCTGGAGTAAACATTGACAGAGCTGGAATCATAAAATGGTGGTGGTGGTGGTCGTGCCAGAATAAAACAATTGAAAAAAAAATAAAAAAATCATAGATGAACAATTACGGAAAAAAACAGCCAAAAAAAAGCAGGGATCACAAAATGGTGGTTGTGGGCGCAGCAGGAGCAAACATTGACAGAGCTCTGGGATCCTAAAATGGTGGGCGTGCCTGAACAAAACAATGGCAAAAAAAAAATTGATGGACGACAATGGTTAACAACAGCAGAGATCTAAAATGGATCTGTAAAATTAAAGAAAAAATAAAAATTAAATGTGACAAAAAATATACCTACCTTACAAAACTTGTTTGTGATTTTTGAAAAAAAAAAAGGAAATAAGGAAACAAATTAGCGTCACAAACGATCGCAGAGGATATAACGCCACAGACTGGATCGCAAAAACCCCAAAGCCGTAGACTGGAACGCAGCAACCGCAATAGTGGCGCAAACTGGATCGCAGTAGTAGCTACAAAGGCTAGCAGGACACACTGGAACGATGCTGGAGATTTGAAAAGAACCGCTTCTGCTCGAGAGCAATGGAGAGGAGTGCTGATGCGTCGTCTTTTATGACGCGGTCATCCAATCACAAAGCGGGAGAGCTGTGATGAATATCTATGAGATAAATACTGACAACCAATCTGTGATGTGGGGCGTGCAAAAGGTCGCGCTCAGTCACGCCTATCGAGCTCGTAATCTTTCACAGTACCATTGCAAGCACAATGGCTTTTTGCATATCTGTATGCATATCTGTATAGCTGGAGTGCGTGACAATACTCACATAGCGATCACAATGACGTTGCATATCTGTATGGTTGGGGCTCGAGAATCTTCACCTTTGAAATCACAATGGCTTTTTGCATATCTGTATGCATATCTGGATAGCTGGAGCTCGTGACAATACTCACATAGCGATCACAATGACGTTGCATATCTGTATGGTTGGGGCTCGAGAATCTTCGCCTTTGCAATCACAATGGCTTTTTGCATATCTGTATGCATATCTGGATTAGCTGGAGCTCGTGACAATACTCACATTGCGATCACAATGGCGTCGCTTATCTGTGAATAGCTGTGATTCCCTGGTGAATGTTGACCTTTACCTCCCAAGAATTTTCAAATATATTTAGAACATTTTTTTAACCTTTCATATATGACTATAATATATATATTATATATTTAAACTTTATATATGCAGCAGTGGTGTATTATCTGTTATATTTAATTATAATGTTTGAACGCTAGTGAGACCATAGGCCCTTAAAATAATTGTAAATATTTGAAACTTTTTTCTTTATTTTTTTAACAATTAACTCCTATGACTGATGGTACCCCATGACCCCGTGTGTGACAAGTAGATACAATGTAAAACAAAAATATACAACAAAAAAGCCTTTAAAAAGATTTTAAAAACTGCAGCTGCTGGTAACATGTCTCTTTGCCATCCCCATTACTCCCTCCCCACATCTCACCCATCATTAGCCCTTCTCCCAATTGGTAAAATAATTGAAAAAAAAACACAAATGCATTTTTAAAATAACATTTTTTTATTATAAAAACATTGTTAAAAAAAGGCAAAAGTCAAACATTATCAAAATCAAACTAGACCTGATGCTGCCAACTTACTGCACCAGGCCCGTTAAAGTAATGGCAGTACTTGTCTCTGCCGGCCTTCGCATCGTCCTTGCTCCTGCCTTGATTGACAGGTTGAAGGCCTGCAATAGCGGGATCATTGTCACGCCATTCTCCGAGCACCACGTCACCATTGCTGTCCGAGTCCATGAAGCCTGGCGGACTGTAAGTACCAGCATCGCGTTTGCGTAGAAAATTGTGCAGCACACAACAGGCCAACACCACAGAGTCTATGGATTCCAACTTCATGTTGATTGGAGTGTGGAAAACCCTGAAGCGGTTGGCCATTATGCCGAAGGCATTCTCCACAACGCGCCGTGCCCTAGACAGTCTGTAATTAAAAATCCGCCTTTCCCCTGTCAAAGTCTTTTGTGGATATGGTTTCACAAGATGCGCATGAAGGGGGAAGGCTTCATCGCCCACAAACACAAAGTTTAGGTTGGCGGTGGTGTCCATGTTGGTTGGCAAGTTAAGTTTATTATTAAACAACCGTTCACCAAAACTTGTGTGCTCCAAAACGCCACCGTCAGAAACCCTTCCGTTCATGCCAACATCAACGTCAATAAATTCATAATTGGCATTAACAGGGGCCATGAGGATCACGCTGAAGTAGCCCTTGTAATTATGAAAAAAGGATCCGCTGTTGGCTGGTTGCGTGATCCGCACATGTTTGCCATCCAAGGCACCACCACAGTTTGGGAACTGCCAAATCCTTTCAAAATCAGAGGCAATAATTTGCCATTCCACCACTGATTTGGGAAAAGGCATGTAGCTCCGTAAACTGCGGACGATGGCGTTGCATGTCTCCGGAATTAGTTCTCCAAGCAGCGACCGAGAAATTGCAGCAGAATATTGCAAATCCTTCATTGAACGTCCGGTTGCCAGAAATCGCAGCGTTACTGCCAAACGTTCCTCTGCTGAAACAGCTGCACGCATCCTTGTATCCTGCCGTTCAATGAATGGCCTCACAGCTTCCAGTAGGAGCTTGAATGAATCCTCCGACATCCGTAGATAATTCCGGAAATCCTGCGGATTTTTTCTCCTGCAACTCCCTCACTAGATGCATGTGGGAGAATTTGGACCTCTGCTCCAGCCATTCTCTGGTCCACATGCGACGCTTTCGCTTGGAGCGCCTCTCTTCCACCCGCGCCTCTTCCTGACGATCTGCCTCCATTGACAGTGCAACTGCCACAATCATACGCTCCGTGGTGGACAGGTTCATTATGTGCAACCTGTACGGTAAAGAAGAGAAAAGTTAATTACTAATTAATTACTATTAATAAAGTGTTTAAACAAAATAAAATAAAGAATAAAATAAAAAATATATAAAAAAAAATAAATTAAACTTTTCAGTTAACATTTAATATACAGTTTACAAATGTCTAAAATGGTGGGGGGGTGTAAAGTAAATAAAGCAGACGAAAAAAAAAAAAAATAAGGTCAGGGGTGTAAAATAAATAAAGCAGACGAAAAAATAAAAATAAGGTCAGGGGTGTAAAATAAATAAAGCAGACGGAAAAATAAAAATAAGGTCAGGGGTGTAAAATAAATAAAGCAGACGAAAAAATAAAAATAAGGTCAGGGGTGTAAAATAAATAAAGCAGACGGAAAAATAAAAATAAGGTCAGGGGTGTAAAATAAATAAAGCAGACGGAAAAATAAAAATAAGGTCAGGGGTGTAAAATAAATAAAGCAGACGGAAAATAAAATAAAAAGAAAATAAGGTCAGGGGTGTAAAATAAATAAAGCAGACGAAAAAAAAAATAAGGTTAAAAACCATTATCAAACAACATCACAAACAATATTTACCTTGAATCCAAATATCCAGAAGATACAAATCCAAATGGGGATGGATGGTGCTCAGACAGGATCGCAAAAACCCACCACTGCGCCACAAACAGGATTGCAAAACTCCGCCACACGATACTATCCCCGCAACAACGCACAAAGAGTCACCCATAAAGTGCTCTGGAAACAATGGATGGGGGCGCAGTTATCATAGCTGAGGTGATGTTGTGGTCACCAATCGGAGCTGTAGGGCGTTAACGAAAGAAAACAAAGTCCCGCCTGCGCCGATGACTAATGCGTCGTCAGCGAGGTCGCACATCGTTCACAAAAGGTGCCAAACACAGCGATTCAGGCTCACCAGCGGGACGCCAACGATCAAAATACGGTCCAGAACTCTAGTGAACGATCAACGAGATCACAGCAGGGGCCACGTCGTTGCTGCATGCCACACACAACTACGTCGCTAACGAGATTGCTAAATAGTGACGTATTTTAGCGATCTCGTTAACGGCCTTGTTTAGTGTGGCATACCCTTAAGACTAGCGACCTGACTGATGTCAAGAAGGCCATCATTGACACCCTCAAGCAAGAGGGTAAGACCCAGAAAGAAATTTCTCAACAAATAGGCTGTTCCCAGAGTGCTGTATCAAGGCACCTCAATGGGAAGTCTGTTGGAAGGAAACAATGTGGCAGAAAACGCTGTACAACGAGAAGAGGTGACCGGACCCTGAGGAAGATTGTGGAGAAGGACCGATTCCAGACCTTGGGGGACCTGAGGAAGCAGTGGACTGAGTCTGGTGTAGAAACATCCAGAGCCACCGTGCACAGGCGTGTGCAGGAAATGGGCTACAGGTGCCGCATTCCCCAGGTAAAGCCACTTTTGAACCATAAACAGCGGCAGAAGCGCCTGACCTGGGCTACAGAGAAGCAGCACTGGACTGTTGCTAAGTGGTCCCAAGTACTTTTTTCTGATGAAAGCAAATTTTGCATGTCATTCGGAAATCAAGGTGCCAGAGTCTGGAGGAAGACTGGGGAGAAGGAAATGCCAAAACGCCTGAAGTCCAGTGTCAAGTACCCACAGTCAGTGATGGTGTGGGGTGCCATGTCAGCTGCTGGTGTTGGTCCACTGTGTTTCATCAAGGGCAGGGTCAATGCAGCTAGCTATCAGGAGATTTTGGAGCACTTCATGCTTCCATCGGCTGAAATGCTTTATGGAGATGAAGATTTCATTTTTCAGCACGACCTGGCACCTGCTCACAGTGCCAAAACCACTGGTAAATGGTTTACTGACCATGGTATTACTGTGCTCAATTGGCCTGCCAACTCTCCTGACCTGAACCCCATAGAGAATCTGTGGGATATTGTGAAGAGAAAGTTGAGAGACGCAAGACCCAACACTCTGGATGAGCTTAAGGCCGCTATCGAAGCATCCTGGGCCTCCATAACACCTCAGCAGTGTCACAGGCTGATTGCCTCCATGCCACGCCGCATTGAAGCAGTCATTTCTGCAAAAGGATTCCCGACCAAGTATTGAGTGCATAACTGAACTTTATTATTTGATGGTTTTTTTGTTTGTTTTTAAAAAACACTTTTATTTTATTGGACGGTTGAAATATGTTAATTTTTTTAGACAGGTTTTTTGGGTTATCAGGAGTTGTATGCCAAAATCATCAGTATTAAAACAATAAAAGACCTGACAAATTTCAGTTGGTGTGTAATGATTCTAAAATATATGAAAGTTTAATTGTAATCATTACATTATGGAAAATAATGAAATTTAGCACTATATGCTAATTTTTTGAGAAGGACCTGTATTTTAACTTTGCAGTGTTATCTGTTTAAAATTTTGAAACCACTCCTTTAATAAGCATGATATTTTAAGTTTCACCACATTTGTAATGGATATCCTTATGCTACATACAACATTTTACATTATTTGGATGGAATTCAAAATTGTAATTAGACTGAGCAAGTTATAACCTGTGTATACAATGTGAAAATGCTCCATAAAGCTTTCAATGTTCAATGTAGAAAAAGAAAGCATTACACAGTTATGATGACCTAGAACTGACAGGGCATTGCTGACAATAATTATAACCCAAAGGTATATAATTAGTTGGTTAATTTTACAACTTGTTATCTAGCATATAGTAATCAATGCTAGATTATCAGTAAAGCAATTTTTATTCTTAACTTCTGCACCCCTAGTCTGTTTTCACCTTCCTGAGCAGGCAATTTTTTTCAATTCTGACCGGAGTCACGTTATGAGGTAATAACTCTGGAACACTTGAACATATTCCATTGAATCTGAAAATGCTTTTTCATTACATAGTTTACTTTATGAAAGTTGTAAAAAGTTGTTTCATAAGACTTGCATTTATTTGTGAAAATATTGCTAATTTGGTGAAAATTTCGCAGTTTTCAAACGTTTCAATTTTATGCTCTTAAACCAGTCAGTTATGTCATACTAAACAGTTAACACATAGCATTTCACATATGTCTACTTTACCTCAGCACTTTTTTTAATCATATTTTTTGTTAGGAAATTAGAAGGGTTAAAAGTTTGTCAGCAATTTCTCATTTTTCCAACAAAATTTACAAAATGATTTTTTTGTGACCACATCACATTTGAGTACTACTCTAATCTGACTATGTCTGTGCCATAAATAAATAAAAAAAATTACATGGTATCTCTTCTATTTTTGATAACCAAAGCAAGCAAAACTGACAGCTGCGGGCTGCAACCCTCAGCTGTCTGCTTTATCATGGCTGGTTATCAAGAATAGAGGGGTAGTATGCCATTTTTAAAAATTATTTAAATAAATAATTGAAATAATGGCATAGGGTTCCCCCATTTTTAACAACCAGTCAATCTAAAGCAAACAGCTGGTGGCTGGTATTCTCAGACTGGGAAGTAGCCACAGATATTTCCCCCCAGAATACAAATAGCGGCCCACAGCTGCCCCAGAAAGTGCACACCTATTATATACTCCAATTCTGACACTTCTCTCCGAGCTCTTTCCACTTGCCTTGTAGTGGTGGCAAGTGGGGTAATAATTGTAGGGTTGATGTCAGCTATTTTATGGCCACTGACATCAAGCCCACTGGTTAGTAATGGAGAGGCGTCTATAAGACTCCCCCATTACTAACCCTATAGTTAGATTTAAAAAAAATAACACAGCCAGAATAAAATCCTTTAGTTTAAATAATGACATATACTCCTTTATTTGAAAATAAAAATAATAAAGCAAAGTTACCCACCTTTATGCCTAATCTCTTGAAGCCTATGTCACCTATAAAAGACAGAATATAATAAGCAACCATAATACTCACCTTTACGCCTAATCCACCGATGCCCATGTCCCCTGTAAAAGAAGAAAAATAATAATCAACCATATCACCTGTCTGACATGAAGATAATCCATATTGTCCCACAAACATCTGAATGATTTGGAGAGCAGTCACATCAGTGACTGCTGTCCCTGTCAGCCGACTCACACTGAGACATGTTATGATATGTTAGCCGAGGAGGACTGTAACAAAAGTAGCCAAGGCAGCCAGTCACCCCAGAGTGGTTGGTAACTAATGGATTGCAGACCCTTGAACTAACCGCACAACTAGAAGCAGCCGTGGGACGTACCTACGATGACCTAGACGCCTCGACACAGCCGGAGAGTTAGCTAAGCCTAAAGATAGAAAGGGGAAAGCTAATTGCCCCGGAGTAGCGCCCCAAAGGAATAGGAAGCCCCCACACATATATTGACGGTGAGACAAGATGACATACAAACGCAGGCAGAAAATAGAGTAAGCAAACGCTGGGACCCAAAACTGTCTAGATTGGACAGGACAGAAAAGAATACTTTCTGCAATCCAGCAAAACCCTAGGAAAAATTCCAACACTTCTGATTCCAAAAAAATACTGAGACCACACGATTTCTCTCTCCCCGCTATCTCAGAACTCTGGTGTGAACAGGTAGCTACCCAGCAGTCACTAAAATAACAGGGACTGAACAAAAGAACAGATAACTGAGAAACAGAGACCAGCGCAGGCCCCAGCAGGGGGACCCGGCTGACCTCACTCAGAAGGCAGAAAAAAAAAGAAAACAAAACCACAGAAACAAGCAAGAAATAGCTTATCTAAAAGATTCAGGAGACCGCAGCAAGCTGACTTCCAAACTGGACCAGGAAGAGACAACTAATCACCGTTGAGGATCATGGGAAAGTTACTCCCTTAAATCTCCCCAGTCATGACTCCCAGGTTGCCAGTCGTCCGCAGCTGAATCCTCAGCTGAAAGGTCTCTGTCAGTCAAGACAGCTTCATTAATATCAACAGCCACCAGAGGGAGCCCCAACTCAGAATCCAGAGAATTCACAACAGAGACAGGAGTGTAATCTCCCTTCTGCTGTGAGTATCGCTGAGCTGTTGTGCAAAAGATCACAGGAGTCTTTAGCTGACAAACCTCGGTTACCTCACTTATGGCATCGCTTGTTTACTGTTCTTGTTAATAAATTAAAAATACATTGAAAAAACAATGTGTGGAGGTCTACCGCAATTTTCATAAGCAGCAGAGGGAAAGCCGACGGCTGAGGGCTGATGTTAATATTCTGAGAAAATGTCAATAGCCATAAAGTTTCTAAGCTATTAATGTCGGCTCACAGCTCTTTGCTTAGCCTTCACTGGCTAGTTTACAGGGGGACCCCAGCAGAAAAAAATGATGCAGGGTCCCTTTATAAATTCTAGCCAGCAAAGGCTAATCAGACAGTTGTGAGCTGATATTATTAGCCTATAATAGGCCCATGGTTATTGGCCCCCTACTAGACTAAAAACATCAGCTCTTAGTAAACCCTCTTTCTGCTTGCTCTGATGCGGTGGCAAGTAGGGTAATAGGTTTAGGGGTTCATGTCAGCCTTATATTGGCAGCTGATATGAAGCCCAGGGGTTAGTAATGGAGAGGCAATTTGTAAATAAAAACACCCAGAATAAAGTCCTTTATTTGAAATAATTAACCACACAGTTTTACATGATTATTTAAAAATAAAAAATACATTATACTCACCTTAATACAACTAATCCCCGATGTTCTTGTCCCCTGTAAAAAAAAAACAACAAAAAAACAACCATAATACTCACTGTCCAAAGTGAAGAGATAATCCATAATGTCCCACAACAATCCTGAAGTCTATGAGAGCAGTCACATGAGCAGTCACTGATGTGACAGCTCTCAAGGACAGCAGACTCACACTGACACAGGAGGTAATTACTCCTGTGTTAGTGTGTAGCGCTGAGCTGCGGTGAGAAAGTTCACTGGAGCTCATCAGCTGATAAACCCAGAAGAACATACTGAAGGCGCTGCTGTGTGAGAACTTTTTCATGCAGCAGAGGTGCCATAATTGAGATCTGATGAACTCCGATGAACTTTCTCACCGTAACTCTGCACTACTCACTGCACGAACGATTACAAGCGCCTGTCTGTGTGTAGTTGGCTGACGAGTAGAGCAGTTGCATCAGCTGATGTGACCGCTCTACAAGTGATCCGAATTGTTGTGGGACAGTACGGATTACGGAAGATAGGTGAGGGATATGGTGGTTTATTACTTTTTCTCTTTTTCAGGGGAAAAGGGTTTCAGAGATTAGGTGTTAAGGTTAGTATAACTGTGTTTTTTATTTTAATTTCAATATTAATTATTTTACCTTTTTTTCTCTTTATTTTGAGCATAGGCGCCGGCTGATGATTACGCCCATCAGCGTGCCTGCTCTCACTGTTATCAGCGACAGCAAGCATAGGCTGATGGAAGAAGTGGTCTCTCATCAGCCGACGCCTGTGACCGACGATAAGCATTTTTCCGCTGGTCACAGTCACAGCTGCTGGCTCACGCTGACATCTGACAGCATGACCCCCACAGCGCTCTGACCAGCGATAACGATCTTACCCCCAAACAGAGCTGCCAGTTAGTGATGGGCAAGCACTAAAATGCTCTGGTGCTCGTTGCTCGGGTCGAGCAAATTGGAATGCTCGGGTGCTTGACCCGAGCAACGAGCCCAAAGTAGGTCTATGGGAAACTCGAGCATTTTTGCTGCGACCCCCCTGGCGGTCTGCAGATGGACTAAAAATTGCAGAAATCAATGGGAACAGTGCTCAAATTACATGGGAACAGCATGGGGAAGACCCCTGGACGTATTTCTGACTCCCAGGTCACTACTGTGAACAATATTGTCAGAGTCTCACGCTACTTTTACAGACTCACAATAAAGCATCCAAAAACTAAACCAATATGGATTTTCCTGGGAAATATGTTAAGGAGCAAAAATGCTCCTCTACACCTTGGGCTATGTTCACACGTAGCGCTTTTGATGCGTTTTTCAGCTTTAGCATTGTTTTCAACCAATACAAATGGATTCACTGAGAAATGTCATTTTAATATTTTACAACCTTATCTGGCCATGTGGTGTGTGACACATCATCAGACACATCCTGTTTCATTTATGAAGGAGGGACTCTGAAAGTCACAAAGCCTATTTTTATAGGGCCATCAGGCAGCCTTTACTATTCAGAAAGGGCCAGCAGTCATCCCTCACTATTCTTAGAGAGCCATCAGCCGGCTATGCTTTGCTGTTCCCATTATTAAACAGTGGGTCTCCTATACTGTTGTTGCATATGCAGTGAGTGGCAGGCTATCCAAAATTTGGTTGCACCGCAATACCCCTTTAAAGAGACATGCAGGAGGGCCATCTGAAAGCAATGTTCCCATTATTAGGAAATTGGTACTCCCATACTGTTTGCCTATGCAGTGAATGCAATACCTACCCCAAATTTGGACGCACCCCAATAACCCTTTGAAAAGATGTAGAGGAGGGCGTCATAAAACAATGTTCTGTAGTCTAAAGGTCGCATAGTTGGTGGGAGGTATGTGTCACAGAGATGGCTTGTCTCTGTGATGTAGCCCGTAGTGCTTCTCTAGTTAATGAAACCATAAAGAGCTTCTTTTGTTGCACTGGTGTCTGGGCTGCAGGTAGCTATGAGAGATGGGTGGGTCTGGCTAAACAAATACCTCACCTCTGTGTGTGGTTACAACCTATATTATGGAGGGTGTTGGTTGGCACATGGTCTGTGTGTTGGGAGGGAGAAGGCTTCGTGTGTGTGAGGCTCCAGACCGAGCGTGAAGTACTGGACATTATTCCAGACTGTGTGCCCACAGGCCTGGAGGAGCAAAGCCCTTCTATGGACATTTATACTTTGTTTTGCTTGAGCTAAAGGCTATTTATTTTCTGCTCATTTGTGC
Source organism: Oophaga sylvatica (assembly GCA_033576555.1). NCBI lineage: Eukaryota > Metazoa > Chordata > Amphibia > Anura > Dendrobatidae > Oophaga > Oophaga sylvatica. Next base: position 313,794,293 of record JARQOD010000004.1, read on the forward strand.
TTCTGGGTTTTATGAAGAAATAAATCCATATGAACTTTTAAAGGAATGTGCCTCCTGTTTTCCTCCCGTCACACCTGAGCGAGTACAACCCCTACTATTGGTGGAGAATGCGGGCAGCATTCCCAGCAGCGTCATGAGACTGCTACAGGAAGGACTGCATGTCCTGGGTCAAGTCTGTCGCAAGCCAGCAAGCATCGCCAGACAAAATGGAGGACCTGCTGAAACGCCTGGTCCAATTGCATCAGCAGCAGCAAGAAACTATCAGGCTGTTGCTGCAACAGATCCAACAGAGCCAGCAAGAGCAGTGTCTGTAGATGCAGCTTTTTGCGACCGCCATCCAGGCCAGGATGACCTGCCCAACCCCAGGTCTGGCTGATGACACCCTCGTCCGGAAGGCAGTGAGACAGGCTTTGCAGAAAATGACTCCCAGGGATGATGTTGAGGCTGAAGAACCTACAGTGAAGAATTTCAATGTTGAAGCTGAACAATGTGTAGTGGAGAACTGCATTTTTTAGGCTGAAGAATCTACAATGGAGAATTGCAATGCTGATGCTTTCTGGACGGTGTTTGAAAGAGTCAATGAGAGGGAGAAACTACTGCCAGAGCAGTGGGCAGAGGTACTGGTGCCATACTTTACGGGAAAACCCCAGAAAGCATACTATGACTTAACTTTGCAGGTTGCTAAAGAGTATGGCAAGCTAAAAATGGAGATTCTTGCACGCTTGGGGGTAACAATGACTCTCAGGGCACAGCAGGTTCACCGTTGGGCATATCACCGGGACAAGCACTGGGAAAGCAGCCCACTCCATACTGAGGGTCCCAACAGGGGATGGAGGCACAAAAGAGAGTGGTACGCCCATACTTTTTGCCTATGCAGTGAATGCAAGAGCTACCACAAATTTGGACGCACACCAATACCCCTTTGACAAGACATACAGGAGGGCCTAATGAAAACAATGTTCCCATGAATAGGAAGTGGGTCTCCCAAACTGTTTGCCTATGCAGTGAATGCAAGGGCTGCCAACAATTTGGAGGAACTACAATGCCCCATGGTAGAGAAGTAGAGGAGGGCCTCATAAAAAATGTTCCGATTAGAAAGGAGCGGGTCTCCTATACTTGTAATGCCCATACACTAATTATATGGGCTGACAAACATTTACTACTGGGGGTATACATGAACACACTGCATGAAAAATTTTGTTACCCATGTGGGGTATACATGAACATACTGCATAAAAAATTTTATTACGGACATCATAAACACCCTTTAAAAAAATTATGTGGTTGTTGAATCACGGACCATGGTCACCCTGGTGATATAGTGGTGGATGATGAGGATGAGGAGAAGGAGGAGGACAACAGCAAATAGCTAAAATCAGGAAGCATATACCCATGTGTGGTAGTGAAGAGGTGCATGGGAATAGATGTCCCAAAAAAAGACACTAGATTTGAATTTATGTTAAGCTGCTGTCATACAGTGGTGTAGAGAAGTGTGGCCCAACCCAGCCCTTGTTCATTTTTACATGAGTCAGCCTGTCAGCATTTTCAGTTGACAGGTGGATGAGCTTATCAGTTATAATTCCACCAGCGGCACTAAAAACCCGCTCTGACAAAATGCTAGTGGCATGCAGGCCAGGACCTCCAAGGCATAGAGAGCAAGTTCATGCCACGTGTCCAGCTTGTATACCCAATAAGATGTTGGTACGGTCAGCAAGGTACTCCCTCATCATTTTCCCAAACTTTGCACTCCTTGTGAAAGTATCCCGCACCTCAGGGCCTGTGCGATGGGAGGGTCTGAGAAAACTCTCTCAGAACTTTGACAGTATTCCCCTGCCTCTGCTAGATTGTAGTTGTGTCTCTCTCACCTGTACTCTTTTCCAAAGAACTGTGACCTCTGCCACCAGTATTTTGAGATCTGAATTGTTTAAATAATTCCGCAACAAGGGCCTTCTGGTACTGCCCCATTTTAGTAAACCTGTCCGCCTTGGGAATAAGCGATAGAAAGTTCTCCTTGTAGCATGAGTCTAGAAGTGTCACCAACCATTAAAGACTGTTACCCAAAATTTTGAGAATGCGAGGGTCACGGTCAAGGCAGCGTAACATAAACTCAGCCGTGCATGTCAGACTGCTAACAGGCAAGACTTCCGTGTCCTCACCAAGAGGACGACTGACCATGCTCTCCTCCTTCTCCTCGTCCTTGTCCTCAGGCCATCCACGCTGAACAGATGGTATGACAGATGTGCAGGTAGTACCGTCTATAGCGCATTAATTTAGTTCCTGTTCTTCCTTATCCACCTCCTCTTTCTTATTGTCACTCAATCCATATTGGGATGATATGAAACTGGGCTGTGTGTAATCACACTGAATGGTTTTCCTTGCTCCATCTCATTGTGCTCTGCTTGCAATGCATCCTCTTTGATTGTGAGCAGAGAGCGTTTCAGAAGACAGAGAAGTGGGATAGTGATGCTAATTATGGCGTCATTGCCGTTCACCATTTTGGTGGAGTTCTCAAAGTTTTGGAGGATGGTTCTTATGTCTGACATCCATGTCCACTACTGAGGTCTTCTGTGTGGAGTCTGAACTGAATACTGACATCCTTGTTGATGCTGGTAGTTAACAACTGCCCTCTTCTGCTCGCAAATCCTTCCCAACATCTGCAGTGTAGAGTTTCAATGCATGTGGGCATCACTCACCAGTTGGTGAGCCGGAAGCTGCAAAAGCTGCTGAAGCACGGCAAGGGTGGTGGAAGCTGTAGCTGACTTTTACATGCGGCAAACTTTGACAAGCAGATCCGGCAGCTCCAGGTAGGTTTTGAGAAACTGCTAAACCACGAGGTTAAACACATGGGCCAGGCATGGTACATGTGTGAACTCGCCTTGCCTCAGAGCTGCCTCCAGGTTCCAGCCATTGTCATACACGACCGTGCCTGGCTGTAGGTTTAGCGGTGTCAGTCACAGATCTGCCTGGTCTTTCAGAGCTGTTCACAACTCTTCTGTATTGTGTGGTTTGTCACCTAAGCATATTAGCTTCAGCACATCCTGTTTCTGCTTGGCTGAGGCCTTGCTGCAGTGCTTCCAGCTTGTGACAGATGTGGTCATTTCAGAGATGGAGACTGAAGAGGAGGAGGGTTAGGTGCAGGAACTGTAGACTGTGGGGACAATCATGATTGACCTAGGGCCCGCAATCCTCGGCGTTGAGAGGACATGTCCCATCCCAAGGTCCGACTGGGTCCCAGCTTCCACTATGATATCCCAGTGTGCCGTCAGTGAAATGTACCGTCCTTGCCCACAAGCACTTGGCCACGTGTACGTTGTTAGGTGGACTCTCCCAGAACTGCATTGTTGAGGGCACTGCTAATGTTGTGGGACACGTGTTGTGTAATCCAAGGGATAGCCGTCATCATCACGTAGCGGAAAGCTTCCATCTCCACGAGCCTAAATGGCAACATTTTGAGCAAAAGCAGTCGCGAAATATGTGAATTTAGTAGCGTGGCCTGTGGGGCGTTGGCTGCGTATTTGTGCTTGCGTTACAAGAACTGGGGTATGGACAGCTGAATGCAGCGTTGGAACAAGGATGTGGACATGCTTGCTGATGGTGCTAGTTGAGTGTGTGCAACAACAGGTGCAGGGCAGGAGGCATCTTCACATGCATTATGGACAGGGGATTGGCTTGCTCGCTCAACAGCAGAAGAAGCAGTGATGTCACCCGCAGGCACTTTTCCTGGATCCTGGTTTTCAGCCCAGAAAGTCAGGTGCTTTGCTGCCATGTGCCTGATCATGCTGGTAGTAGTCAGGCTGGCAGTTTTGCTACCCCTGCTGATGCTGGCCTGGCAGGTGGTACAAATGGCCTTTTTGGGGTTATCGGCAGAGTCTTTAAAAAACAACCAGACTCGGGAAAACCTAACAGTTTTACTGGCATCTTCCGTTGTGTTGGTGTTACAGGGAACAGTTGCCCACCTTCTGTTTGCTGCCACCGCACTGCTTCTTCCTTCATATTGGCGTGCTATGCCTCCCTCCCCCTGTGTGCTGCTGTCCTCGCTCTGCATGTCCTCTTGCCAGGTTTGGTCAGTTACTATATCATCCACTACCTCGTCTTTTTCTTCTTCACCCTGGTCCTCCTCCTGACTTTCTGGCATTTGTGTCTCATCATCATCCACTGTCATGGGTGCATCGCCACGAAGATTGTCGCGATTGCACATTCTGACTTCTCGCAGCTGAGTTGCTGTTTCTTTGTGTTTGGTAATGAGGGAGTTAATTTTACCTAGCTCTTTGCTAAGACTAGGTCCAGCCTCGCCCGGCTGCTTTTGATTATGTTCTAATTAGCTTCCTTTATATAGCTGCCAGTCTGCTGGTTAGATGCCGGTGAAAGCATTCATACAGACTGCAGATAGGATCGGTTCTGAGAAGACTTAAGCTAAGAGCTCTTTTGTTGTTTCTCCTCACCTTGCTTATAGTTTATCTCCTAGACCTTTGGTGTTCCCTCTGTGTTTTAATGTTGTATGCAAGACAGTATTTACTTTATCCCCTGTCTGTCTCGTTTGTCTATACTGTTTGTTAACCTTTACCTGTCCATTCCCTATGGTGGTAATCAGGGTCCTTCTAAGGACTAGATTACAGTGGTCAGGGATTTATAGGAGACAGGGTTTACGCTGGTGGCCTGGACCTCTGTACCATTAACAGTACCTCCAGGTAGAGGGACTAGTCAGGACCCCAGTTTAGGGTCAGCATAGACCCCGGTCCACCTCTAGCCAGAGACAGCGTGAAAAGGATTCAGTATTGACCAACAGGATATTATGTCAGGTAATACTATGCTATATATACATGTTAATGTTACCTATTTATATGTTATATAGAATGTTGTCCCACTTGATAGATTACTGACATTATATATTTATACATCTGCTAGACAGCGTGACATCCACCTCTTGTGACACGTTCCCACCGTCAACTTTGTGTGACCGTGGCTGCTCAAATATTTGGGCATTGCTACATGCAATCTCCTCTTGCCCCACTTCACGTGGACCGGGCTAGAGGTCCAAATCTATAAATGGAAAAGTGAACAGCTCTTTGAAGTGTCCAAGTGTGGGAGCAGTTGTCTCCAGGCACTCGGCATGGTGGGAGGAAGGAGGATCAGGGTGAGGAATATGTGGTCCAGTCTCATGGGTACTGAGACTTGACCGTGTGGAAGACAGGGTGGTGGTGGTGGTGGCAAACTGACTGGAAGCATTATCCACTATCCAACCAACAACCTTTTGACACTGCTCTGGGTTCAATAGAGGTGTGCTGCTTCGGTCCCCTAGTAATTGGGACAGGGAGTTCAGGCGAGAAAATGTGAGTGTTTGTTGTGGCACAATTTCAGCTTGCTCACGGCCTCGGCCTCAGTCTCTGCATGCACCATCACCATCATGTCCAGTTCCCAGTCCCTTGCCACGCGCCTTGCTTATTTTAAATGGAGGACAATATTTTAAACGTTCACTACAAGTAGCTGAATTTGGAGTGAACCTATATGTGATCTGCGTGAAAGACAAACCACTGTTTAAAATAGCTTGCCTGTAGGAAACTATGTTTTTTCCAGCAAACTGGTGTGTTACCTAAGACATTACAACAAAATTTAACAGTAGGCTAGAAATGGCTAAATTTTCAGCACACTGAGATGTGGTCCATGTGACGGCCAAACCCCTGTTTAAAATAGCTGGCCTGTAGATAACTATTTTTTTTCAGCAAACTGGTGTCTTATCTAAGACATTACAACAAAATTTAACAGTAGGCCAGAAATGTCTAAATTTTCAGCAAACTGACATTTGATCCGTGTGACGGCCAAACCCCTGTTTAAAATAGCTGGCCTGTAGGTAACTATTTTTTTTCTTCAGCAAACTGGTGTCTTATCTAAGACACTACAACTAAATTTAACAGTGGGCCACAAATGGCAGAATTTTCAGGGCACTGAGATGAGATCCTTGTGACAGCCAAACCCCTGTTTAAAATAGCTGGATTTTTACGCTGTAATATGGAAAGGATCTGGCTGTATTCTGCAGTGCCAACAAGCAAATTGAGCAGAAACACCGTGTGCTATGGATTGCTTTTGAAGAAAATAATCAGGATCCAAAAAAAATTGTTCCTGGCCCTTGATACCTCGAGCTATGTATATAGGTAAATATCTGTAATAGGCAGCAGCAGACAGTACTGGAATGGACTCTTTGCTATATGCAATGAAGTCTGCCACATACACTGCCTGCTTGCCTAGCACTGATATCCATGCATCTTTATTATTCCTCAGAAGGACTGTTGGTTGAGATGGATTTGTCTATTATAGATGGTATACCCGCACTAACTAATAAACCACCTGTACTTGTGCCTCTTCTCAGCAGCAGTCACATGGCATCACATGATCCAGCCATGTCACAAGGTCCTGCTCCCTATCGTACTGGTACTAGGACACAGCAGCCGACCAGAGTGACGGGATCCCCGCCTGCAACTGAAGCGCAGGAGCGCTGTGTTATGTTACGGTAGCTGAGGAGTGCAGGTAAAAAAGGAAATACACCAGAGCAGTTGGAATCTATGAGATTGCAGTACCCTGACTAACCACCGCAACTAGAGGCAGCTGTGGAGCGTTCCTACGTTGGTCCTAGATGCCTCGTCACAGCCTGAGAAACTAACTACACCTAAAGATAGAAATAGGAAAGCTATCTGCCCCGGAGCAGAACCCCAAAGATAATAGAAAGCCCCCAAACATGTAATGGCGGTTAGACAAGAGGAAATACTGACACAGAAAGAAAATAGTAAGAGCAAACGCTGGGGCCCAAACTATCTAAATAGAAAAGGATAGGAAGGGTACTTACTGCAATCTCAGAAAACCCTGAAAAAACACCAACTCTACTAATTTCAAAATCACCTGAGATCACACGACCTCTACCACCTAAATTAGTTCTCTGGTGTAACAAAAAGAAAACAGCAACCACTGAAAAAAAACTGGAAAAAGCAAAAGTACAAAACACAGTGGCTGGACTAAACTGAGAGGGCAAAAGCCCCCGGAGGGACCCTGAAGGCCCCCACAGAAGTGCAGGACAAAATGCAAAAATATAGCAAAAACACAAAATAAGAAATTGTCTTATCTGATAGCAGGAGATGCAGACACGACACAGCAGGCTACAAGGGAAACTGGAAAGAAGGATTCAGACCAGAACAATTGATCACCGGCAACCCTGATGGGAAAATGACTCCCTTATAAAAGACCAATCAGTAACACCTGATTCCCAGTCCTCACAATCCTCACTAGTACCGCTTGTAACCACCAGAGGGAGCCTCTGCTCAGAACTCATCTCAAACCCATTCACAACAGCGCTGGCTTGCCACTACTTCCCTGTTCAAAGTCTGAGCACAGGAGCGCTGATCTGTCATCATACCCTCGTTTGCAGACTGAACGCTGGAGCGCTGGTCTGCTACCTTCTCTTCGTTTGCAGTCGGAGTGCAGGATCGCTGATCTGCCACTACTCTCTCCACCTGCAGTCTGAGTGCAGGAGCGCCGATCTGCCATCAAATCTCCGTTTGCAGTCCAAACGCAGGAGCGTGGATCTGCTACCATATTGCGGCACATCGCTGCTTTCTCCTAATCATCCACTCCACAAAGGGACCTAGGAAGTGGACTCCCTGCAGACTGTCAGAGGCACAGTGAGTAAACCAAACTCACATTCAAGTACACATGGTATATATCTACTGTTTTACTTAAGCGCGCCAATTTGATGAGCAGGAGCCCCTCATCCATTGACAATCAATTCTCAGAGAGGCTGTCACCGGCCGGGACAGCGCTCTTCTACTTAGACTTTTAGAGTTTTGCACAAATCTTGTTTAAGCAGGTTTTTACCCTGCACTATATATGGACTAAAAGACTTATGTCATCCACCTATGCCGGGACATATTACTTATGTTGACATATTGGGACTAATTAATCGTGCCTATGTGTGTCTACAATTTTTAACCCCTACCTCCTGAGTATTTCTCTCCTCCAGGAAAGTTTGTCTGCATACAGTAATTGTGCTTTTAATCCATACCTCCTGAGTATTTTCCTTCCTTTAGGAATTTTTGTCTACATATATCAATTACCTCTTGAAGTTTTATCTTTTCAGGTTTACTTTTTTCAGGTTTAATTCAATTCTCCTTTTCAGATTACCAGATAAATACCTAGCAAATAGTGCTAGTGTGAATTGGCTAACCAAAATAATTATAAATATATATATATATATATATATATATATATATATATATATATATCTTTCTGTCACAGCCTCACAGCGGACAGTCCTCATCATCTTGTATTGCTGCAAGCTTTTTTATTTTCCTACCAGTATTTATCCAATCTAACAATTGTTTTATATCTCAATATTCCTTTTATTATTCTCATTTTATGTCATATTTTATTAATTAAATTGTGCTATTTATTAAAAACTCTTTGGATATACTTACCAACCTCCATCTGGTTTTTCTCAGCGCGAGCTTAAACTACTAATTCTTAAATATCTGTAATAGGCAGCAGCAGACAGTACTGGAATGGACTCTTTGCTATATGCAATGAAGTCTGCCACATACACCACCTGCTTGCCTAGCACGGATATCCATGCACCTTTATTATTCCTCAGAAGGACTGTTGGTTGAGATGGATTTGTCTATTATAGATGGAATACCCGCACTAACTAATAAACCACCAAATCTCTCCCTAGATCAGTAGCAACTCTCCCTACACTGCCTGAGTCCAACGCAAACTGTGATGAGCAGGGCCGCACCCGGTCTGCTATAGACCTGATAACGCTGTGCGTAAGGAAATCACTGTAATGCCACAACAAACATGGCTGCGACATTACAGTGTGTGGCAGACAATCCCTGCATGTTAATTGGCTCTGTAAAGAGTGCCAAACTCGCAGGGCGGGGACCCCAGCTCCCACCGAGCAACCACAGAAATACTCAGCGAGCTCCGAGCATCTCGAGCAGTGAGATGCTCGGTCGAGCACTGAGTACTTCCAAGCATGCTCGCTCATTACTACTGCCAGTGTTTTTTGCGCTGTCACATAAATGGGAGTGCTGGAAACACCCGATATAGGAAGTCTGTGTTCGGGGTCCGATCCCAAACAATAGGTGTTTGGTATGGACTGCGAACTTCACTGTTTGGGTTCGTCCTTCTCTCTCTTTCTCTTTCTCTCTCTCTCTCTCTATAATATATATATATATATATACAGTACAGATCAAAAGTTTGGACACACCTTCTCATTCAACGATTTTTCTGTATTTTCATGGCTATGAAAATTGTAGAATCACACTGAAGGCATCAAAACTATGAATTAACACATGTGGAATTATACATTACACTTTACAAAAAAGTGTGAAACAGCTGAAAATATGTCTTATATTCTAGATTCTTCAAAGTAGCCACCTTTTGCTTTGATTACTGCTTTGCACGCAGAAAAGGTGAACGGATGGACTCTACATGCCTGGTTCCCACCGTGAAGCATGGAGGAGGTGGTGTGATGCTGTGGGGGTGCTTTGCTGGTGACACTGTTGGGGATTTATTCAAAATTGAAGGCATACTGAACCAGCATGGCTACGACAGCATCTTGTAGCAGCATGCTATTCCATCCGGTTTGCGTTTAGTTGGACCATCATTTATTTTTCAACAGGACAATGACCTGAAACACACCTCCAGACTGTGTAAGGGCTATTTGACCAAGAAGGAGAGTGATGGGGTGCTACGCCAGATGACCTGGCCTCCACAGTCACCAGACCTGAACCCAATCGAGATGGTTTGGGGTGAGCTGGACCTCTCACCGCTTCAATTTTGAATAATCCCCAACAGTGTCACCAGCAAAGCACCCCCACACCATCACACCACCTCCTCCATGCTTCAGGGTGGGAACCAGGCATGTAGAGTCCAGCCGTTCACCTTTTCTGCATGCAAAGCAGTAATCAAAGCAAAAGGTGGCTACTTTGAAGAACCTAGAATATAAGACATATTTTCAGTTGTTTCACACTTTTTTGTAAAGTGTAATGTATAATTCCACATGTGTTAATTCATAGTTTTGATGCCTTTAGTGTGATTCTACAATTTTCACAGTTATGAAAATACAGAAAAATCGTTGAATGAGAAGGTGTGTCCAAACTTTTGGTCTGTACTGTATATACAGTGGGAAAAAATTATTTAGTCAGCCAATAATTGGGCAAGTTCTCCCACTTAAAAAGATGAAAGAGGCCTGTAATTGACATCATAGGTAGACCACAACTATGAGAGTCAAAATGCGAAAACAAATCCAGGAAATCACCCTGTCTGATTTGGCAAGATTTAATTTGCAAATTATGGTGAAAATAAGTATTTGGTCACCTAAAAACATGCAAGATTTCTGGCTCTCACAGACCTGTAACTTCTTCTTTAAGAGGCTCCTCTGTCCTCCACTCATTACCTGTAATAATGGCACCTGTTTTGAACTTGTTATCAGTATAAAAGACACCTGTCCACAACCTCAAACAGTCACACTCCAAACTCCACTATGGTGAAGACCAAAAAGCTGTCGAAGGACACCAGAAACAAAATTGTAGCTGTGCACCAGGCTGGGAAGATTGAATCTGCAATAGGCAAGCAGCTTGGTGTGATGAAATCAACTGTGGGAGCAATAATAAGAAAATGGAACACATACAAGGCCACTGATAATCTCCCTCGATTTGGGGCTCCATGCAAGATCTCACCCCATGGGTCCAAATTGATCACAAGAGCGGTGAGCAAAAATCCCAGAATCACACAGGGGGACCTAGTGAATGACCTGTATAGAGCTGGGACCACCGTAACAAAGGCTACCTTCAGTAACACATTACGCCGCCAGGGACTCAGATCCTGCAGTGCCAGATGTCTCCCCCTGCTTAAGCCAGTACATGTCCGGGCCCGTCTGAAGTTTGCTAGAGAGCATTTGGATTACCCAGAAGATTATTGGGAGAATGTCATATGGTCTGATGAAACCAAAGTAGAACTGTTTGGTAGAAACAAAACTCGTCATGTTTGGAGACAACAGAATGCTGAGTTGCATTCAAAGAACACCATACCTACTGTGAAGCATGGGGTGGCAACATCATGCTTTGGGGCTGTTTCTCTGCAAAGGTACCAGGACAACTGATCCGTATACATGAAAGAATGAATGGGCCATGTATCGTGAGATTTTGAGTACAAATCTCCTTCCATCAGCAAGGGCATTGAAGATGAAACGTGGATGTTTTTTTCAGCATAATATTGATCCCAAGCACACCCCCAGGCAGAGGCGTATTCAGTGGGGGCAGCCGGGGAATGTGCCCCGGGTGCAGCCGGCAGGGGGCACAGTTGGGCGGCTTAATGCGGCGGTCCGCAGTGTCTCCCCGTGGCTCCATTCTGACGCCCCCGGCCTGGGAGTCGGCTTTTCCCTGTGCCTGCTGTCAAGCTGACAGCTGGCGCAGAGAAGCTGCTGTGCGCTAGCTCCCAGGGATCAATTGTACTGGTGTCTAAACAGATGCCAGTACAATTGAAGCTCTGACCGCCGCCAGCAGTGTGATCAGGTCTTGTCATCACGCTGCTGACGTCACTCGTCGTCGGCGTCCAGAAGGGGGAACACTGGTGGTAAGTGTGCTCCACTGTCGAGCTGAAGAAACCACCGAGGATTAAGGGAGGAGAGAATGTGTGTGGGGGGGGGATTTAGAGTTGGGATGGGGATACTTTTTTGTGGGGGTTTTGGAGTGGGATGGGGGGTACTTTATGTGTTGGGGGATTTGGAGTGGGACGGGGGTACTTTATGTGTGGGGGGATTTGGAGTGGGATGGTGTACTTTATGTGTGGGGGGATTTGGAGTGGGATGGGGAGTACTTTATGTGTGGGGGATTTGGAGTTGGATGGGGGTACTTTATGTGTGGGGGATTTGGAGTGTGGATGGGGTACTTTATGTGTGGGGGGATTTGGAGTGGGATGGGGATACTTCATGTGGGGGAATCTTAGGGTGGGGATGGGGGGTACTTTATGTGTGGGGGATTTAGAGTGGGGTTGGGGGTGCTTTATGTCTGGGGACTTGGAGTTGGATGGGAGGTACTTTATGTGAGGGGGGATTTGGAGTGAGATGGGGTACTTTATGTGTGGGGGGATTTGGAGTGGGATGGGGTACTTTATGTGTGGGGGGATTTGGAGTGGGATGGGGTACTTTTTGTGTGGGGGGATTTGGAGTGGGATGGGGTACTTTATGTGTGGGGGATTTGGAGTGGGATGGGGGGTACTTTATGTGTGGGGGTATTTGGAGTGGGATGGGGATACTTTATGTGTGGGGATTTGGAGTGGGATGGGGTACTTTATGTGTGGGGGATTTGGAGTGTGATGGGAGTACTTTATGTGTGGGGAATTTGGAGTGTGATGGAGTACTTTATGTTGGGGATTTGGAGTGTGGATGGGGGTACTTTATGTGTGGGGGGATTTGGAGTGGGATGGGGATACTTCATGTGGGGGAAACTTAGGGTGGAGATGGGGTACTTTATGTGTGGGGGTATTTGGAGTGGGATGGGGGTACTTTATGTGTGGGGGGATTTAGAGTGTGATGGGGTACTTTATGTGTGAGGAATTTGGAGTGTGATAGGGGTACTTTATGTGTGTGGGGATTTGGAGTGGAATGGGGGTACTTTATGTGTGGGGGGATTTGGAGTGGGATGGGGTACTTTATGTGTGGGGGGATTTGGAGTGGGATGGGGTACTTTATATGTGGGGGATATGGAATGGGATGGGGTACTTTATGTGAGGGGGATTTGGAATGGATGGGTGGTACTTTATGTGTGGGGGGATTTGGAGTGGGATGGGGGTACTTTATGTGTGGGGGGATTTGGAGTGGGATCGGGGTACTTTATGTGTGGGGGGATTTGTAGTGGGATGGGGTACTTTATGTGTGGGGGATTTGGAGTGGGATGGGGTACTTTTTGTGTGGGGGATTTGGAGTGGGATGGGGTACTTTATGTGTGGGGGATTTGGAGTGGGATGGGGGTACTTTATGTGTGGGGTATTTGGAGTGGGATGGGGATACTTTATGTGTGGGGATTTGGAGTGGGATGGGGTACTTTATGTGTGGGGGGATTTGGAGTGTGATGGGAGTACTTTATGTGTGGGGAATTTGGAGTGTGATGGAGTACTTTATGTTGGGGATTTGGAGTGTGGATGGGGTACTTTATGTGTGGGGGGATTTGGAGTGGGATGGGGATACTTCATGTGGGGGAAACTTAGGGTGGAGATGGGGTACTTTATGTGTGGGGGTATTTGGAGTGGGATGGGGTACTTTATGTGTGGGGGATTTAGAGTGTGATGGGTACTTTATGTGTGAAGAATTTGGAGTGTGATGGGGGTACTTTATGTGTGTGGGGATTTGGAGTGGAATGGGGGTACTTTATGTGTGGGGGGATTTGGAGTGGGATGGGGGTACTTTATGTGTGGGGGGATTTGGAGTGGGATGGGGTACTTTATATGTGGGGGGATATGGAATGGATGGGGTACTTTATGTGAGGGGATTTGGAATGGATGGGTGGTACTTTATGTGTGGGGGGATTTGGAGTGGGATGGGGGTACTTTATGTGTGGGGGATTTGGAGTGGGATCGGGGTACTTTATGTGTGGGGGGATTTTGTAGTGGGATGGGGTACTTTATGTGTGGGAGATTTGGAGTGGGATGAGAGGTACTTTATGTGTGGGGAGATTTGGAGGGGGATGGGGGTATTTATGTGTGGGGAGATTTGGAGTGGGATGGGGTATTTATGTGTGGGGGGATTTGGAGTGTGGATGGGGGTACTTTATGTGTGGGGGGATTTGGAGTGTGGATGGGGTACTTTATGTGTGGGGGGATTTGGAGTAAGATGGTGGGGTACTTTATGTGTGGGGGGATTTAGAGTGGGGATAGGGGGTGCTTTATGTCTGGGGGGATTTTGAGTGGGATGGGGGGTACTTTTTGTGTGGGGGGGATTTGGAGTGAGATGTGGGTACTTTATGTGTGGGGGGATTTAGAGTGGGATAGGGTACTTTATGTGTGGGGGATTTGGAGTGGGATGGGGTACTTTATGTGTGGGGGGATTTGGAGTGGGATGAGGGGTACTTTATGTGTGGGGGGATTTGGAGTGGGATGGGGTACTTTATGTGTGGGGATTTGGAGTGGGATGGGTACTTTATGTGTGGGGATATGGAATGGAATGGGGGGTACTTTATGTGAGGGGATTTGGAATGGGATGGGTGGTACTTTATGTGTGGGGGGATTTGGAGTGGATGGTGGGTACTTTATGTGTGGGGGATTTGGAGTGGGATCTGTTATGTTTCGGTAGCTGAGGAGTGCAGGTAAAAAAGGCAATACACCAGAGCAGTTGGAATCTATGGATTGCAGTACCCTGACTAACCACCACAACTAGAGGCAGCCGTGGAGCGTTCCTACGTTGGTCCTAGACGCCTCGTCACAGCCTGAGAAACTAACTACACCTAAAGATAGAAATAGGAAAGCTATCTGCCCCGGAGCAGAACCCCAAAGATAATAGAAAGCCCCCAAACATGTAATGGCGGTTAGACAAGAGGAAATACAGACACAGGATGAAAATAGTATAGCAAACGCTGGGGCCCAAACTATCTAAATAGAAAAGGATAGGAAGGGTACTTACTGCAATCCCAGAAAACCCTGAAAAACACCAACTCTACTAATTTCAAAATCACCTGAGATCACACGACCTCTACCACCTAAATTAGCTCTCTGGTGTAACAAAATCAAAACAGCAGCCACTGAAAAAACTGGAAAAAGCAAAAGAACAAAACTCAGTGGCTGAATTAAACTGAGAAGGCAGAAGCCCCCGGAGGGGACCCAGAAGGCCCCCAAAGAAGTGCAGGACAAAATGCAAAAATATAGCACAAACACAAAAGAAGAAAAAGACTTATCTGGAAGCAGGAGATGCAGACATGACACAGCAGGCTACAAGGGAAACTGGAATGAAGGATTCAGACCAGAACAATTGATCACCGGCAACCCTGATGGGAAAATGACTCCCTTATATAAGACCAGTCAGTAACACCTGATTCCCAGTCCTCACAATCTTCACTAGTACCGCTTGTAACCACCAGAGGGAGCCTCTGCTCAGAACTCATCTCAAACCCATTCACAACAGTACCCCCCCCTTGAGGAGGGGTCACCGAACCCTCATTTGAGCAACCAGGTCGGTCAGGATGAGTTCTATGATAAGCACGGATAAGTCTCCTAGCATGGATGTCCGAAGCAAACACCCAAGAATTGTCTTCCTGACCATAACCTCTCCATTTAACCAAATACTGGAGTTTCCGTCTAGAAAAACGAGAATCCAATATTTTCTCAACCACATACTCCAGATTGCCCTCAACCAAAACAGGGTCAGGAGGCACAGCAGCAGGAACCACTGGCTCAACAAACCTCTTCAACAAGGACTTGTGGAACACGTTATGGATCTTAAATGTCCCTGGAAGAAGCAAACGAAAAGAAACAGGATTAATAATCTCCATGATCTTATAAGGTCCAATGAACCTAGGCTTAAATTTAGGAGATGCTACTCTCATAGGAATATTCTTTGAGGACAACCAGACCAAGTCCCCCACTTTAAACCGAGGACCATCAGTCCTATGCCGGTTAGCAAACCGCTGGGCCTTCTCCTGAGAGAGGGACAACCTCTCCACTACCTGGTCCCAAATCTGTTGCATACGCTCCACAACAGAGTCAACCCCTGGACAGACAGAAGCCTCCGTCTGTCCTGAAGAAAATCGAGGGTGAAACCCAGAATTACAGAAAAACGGAGACATCAAAGTGGCAGAGCTAGCCCTATTATTAAGAGCAAACTCAGCCAAAGGCAAAAAAGAGACCCGGTCATCCTGATCAGCAGACACAAAGCATCTAAGATAAGTCTCCAATGTCTGGTTTGTTCTCTCAGTTTGACCATTGGTCTGAGGATGAAATGCCGAGGAGAAAGACAATTGAACACCCAGTTTAGAACAAAAAGTCCTCCAAAATCTGGAAACAAACTGGACTCCTCTGTCAGACACAATGTTCTCAGGAATGCCGTGTAAACGAACCAC
>JARQOD010000004.1:313810483-313946809 GCA_033576555.1 Oophaga sylvatica
ATAGCGACATTAAAACGATCACAAAAACGATCGCATTAGTATGCGTCGTTATCGTGATCGTTAGCGGGAGCGTTTAGTGTGGCAGTACCTGTACCCATGTTGGGGGTTTTGAGTAATGAACCAGGCAGGGAGTTTTTAAAAGCCTCAGGAATCTTTTGCATGTGTTTAGAGTTAATTAGTTGATTCAGAAGATTAGGGTAATAGGTCGTTTAGAGAACCTTTTCTTGATATGCTAATTTTTTGAGACAGGTTTTTTGGGTTATCAGGAGTTGTATGCCAAAATCATCAGTATTAAAACAATAAAAGACCTGACAAATTTCAGTTGGTGTGTAATGAATCTAAAATATATGAAAGTTTAATTGTAATCATTACATTATGGAAAATAATGAAATTTAGCACTATATGCTAATTTTTTGAGAAGGACCTGTAATCAGCCTAGCAATGTATTTTCTGTTAAAAATCTTCTCGTTTGTCAAGAATGGAGGCATTTTAAATTCTATAGTATATAGTTGATTGCCTAGGTTACCAGCCTCTCTCTATTCTTAGATTGGCTGGTTACCAAGGTGCTCTGGTCAGATGTGGAATAAGGTGCTCTGCTCTGGTCAGATGAAACCAAAATCGAACTTTTTGGCAACAATGCCAAACGATATATTTGGCGTAAAGGCAAAACAGCTCATCACCCTGAACACACCATCCCCACTGTCAAACATGGTGATGGCAGCATCATGGTTTCGGCCTGCTTTTCTTCAGCAGGGACAGGGAAGATGGTTAAAATTGATGTGAAGATGGATGGAGCCAAATACAGGACCATTCTTGAATAAAACCTGTTGGAGTCTGCAAAAGACCTGAGACTGGGACGGAGATTTGTCTTCCAACAAGACAATGATCCCAAACATAAAGCAAAATCTACAATGGAAAGGTTCACAAATAAACGTATCCAGGTGTTAGAATGGCCAAGTCAAAGTCCAGACCTGAATCCAATCGAGAATCTGTGGAAAGAGCTGAAAACTGCTGTTCACAAACGATCTCCATCCAACCTCACTGAGCTCGAGCTGTTTGCCAAGGAAGAATAGGCAAGAATTTCTGTCTCTCGATGTACAAAACTGATACAGACATACCCCAAGCGACTTGCAGCTGTAATCGCAGCCAAAGGAGGCGCAACAAAGTTTTAAGTTAAAGGGGCCGAATAATATTGCACGCCACACTTTTCAGTTTTCGTATTTCCACAAAAATTTAAAATAACCAATAAATTTTGTTCAACTTCACAATTGTGTCCCACTTGTTGTTGATTCTTCACCAAAAATTTACATTTGGTATCTTTATGTTTGAAACATGATATGTGGGAAAAGGTTGAAAAGTTCCAGGGGGCCGAATACTTTCACAAGGCACTGTATGTACCTGATGCATAATGCATTACCTGTGATGTACTGTACATTCAGGTTGATACATATTGTTCATATAGTACCGAGTGTTTTCGTTTTTATAATTCTAAATTGTGTATAATCATGCTTTCTTTTTAATAATTGTGTGGGCACCTCTTGTTGTTGTGTTACCCCTTACAATTTTTTGTTAAATAAAGGTATTTTACATTTATACCAGTTGTCCCAATTTTCTCTACTGACCACATGTTCGGCTTCTTTTTCTTGGTCTTCAGTATATGGAAGTGAATAAATCAAAGTAGGGTTTTTGTGTTTTTATCTTGCTTGCTTT
Organism: Oophaga sylvatica; assembly: GCA_033576555.1. Taxonomy (NCBI): domain Eukaryota; kingdom Metazoa; phylum Chordata; class Amphibia; order Anura; family Dendrobatidae; genus Oophaga; species Oophaga sylvatica. The sequence continues at coordinate 313,812,194 of JARQOD010000004.1, forward strand.
TAAGTCAAGTAACAAAGTTTAAAACATTTATAATGTTTAACTAAAGATGATTGCGTTTATTGTATTTTGCTCAATTTTCCAAAAAAATCTGTATTCTCCAGAATGTAGATTTATTGTAATTCGGTCAGTTCGAAATCAGCAAAATTGGGTTCTGGGTGATTGCCATCTTGTTGAACCATAAGGGGCTGGAAAAATGTAAAAAAAAAGAGAAAACTAATATCTCATCACTCAGTTCTCCAGCCTCCTCTGTTACCATCATTAACTTATACAGTTTTCACTACTTCTTCTCACTGCACTTACCGCCGCTTACTGCACACAAGGCCAGGACTTCCAGCAGTGACTTGGCCTGGAATGACACTGCACATGTATGGGATCATCCCAGGATTATTCATGGCGCAAACTCCCAGCCTGAGTGAGCAATGTAAGGTTGTGGTGCATGTTGTGATGTCAGAATATCATCGTGGCCTTAGAGATCCATGAGTAGAGACATCCCGTGCCTAGTCTTACACTCTAGACTGGACTTTTGCCGTAACTAGGCCTACGAAAACACGGCGCATACATCTAGTTGTGGCCGAAAGTCTCGGCCTAGCCTAAAGATACAGTGCATGGTGGTAACACGATGCGCTAAAGACCATAAAGGTGATAGTGAACAGAGTAAGTGAACAGTGAAGTATGTATTAGTTGCTTTTTTTTCTTCATGTTTTCTCATATTTTTATGCCCTGGTTTCTCTCTAGACCACAGAAAATAGTAAATGACATTAAATTTGTGGAGAATTAGTTAGCACTAACTACAAATGTGTAGCGATGCTTGAACCTTTCATGTTAGTGAGTTGGAGTAGCATGGCTAATGCCGGAATACCCTATGATTGCTGGTTTGGGCTTGCAAGAGATAGGTGCACATCCTGGGTGTATTGGATTGTGCAAGTATGCCAGATTGTGCAATATGGTCATGAAGATGAATGTTTTAGGTAATCATAGAAGCTACATTATTGCTGTTGAGAGTACCCATTTGGGCTATGTGGAGAGGCAGATACTCTGCTTGTATCGGATTGTGCAATTATGCCAAATCATGGTTATGATTGTGAAGATTATGAAGATCTTAGAAGTTATATTACAACTGTTTTGAGTATGGAGATTAATCATACTGGACATTGCAATAAAGTTATGGAATGGAAAGCCCATGGTGACCATGCGGTATGAGACATCCCAATAGTTTTTTAATTATTATCCATTTGTAAACCTGTTCATTGGACTTCCCTTCTTTAAGCAGTGATAATACTTCACCAGCTTGGAATTTTCCACTATATCTCTCATGAATCCTTTGTAACAAAAACATTTTCTTACAGTTTTGATAGCATTATTAAGTAAGGATTTATACCGTACATGAATTTCATATAATCATGATTTATAATGTTTTTCTCATCTATTCTTGTGTATGGGATTATAATGTAGATCAATGCAAGGTCAAAATTGCTTGACATGCATTAGTGCTATTTATATTTATCATTAATTGGAATTGTGCACATTATTAAGCAATATGGTTATATTTTTTTTTACCTCCTAATGGTGTATTTAATGTTTAGGTATTTCATGTTGGGCTGCATTGGCAACCTGTGGCTGGTAATCAGCAAAATAATGAATCTAATTTTTGTAATTTTCATTTAATATCTATCCCATGCCATATGTTTGCCTATTTTGTACCTTATGGTGTAAGGGATTTTTTGTCGTGATATAATTATTTATTTATTGCTATTCATTTAATGTTATATTCTGAATATTATTTTCATTTTATTTTCAGATACAATTATGAGCATGTCCTTGCTCCCTGTGATGTGATAGCTGCAAGTCATTATTGCAAAGCCTGCCTGGTCATTCTTATTGTAAGTAGCCCACTCTGTGATTGTTCAGTAGTGTGTAAAATGTCACATGGCATCTTTTTTGGGGGTGGCAGAGGGTAATTGGCTGCACTAATCAAGTTGCAAACTATTTGAATTTCTTGTGACGTGAATTTCAGGAAAATTGTCTCAAATTTGATTCTCTGTGGATCGAACTAATCATCTCTAGAGAATAGCGAATATTTTGGAATTTTAATTCCTTAGTTTTACTGAATGTTTCCAAAAATGTCTATTTGTGACAAATCATAAGCACTGCAAAGACTCCAATTGCCCTGGAATGACATGTTTGACATCCTGAAGTCTCCTAGGACTGTATTAAATTAGTTCTCCACTACTTGGACAACATGATCTCAATTGATAAATCCCCACTTATAAAATAATAGCAAACTATACTCACATATGGTACTAGCGTTGTTCCAGCGATGATGGAACTGACTCTATCAGGCTAAGTGCACACATTCAGGAATGTGTGCAGAATTTTCCTGAGCAAAACCAGACTTTTTTCGCGGTAAAAACGCGCGGTTTTTGTGCGGATTTTGCACGTTTTTTTTGCGCGTTTTTTTCCCTGAACTTTCTAGGTCAATAGCATAGCGGGAAAAATGCTAGAATTACGCGAAATTAATGAACATCTTGCTTCTTTTTCCGCGATGCGTTTTTTTCGCAGAAAAAAAACGCACCATGTGCACAAAAATTGCAGAATTCATTCTAAATAATAGCATGCTTTATTCATGCGTTTTTTTACACGTTTTTTGCCGCGAAAAAACGTGAAAAAAAACGCAAATAATCCTGAACGTGTGCACTTAGCCTCAGGGCTTACGTAATATTATGTCAAGCACCGATTGCAGTCAAGTCTCTTTTCCTTCACTCTCACTTCCTTCAGATGTTACTGTGGAAGTCAGCAGCTCTTACTTCTTCTGAGTTATTTTCAACCAATGCATGTGAGAGTGATGGGGCTGCACAGTAGTTGAAGGACTGGCATGAAATAACATCATGCAATCCACAAAAGAGCCAGTGCCATCATCGTTGAAATGGTGCTAGAACTGGAAGTGAGTATAGGCTGTTGTTATTAAATAAGGGGGAGTATAGCAATTGAAATCAGGTTGTCCAAGTTTTGAAAAACCCCTTTAAACTTCTTACAAGTTCTTTAACACTTGCACAGCCTCATTTATGTCAAAGTGTCCTAATCAAATAGCACGTTATGGTAAACTGATGGCAAAACTGTTCTTTACTTCTGTGTTGTGACACACACTGTCTACACATTCTCTCCACAGTTTTATGGCTTTCTATTCCTATCTCATTGCCAATCTGTGAGGTGGTACATCCTCTCTCTTTCCAGATTCACTACAAAATGTCTGCTTTATTTATTATTTCTACTTTTATTCAGATTATGTCCCTCCTGATTGGCTGTGTTATACCATATGATAGCTGCAACTTATTATTTGCCAAAAACAGCAGCCATGGGTTCTTTTAAGCAGCTGCCTAGCACTCTGAAATAAAAACGGTGGAGGCCCACCAAGCAGGAAAAGGCTATGAGAAGATAGCAAAAAATTTTCAAGATGCCCTTTCAGTTTTTCTCAGTTTTAAATGTAGTTAAAAAATTGCAGCTAACAGGAACAGTGGAGGTCAAGATAAGGTATGGAAGTCCAAGCAAAATTTCAGTGAGAGCTGCTTATAGGATTGCTAGAGAGGCATAACAGAACACCTGCATGACTGAAAATGACCTTCAGAAACATTTAGCAGACTCTGAAGTTGTGGTACATTGTTCTATTGTTCAGAGACACCTGTTCAAATATGTCCTTCATGGAAAAGTCATCAGAAGAAAACCTCTTCTGCATCTTCACCATAAAATTCAGCATCAAAAGTATGCAAAAGAACATTTAAACAATCCTGATGCATTTTGGAAACAAGTACTGTATATACTCGAGTACAAGCCTACCCGAGTATGAGATAAGGAACCTAATTTTACCACAACAAACTTGGAAAAATCAGGTATGCATTGTCCCCTCATCCCTATCCTGGTCTGCATGGCTCCTTATCCCTATTCTTGTATGCATGGCTCTTCATTCCTATCCTGGCATGTATTGTCCCCTCATCCCCATCCTGGTATGCATGACTCCTCATCCCTATGCTGGTCTGAATGGCTCCTCATCCCTATTCTCGTATGCATGGCTCTTCATCCCTATCCTCGTATGCATTGCCCCTCATCCCTATCCTTATATCTATGGCTCCTTATCCCTATATTGGTATGCGTGGCTCCTCATGCCTATCCTTATATGCATGACTCCTCATCCCTATCCTTGTATGATTGACCCCCATCCCGTCCTGGTATGCATGACCCCATCCTTATCCTGGTATGATTGGCCCCATCCCTATCCTGCTATGCATAGCCCCATCAAAAAACATTAAAAAAATAAACCATTATACTTAACTATCTGCACTCCCTCGCAGTGTCTTGTGCCAGTGCCAGCAGCTGCTTTATGCTTGTAAGCAGCACATAACAGGGACGTCATGTGCTTGTTACAAGCAGAGCACAGCTGCCGGAGTATTTACCGTTCCCCACGACGGGATTATTCATTGCTATTTAGTAGTGCACAGCGTGTCAGCTGCTCCCTCCGAGTGGTCACTTGTGCCTGCTACTTAAGAGAAATGAATATTCATCACTCCCATGGGAGTGGAAAGAGGTGAATGTTCATTTCTCTTAAGTAGCGGGGACACGTGACCGTCCGGCCGCTGCAGGAAGCTGGATGCTGTGGTTGACACTGTGCACGCTATTACAGAGAAATGAGTATTCATTGCCAGTGCAGTGAATATTCATTTCTCTTTAGCAGCGGGCACAGGCTCCTGCCTCCTGTGACCCACTGTTCCAATGCTGCCGCTCCCCCTCCATGTTCTGGACCCTCACTCGAATATAAGCCGAGTGGGGCATTTTCAGCACAAAAATATGTGCTGAAAAACTCAGCTTATACTCGAGTATATACAGTACTATGGACCTATGAGGATAAAATAGAACTTTTTGGCCACAAGCACTCTTAAAAATGGAAAGGGAAAATAAGAAAGTCAGCTCACAGAAATGCCTTGCACCTTGTTAATGATATCATCCACGCAGAGCAGTCCCAGTCTCAGACTCAATCGATGAAGGAAAAAATAGAGGAAAGTTCTCTAGTGATGAAAAAATGGTTCCAATGGAGGGATAAAAACAACTTTTTATTTAAACCATTTAAAATTGAAAGCAACCAATATGAGTAACTGTACAGCTGCTGCACATATGAGAAACCTACGCATTTCAGCAATAAGCCTGAGGCTAAGTGCACACGTTCAGGAATATTTGCGTTTTTTTCACGTTTTTTCCGCGATTTTCCGCTGTAAAAACGCAAAAAACCGCAAGCATTAAGCATCCTATACATGTTAATTGATTCCGCATGTTTTGGCCACATGTTGCGTTTTTTTTCGCGAAAAAAACGCTTCGCGGAAAAAATAGCAACATGTTCATTAATTTTGCGGAATGTAAGCGGTTCATGTGCGGTGGTACCCAGGGTCTGGAGGAGAGGAGACTTTCCTCCAGGCCCTGGGTACCATATCCCTGGTAAAACAATAATTAAAATAATAAATAATGACATTCTCACCTTCCGGCGGCCCCCGCAGCCTTCCCGCCTTCAGCGACGCTCCCGGCAACTCCCGGTCCCAAGAGTCCTTTGCGAGAATCACCCAGATGGCGTAGCGGTCTCGCGTGATGCTACGTCATCGGGGTGATTTGTCGCAATGCATCCTTGGGACCGGGAGTTACGCTTGCAAAATGCTATTATTCTGGCGGGAATACGCATACAAAAAACGTGCGTATTTCCCGCGGGAGAAGTGCGGGATTGCCGCGGAAATTTCCGCGGCAATTCAGCAACGTGTGAACTTAGCCTTAGTCATGGTATCATGGTATATAACAACCGACATCTGTGAAGTTTTGCAAAACTTTGAGGAATCAACCAAGATGGTGAGCAGCAATGACATCTTAGTCAGCATAATCAGCATAGTCATCCCACTTCTGTGTCTACTCAAACGCTCGCTGCTCACAATTAAAGAGGAAGCTTTACATGTGGACCAGGTGGAGATGGAGGAAAAAAGTGCACAGGGTAATACTATCCAGCCCAACCTCATCTCATTTTCTCTATGTGGATTGGGTAATAAAGAGGAGGAGGCTGAGGAGCAGGAGGAACAAGAGATCGTTGCCTTTGCTACAGGAGGTAGTACCCACACCAGCTTTGTTCTGTCTTTTCAGCATGGATGAAGAACAGCTGAATAACAGTAGGAGGATGACAATGAGTAGGAGATGGAGAGTCCTCCTCCTGGTGGAGATTGGGAAGTTTTGCCTGTTGGGAGTCTGGCATACATTGCTAACTTTATTTCCTGCTGCCTTTCCTATGACCTTTGCATAATACGTATTTTGGAGAACAATGATTACTCGTCGTTTACCCTTTTCGACCCACTCTACTAGGAGAACTTTCCATCTCTCCTTCGTCCGGTGGAGAGTGCTAGTAAAATGGTGCAATACCAGAAGGCCCTAGTCGAACAATTAGAATAAAAATTCCTTTATGACATCGCTGGTGGCAGAAGTCACATATCCTTGGGCAAACAAGGAGGAGAGACAAAGAAGACACACACCAGGTCCAACAGAGGTAGGGTAACACTATCAAAGGTCTAGGACACTTTTATTAGACCTTCACAGTGCCCAGGCCCTAATGCCCGGGGTAGTCTGACAAGAAGGGAAAAGTTTTTGAAAACGATGAAAGCGTACCTAGCAAACTATACCAGTGTCCTCCATGATTCCTCTGTGCTGTACAAGTATTGGGTATCCTTCTATGCCTTAGAAATGCTGACCTTTCTGCCACTAACGTTTTGTCAGAGTGGGATTTTAGTACCACAGTGGACATAATAACTGATGGATTCTTCTTTCAACTGATAATGCTGACAGGCTGACTATTATCAAAATGAACAAGGCCTGGATTGGCCCAGAGCAGCCAACCAGACCAACCCCACCCGATAACAGCAGTGGAACATAAAACAAATTCAAATGTTTCTATCTTTTCTGGTGTATACCCATGCACCCCTTCCCACAGAAAAAAGGGTATACAGTTCATGTTTTTTTCTTTTTCTTGTCCTGATCCTCCTCTAATCCAAAAATATCTTTCCTCCAACACTTATCCTTACACTAAATGCTGCTAACAACAGTATTAGTAGGGAATAAAAGATGTAACCATGATAAGGACTGTTGGTTTTAGGTTGCAGCAACAAGAACTGTAAGGCAATAATCCCTGACTAGATGCCTCTAAAATGCTATCCCTACTCCAGCAGCTAACCCTACACTAATTGCAGCTAAAAGCAGTATTATTTGAGAATAGAATCTACTTACCGTATATACTTATGTATAAGCCGATCCCTGTATTAGCCGACCCCCCCTAATTTTGCCACAAAAACTGGGAAAACTTATTGACTCGCGTATAAGCCTAGGGTGGAAAATGCAGCAGCTACTGGTAAATTACAAAAATAAAAATAGATACCAATAAAAGTAAAATTAATTGAGACATCAGTAGGTTAAATGTTTTTGAATATCCATATTGAATCAGGAGCCCTGTTGTGAATGGGTTTGAGATGAGTTCTGAGCAGAGGCTCCCTCTGGTGGTTACAAGCGGTACTAGTGAGGATTGTGATGACTGGGAATCAGGTGTTACTGATTGGTCTTATATAAGGGAGTAATTTTCCCATCAGGGTTGCCGGTGATCAATTGTTCTGGTCTGAATCCTTCTTTCCAGTTTCCCTTGTAGCCTGCTGTGTCGTGTCTGCATCTCCTGCTATCAGATAAGACAATTTCTTATTTTGTGTTTTTGCTATATTTTTGCATTTGGTCCTGCACTTCTGTGGGGGCCTTCTGGGTCCCCTCCGGGGGCTTTTGCCCTCTCAGTTTAGTCCAGCCACTGTGTTTTGTACTTTTGCTTTTTCCAGTTTTTTCAGTGGCTGCTGTTTTTGTTACACCAGAGAACTAATTTAGGTGGTAGAGGTCGTGTGATCTCAGGTGATTTTGAAATTAGTAGAGTTGGTGTTTTTTCAGGGTTTTCTGGGATTGCAGTAAGTACCCTTCCTGTCCTTTTCTATTTAGTTAGTTTGGGCCCCAGCGTTTGCTCATACTATTTTCTTTCTGTGTCAGTATTTCCTCTTGTCTAACCGCCATTACATGTTTGGGGGCTTTCTATTATCTTTGGGGTTCTGCTCCGGGCAGATAGCTTTCCTATTTCTATCTTTAGGTGTAGTTAGTTTCTCAGGCTGTGACGAGGCGTCTAGGACCAACGTAGGAACGCTCCACGGCTGCCTCTAGTTGTGGTGGTTAGTCAGGGTACTGCAATCTCATAGATTCCAACTGCTCTGGTGTATTTCCTTTTTTGCCTGCACTCCTCAGCTACCGTAACATAACAGTATCACCGGCCATAAAAATTGTATGGTACTCACAGAAGGGAAAAAATATTTTGAAGGAAGAAAAGTTGTCAGATATTTTTCTGTTTGTTGCATTTTTTTTTTTTTTTCCCTCTGTATCTCTGGGTGCTGGGGAGGATCTTTTCTCCCAATGGAGTTTGCACAGTTGTCTGGCCGTGTGGATCAGCTTGCCACTGAGGTTCGGACTATTGCTGCATATCTTGCTAGGTTGCCTGTTGTGGAACCTAGGATCCCATGCCAGATTTGTTTTTAGGGGATCGAGCTAAGTTTCAGAATTTCAAAAATAATTGTAAATTGTTTCTTGCCTTAAAATCTAAGTCCTCAGGAAACGCAGCGCAGCAGGTTCAAATTATCATCTCTCTCCTGCGCGGCGATCCTCAGGATTGGGCTTTTTCCCTGATACCTGGGGATCCTGTTTTGAGTGATGTTGATGCATTTTTTCAGGCTTTGGGGTTATTGTACGATGAGCCTAATGTCACTGATCAAGCTGAAAAAGCCTTGTTGGCATTAAATCAGGGGCTTGATGACGCTGAGTTATACTGTCAGAGATTCCGTAGGTGGGCAGTCCTGACCAAATGGAATGACGACGCTTTGGCGGCCCTTTTCCGGAAGGGTCTGTCGGATAATGTAAAGGATGTTATGGTGGGATTCCCTGTTCCCTCTGGTCTCAATGATTCTATGTCATTAGCGATTCAAATTGACAGACGTTTGCGTGAGCGGAGAAGTATGCGTGGAGTGGTGTTGCCTTGTGAGCCAGCTGCTGAGCCCATGCAGTGTGATGGAGTGGTGTCTGGGGCACAGCGTCATGAGTTTCGAAAGCGCAATGGGTTATGTTTCTACTGTGGTGATGCCTCTCATGCTATTTCAGTCTGCCCTAAGCGGGGAAGACATTTTGCACGCTCAGTTGTCTTGGGTAGTGTTCAGACTAAGTTTTTATTAACTGTCACTCTGATATGCTCTCTGTCCTCATTTTCTGCTCAGGCTTTCATTGATTCTGGAGCAGCTATTAACCTGATGGATTATGATTTTGCTAAACGTTGTGGATTTCCCTTGATACCCCTACAGAAGTCTATTCCTTTACTGGGGATCGATTCTACCCCTTTGGCTGAGAATAAACCCCAGTTTTCTACTCAGGTGATAATGAGGGTTGAACCTGATCACCAGGAGTGCTGCAAATTTTTGGTTCTATATAATCTGCATGACATTATAGTGCTGGGTTTCCCTTGGTTACAGTCTCATAATCCTGTTTTGGATTGGAAATCTGTGTCTGTAACCAGTTGGGGCTGCCAATGTGTTAATACCAACACTCCTGTTTTTTCTGCCTCCCCCAGGCTGAGGATGTTCCTGACTTTTTGTTTGATTTTTCTGATGTGTTTAGCGAAAGTAAATCTGCATCCTTACCTCCCCATAGGAGCTATGACTGCGCTATTGAATTAGTGCCGGGTAGTAAATTCCCTAAAGGTCGCCTTTTTAACTTGTCTGTACCTGAACATGACGCTATGCGGTCTTATATCAAGGAATCATTGGAGAAGGGTCATATCAGACCATCCTCTTCACCCTTAGGTGCCGGTTTTTTCTTTGTGGCCAAAAAAGATGGTTCATTAAGGCCGTGTATTGATTATCGTCTCTTGAACAATATTACTGTGAAATATCAATACCCGTTACCCTTGATTTCTGACCTGTTTTCCAGGGTGAAAAACGCTACTTGGTTTACCAAGCTTGACCTCAGGGGGGCGTATAACCTTATTCGCATTAAGCACGGGGATGAATGGAAGACGGCATTTAACACCCCTGAAGGGCATTTTGAGTACCTTGTGATGCCCTTTGGGCTCACTAATGCTCCTTCCGTCTTCCAGTCCTTCATGAATGACATTTTCAGGGATTTTGTGGACAAGTTTCTGATTGTTTATTTGGATGATATCTTGATTTTTTCTAATGACTGGGACTCTCATGTGAAGCATGTTCGAACTGCATTCCAGATTTTGAGAGAGAATGCTCTGTATGTGAAGGGATCAAAGTGTCTTTTTGGCGTACAGAAGATCTCATTTCTGGGATTCATTTTGTCCCCATCTGTTATTGAAATGGACCCGGTCAAGGTTCAGGCCATCTGTGATTGGGTGTTTGCTTCGGACATCCATGCTAGGAGACTTATCCGTGCGTATCATAGAACTCATCCTGACCGACCTGGCTGCTCAAATGAGGGTTCGGTGACCCCTCCTCATGGGGGGGGTACTGTTGTGAATGGGTTTGAGATGCCATTGCCTGTGCCCAAGAGACCATGGACCCATATCTCTATGGATTTCATTTCCGATCTTCCTGTTTCTCAGAGAATGACCACCATCTGGGTAATTTGTGATAGGTTTTCCAAAATGATACATCTTGTGCCATTACCTAAGTTGCCTTCCTCCTCTGAATTGGTGCCGTTGTTCCTTCAGCACGTGGTTCGTTTACACGGCATTCCTGAGAACATTGTGTCTGACAGAGGAGTCCAGTTTGTTTCCAGATTTTGGAGGACTTTTTGTTCTAAACTGGGTGTTCAATTGTCTTTTTCCTCGGCATTTCATCCTCAGACCAATGGTCAAACTGAGAGAACAAACCAGACATTGGAGACTTATCTAAGATGCTTTGTGTCTGCTGATCAGGATGACTGGGTCTCTTTTTTACCTTTGGCTGAGTTTGCTCTTAATAATAGGGCTAGCTCTGCCACTTTGATGTCTCCGTTTTTCTGTAATTCTGGGTTTCACCCTCGATTTTCTTCAGGACATACGGAGGCTTCTGTCTGTCCAGGTGTTGACTCTGTTGTTGAGCGTATGCAGCAGATTTGGGACCAGGTAGTGGAGAGGTTGTCCCTCTCTCAGGAGAAGGCCCAGCGGTTTGCTAACCGGCATAGGACTGATGGTCCTCGGTTTAAAGTGGGGGACTTGGTCTGGTTGTCCTCAAAGAATATTCCTATGAGAGTAGCATCTCCTAAATTTAAGCCTAGGTTCATTGGACCTTATAAGATCATGGAGATTATTAATCCTGTTTCTTTTCGTTTGCTTCTTCCAGGGACATTTAAGATCCATAACGTGTTCCACAAGTCCTTGTTGAAGAGGTTTGTTGAGCCAGTGGTTCCTGCTGCTGTGCCTCCTGACCCTGTTTTGGTTGAGGGCAATCTGGAGTATGTGGTTGAGAAAATATTGGATTCTCGTTTTTCTAGACGAAGACTCCAGTATTTGGTTAAATGGAGAGGTTATGGTCAGGAAGACAATTCTTGGGTGTTTGCTTCGGACATCCATGCTAGGAGACTTATCCGTGCGTATCATAGAACTCATCCTGACCGACCTGGCTGCTCAAATGAGGGTTCGGTGACCCCTCCTCAAGGGGGGGGTACTGTTGTGAATGGGTTTGAGATGAGTTCTGAGCAGAGGCTCCCTCTGGTGGTTACAAGCGGTACTAGTGAGGATTGTGATGACTGGGAATCAGGTGTTACTGATTGGTCTTATATAAGGGAGTAATTTTCCCATCAGGGTTGCCGGTGATCAATTGTTCTGGTCTGAATCCTTCTTTCCAGTTTCCCTTGTAGCCTGCTGTGTCATGTCTGCATCTCCTGCTATCAGATAAGACAATTTCTTATTTTGTGTTTTTGCTATATTTTTGCATTTGGTCCTGCACTTCTGTGGGGGCCTTCTGGGTCCCCTCCGGGGGCTTTTGCCCTCTCAGTTTAGTCCAGCCACTGTGTTTTGTACTTTTGCTTTTTCCAGTTTTTTCAGTGGCTGCTGTTTTTGTTACACCAGAGAACTAATTTAGGTGGTAGAGGTCGTGTGATCTCAGGTGATTTTGAAATTAGTAGAGTTGGTGTTTTTTCAGGGTTTTCTGGGATTGCAGTAAGTACCCTTCCTGTCCTTTTCTATTTAGTTAGTTTGGGCCCCAGCGTTTGCTCATACTATTTTCTTTCTGTGTCAGTATTTCCTCTTGTCTAACCGCCATTACATGTTTGGGGGCTTTCTATTATCTTTGGGGTTCTGCTCCGGGGCAGATAGCTTTCCTATTTCTATCTTTAGGTGTAGTTAGTTTCTCAGGCTGTGACGAGGCGTCTAGGACCAACGTAGGAACGCTCCACGGCTGCCTCTAGTTGTGGTGGTTAGTCAGGGTACTGCAATCTCATAGATTCCAACTGCTCTGGTGTATTTCCTTTTTTGCCTGCACTCCTCAGCTACCGTAACATAACAGAGCCCCATATAATTATCCATAATGTTAATGATGGGCCCCATAAGATGCTCCATGCAAAATACTCCCCATATAATGCTCCATAAAGGTTAATCATGGCCCCATAAGATGCTCCGTAGAATAATATGCCCCATATGCTGCTCCATAAAAGTAATGCCCCCATAAGATGCTCCATAGATTATGCCCCATAAGATGCTTCATAGATTATGCCCCATAAAATGCTCCATAGATTATACCCCCATAAGATGCTCCAGATTATGCCCCCTAAAATGCTCCATAGATTATGCCCCACTAAGATGTTCCATAGATTATGCCCCCTAAGATGCTCAATAGATTATGTCCCCCTAAGATGCTCCATAGATTATGCCCCCTAAGATGCTCCGTAGATTATGCCCCATATGCTCCATAGATTATGCCCCCATATGCTCCATAGATTATGCCCCATATGCTCCATAGATTATACCCCATATGCTCCATAGTATAGATCCCTTATGCTGCCGCTGCTGCTGCAACTAAAAAAAAATGACATACTCACCTCTCGTCACTGGGGGATAGGTGCCAGTGTCCTGAGCAGGCGGGGACACCGGTGTGCTATGGGGACAGGTGCCGGTGTCACCACTCGCTCAGGACCCCAGCACCTGAGATATTCACCTGTCCCCGGTCCACCGATGCGCGCTGCTCCATCTTCCGGGTCCTCTTGTCAGTGAGTGCTCAGACAGAGGGTGCGGCACGCTCTAACTACGTCATCGCGCGCTCTGCCTGAACATCACAGCCAGACGACGAGGAGGTCAGAGTGGCACACAGCGGTGGACTGGGGACAGGTGAATATCGCATATACTCACCCCCTCCTGGCGCGTCTCTGCAGCCCCTGATTTTCTCCCGCGGTCTCCGGCAGCTATTCCTTCCTACAGCAGTTACATGGTACCGCTCATTAAAGTCATGAATATGTGCATATTCTTGACTTTAATGAGCGGTACCACATGACCGCTGCAGGAAGGAGCCTGAGATCGTGGAAGAAGCAGGGGTCTGCAGAGACGCGCCGGCGGGGGGTAAGTATGATCTGATATCCCCGCTCGCCCTCCCCTGCCAACTCCCCGGTATATGACTCACGTATAAGCCGAGAGGGGGACTTTCAGCCTTAAAAAATGCGCTGAAAATCTCAGCTTATATGCGAGTATAAATGGTAAATTGGCCCTGAAAGGACATTTGATTGTACGTGACAGCCACAAGAACTTTAACGCAGTGAACCCTGTATAAATGCCTCTAGTACACTATCCCTACTCCGCCAGCTAATGCTACATGAATTGCAGATAAGAGTGGTGATACTAGAGAATATAATCTATTTCAATTGGCCTGAAAGGACTTTTGGTTGTGCGTAGCAGCACCAAGGAATGTAAAGGGTACTTCACACAAGGCGAGATCGTTAGCGAGATCGCTGAAACGTCACAGGTTTTGTGACGCAACAGCAACCTTGCCAGTGATCTCACTATGTGTGACACATAGCGGTGACTGGCACCAAGCTGCTATATCGCTGATCGTGCTGGAATGTCCTAGGCCATTTTTTGATCGTTGGTGTCCCGCTGGCCAGCATGCATCGCTGTGTTCGACTCCATAAAAACGATGAGCGACCTCATTGGCGACTCAGAACTCAGCGACGTAGGCGTGATTTTGCTTTGTCTTTGTCAGAATCGCTGCTGTGACAAGGTCCCAACGACTGCCGAGGTCGTTATACTGATCGCCGTATCGTTGCTGCATCGTTAAGTTGATCTGCCTGTTTGACAACTTACTAGCGACCATGTAGCGAGGTACCTGCGATCCTTACCAGGTCGTATCGTTGTTGGCATCACTGGAGCGTCGCTATGTGTAACGGGGCCCTAACTCAATGAACTCTGCTTAAATACCTCCAATACACTATCTCTATTCCAGCAGCTAACCCTACATGAATTACAGATAAGAGGGGTATAATTAGAGAATAGAATCTGTTAAAATTTACCCTGGAAGTACGAAGGACTGTAACACAATTAGGCTAAGTTCACACGTTCAGGAATATTTGCGTTTTTTTTCGTGTTTTTTTCCGCGATTTTCCGTGGTAAAAACGCGAACAAAACGCAAGCATTAAGCATCCTATACATGTTAATGGATTCCGCATGTTTTGGCCACATGTTGAGTTTTTTTTTTCCGCAAAAAAAACGCTTCACGGAAAAAATAGCAACATGTTCATTAATTTTGCGTAATCTCGGCGGAATCGGCGCCATAGGAATGAATTGAACCGCTTACTTTCCGCATGTGGCTATGCGGAATGTAAGCGGTTCATGTGCGATGGTACCCAGGGTCCGGAGGAGAAGAGACTCTCCTCCAGGCCCTGGGTACCATATCCCTGGTAAAACAATAATTAAAATAAAAAAATAATGATATTCTCACCTTCCGGCGGCCCACGCTGCCTTCCCACCTCTCAGCGACGCTCCCGGTCCCAGGAGTCCTTTGCGAGAATCACCCAGATGATATAGCGGTCTCGCGTGATGCTACGTCATCTGGGGGTCTGTCGCAAAGGACTCCTGGGAACGGGAGTTGCCGGGAGCATCGCTGAGAGGCGGGAAAGCTGCGGGGGCCGCCGGAAGGTGAGAATATCATTATTTATTATTTTTTTTTATTATTTTTACATTAGATCTTTTCACTATTGATGCGGCATAGGCGGCATCAATAGTAAAAAGTTGGTCACACGTGTCAAACACTGTGTTTGACTCGCGTGACTAACCTGTCAATCAGTTTTCCAAGCGATGCTACAGATCGCTAGGAAAACGCTAGCATTCTGCAAGCTAATTACGTTTGCAAAACATTAGTTTCTGGCGGGAATACGCATACAAAAAAAAAGCGTATTTCCCGCGGCAGAGAAGTGCGGGATTGCCGCACAAATTTCCGCGGCAATTCCGCAACGTGTGAACTTAACAATAAATGTCAATATTTTCTTGTGAATATAAAAATATATTTTTATTGAAGAAAATCTGATAAAATATAACAAAAATGAATGTACATGGATGATAGTATCGGTGAAAGAGCAAAACAGAACCTGGTGCGCATTGAATAGCACACTAAATTGGATGTAAGGTCCGACAAAAGTATATAATCAAAAGTAATTACATATATATGATTAAATGCAAATATGGGAACCACATCTCAATCGGGAAAGTGCCAAAAATTGGCGTATACACATAAATAGTGTGTGTACCTGTATTGTAATACGGCAGCAGCATGTAATCATGAGGTGCAGACCCTTGTTGCAGAATCACATAAAACGTTTACCATATTCCATGGCGCAAAAAAATATGCATGCATCTCAATAGATGATATTTAGAATGCATCGTGTATAACATCCCATAAAGTGCATAAGTGCTTACCCATGTATGGACAATGTGACACCAGGAACGTGCCCCGACGCACGTTTCGCTATGACTAGCTTCCTCGGGGGGCAGTTTACAGTTTACTGCCCCCCGAGAAAGCTAGTCATAGCGAAACGTGCGTAAACTTTGTACCTCTGATCCACAGCTTACACTGACATTTGAAAGTGTGAGAACTGTGGCTGTCTGACTAGCGGTAATGATTTTACAGCTGATCAGAAGCAGTGTTTGCCGCACTGTCGTGCACATGACAGTTTGTCAAACACTGGATGTTCTGGCCCGCATTCAAGTGAATGGGGTCCGGGTTCGAGTTGGGGTTCAGGTACTGTTCCGGTACGCCAACCCAATCTTTTTTTTAACTGTTTGGCCAAACCAGCCGGACCCGAACATCCAGGGTTTCGCCCATCTCTAGTTATAACTTTTTCAACTGTATAAAAATTGAAATGTTGATTACACTTTAGCAAGAAGAAAAAATGGTAGTTTTTTTCTTTTCTTTGGACATGTTTTTTTCTTTTATAATTTTCATGGAACTTTAAACGTTTGTAATCTAAAACTCAGGTGAGCAATCTAATACTTATAACCATTGACAAAGTGATAGAGTGTTCCCTTAATCTAATCAGCTAGATGCCACATCTGTTGAATGTAGCATCTAAGGTGTTTAAAGGAGCCTGTAATATAGTCATATGGGGGATTTATGTATTTCCACTTCTACACAGGTTCACACAGAATCGTGCAGAAAATCTTGACATGAGGAGGAATTAGAGAGCACCTGCACTTACACTGCAGGAGACAAACACCCAACAATGTCAGTCCTTTTCTCTTGTCAGCCTCAGCCACTTGCCATAGAAGGCTCCTGTTTGCAGTCAGTGGTCACTGCAAACAGTAAAAAGGAATGAGAAAACAGCTGCACACACTGACACAGTGTGTACTCTGGCTCCTGCAGTGTCTGTGTTTGCAGGCCTGAGTATTCAATTTAGGCAGTGCTCCAAAGCAAGCATTGTCAATTAACATAAGAGTTAGGCACGGATGAGTGTAAATGAGGGTGTGGAACAGTACACTGAGCACTTGGCCATGCCAAGGGTGCATTGAAGCCACCTCATTTACATATCGAATAATATATATGAATCCAGCTCAGATAGGCATTGGGACCAACACCAGGGGCTCTAAGCACCAGCTCCTAGTAGATAGAAACATCAAGAGAACAAAAGGAAGCTCTGTATAAAATTATATAATACTTTATTGGGAATAGATAAAAATCTGTATTTTTCAAAAATTGTTTGGCTTTATGGCCATTGTGTTTCACTAATGCTCAGTTAGCGCTTTGCATTTATTTCATTTATCTATTTTTCCCTTTCTATTTCTACCCTCCATTCATTTTTTTCCTCTCCCTAGTATTCTGTTTTTCACTCTCTTCCCCACATTTCATGTCCAGAGTTCTTCATTAATGCCTTGCAGTGGTGTGCACTCCGCTCAGGGTCCTGCACGAGCGTTACCGTGGCAACGCATCTCTATGCGGCCACCTCCTTGCTCTGACGTGTCGGTCTGGGAGGAGGCGCGGCTTTGCATGACGCTGATCCACGGTGACGCCAGGCGGAAAGCCCTGCTGGAAGCGCCGCAATGCAGCCGCTGCCAATATTACTTCATGAATATATAAACCCAGCCTGATCACACCACAACCTGCGCCGCTCGAGAAAGCCATACGCGAAACACACGTCGGGGTTCTCAGCCTGCACCTGTGAGGTAATGTGCTAGCGCTATTTTGCTTTCACTTTTAGGTTACTCACTCTTTCTCTGGATTATCCATCCTTTATTATCATCAGCATTCATATGCACTGTTTTTGCGTAATTTGCACATGTAATGATTAATATATATGCTCTAGGTACTGATATCTTTCTGGCAATGGATTTCATTTGTTGTACCATAACTGATTAACACGATTGACTGTTCTTATTCTTGATAGGAGGTTTTAGTTTAACCCCTAATACATTTTTATGGCCTATTATTTATTTATTTACTTATAAAACAATACTCTATATGTTATCCATTTGCATACTTTACACTATATAAGCGCTTTTATGTACTGTATTTTTCTGACTATAAGACGCACCGGACCATAAGACGCACCCCAAATTTTCAGAAGGAAAATAGGGGAAAAAAATAATGTGTCAAATGGGGTCGGTCTTACAGTCCGAATTCAGTTTACCAGCGAAGGGATCAGCACAGGTAGAGGAGTGGTCACGGGTTGCTCGGTGGTCCAGGCTGGTGCGGTGGTGGTGCTCTGTGTTACAGGGATGCTCTGTGGGGTGGCTGTGCTCTGTGGGGTGGCTGTGCTCTGTGGGGTGGTTGTGCTCTGTGGGGTGGCTGTGCTCTGTGGGGTGGCTGTGCTCTGTGGGGTGGTTGTGCTCTGTGGGGGGGCTGTGCTCTGTGGAGTGTCTGTGCTCTGTGGAGTGGCTGTGCTCTGTGAGGTGGCAATATACTTACAAGTCCCATGGCGGTGGTCCCGTGACAGTGGTCCCAATGCAGTCTCCCTGTGCTCTGTGGTGCGGTGGTGTCAGGGCTCTGTAGTGTGGCTGCAGCGGGGCTCTGTGCTGCGTGGGGGGCTCCACTGGCATTTCATCATAGCCAGAAAGTCCCCCGCAGCTCCGTTGCACTTGCTGGCAGGCGGAGACCTCCGGAAAGATGGCTGCCTGGGGCCTCTGGAAAGATGGCATGCTCAGAGTCAGATCTCCGCAACGAGATCTTGTCCCGAGATCTCGGGAGACGAGATCTCGGGACGAGATCTAGTTGCCGAGATTTGAATTTGAGAATGGGCGGCCATCTTTCTGGAGTCCACCGCATTGCAGCAAGTGCAACGGAGCGGCGGGGGGATTTCTGGCTATAACGAAATGCCGGCGGAGCCCCCCCATGCAGCACAGAGCCCCGCTGCAGCCACACTACAGAGCCCTGACACCACCGCACTACAAAGCACAGGGAGGCTAATTGGGACCGCCACCATGGGACCGCCGACACGGGACTGCCGCCACCGGATTTGTGAGTATGTTGCTTATTGCAGATTCAGTCTTCCCAGCCTGGTGCAGGGCTACAATTTTGCTTCTGGTGTCCTTCGACAGCTCTTTGGTTTTCACCATAGTGGAGTTTGGAGTGTGACTGATGTCTTTTATACTGATAACAAGTTCAAACAGGTGTCATTACTACAGGTAATCAGTGGAGGACAGAGGAGCCTCTTAAAGAAGAAGTTACTGGTCTGTGAGAGCCAGAAATCTTGCATGTTTTTAGGTGACCAAATACTTATTTTCCACCACACTGGGGCTCAAAAGGGAGGGGGCATTTGGATTTGGGAGTGCAGAATTCGATAGATTTCTTTTGGCGTGCGAGGAACACTTTTCCAGAGCCTTTATGCAACTGGTAACATGAAAGCCCCCTATATTTCCATTGACAGGTGATGGACCTGAATGGGGACTTACTATTTATGTGGATTGAGTTGAAGCTTTTATTGGGAACATTTTACATAGCATTTGAAATCACATTTATCCGGCGCCATATGCTGAGCACTTATATTGGGGTTTCCATCTAAATCTTTGAGTGACATGATTCAGATGAAGCCCCAAGGGAACCATTCACTATAATGAGGCAGCAGAGTTACACTGGACTCTGTCAGGCCTCTGTTCAGAGGTTTCCTTCTTTTCAGAAATGCACAAAACTGTGGCGGACAGTGCTTTTATACAATCCTAAAAAGATGGACACCGCTGGATGATAGGCAGTGAGACAAAGTCTACAGTGCCTCCATGTGCCTCATTGCAGGGAATCTTCTGCTGGGGGTTCCATCTGAAACACATATTTCAGAGATTTAAACGGAAACCCCGATGCAAGCGCTCAGTGCAGGGTGCAGGATAAGTGTAAGCCGAGCCTTATTGCAATCTCCGAATTAAAAAATCAAGAGCAGATGAAGAATTGGTTTTAGTTATTTTTTACACCATTTCTCATGCGGTATAAGTGATTAGGCGATTACTAGATTTATATAGTTTTTTATGTTTGGCTGCTGTCACACACTAAAAGACATTTTTTATTGCAAAAACGCATTGCCATATTTTGAGAGCTATATTTTTTCCATATTTCGTCTTACAGAGTCATTTGAGGACTTGTATTTTGCAGAACGAGTTGACGTTTTTCTTGGTACTGTTTTTGGTCACTTAACATTTTTTGATCGCTTTCTTTTCTGATTTTTGGGAAATAGAATGAACAAAAACTAGCAATTTAGGAATTGTTTTTGCTTTTTTAATGCCGTTCCGCATGTGATAAAATTGATAAGGCAGCTTTATTCTTCGTGTCAGAATGATTAGAGCGATATGACATTTTTTTTTTTTAAGTTTTGTTGCTTTTAAATAGTAAAAACTATTTTATGGAAAAAATAAATATTTTTGCATATCTTCATTCTGTGAGCTATAACTTATTTATTTTTCCACTTATGGAACTGTATGGCAGCTTGTTTTTTGGGGACAAGATAATGTTTTCAGATATACCCTGTGTATTTACATTTTTTATCGTGTTTTCTTCCAGTTTTTGTTCAGAGATATGATGAAAAAGCTTGCTTTTTCCTCCATTTTTTATTTTTTTTAAGCAGTTCACTGAAGGCGTTAACTAGTGTGACAGTTTTTTGGGGTGGGTCATCACGGATGTGGCGAAACCAAATATGTGTAATTTATGTTCAATTTTTTTGCATAAAAATAGAAATATATCAGTACAATACGTATATCTTTATTTTATTGTTTTCTGTTTTTTTTAAATATTTTTTTACTTTTTTACTTTGTCCCACTATTGGACTTTCACTTTCACCAACCTGATCACAGTTATAATCCATTGCAATGCACAAGAATAGCAACAACATGGTCCATACTATGACATCAAGAGGGCGTCGATAGGAGTGCAGTGGGAGCTCCCTCCCTCTGCACGTTTGCTAAATGCCTAGTATTTAAGGGGTTAAAGTGCCTAGAGTGGTGCGGGCACCGATACTACACTGAGTTCATGGCACCTGTTGTCAGAATCAGCTGACTCCCGATGGCGATCGCGCCTCTGTGCATGAAAAATTACCTTGACGTACTCAGCACATCCAAGGTCAGAAGTACCACCCGACAGTGACGTAATGAGTAAGTCCAAGGTCAGAAAGAGGTTAAAGGTAGAGATGGGCGAACCCGAAAGGTAAAATTCAGCGTCTGTACCGAACACCTACTCTTCGGGCACGGACACCAAACACGGACTTCACCTGGAAGGCCGTGTTACTGATTGGCTTCGGCCTCCCGATCACCAGGTGTTTGTTGCGACGTCATGTGCATGACAGCATGGCAAACACTGCTTCTGATCGGCGGTAAAATCATTACTGCCGGTCAGACAGCCATGGTTCCCACGCTGTCAAATGAGCAAGCATGACCCCGCGTGAGCCCGCAGCTGTGATCGGAGGTATAAAGTTTATTTTTGGTCACTGGCGCAGGCTGAAGGGACTTCTGCTCCCATCAGCCAACGCCAGCTGACACTAATAACAACGTTCTCTGGACAGCAGGACGCCATCAGCTCCTTGCTCTGCTCTGGATCCGGCGACTGAGCGCTTTCTCCCTGACATGCATTAAGCTTGTAAAGCATTGCGCTGACGCAGCACTAAATTTCAGTGCCTTTTCTTGCCGCTACGGTCCCATTTTTTCAACCAGTGACATACCCTGTGCCTTACATGGTTAACGAATCCAGCATTACCATTGTCTTTTTTTGGAGAATTTGCTGTCTCTGGAATACGCAATTTTAACTATTTCAAGTGTCCTCTTTGGAAATAATCTGATGAAGGTCCTTTAACGGACCAAAAACGTTCATGTTTTTTGTCTGGATGCACCATCAATAAATTAACTTTTCCTGTCATACCTCCTGAGTGCCAAGTTTTTTGTTTCATGTCTATTGGGCCGGATGCCTGACTTGTGCACCTACCTCTCTTCAAGTTGAGTGCCATGGTTTCTACTCTAGCTAATAACAGCGAGAGCAGGCGGCAGCTGATGGAAGTATTCATCAGCCAGCGGCTGCGCTCTAAATAAATAATTTAAAATATAAATGGCATGGGTTCCCCTGTATTTTTGATAACCAGCCAAGCAAAACTGACAGCTGGTGGCTGAAACCCTCAGCTATCAGCGTTAGCAAGGATGGTTATCAAGAATAGAGGGATCCCCAAGCTCTTTTTTTAATCATTTAAATGACCTGCCTTGCTAAAGCAGACAGCTGGAGGCTGGTATTTTCAGGCCGGTTAACCCCAGCCTAAAAATAACATCCCACAGCTGCCCAAAAAATTCTGGCCCTTTACCCGGTTCTTCCCACTTGCCCTGTGGCAGTGGCATGTGGGGTTCATATTTGTGGGGTTTATATCACAATTCTCCTTTTAAAAAAATAAATAAATAAACAGTTATACTCACCTAACGCCCATTCCATTGAATCCCTCGTCTCCAGTAATAAAACAGAAATAAAAAACAACAATATCTCATCGAGCAGTTGACTAGGAGGCATGAGACACCTAGTCCTGTAATTATAAACTCCTGCTGATAAAACACTGATTGTATTGAAACAGCAAAACACAACCTAGTAAGTAACACATTGCTGAAATCAGGCTTTCTGCCTCTACATCATAGTGCTCTCAGATTACATATCAAACACCTGCTGACAAATTACCTTACATAATGCAAGCCTCAGTGTCACCTATAACAGTACACTATTAATAATAACCTGTTCCAGTTCATAAAAGGTTTGTCAATTCTCCCCACACCTATTCTCCTATTATGGAAGACCCAATGACCAGCCAATAAAAGGCACTCAACCAAAGTCTTAGGCTATGTGCACACGTAAAATCAACCACAGATCCACAAATAAAATGTGTTAAATATCGATATAACCAAAAAGCTGTCACCCACAATCAACTCTAACAATTAGAGAATGAGTGAATTGCAAAAACACAAGAATCAAATAATAATTATAGATTTAAAAATGTTTATTACATATATTTATTGGAATATTCTGTTAAAAATGGCAATAGCTATTATTAAAAATAAATATAAATAACAATAAGGAGAAACTACATATTTAGAGACATCATTATACACAGTAGAAATTCATTAATTGGTGCTGCTTCATTCATAATAAATTGCTGGAGGAAAATACAATAAATAACAAAGTGCAAAATGACCTTTATTAACCTCCTCCCTCAATTCAACTAAATAGGTCTCATGCCAAAATGCTGAGAGACTCAAAAATACTGGCGTTAATATCACTCTCTTTTAAGTTAAATAAATAAAGAAACTAACAAATAGTTAGCTTAAAATAAAGTCTGCGCTCTCACCGCAGAAAGAGGATGACAATTAGCCAATAAGTAGCGCACCAAAAAGATATATTAGAAGACTTACATGTGCGATGTCCGCAGTTGTAGTTTCTCAACCCCGACACGCGTTTCGTCCACACTTCCTCAGGGAAACTACAACTGCAGACATCGCACATGTAAGTCTTCTAATATATCTTTTTGGTGCGCTACTTATTGGCTAATTGTCATCCTCTTTCTGCGGTGAGAGCGCAGACTTTATTTTAAGCTAACTATTTGTTAGTTTCTTTATTTTCTCGTTTTTACTCGGCATAATCGCTTAAAAAATGGATACAAAATGCATCCCATGCAATCCTATGGGATTACGCATTGCTGTGCACATACTGCGTATTTTTGCGGAGCATAATCATTTCACGTAAAAATAAGCAGCATGTCCATTCTTTAGGCTTAATCGCGGCGATTATGCTGCCATAGGATTACATTGAAACGCTCACTTTACGCATATGGCTATGTCCACCATGCATGAAGTGAGCACTTCATGTGCGCTTAGTACCCAGGGTCTGGAGGAGAGGAGACTCTCCTCCAGGCCCTGGGTACCATATTCCTGTAAAAAATAGAATTAAAATAAAAAACATTAATATTCTCACCCTCCGGCGGCCCCCCGGAGTCTTCCCGCCTCTCAGCCGTGCTGCCGGCATCTTCTGTTCCCAGGGATACATTGCGAGAATCACCCCAGATGACGTAGCGGTCGAGTGACCGCGACGTCGCAAAGGTCATTCTCGCAATGTATCCCTGGGAACGGAAGATGCTGGCAGCGTCGCTGAGGAGCGGGAAGACTCCGGGGGCAGTCGGAAGTTGAGAAAATCAATATTTTTTATTATTTTTTATATTCCTCATTAGTAAAAAGGTGGTCACACTTGTCAGCACTATGCGTGACAGGTGTGACCAACTTGTCAATCAGTTTTCCAAGCGATGCTACAGAATGCTTGTGTTTTGCGGGAAAACGCACACTAATTACGTCTGCGTTTTACCCGCGGCGGGGAGTTGTGCAAATGCTCTGCAAAATTACGGAGGATTTCCGCAACGTGTGCACATAGCCTCATACTGATATCTATGATATAAAAACAAAAGCTTTCTGATGAGTAATAGTGGGTTTACATGCACAGGGAGGTAGAATGCATGCATGGAAGCTCACTTTCCATTTTTTAAATTTTGTTTGAATGAAGCAATCAATTTGAGTACAGTGTTTTTTTACCTTTGTAGAATTAGTATTAAATTCTAAAAATCCAATGCACATTAAGAACTAAAATAACAGACTGGTCAGTTTATTTTAACTTGCGCTCTATATACAAAATTCTTCCTCGTAGTGCTTTTTGGAGCTCTTTACAGCGCTGCCACATTTTAATGTGACTTTGGTCTCAAAATGTGTGTCTTTACTGAAGGGTTTCTTCAAAGATGTTATGTTTATTATTTAGCTTTGCCTTTTCAGACATAACAGTAAGCTCACATA
This sequence comes from Oophaga sylvatica, assembly GCA_033576555.1. Taxonomy (NCBI): domain Eukaryota; kingdom Metazoa; phylum Chordata; class Amphibia; order Anura; family Dendrobatidae; genus Oophaga; species Oophaga sylvatica. The sequence continues at coordinate 313,837,014 of JARQOD010000004.1, forward strand.
AATGCCAGAAACTTGTGGTCAGCAGTTTGGACTAGAAACTAATACTAGAAACTCTGTGTACAAAACATTTCTTAGTTGTCGTGCCAATAGGTGCTAAATATTGCACATCAATTAAAAAAAAAAAAAAACAGCAGGAAAATCTACTATCTGCCTTAGACATGAGAGCTTTATATCTATTCATTGGCATTTTAATATACTGCTGCTTATTTTGCTGATGTATGTTCACTAGAGTATTTGGTTTACTATTTGTGTTTAAACAGCATAATATTGTTAGTTTATGTAAAAAGATTAGAGGAAAAAAATGATCACATTAAACACATGTGAAACACATTAAAACTATGGGCCCTATTCGTAGACAGTGCACACACCAGTCTTATTGAAGGCAACTCTGGGTTAAGATGCACCTAATTCATTAGGAACACACTCCTCTTAAAGCATTAGGTGCCTCCTACGCATGCCATGTGTCTCCACCTGAAATGTACTCCAGTTTCTAGTGTAATTTAAGCCACTAAGTTTGCACAGATTTTGATGAATATATGAAGCTCACTTCATCATGCCTCCCACCTAAGCTCTGCCCGGTTTGAGTGAGCTGGTCGGCACTGGCATGAAAGGACCAAAAATTTGCCAAGTTGTACAAAAGCTTTCTGACCTTTCAGGGTGTTTTAGATTTTATGGAAATACTAAAATAGTACTCGCGCTCTGAATCAAACACAGCCTAACACTACTGATCGCAACACGTACCTTAATTCTTCCAAAGTTTTTATGCACGAATAAATCAGCGGGTGATGCTTTTGTGGTAATATGCACTTAAAGGACCATTTTGCACACTGAAACTCTAGATGCAAGGAAAAAATATAAAATCAGTAACCATATAATATTCGGGCTTAAAAATAAGCCTCAATAACTGCTCATAAAATCAAGAAATCCAAAAATAATACATATTTGTCCTTATAATGTGCCTTTTGAATAATCATTAAGAAGGAGGAATTTCCGATGCTGAAGTGCTAATAGTGAATCTCTGAAATCCAAATATATATATATATGTGTGTAATTAAAGCAAAATTAAGGTGCGTTTATTTATGATATAAATATAGCTGAAAATAAAGTGCCAACTGTGAGATGTTGGAAACCAGATTGCTGAAAAAATACAGCTTTATATAGTACCCATTTTCATATTAAACATCGTGAAGTGGTAAAAAATAATAATAATAAAGAAGACTTCCAGTAATCCTTTGTGCTCAATAGTGGTGTGAATGGTGATAATATATTAGTCCACAAGCGGTACCTTATGTACAGAATGTAAATATACCCAGTATCCTGATTAGTGATGTGATACTTAGCTTGGGTTAAGTGATATGGGACGATCCAGTATTTGTGAAACAAAGGAGTCCTGGAGAGCTGCCCCGGCCGGTGGCAGGCTCTCCTCCTCACTAACGCTGCTGCACGGCTGTTTTCGGAGAAGCGCTGGCAGTTTTCATACACCAGCACGGCTCTCCTTCCTAGACAAGTTGCCGCGCGTCTGTATACCAGGAAGCATCGGCGGTGTCCGGACGCTGACACGTGATACTGATCACGTGATGAGCTTGCTCAAGTTACGGTGTGCAGAAAGAGCCACAATACAATCCTACGCGTTTCGGAGAGCTAACGGCCTCCTTCATCAGGGAATCCCTGATGAAGGAGGCCGTTAGCTCTCCGAAACGCGTACTGGTATACAGACGCTCGGCAACTTGTCTAGGAAGGAGAGCCGTGCTGGTGTATGAAAACTGCCAGCGCTTCTCCGAAAACAGCCGTGCAGCAGCGTTAGTGAGGAGGAGAGCCTGCCACCGGCCGGGCAGCTCTCCAGGACTCCTTCGTTTCACAAATACTGGATCGTCCCATATCACTTAACCCAAGCTAAGTATCACATCACTAATCAGGATACTGGGTATATTTACATTCTGTACATAAGGTACCGCTTGTGGACTAATATATTATCACCATTCACACCACTATTGAGCACAAAGGATTACTGGAAGTCTTCTTTATTATTATTATTTTTTACCACTTCACAATGTTTAATATGAAAATTGGTACTATATAAAGCTGTATTTTTTCAGCAATCTGGGTTCCAACATCTCACAGTTGGCACTTTATTTTCAGCTATATTTATATCATAAATAAACGCACCTTAATTGTGCTTTAATTACACACTATATATATATATTTGGATTTCAGAGATTCACTATTAGCACTTCAGCATCGGAAATTCCTCCTTCTTAATGATTATTCAAAAGGCACATTATAAGGACAAATATGTATTATTTTTGGATTTCTTGATTTTATGAGCAGTTATTGAGGCTTATTTTTAAGCCCGAATATTATATGGTTACTGATTTTATATTTTTTCCTTGCATCTAGAGTTTCAGTGTGCAAAATGGTCCTTTAAGTGCATATTACCACAAAAGCATCACCTGCTGATTTATTCGTGCATAAAAACTTTGGAAGAATTAAGGTACGTGTTGCGATCAGTAGTGTTAGGCTGTGTTTGATTCAGAGCGCGAGTACTATTTTAGTATTTCCATTACTTCCCCCCTTTTTCTCCTTGTGGTAGGAGTTTTGTACTTGCAGCGGATCCAGCACATTAAAATACTTGCGCCGCTACAATTGTTTTTAATTTTGCTTTAGATTTTAAGCTGTTTTGGCAAAAATACCTAGATAAATCTGGTAGTACATACTTCACTAGTGTAAGTCATGTGACTGTAAGTTGAGTCACAAGACTGTAGCAGTTAGTGGTAAAAGTGCTATATGTACAAGTATCCTGAGAGTATATTGTAGAGATGAACGAATCTGCTGAAATTCAAATTCAGCAGATTCACTCCAATTCAAAGGGGAAATCTGATTCTCATTATCAGTAAAGAAAAGCAAATTTTTATGCTCAGAAGGCTTCTGACCCCAAAACATTATAAATGGATGGGCTTGGGAAGAGGTTTAAAAACAATAAAAAGAACTTAGTTTCAGTTCTTCTCTTTACTTTACACCATAGATTCTGGTGTTACTAAAGGTACTGCCACACTAAACAATCCCGCTAGCGATCACGATAACGACGCATACTAATGCGATCGCTAGCGGGATTGTTTCTATATCGCTAAATGCGGCCACATTTAGCGATATAGTTAACGACGCTATCGCGGTTAGCGATCTCCTTAACGACTTTAGCGGTACAAAAGTACCGCTAAATCGCTAAGAAAAGGTGCCACACTCAGCGATAATACTTACCCAGCGGGAGCGCCGACGATAAAATAGGGTCCGGAACGATTCCAGCGACGAGCGAGATCACAGCAGGATCTCAGCAGGGAGCTCGTCGCTGACAGATGCCGCACACAACAACATCGCTAACGGGATCGCTAAATAGTGACGTTTTTTAGCGATCCCGTTAGCGATGTTGTTTAGTGTGGCATACCCTTAAGCCCCACAAGATCACATCACCTATTTGATTACTTGGAGAAATGAATGTCATGATGTCATCACGTCATAATGTGCATGGAGGTCTAGTCAGGCTTAAAGTGTAGGCAGAGAGTGAAGAGAAAACCCCAGCAGAGAGCTGTGGTGGCAAGGACAAGTTGTAAAGTTCAGTATTATAATTTTCTTCTTTTATCCATTTCCCAGCCCATTTTAATGTATGAATCTGGGAATATGGAAGCCGACTGACTGACTTTTTGCTGAATGTGAGTGAATCAAATTTCCAAAGAGTCAGATTTGCTAGAATTTGCAAATGTTGGAAAATTCTATACACATATGAATAATTTACAATTTCCTCAAACTTAGTATATTATGATTATATAAACACACTGTAAAAAGAGAATACCACTGGAATCTTTCTGTGTTAGCCTAGATTTATACTGGGAAATGAAGTACCTTAGAAAGGTGTACCAATTATCTATATATATAAAAATGAGTGTATGTATGTGTGTATAAGCCACGCCCACTCCACAAAGCCCCACCCAATCACTAAGCATCTTTCATTTCACCAGAGCTGTTTAAAAGAAGCTGAACTGTGATTGGTTGCTATGAGCAACAGCTTTCCCACTCTACAATATCTCAGCAGACACTGACCGGGTGGGAGAAATCTATCATCCCCAGGAACATACAGTGCCTACAAGTAGTATTCAACCCCCAGCAGATTTAGCTGGTTGACACATGCGGAATTAACTTTGCATTGTGACATTTGTACTGTAGATCAGCCTGGAAGTTGGAAATGCACTGCAGCAAAAATTTTTGTATTAATTTTTTTTTTTTTTTTTTAAAAACGTTAAAAGTTAATTCAGAGTGTCATTTATTATTCAACCCCTCAAACCACAAGAATTCTGTTTAGTCCCCCTAAAGTATTAAGAAGTAGTTCAGGCACCAAGAATAATGAGCTTCACATGTGTGGATTAATGATCTCTTTGGCCAGTCTTTTCTGACTATTTAAGACCCTCCCCAAACTTGTGAACAGCACTCATACATGGTCAACATGGGAAAGACAAAGGAGCATTCCAAGGCCATCAGAGACAAGATCGTGGAGGGTCACAAGGCTGGCAAGGGGTACAAAACCCTTTCCAAGGAGTTGGCCCTACCTGTCTCCACTGTTGGGAGCATCATCCGTAAGTGGAAGGCTTATGGAACTACTGTTAAGGGTATGCCACACTAAACAATATCGCTAACGGGATCGCTAAAAAACGTCACTATTTAGCGATCCCGTTAGCGATATTGTTCAGTGCGGCAGCTTCCAGCGACGAGCTTCCTGCTGTGATCTCGCTCGTCGCTGGAATCGTTCCGGACCCTATTTCATCGCTGGCGCTCCCGCTGGGTAAGTATCTAATCGCTGTGTGGCACCTTTTCTTAGCGATTTAGCGGTACTTTTGTACCGCTAAAGTCGTTAAGAAGATCGCTAACGGCGATAGCGTCGTTAACTATATCGCTAAATGTGGCCGCATTTAGCGATATAGAAACAATCCCGCTAGCGATCTCATTAGTATGCAACGCTAACGAGATCGCTAGCGGGATAGCTAAGTGTGGCAGTACCTTTAGCCTTCCACGGCCTGGACAGCCTTTGAAAGTTTCCTCCCGTGCCGAGGCCAGGCTTGTCCGAAGAGTCAAGGCTAACCCAAGGACAACAAGGAAGGAGCTCCGGGAAGATCTCATGGCAGTGGGGACATTGGTTTCAGTCAATACCATAAGTAACGTACTCCACCGCAATGGTCTCCGTTCCAGACGAGCCCGTAAGGTACCTTTACTTTCAAAGCGTCATGTCAAGGCTCGTCTACAGTTTGCTCATGATCACTTGGAGGACTCTGAGACAGACTGGTTCAAGGTTCTATGGTCTGATGAGACCAAGATCGAGATCTTTGGTGCCAACCACACACGTGACGTTTGGAGACTGGATGGCACTGCATACAACCCCAAGAATACCATCCCTACAGTCAAGCATGGTGGTGGCAGCATCATGCTGTGGAGCTGTTTCTCAGCCAAGGGGCCTGGCCATCTGGTCCGCATCCATGGGAGGATGGATAGCACGGCCTACCTGGAGATTTTGGCCAAGAACCTCCGCTCCTCCATCAAGGATCTTAAGATGTGTCGTAATTTCATCTTCCAACAAGACAATGACCCAAAGCACACAGCCAAGAAAACCAAGGCCTGGTTCAAGAGGGAAAAAGTCAAGGTGTTGGATTGGCCTAGTCAGTCTCCTGACCTTAACCCAATTGAAAACTTGTGGAAGGAGCTCAAGATTAAAGTCCACATGAGACACCCAAAGAACCTAGATAACTTGGAGAAGATCTGCATGGAGGAGTGGGCCAAGATAACTCCACAGACCTGTGCCGGCCTGATCAGGTCTTATAAAAGACGATTATTAGCTGTAATTGCAAACAAGGGTTATTCCACGAAATATTAAACATAGGGGTTGTATAATAATTGACCCACACTTTTATGTTTAAAATTTATTAAAATTCAACTGAGCAACATAACTTTTTGTTTTGTAAGATTTATGCTTCTGTTAATAAATCCTACTCTCGTTTGCAGTTTGAAGGCTCTAACTTATTTGCATCTTATCAAACCAGCTAAATCTGCAGGGGTTGAATACTACTTGTAGGCACTGTAAGCTCCCAGTCATTGTCTGCCCCCCAGAAAGGAGCAGAGAGCACATGACAGAAATGAATCACCCCTCCTCTATTACTGCCGGGTTCTATTGTTACAGGTGTAGAAAATTGCATCATCAGTGGCCGCACACAGAGCCGCTCACAGAGCCACACTGCCAGGTTACATAACAGCACATCTCCAGGAACTCCCTGCTCAGCACCACCCGGCTTGGGACTATGGGATGGAGGATGTGTGATGGGTATATGGACACGGGACTATGGGATGGAGGATGTGTGATGGGTATATGGGCATGGGACTATGGGATGGAGGCTGTGTGATGGGTATATGGGCACTGGACTATGGGATGGAGGATGTGTGATGGTATATGGGCTTGTGACTATGGGATGGAGCATGTGTGATGGGTATGGGCACACAACTATGGGATGGAGGATATGTATAATGGGTATATGGGCACAGGACTATGGGATGGAGGATGTGTATGATGGATATATGTGTTAGGGTTCGAGTTCCCGCTGCTGCACAAGAGGAGTCTCGAACCAGTCCCGCTGCGGTCCCCCATCCATCTCCGGCCGCAGTGGAGCCTGCTCAGCAAAGACGTCGGTCCCAGCGTCTCGCCCGGTCCAATACTTGCTGCTGCCTCTTCAAGTTCTGCTATTGTAGCCGGTGCTGGTCAGCGGCGAGTGGACGTCTTTAGGACTAAGTCCTTTGTTGCTTCATCTGAGTGTGCCCAGAGCAAGATCTCCCATTGGAGATCAGGGGGCACATGCTCAGATACAGCTGCCACTCCTATTGGTCCTTCAGGAAGGTCCTGTGGCTGTTGATGTTCTGAAGCAGCTTCCCATTGGTCCTTCCTGAAAGGTCTTTTTCTCGTGGCTGCTATAAAAGGCTGTCCTTACCGCACGGCCGTGCGCTAGTATCAAATCTGTTACGTGCTTGTACATGTGTGGTCATGTATGCATGTGGTTAGGTCTGGCTGAAATAAGCCCCTAGAATACCGGCACCTCCGGTGAGGAGATTGTATGCACGTGTTCAGGGCTCGGCTGAAAACGCCATTAGAATACCGGCTACTCCGGTGAGGAGATTACTGCTTGGGTTCTGATTGCATGACCACAGACTGCAATCTGCTTAGCAGTCATCTGTGTTCCCTGTGAGTCTAACAGGACACAGTCTTTGTTACAGCGGCTCTGTGAGTTAACAGAGACCACTTTTTCCACCATATAGTGCTACGGTGTTTACATCTGCGACTCTGCGGGATAACAGAGTTTGCTTATACTGCCTATTTACGCCATCTTACTAGCAGCAGGCTCTGCCTGCACGGTGGACCCCAGGCTGTGAACACACCTCTCCTTAATATCTTTTAGGTATGTTCCGCAGGCCCTTAACAATATGGGCACTGGACTATGGGATGGAGGATATGTATGGTGGGTATATGGGTGCTGGGCTATGGGATGGAGTATGTGCAATGGGTATATGGGCACTGGACTATGGGATGGAGGATAATCATTATAATTTGTTATAACTAACTACAGTTAGTTACTATGCCCTGACAACGCCGGGCTCTTCAGCTAGTTTAATATAAAAATAACAAACTACATGAAGATGCTAGAGAATTACCTAGCTGCAATAATAAAGATAAAAATGCTAATGAGAATATGATGATCCTTATATTTCAGTAGAGCAGCCATATGATCCTTATCCTTTGCTATTCCACTCCATAAAACTACATGAAGAAACATACAACATATCTTGGTGTATCTCGTTCCAGACACATTCTTTGTTTCTTCAAATTAGGCTTCTCTAATGTAGGCTATAATCACATCACTATTACTCCTAAAAGAGTATTTTCTATTAGATGCCAGCATACCCACTGAGTTTTTGAAGCAGAAAACGCTTCAGAAAAATATTGACGGTAGTAGCATGCCCTCAATCATTTTAAATGTAAGCTATTGAGCAGCTTCCAAATGAACATCACTTGTAGGTGTGATGCTGGTCTCTGGTTTTAGTTTTTTCTTAATGCTGGATAATCTTACAATGCCTACTGACAGTGCGCTCTCTTGACAGCTCGTTACTTCTGATCAGAGCCTTCGAATTTGTGCACTGTCTCTGTACATATTCCATAGTGACAAGAATCCAGAGTATACTGTATGTCAGAATTGATAAATGACACATAATTAATAGCGCAGGAATTAACTGAGCCCTACAAATGGGTGCATCATTGATGACACATTTTAGAAAGTGGACAAAAGCTGCAGTAGTGACTAAAGCCTCTTTCCCTGATGAAGACTCATTTGACTATCCCAGCATGCGCTAAGATTTTCAAATAAAGCATTATCAAAAAGGAAGTAGTAAAATAATATGAAGCAGGTAGAATAGTGAGGGACTGGTAAGGAATGTTTAATTAAAGGGTATTAGAATGACACTAAATAGGCATTTAAGATTTTTAAAAGATTAGTTTCGGACCAACCCCTTAATGTCAGAAAATACTATTTAGATCAGGCATCTTAATAAATTACATACTGTGAATAAGAATTCACAAACATTTGTTAGTAACTAATCAAGCCATATGGTCATCTTTCCCATGTAGGAATAATATATATTTATTATTATTACCAGCGTCGGACTGGAACACCTTGGGCCCACCAGAGAAAATTATTCTTGGGGCCCACTATGTAGCTACATATAAATAAATACAAAACCACCAATTGTGTGGTAAACGCGCTAATATTAGGCTACAATATAAGGTAGTACACATCTTAATTATGTAGCTGGGTTGGAGTATCCCCCTCATAGAATATAATGTAGCCCCCTCATAGAATATAATGTAGCCCCCTCATAGAATATAATGCAGCCCCCTCATAGAATATAATGCAGCCCCACTTATAGAGTATAATGCAGTACCCCACAAAATATAACGCAACCGCCTTATAAGGTATAATGCAGCCCCCCATAGAATATAATGCAGCACCCTCATATGGTATAATGCAGCCCCCTCATATAGTATAATGCAGCCCCTCCACAAAATATAATGTAGCCACCTCAGAGTATAATGTTATGCAACCCCCTCTAAGGTAGCCTCCCCATGGAATATACTGTAGCCCCCTCATAGGGCATAATGCAGCCCCCCTCTTATAGTATGATGTAGCCTCCTTAGAGAATAATGCAGCCTCCACACAGAATATTATGCAGCCCCCCCCACAGAATATAATGTAGCCCCTTCATAAAATATAATGCAGCCCCTCATAGGGTATAATGCAGACCCCTGCACCTCCATCATTGTTCTCCCCCTCTAGCCACATCATTGCTCTATATACAGCACTGTGCACACAGATCCCCTATATATATAGCACTGTGCACACAGATCCCCTCTATACAGTGCTGTGCACAGATTCCCACTATGTAATGCGCTGTGCACACAGATTCCCTCTATACACAGCACTATGCACACTGATCCCTTCCGCATACAGCGCTGTGCACCCTGATCCCCTCCGTATACAGCACTGTGCACTCTGATCCCCTCCGTATACAGCACTGTGCACTCTGATCCCCTCCGTATACAGCACTGTGCACACTGATCCCCTCCGTATGCAGTGCTGTGCATACCGATCCCCTCCGTATACAACGTGCACACAGATCCCTTCTATATACACCACTGTGCACACTGCAGGAACTGATGCTCTCTACAGCGCTGTGGGTACTAATCCTCTATACAGTACAGACCAAAAGTTTGGACACACCTTCTCATTCAAAGATGTGTCTGTATTTTCATGACTATGAAAATTGTAGAATCACACTGAAGGCATCAAAACTATGAATTATCACATGTGGAATTATACATTACACTTTACAAAAAAGTGTGAAACAACTGAAAATATGTCTTATATTCTAGGTTCTTCACAGTAGCCACCTTTTGCTTTGATTACTGCTTTGCACGCAGAAAAGGTGAACGGATGGACTCTACATGCCTGGTTCCCAGCGTGAAGCATGGAGGAGGTGGTGTGATGATGTGGGGTGCTTTGCTGGTGACACTGTTGGGGATTTATTCAAAACTGAAGGCATACTGAACCAGCATGACTACCACAGCATCTTGCAGCAGCATGCTATTCCATCCGGTTTGCGTTTAATTGGACCATCATTTATTTTTCAACCTGACAATGACCCCAAACACACCTCCAGGCTGTGTAAGGGCTATTTGACCAAGAAGGAGAGTGTTGGGTGCTACGCCAGATGACCTGGCCTCCACAGTCACCAGACCTGAACCCAATCGAGATGGTTTGGGGTGAGCTGGACCGCTCACCGCTTCAATTTTGAATAAATTCCCAACAGTGTCACCAGCAAAGCACCCCCACACCATCACACCACCTCCTCCATGCTTCACGGTGGGAACCAGGCATGTAGAGTCCATCCGTTCACCTTTTCTGCGTGCAAAGCAGTAATCAAAGCAAAAGGTGAAGAACCTAGAATATAAGACATATTTTTAGTTGTTTCACACTGTTTTGTAAAGTGTAATGTATAATTCCACATGTGTTAATTCATAGTTTTGAAGCCTTCAGTGTGATTCTACAATTTTCATAGTCATGAAAATACAGAAAAATCTTTGAATGAGAAGGTGTGTCCAAACTTTTGGTCTGTACTGTATACAGTGCTATGCATACTGTGGGTAACAATTCTCTGTGTAAACGGTGAAGTGCACACACTGTGCATTAATCCCCTCTATATACATATATACAGGTCACCAGCCAGAGTGTGTACAGGTACAGAAACAGGGATCTGGAGACTACGGAAAGGAGACCAGGGAATACACTAGTGAGGTGATAGGCCAGCATTAAATGAATGTACAGATGCACAATTTACAAACCACACACTGCAATTACTGACAACATCAACTCCACTATTGCTGGAAACATAAAAAAACACACACACACCTCTCTGCATGTTCCTCGCAGCCGCAGCACATCCCGGCAGCTTCCTCTCTGAAACAGCCGCTCTGAATGATGAGGTCATCCAGCTGCGCTGTGTCAGACAGGAAGTGCCGGGCAGGCGGAAAGGACAGCATCCGATCCCTGCAGCTTGGTTGCCTGTCGATTGCCCTCAGGGTTAGCCGCCCTGATACAGCTGCACCGGCTTTACATGTGGGCAGTGTTAGCCTCAGCCTGCGGTTAACACTGCACGCTATTAAAGTGAAATGATATTCACTCCTCTCCACACCCATGGGGGCATGCAGAAGCATGAATATTCATTTCTCTATAGCAGCGGGGACAGGCTCCTGTCTCCAGCTGCTGCTCCGCTGGCACCGGGAGGGCCCCCTTGATTCAGGGGCCCCTTAGCACCTGGATGTGCAGCTATTAGCGACACGCCACTGGCTGGGGGTCCCTGGAGCAGTGGGGGCCCTAGGCAGCTGCTGGCCAGTACGCCAACAGGTGTCAGTGCCTGGGCCAACCGGAGAATCCTCCGGTTCTCCGGTGGGCCAGTTCGACCCTGATGATATCCCATCTTTAAAAACATGAATGAACATTATTAATAATGGAAACAGGGGCACTACTCACACTTCTGAGGCTGAGATCTCAAAACTGAACTCACCCGTTAGATTGTCTGGTGTCGGCTCACTATGACAAGGAAAAGATAGAAGTGAGCAGAAAACAGCATACAGGTCAAGCTCCTGACATAATGACATCACACATCAGGCTTCCTATAGATCTACTGCACAAACGGATCTCACATTATGTCTGTGTATGGTACATTAATAATAGGAAATAGTGAATTAATGTGACTTAACCCTTTCATGATAGTGTAATTTTCCAGTTTTGACCTCTCATTTTGTACTTCCTTTTTTTTCAAGAGCCATCATTTTTTATTTTTATGTCCATATAGACATATAAGTGCATGTTTTTTGCAGGACAAGTTGTACTTGTGAATGACACCATTTATTTTTACACATAGTGTACTTGAAAAAGAGAAACAAATTCCAAGTTCAGTGAAATTGTGAAAAAAAAATTCTGATATTGTTTTTTGAAGTTGTTTTACAGATTTTTTGTTGAATTGTGGTAACCAGAAAAAAGGAAATTTAGCATTCTTTAATTTTTTCTGTTTACGCTACGTTCACATGTTGCATTATTGCTTCTGTTTCTAATGTTCTTAATGCAAATTTTCAGCTGTGTTTTACAATAGCAGCAAAGTTTATGAGATTTCAAAATCTCATGCACACAGCTTGTTTTTTTTTCCTCAGTATTTTGTACAAAACCTTTTGCAAAATGCCACATGTCACTTCTTGCAGCAGTTTTTCAGCATTTTAGGGTAAGTTCACACTGGGTGTTTTTGCTGTGGCTTTTTTTTTAAACTTGATTTCTTGTCAGGAAAGAAGCTGCGGCAAAAACACATGTTTTCGTGAGTTTTTGTTGCGCTTTTTTCATGCGTTGTTGGGGCTAACTTGTGTCTCTTTGTGCATGCTGATAAAGTTGAGTGCCCCCAGAGAAAAAAAAACTACTTCCTGTAGAACCATACCTCTAGATCCTTTGAAAAGCCGGTAATTCATATGCCGCATACAGTAAAATCACACTGACAGGTTTGAATAGAATAGATAGAATAAATATATGTATATATATAATATATATTATATATATATATATATATATATATATATATATATCAAGGGCTTTGGAGGAATAAGGCAAGGTCCTAAGTATGGTTTAATTGAGATTATTAAAGGAGTCTGTGTCATTCTTTCAATTAAAGGACTTTATTCTTGGTGTCTGTGTTTTCTTACAATGTGACTATGGGGTTACTAATGGGGGCGTCTTATTGATGCCTCTCCATTACAAGCCTCGGGGCTTGATGTCACCGGACAATACAAAGGTGACATCAACTCCTCAAATATGAACCCCACTTGACACTGCTATAGGGCAAGTGGGAAGAATTGGCGCATCTAATAGATAGCGTGTCAAACACTGTATTGTCGTCGGTCCCCCATTCAAGTGAATGGGGTTCGGGTCCGCTCTGCCGGATGACAGGCAGTATGGACGCATCATTCAGCTTGCCATCTAGAGGTAACAGAGCCGAGTGTGAGGTCACATCCGGCTGTGCTTGACGTTTCTGCAGCAAATACGCTGCAAGAAAAGTCAACCTGCTTATTTGCAGCGTTTTTTCACCATCCATTCAAGTCAATGGTTGAAAAACGGTGAAAAAATGCCCAGTGTGAACATGCGCTAGTAGTGTTTTTCACCTATTGAAAGCAATATGTAGTGCAAAAAATGCAATGTGTGAACATAGCCTTACAGTGTTTACTGGTCGAGTTGATTGTTTTTATATTTTGATAATTGCTGACTTTTTAAATTTTTTAAACATCTTTATTTTCAATGGGACACAAGGGGGATGATTTGAACTTTAAGGTATTTTTTAAATTTTTTTTTACTTTTCACTGTTATTGCCTTTAGGGGACTTAAAGATGCGATTGATCGCCCCTGCTATATACAGTGATGCCAAAGCAGAAATCACAGTCTCCTGTGGGGTTTTGAAGGAGCTCCGTAATGACAGGTACATGGGTCATCAGCTGAACCCTTGCTGTCATGGCAACCCATCGGCGACCCGCTATCCCCACTGTGTCACCTACTTTTCTGAGGGCTCCCTTCCCCACTGTGTCACCTATTTTCCTGAGGGCCCTCTTCCCCACTGTGTCACCTACTTTTCTGAGGGCCCCCTTCCCCACTGTGTCACCTACTTTTCTGAGGGCCCCCTTCCCCACTGTGTCACCTACTTTTCTGAGGGCCCCCTTCCCCACTGTGTCACCTACTTTTCTGAGGGCCCCCTTCCCCACTATGTTACCTACTTTTCTGAGGGCCCCCTTCCCCACTGTGTCACCTACTTTTCTGAGGGCCCCCTTCCCCACTGTGTTACCTAATATTATGAGGGCCTCCTTCCCCACTGTGTCACCTACTTTTCTGAGGGCCCCCTTCCCCACTGTTACCTAATATTATGAGGGCCCCCTTCCCCACTGTGTCACCTACTTTTCTGAGGGCTCCCTTCCCCACTGTGTCACCTACTTTTCTGAGGGCCTTTTCCCCACTGTGTCACCTACTTTTCTGAGGGCCCCCTTCCCCACTGTTACCTAATATTATGAGGGCCCCCTTCCTCACTGTGTCACCTACTTTTCTGAGGGCTCCCTTCCCCACTGTGTCACCTACTTTTCTGAGGGCCCCCTTCCCCACTGTGTCACCTACTTTTCTGAGGGCTCCCTTCCCCACTGTGTCACCTACTTTTCTGAGGGCCCCCTTCCCCACTGTGTCACCTACTTTTCTGAGGGCCCTCTTCCCCACTGTGTCACCTACTTTTCTGAGGGCCTCTTTCCCCACTGTGTCACCTACTTTTCTGAGGGCTCCCTTCCCCACTGTGTCACCTATTTTCCTGAGGGCCCTCTTCCCCACTGTGTCACCTACTTTTCTGAGGGCCCCCTTCCCCACTGTGTCACCTACTTTTCTGAGGGCCCCCTTCCCCACTGTGTCACCTACTTTTCTGAGGGCCCCCTTCCCCACTGTGTCACCTACTTTTCTGAGGGCCCCCTTCCCCACTATGTTACCTACTTTTCTGAGGGCCCCCTTCCCCACTGTGTCACCTACTTTTCTGAGGGCCCCCTTCCCCACTGTGTTACCTAATATTATGAGGGCCTCCTTCCCCACTGTGTTACCTAATATTATGAGGGCCCCCTTCCCCACTGTTTCTAAGAGTGACCCCCACCTTGTTTCACCTTTATATTGTATGGGGTCCCCCTCCCCTAGTTGCCTCACTGGCTGGAGAGCTATGCTGCAGGCTGCCTGCAGGCATAGTATATTTTACTTACACTTACATTGCTGCAGTCATCAGTCATAAAGGTCCCTCAGCTCCTCTGATATTGCTGTGCTGCTTGGGCAGGACAGCCGACCAATCACAGCATAGCTCATTGCCTAAGCTGTGCTGTGAGGTCACACAAAGAAAACTAATGCTGATTGGCTGCATGTCAGCCAATCAGCTTTAGACCACCTCAGTGTCCACAGTATTGAAGAAGAGTGGGAGACCCAGGCAGGCAACTTGGCAAGAAACAGGTGACTGCGTTGCATTGCATGCCTGTGTGTCTCTCCTCTCTGACTCAGCCTCACAGTCAGCTGTGCGGCTCTGACTGTGCTGGCTGAAGTGAGGTGGAGGACGGCACTCTGCATCTGCACACACAGGCACGCTGTGCACAGAGCATAGTCAATAGACACTGGCAGTAGCAGCAGGTGATGTGAAAGAGCTGCCGTGTGGCTGTACTGTTCACATCATTTATATAGCCTGCTCACTGTCTCCAGCTATAGAATAAAGTGTGCACCGCTCAGTGCACACTATTGGCATGCAGGGCAGGGACTAATGTAGGAGGCAGGAGCTGAGGCTGGGGGCGGGGCCCACTGGAGGTTTGTCCGGTGTCCCGGTGCCTCAGTCCGACACTGATTATTACTATTATGCAAAAACTGCAACAAGAAATTTTAAAAGTTTGCAGGGAATGTTACTTTTTTGAAGGGAAAGATGGCCTTTTTGATTCATGAACTCTCAAGACATAATGCTTGTTGGCATTATCCAATGGGTTGCAATGTTTCTATAAAATAAGACAAAGTGGGAATATTTTGAATAATATCATTGGTTGTCAAATAAAAATGCAACGTTTTTATCCAACATTTTTTATGCATATTGAAGTAGGTCAGTGCAATATTATAAGCAGAAAAGTGTAAAGCACTGCTCTGTCCCATGGAACTACAGTACAACTTTCACATCACTCATATCCTTTTGAACAAGCTACCATCATTGGTGGTGCTCAGTGGCATTATACTAGTTTATAAATCCACACAGAATATGAGAAATCAGAAAGCCATAACACACACTTAGAAATGTAGGAATAACTCATCTTATTCCATTAGCGGTGTAACAACATAGTAAGAGAGCCTAAGGCTGTTTTGCATAAGAGAACACTTTGTAAAGGCATCGGCACTAGTGTTGAGCGATACGATACTGCAAATATCGGGTATCGGCCGATATTAGCTGTATCGGGCTTTCGATTCCGAGTACCGATATTTTCGTCATATCGGATACCGGAATCGGATTTGTCACTGTCACTGTGAGTGTCCGTCGGTCGGGTCTGTCAGGAGTCAGCGGCACTTACCTGGCAGAAGATCTCCGGCGGTCACGTCCTGGACTGCTTGATGGCCGCCATTATCTTCTCCCTGGCGGTCACATGCAGTTTTTCGCGATAACTGCAGTGACTGCAGGGTAATCCCGGCCGTAAACCAGTCCGATGACGTCACCGCCGGGGAAGCAGGTAATCAGCTGTGCTGCGCCGGGATGACAGGCTCTGCCTGTCATTCTGATGTAGCAGAGCTGGATCGTCATGGGACACTCGTTACTATGGACTGCGTCGGACAGGTGGTATACTGCTGTTTTTTTTTTTTCATTTTTTTACAGGAGATCGATGGCGTCGCAGGATGAGACTGTAATAAAAGTAATGAAAACTGTGTTGTGTTTTTTATTAAATTAAAAAACTTTTTTATGAACATTCACCCGTCCGGGTACATCAACAATTTAACTATTTACATACAGGGACCCTGTCCGGGTTATTTATAATTCTTTGGCAGGGTGTTCCAGGTACCACCTGGTACTCTTCTGATGCTTGCCAAACATCCGAGACACCAAGGACCACCAGGACCTGATGACGTCGTGTGGCCTGTACAGTCAAGTCGTGACCCGCTATCTGTGTCTGTGTGGCCACCTCTTTCATCTCCCTCCGGTCTGGAGCCCTATGTCACGGACTGAACGAACCCCAGGGGGCCTAACAGGCGCCGGGTACGGGCCAGCTATAGTTATCATGTCCATAGCTGGGGCTGCTGAGGAGACCACTGAGGGAGGCTGGGGAGATTTACGGCGTGGGGTGGGCACTTGTGCAGAGGCCTGGATGTGGGAGGCTGAAGGCTCCGAGGGTCTCACAGGTTCCTGACACTCTGGGGAGTAGGGGTTGCACCTGGTAACATTTAGGGCGTACCATCCATTGTAACCCCAGTGTCGGGTGTAAGTCACCAAGTCTCCTGGCAACAGGTCCCTCCCCGGGTGTCCTTCTGGGAAGTGAGTCTCCACGTCCCGCCGGGTCACAAAGACTTCTAAATAAAGTCCAGGCTCCTGGATGAAGCCCCAACCACCTTTTAACTTAAAGTTCCGTACTGCACCCTTACGCCGCGGCTCCCACAGGGTTCCTTTATCTTTTCTCATCCGGTCCTTATCTGCCCGGTCCTTCTCCAGGTGACGTTGCCGAAGCTTTTGGGATTCTCGCTGCTCCCTTTGTCACTCTGCTTCCCGCTCCCAACGTCTCCACTCTTCCTCCTGACGCCGGTTGTAATTCTCCTCCACCAGCTGCTCCATGTCTCCACCATCAAATGCCAGCTTACGATGCCCGGTTTGCGGCAGCTCTCCTGGCGCCCCCCAGTCCTGGCGGCGCTCACCTGCGGCGGAAGCAGCCGGCTCTGGAACAGATGACAGTCGGGGCTCCGGTACAGACAGGTAGACCTCTGGTGCCTGCGCGGCCTCCTCCATGAGGACGGGTGTCCCTTCTTCTGTCTCAGCGACGGGGGCAGACAGCGGGATCTGGGGTGCTGCCGGTGCAGAGTTTTTTGCAGGAACGGGTGCCTCCACTGCGACAACGTCAACCGGATCACATTGCAAGGGCTGGATGCCCGCACGGACTCCTCTACTAGAACGGGTGCCTCACCTTCCGGTACAGACACTTCAGGTAAGAGGATTGGCGCCGCTCCAAGTTTAGTTTTAGGGCACGCCAGCTGGCTTCCATCCTGGCGACCTCCTCCCGGTGCCGGGCCAGGCCTCTTAGGGTATCCTCCGCTTCTTGCAGCGTAGGAGGGTTTCCAGGCCGGGTGCCCAACGGTGGTTCCGTGGCGATCGGGTCGCTTCCGTGGGTGGAGAGCTCTGACTGCTCCATCCCTTCACACTTCTGCTCGTGTCCATTAGCCATCTCTGCCAAGTCACATGTGTCATTAGCATCTGGAGAGGGCCCCTCTTTTGTAGGGAGGCGGGACCTTCGTGTTAGTTTCCGCACACTGAGGAGGATGAGGAGGCGGAACTGAAGAGCTGTGGGGCACGATCTTACATTGCAGTACCATTTAGAGTGGTCGGCCATCGTTTTCGCGCCACTGAGTGAGTGTACACCCACGAAGAGCACGCCCTTCTTCTTCACCAGTGCCTCGTCGTGACGCAGATATAGCAGAAAAATGGCAAATACATTCTCTGATGATTTTAGCAATTCTCAAGCACAAAACCAGTTCAAATCAGGCACACAGGACTCGCTTATAGCGAGCTACAGAATCCTGTTCGTGACGCCCAAGTTGAGTCGCACAGAGCCAGAGGTTTTGGGGTACTCGGCACCGAGCCCGTCGACTTCTATGGGGTATGTCACGGCTTTACCCGGCAATTGAATCAGAGTCTATTTTACTATGTAGAAGTGTATAAACTATAAATATATGTATATATATATGTCACAATGACATGTATATATATATATATATATATATATATGTATTCTATGTGTGTATATTTTGTGTTTACAACGAAAGAAAGGGTTTTTTTTGTTGCGATATTTTGTTCCCATAGACTTACATGGGACTTCCGGTATCGGAATCGGATATCGACGATATTTAGTGATATCGGCGATACCATTCCGATACGATATTTTTAGATATCGAGCAGTATCGCTCAACACTACTCGGCACTGTAACAAACCTTGCCTCCTTAAATAATAAATTATTTATTAAACCCAATAAAAAGAGTTCTAAAATGTCAAGCAAAATATAAGCAGAACATGTTATACTGAAAGTAATAAAATCTTTTTAGCAGTAATAAATCACATTTTATTATTTAAAAAAAAGGAGTTAAGTTGTTGTGGTCTTTAAGGCAGAGTGGTCGTAGTGCTCCTAGCCTAAATAATTCTGATTTGCTTCTAAGGAGGACTTTTTTTCTATAATCACCTGTCATCCCACCAGCAATAAATGAGGAAAACAAATGAATCTTAAATCAACATTATGGCATTAACGTATAAGCTGTATTAATCTAGAAATAACCGCATGTTTTCCCAAAATCTTTTGAACATTCATAGGTCTGATTGCATTGCCTACATAGCATCCATGAGCACATTAATAAATACACTAAGTAATTAGTTTCATAGGTGATCAGACTGTTCACTTCAAACCTATTTCCTACTATATGCAGGTTTTTACTACAGACCAATTGACTGCAAAATTGGCATTGAGTAAGTCTGTAATTGCCTATCAGCATACTGCTTGAAAGCCATGTCTACTGGTAGTGTACATTAGATAGACATTAGTCAAGATAATATTTAGATGGAAAAATGTCCATGATATCCCTGAAATTTAGTGAAAATCAAAAGTTTTCAATAGGTTTTCTCTTGGCAACTTCAGCCAATTCATTTTCAATACCAATTTTTTAAATAGTAGATTGTACAATTGCTGGACTATGTTTTAAGGAAACTATAAATCTCATTAAATGTTTGTTTGTTTTTTGTTACCTATTTCATTTATTAATTCCACCTATTAGCTTTCATTGCGCTCTGTAAATTATTCTTTATGTTGATATCAAGATTATCCTTTAATTTTCAGCAGTGGCATAAATTCTCCACTTGTGCATTAATTGGCTGACTATACCTGCTTTATTTCTGAAACATAAGAATTGGCATTGGCCATATGACATTACATTCTCAGTGTGATATAACTGATAACCCTCAAAATGTAATAGAGAAATGTTGCAATAGCTATCCAGTAGCAAACTGTAACTAATTTATCATGTCAACTGATACATATAAATATTTAGTGTGATTGTTATATGCTGGTGAAATGCATGTTCTCATTGTTCCTATTCAGGTGCTGTAAATTGAATCTAAATTCATTTTCAGTTCTCAATCATACAATGAATAAATAATCATTATAAATCAAATACAAGATGGATATGCCTCACAAAAGGATATCTGCTAAAAATAGTTTAGCAAAAGTTGGGCTTTAGGGGTACCCATCGCAGTTCCACCACCTACAATCAAACTGAAATGCATTATGATGTAATGTAAACATCAAGCACTCACAGATATAATCTGCAAATTTTGCATCTCCTCTAACTGCTTCAGGACTGCTTAATGACTTTCAACATCCAATGAGTTTAGCTCCTACTCTGCAGAGATGTTCTTTAATGTTATTACTAGAGATAAGCGACTTTGCCTTCGGGAGGGTCGAGTCGGCTTTCCCAAAAGTCGAGTCGAACGAAATCGGCCGACTATCGGGAAAAGTTGAAGGGCCGACTGAAACTCGACCTGACCCCAATGCAAGTCAATGGGGAAGAAAAGTCGGCAAGGAGTGGCGGACAGTAAACACACCTACAGTGCTCATTTCAATGCCAACGACATCAATTCTTATTACTTAAGCTTGTCAACCTTAATTTAATTTATAATAATAGTAACGCATTGAAAACTGGGGTTATTTAGCTAAAGTTGTGGGGGGCAGGGCTGGCTCCAGGTTTTCGTGGGGCCCGGGCGAAAAAGTCTCAGTGGGCCCCTTTAAGACATGCCACAATTCATGATGCTCCGATATGGCAGAGAAATATAGGTATAGTACAATGCCAAATACTTCACTTCTTACCTTACATGAGTGATATCTATTGTAAATTCTACAATAGCTCAAAAACCGGACAGTATAGTCCTCCATACAGTATTATGGGCAACACATAGTGCGCCATACAGATTAATGAGCCCCATATATTGCTCTATACAGAATAATGAGCTCCATATATTGCTCCATACAGAATAATGAGTCCCATATATGATGCTCCATACAGAATAATGGGCCAAATATAATGCTTCATACAGTATACAGAAATGAGCCACATATATTGCTCCATACAGAATAATGAGCCCCATATATTGCTCCATACATAATTGGTCCCATATAATGTTTCATACAGTATTTGATGAGCTCCACATAATGCTCCAGTATATGATGGTCCCCATATAATGTGCCATACAGTATAGGACGGTCCCCATAGAGTATAATGAGCCCCACATATTGCTCCATACAGTATAATGAGTTGCATATAAAGCTCCATACAGTATATGATGGGCCCCATATATTACTCCATACAGAATCGGCTCCATATAATGCTCCATACAGAATAGGCCCCATATGTACTCCATATGATGCTGCATGTATAAAGGGCCAGATATGATGCCCTATAAATAATGAACCCCATATGATGCTCTAAAATGTGATGGGCCTCATATATGATGCTCCAGTGTATGATGGGCCCCATTTATAATGCTCCAGTGTATGATGTGCCCTATATTTAATGCTCCAGTGTATAATGGGCCCTATCTATGATGCTCAAGTGTATGATGAGCCCCATATATAATTCTCCAGTGTATAATGCTCCCCATGTATTGCTCCAAACAATAAAAAAATAAAATACCTCTCCTCGCTGGGCACTACTCTACTCTGGACTCCTCAGCGTCGCCATCTTCCAGCTCTCTGCATTGTGACTGTTCAGGCAGAGGGTGCACAGACGTGCCATCATCGCGCTCTCTGACCTGAATGTCACTGTCAGGAAACACGGAAGACGTCACAGCGGTGGAGCAGGGAGATGTAATTAATGCAAGTGCTGGGGCCCTGAGCAAGCAGAGGGGTCAACTCGTGGGTGCCGACACAGGCACAGGGCCCTCATAGTACGCCGGTGTCTCTGACGGTGAGTGGGCCCCCCCACCTGCTCAGGGCCCCGGTACTTGCCCGGGTGCGCCAGGTGCTGACGCCGGCCCTGGGTGGGCATGGTTCATTTTAATGAAGGTGATATCATCAACATTTTGGGTCAACAGCCGGGTCCTTCTTTCTGTCAGGATTGATCCAGCAGCACTGAAGACTCTTTCTGATAGCACACTACCAGCAGGGCAAGCAAGCTCCTGTAAGGCATATTGTGCCAATTCAGTCCAGGTGTCCAGTTTACAGGCCCAGTAGTCAAAGGGGAATGAACTGTGAGGGAGAACATCGATGGGGAGGAGACGTAATTTTGAACCATAGTTGACAACTGCTGTCTCCTGTCTGTTGCAATCGATTTAGTATTAACAGTTGTGTGAGCAGTACTCAAGAAATCAGTCCACAACATGGTCATGAAACCCCTGTCTCCAACACCACTTCGGCTGTGTGCACCACGAACAACTCTTCCATGTTGCCCAGTACGGCTCGTGGTAGAACCTGCACTGCTGCTGTGTGCTGGGAATGTCTCTAACAAACGGTTTACCAGAGTTGCTTGCTTGTTCGCCAATATTAGCTCTAGGTTCTCCTGTGGCATGGTGTTCTGCAATTTGCCTTTATAGCGTGGATCGAGGATGCTGGCCAACCAGTAGTCATCATCCTTCATAATTTTGGCAATGCAGGGGTCTCTTTGTAGGATCCGCAAGACATAATCGCACATGTGGGCCAATGTTCCAGGTGTCAATGATGCACTGCCAGTGGTGGGTGGAGGAGCACTTTCTGTCAAATCCACATCCCTCCAGTCAGCACAAACCCTGTACCTCACCTTGGCAAGCCAACATTTTCTCTTGCCCCCTGAGAAGCATCCTCTTCTTCCTCCACCTCATCCAGGACAGTTCGCTGAGCAGGCAATGGCTGACTGTCATCAAGGCTTCCCTCCTCCTCCTCTTCCTCCTCCGCAGCAGACGCCTGATCCTTAATGTGCGTCAAAGTTTGCATGAGCAGACGCCTAAATGGGATGCTCATGCTTATGATGGTGTCATCTGCGCTTACCAGCCGTGTGTATTCCTCTAAACACTGAAGGACTTTACAGAGGTCTTTCAGCTTTGACCACTGCACACTCGACAAATAGATGTCTGCCCTCAAACTGCCTGCCCGTGTATCCTCCCACAAATGCATTACAGCCTGCCTCTGTTTGCACAGCTTCTCAACCATGTGCATAGTGGAGTTCCACCTTGTTGCAACGTCTATGATTAGGCGGTGCTTGGGGAGGTGGAGCGATCGCTGCAGCCTCTGCATATTACTGGAGTCTGCGGGTGAGCGACGGATGTGGAAGCACAGTCTTTGCACCTTATGGAGCAGGGCTGGTAACTCCGGATAATTATTAATGAAGCACTGCATCACCAGGTTCAAGGTGTGAGCCAGGTAAGGTATGTGTCTGAGTTTTGCCATGGCTATGGCCGCCACAAAATTACGTTCGTTATCACTGACTACCTTGCCTGGCTCAAGATGTAGACTGCCCAGCCATGACTCTCTGCAAGTAGTCGGCCTGTATCTCCGCGGTGTGTCTGTTGTCACCCAAAGACATCATCTTTAAAACAGCCTGCTGTTGGTGGGACACCTCGTGTGCAACACTGTCAGCTGCGGATGGATTGCTTATGTGACTGAGCTCTGTCGACGAGCTTTCGCTTCTGGAGGAGGAGGAGGGTCAAACGCCTACAGCCAACTGTTGCCTATACCGTGGGCTAGGCAGCACTGTCCCACCGCTGCTGTCCCCTGTGTCGCCTGCATCCACCACATTAACCCAGTGCACAGTGATGGACATGTAACGTCCCTGGCCATGCCTACTGGCCCATGCTTCTGTTGTGAGGTGCACCTTTCCACTCACTGATTGTTTGAGTGCATGGACAATGCGGTCTTTCACATGCAGGTGGAGGGCAGGGATGACTTTTCTAGAAAAGAAGTGCAGTCTGGGTAGGTCATAGCATGGGACAACGTAGGCCATGAGTTCTCGGAACGCTTCGCTTTCAACCAAATGGAAGGGCATCATCTCTAATGAGATCAGTTTGGCAATGTAGGTGTTCAAAGCCAGTGAACACGGATGAGAGGATGAGTACCGCATATACTCGAGTATAAGCCGACCCAAGTATAAGCTGAGACCCCTAATTTTGCCACGGAAAACTGGGTAAGCTTATTGACTCGAGTATAAGCCGAGTGTATAAACCGCCGTCCTTCTGTACTCCTCCTGTCCTGCTCCATGCTCCCCATCCAGCTCTGTGCTCCCCCCTTCCTGCTCGGTCCTCCTCTGTGCTCCCCTGTTGTGAATGGGCTTGAGATGTGTTCTGAGCAGAGGCTCCCTCTGGTGGTTACAAGCGGTACTGGTCTGTCCAGTGAAGATTGTGAGGATTAGGAATCAGGTGTTACTGACTGGTCTTATATAAGGGAGTCGCCTTCCCATCAGGGTTGCCGGTGATCAATTGTTCTGGTCTCAATCCTTGTTTCCTGTTTCCCTTGTAGCCTGCTGTGTCGTGTCTGCATCTCCTGCTAACAGATAAGACATTTTCTTCTTTTGTTTTTGTGCCTGATTTTTGCATTTTGTCCTGCACTTCTGTGGGGGCCTTCAGGGTCCCCTCCGGGTGCTTTTGCCCTCTCAGTTTAGTTCAGCCACTGATGTTTGTACTTTTGCTTTTCCAGTTTTTTCAGTGGCTGCTGTTTTGATTTTGTTACACCAGAGAACTAATTTAGGTGGTAGAGGTCGTGTGATCTCAGGTGTTTTTGAAATTAGTAGAGTTGGTGCTTTTCAGGGTTTTCTGGGATTGCAGTAAGTACCCTTCCTATCCTTTTCTATTTAGTTAGTTTGGGCCCCAACGTTTGCTCATACTATTTTCTGTCTGTGTCAGTATTTCTTCTTGTCTAACCGCCATTACATGTTTGGGGGCTTTCTATTATCTTTGGGGTTCTGCTCCGGGGCAGATAGCTTTCCTATTTCTATCTTTAGGTGTAGTTAGTTTCTCAGGCTGTGACGAGGCGTCTAGGACCAACGTAGGAACGCTCCACGGCTGCCTCTAGTTGTGGTGGTTAGTCAGGGTACTGCAATCTCATAGATTCCAACTGCTCTGGTGTATTGCCTTTTTTACCTGCACTCCTCAGTTACCGAAACATAACAGTATCACCGGCCCAAAATTTAAAATTGTATGGTACTCACAGAAGGGAAAAATATTGTGAAAGAAAAAACGGTTGTCAGAGTTGTCAGAGATACTTTTCTGTTTGTTGCATTTTTTTTTTTTTCCCTCTGTATCTCTGGTGCTGGGGAGGATTTTTTCTCTCAATGGAGTTTGCACAGTTGTCTGGCCGTGTGGATCAGCTTGCCACTGAGGTTCAGAGTATTGCTGCATATCTTGCTAGGTTGCCTGTTGTGGAACCTAGGATTCCCATGCCAGATTTGTTTTTAGGGGATCGAGCTAAGTTTCAGAATTTCAAAAATAATTGTAAATAGTTTTTTGCCTTAAAATCTAAGTCCTCAGGGAACGCAGCGCAGCAGGTTCAAATTGTCATCTCTCTCCTGCGCGGCGATCCTCAGGATTGGGCTTTTTCCCTGACACCTGGGGATCCTGTTTTAAGTGATGTTGATGCATTTTTTCAGGCTTTGGGGTTATTGTACGATGAGCCTAATGTCACTGATCAAGCTGAAAAAGCTTTGTTGGCATTAAATCAGGGGCTTGATGACGCTGAGTTATACTGTCAGAGATTCCGTAGGTGGGCAGTCCTGACCAAGTGGAATGACGACGCTTTGGCGGCCCTTTTTCGGAAGGGTCTGTCAGATAATGTAAAGGATGTTATGGTGGGATTCCCTGTCCCCTCTGGTCTCAATGATTCTATGTCATTAGCGATTCAAATTGACAGACGTTTGCGTGAGCGGAGAAGTATGCGTGGAATAGTGTTGCCTTGTGAACCTGCTTCTGAATCCATGCAGTGTGATAGAGTGGTGTCTGGGGCACAGCGTCATGAGTTTCGAAAGCGCAATGGGTTATGTTCCTACTGTGGTGATGCCTCTCATGCTATTTCAGTCTGCCCTAAGCGGGGAAGACGTTTTGCACGCTCAGTTGTCTTGGGTAGTGTTCAGACTAAGTTTTTATTAACTGTCACTCTGATATGCTCTCTGTCCTCATTTTCTGCTCAGGCTTTCGTTGATTCTGGAGCAGCTATTAACCTGATGGATTATGATTTTGCTAAACGTTCTGGGTTTCCCTTGATACCCCTACAGAAGTCTATTCCCCTACTGGGGATCGATTCTACCCCTTTGGCTGAGAATAAACCTCAGTTCTCTACTCAGGTGATAATGAGGGTAGAACCTGATCATCAGGAGTGCTGCAAATTTTTGGTTCTGTATAATCTGCATGATATTATCGTACTGGGTTTCCCTTGGTTACAGTCTCATAATCCTGTTTTGGATTGGAAATCTGTGTCTGTAACTAGTTGGGGCTGCCAATGTGTTAATACCAACACTCCTGTTTTTTCTGCCTCCCCCCAGGCTCATGATGTTCCTGACTTTTTGATTGATTTTTCTGATGTGTTTAGCGAAAGTAAATCTGCATCCTTGCCTCCCCATAGGAGCTATGACTGCGCTATTGAATTAGTGCCTGATAGTAAATTCCCTAAAGGTCGCCTTTTTAACCTGTCTGTACCTGAACATGACGCTATGCGGTCTTATATCAAGGAGTCTTTGGAGAAGGGTCATATCAGACCATCCTCTTCACCCTTAGGTGCCGGTTTTTTCTTTGTGGCCAAAAAGGATGGTTCATTAAGGCCGTGTATTGATTATCGTCTTTTGAACAATATTACTGTGAAATATCAATACCCGTTACCCTTGATTTCTGACCTGTTTTCCAGGGTGAAAAACGCTACTTGGTTTACCAAGCTTGACCTCAGGGGGGCGTATAACCTTATTCGCATTAAGCACGGGGATGAATGGAAGACAGCATTCAATACCCCTGAGGGGCATTTTGAGTACCTTGTGATGCCCTTTGAGCTCACAAATGCTCCTTCTGTCTTCCAGTCCTTCATGAATGACATTTTCAGGGATTTTGTGGATAAATTTCTGATTGTTTATTTGGATGATATCTTGATTTTTTAATGACTGGACTTCATGTGAAACATGTTCGAACTGTATTCCAGATTTTGAGAGAGAATGCTCTGTATGTGAAGGGATCAAAGTGTCTTTTTGGCGTACAGAGGATCTCATTTCTGGGATTCATTTTGTCCCCATCTGTTATTGAAATGGACCCGGTCAAGGTTCAGGCCATCTGTGATTGGGTCCAACCTACTTCATTAACCCCTTACTGCCATCGGACGTACTATCCCGTCCATGGTACCTGGGCCCGTATGACCGGGGACGGGATAGTACGTCTCGTGCGATCGGACGCGCTCCCGGGGGGAGCGCAGCCGATCGCGGCCGGGTGTCAGCTGATTATCACAGCTGACACCCATGTCTGTGTGTCAGGAGCGGTCACGGACTGCTCCCGGCACATTAACCCCTTGCACACCGCGATGAAACATGATCGCGGTGTACTGGGGGCACAGGGGAGGATCGCGCAGGGTGGGGACTCCCTGCGCGCCCCCCTGAGACCCTCAGAGCAGCGCGATGTGATCGCGCTGTTCTGAGGGCTTCCTCCCTCCCAGGACCCGGATCCAAGATGGCGCCGGGGTCCTGGAGGGAGGCGGCTACCTCAGTGCCTGCTGAGAGCAGGCACTGAGAAGCCTGCTTCACTGCCTGAGCGATCGCTGGTGTGACAGAGTGCTGTGCACACTGTCACACCAGCGATCTGATAAAATACAGTGATGTCCCACCCTGGGACAAAGTAAAAAAGTTAAAAAAATAAAATAAACATGTTTTAAAAAAAAATCCAAAATAAATAAAAAAAAAAATATATATTCCCCAATAAATTCACTTCTTCCTGTAAATAAAAAAAACAAAGCAATAAAAGTACACATATTTGGTATCGCCGCGTCCGTAACGACCTCCCCTATAAAATTGTCCCACTAGTTAACCCCTTTAGTGAACCCCTTAAAAAAAAAAAAAAAACGAAGCAAAAAATCAATGCTTTATCATCATACCGCCGAACAAAAAGTGGAATAACACGCGATCAAAAAGACCAATATAAATAAACATGGTACCGCTGAAAACGTCATCTTGTCCCGCAAAAAACGAGCCGCCATACAGCATCATCAGCAAAAAAATAAAAAAGTTATAGCTCGCAGAATAAAGCGATGCAAAAATAATTATTTTTTATATAAAATTGTTTTTATTCTATAAAAGCGCCAAAACATGAAAAAATGATATTAATGAGGTATCGCCATAATCGTACTGACCCGAAGAATAAAACTGCTTTATTAATTTTACCACACGCGAAACGGTTATAAACGCCTCCCCCAAAAGAAATTCATGAATTGCTGATTTTTGTTCATTCTAACCTCCCAAAAATCAAAATAAAAAGCGATCAAAAAACGTCACGTGCTCAAAAATGGTACCAATAAAAACGTCAACTCGTCCCGCAAAAAATAAGACCTCACATGACTCTGTGGGCCAAAATATGCAAAAATTATAGCTCTCAAAATGTGATGATGCAAAAACTATTTTTGCAATAAAAAGCGTCTTTTAGCGTGACAGCTGCCAATCATAAAAACCCGCTATAAATAGTAAATCAAACCCCCCTTTATAACCCCCTTAGTAAGGGAAAAATAATAAAATTAAAAAAAAGTATTTATTTCCATTTTCCCATTAGGGTTAGGGTTAGGGTTGCGGCTAAAGTTAGGGTTAGGGTTGGCGCTAAAGTTAGGATTAGGGTTAGGGTTGGGATTAGGGGTGTGTTAGGGTTAGGTTTGTGGTTAGGGTTGGGACTAGGGTTAGGGGTGTGTTGGGTTAGGGTTGGAGTTAGAATTGGGGGGTTTCCGCTGTTTAGGCACATCAGGGGCTCTCCAAATGTGACATGACGTCTGATCTCAATTCCAGCCAATTCTGCGTTGAAAAAGTCAAACGGTGCTCCTTCACTTCTCAGCTCTGCCATGCGTCCAAACAGTAGTTTATCCCCACATATGGGGTATCAGCGTACTCTGGACCCCAAGAGTTATTGTGCAATTTGTCCTATTTCTTCTGTTACCCTTGAGAAAATAAAAAACTGGGGGCGAAAATATCATTTTTGTACAAAAAAAAATATTTTTTTGTTTTTACGGCTGTACATTATAAACTTCTGTGAAGCACTTGGGGCTTCATAGCACTCACCACACATCTAGATAAGTTCCTTGTGGGGTCTATTTTCCAAAATGGGGTCACTTGTTGGGATTTCCACTGTTTAGGCGCATCAGGGGCTCTCCAAATGCGACATGACGCCCCCAGACCATTCCATCAAAGTCTGCAATCCAAAACGTCACTACTTCCCTTCCGAGCCCCAACGTGTACCCATACAGTAGTTTTCTCCCACATATTGGATATCAGCGTACTCAGGACAATATGGACAACAACTTTTGGGGTCCAATTTCTCCTGTTACCCTTGTAAAAATAAAATATTGGGGCAAAAAAATCATTTTTGCAAAAAAAAAAAGGATTTTTTATTTTTACGGCTGTGCGTTATAAATTTCTGTGAAGCACTTCGGGTTCAAAGTGCTCACCACACATCTAGACAAGTTCCTTGTGGGGTCTATTTTCCAAAATGGGGTCACTTGTGGGGGGTTTCCACTGTTTAGGCGCATCAGGGGCTCTCCAAATGCGACATGACGCCCCCAGACCATTCCATCAAAGTCCGCAATCCAAAACGTCACTACTTCCCTTCCGAGCCCTGACGTGCGCCCATACAGTAGTTTTCTCCCACATATTGGGTATCAGCGTACTCAGGACAAATTGGACAACAACTTTTGAGGATCAATTTCTCCTGTTACCCTTGTGAAAATAAAATATTGGGGGCGAAAAAATCATTTTTGTAAAAAAAAAAAAAAGATTTTTTATTTTACGGCTGTACGTTATAAACTTTAGTGAAACACCTGGGGTTAAAAGTTCTCACCACACATCTAGATAAGTTCCTTGAGGGGTCTAGTTTCCAAAATGGTGTCATTTATGGGGGTTTCCACTGTTTAGGCAGATCAGGAGCTCTCCAAACACGACATGGCGTCCAGCCAATTCTGCGTTGAAAAAGTCAGACGGCGCTCCTTCCCTTCCAAACTCTGCCATGCACCCAAACAGTGGTTTACCCCCACATATGGGGTATCAGCGCACTCAGGACAAATTGCACAATAACTTTTGAAGTCTTGTTACCCTTGGAAAAATAAAAATTGGGGTGAAAAGATCATTTTTGTGGAAAAAATATGATTTTTAAATTTTACGGCTCTACGTTATAAACTTGTGTGAAGCACTTGGGGGTTCAAATTGCTCACCAAAGATCTAGAAAAGTTCCTTAGGGGGTCTAGTTTCCCAAATGGGGTCATTTGTGGGGGGTTTCCACTGTTTAGGCACATCAGGGGCTCTCCAAATGCAACATGGCATCCAATCTCAATTACAGCCAATTTTGGTTGGAAAAAGTCAAATGGTGCTCCTTCAATTCCGAGGTCTGCCGTGCGCCCAAACAGTGGTTCCCCCCCACATATGGGGTATCAGCGTACTCAGGACAAATTGGACAACAACTTATGTGGTCCAATTTCTCCAGTTACCCTTGGGAAAAGAAAAAATTAGTGACTAAAAATAATTTTTGTGGGAAAAAAATAGGATTTTTTATTTTCATGCCCGGGCATTATAAACTTGTGTGAAGCACTTGGGGGTTCAAAGTGCTCACCAAAGATCTAGATAAGTTCCTTAGGGGGTCTAGTTTCCAAAATGGGGTCACTTGTGGGGGGTTTCCACTGTTTAGGCTCATCTGGGGCACTGCAAACGGAACATGACCCCCACCAACGTCTGCATTCCAAAACGTTACTACTTCCTTTCCAAGCCCTGCCGTGCACCCAAACAGTTCCCCCCCCACATATGGGGTATCAGCGTACTCAGGACAAGTTGGACAACAACTTTTGGGGTCCAATTTCCGTGTGAAAATTCAAAAATTTGGGACTAAAAAATCATTTTTGTGGAAAATTGTTTGTTTTTTTTTTCACACCCAGGCATTATAAGCTTTTGTGAAACACTTGGGGGTTCAAAGTGCTCACAACAGATCTAGATAAGTACCTTAGGGGGTCTAGTTTCCAAAATGGTGTCACTTGTGGGGGTTTCCACTGTTTAGGCGCATCAGGGGCTCTCCAAACACGACATGGCGTCCAATCTCAATTCCCGCCAATTTTAGTTTGAAAAAGTCAAACGGCGCTCCTTCCCTTATGAGCTCTGCCGTGTGCCCAAACAGTGGTTTTCCCCCACATATTGGGTATTGGCGTACTCAGGAGAAATTGCATAACAACCTTATCTGTCCATTTTCTCCTTTTACCCTTGTGAAAATAAAAAAAAAGTTTGTAAAAGATCATTTTTGTGGCTAAAAAGTTAAATATTCATTTTTTCCTTCCACATTGCTTTAGTTCCTGTGAAGCACCTGAAGGGTTAATAATCTTCTTGAATGTGGTTTTGAGTACCTTGAGGGGTGCAGTTTTTAGAATGGTGTCACTTTTGGGTATTTTCTGCCATATAGACCCCTCAAAGTGACTTCAAATGAGAGGTGGTCCCTAAAAAAAATGGCTTTGTAAATTTTGTTGTAAAAATGAGAAATCGCTGGTCAACTTTTAACCCTTATAACTTCCTAACAAAAAAAATTTTGGTTCCAAAATTGTGCTGATGTAAAGTAGACATGTGAGAAATGTTATTTATTAACTATTTTGTGTGATGTATTTCTCTGTTTTAAGGGAATAAAAATTCAAAGTTTGAAAATTGCAAAATTTTAAAATTTTTCGCCATATTTGCGTTTTTTTCAAAAATAAACGCAAGTTATATCGAAGAAATTTTACTTCTAACGTGAAGTACAATATGTCACGAGAAAACAATCTCAGAATCACGAAGATCCGTTGAAGCGTTCCAGAGTTATAACCTCATAAAGAGACAGTGGTCAGAATTGTAAAAATTGGCCCGGTCATTAACGTGCAAACCACCCTTGGGGGTGAAGGGGTTAAAGGCTCTTCAAAGATTTTTGGGTTTTGCCAATTTTTATCGTAAATTTATTGGTAATTTCTCGGTTATTGTTAAACCATTAACTGATTTGACCAAAAAGGGTTCTGATGTGGTGAATTGGCCTCCTGAGGCAGTCTCTGCATTTCAGGAACTTAAGAAAAGATTCACTTCTGCTCCTGTTCTACGGCAGCCTGATGTTTCTCTGCCATTTCAGGTGGAGGTTGATGCCTCTGAAATTGGGGCAGGTGCCGTTTTGTCCCAAAAAGATCCAGAGACCTCTAAAAGTAACCCTTGTGCCTTTTTCTCTCGAAAATTTTCTCCTACTGAACGTAATTATGACGTGGGTAATCGGGAGTTATTGGCCATGAAGTGGGCTTTTGAAGAGTGTAGACATTGGCTGGAGGGAGCCAAACATCAGGTGGTGGTCCTTACGGACCATAAGAATCTGGTTTATCTGGAATCTGCCAAGCGACTCAATCCTAGACAGGCCAGGTGGGCCTTGTTTTTCACACGTTTTAATTTTGTGGTTTCCTTTCTTCCTGGCACTAAGAATGTTAAGGCGGATGCCCTCTCGAGGAGTTTCCTTGCGGACTCTCCTGAGTTATCTGATCCTTCTGTTATTTTGAAAGAGGGTGTAGTTCTTTCCGCCATCTCACCCAATTTGAGACTTGCTCTGGAGGGGTGTCAGGAGGATAGGCCCGAGCGCTGCCCTGTTGGAAAATTGTTTGTCCCGGACCAGTGGAAAAAGAGTGTAATGTCTGAGATTCATTGTTCCGCGTTGGCTGGGCATCCCGGAATTTTTGGTACCAGAGACCTGGTTAGTCGGTCCTTTTGGTGGCCTACCTTGTCTCGTGATGTCAGGGAATTTGTGCACTCCTGCGGGACTTGCTCTCGCTCCAAGCCTTGCTCTCGCTCTAGTGGTTTGTTGATGCCATTGCCTGTGCCCAAGAGACCATGGACCCATATCTCTATGGATTTCATTTCCGACCTTCCTGTTTCTCAGAGAATGACCGCCATCTGGGTGATTTGTGATAGGTTTTCCAAGATGATACATCTTGTGCCATTACCTAAGTTGCCTTCCTCCTCTGAATTGGTGCCGTTGTTCCTTCAGCACGTGGTTCGTTTACACGGCATTCCTGAGAACATTGTGTCTGACAGAGGAGTCCAGTTTGTTTCCAGATTTTGGAGGACCTTTTGTTCTAAACTGGGTGTTCAATTGTCTTTCTCCTCGGCATTTCATCCTCAGACCAATGGTCAAACTGAGAGAACAAACCAGACATTGGAGACTTATCTAAGATGCTTTGTGTCTGCTGATCAGGATGACTGGGTCTCTTTTTTGCCTTTGGCTGAGTTTGCTCTTAATAATAGGGCTAGCTCTGCCACTTTGATGTCTCCGTTTTTCTGTAATTCTGGGTTTCACCCTCGATTTTCTTCAGGACAGACGGAGGCTTCTGTCTGTCCAGGTGTTGACTCTGTTGTGGAGCGTATGCAACAGATTTGGGACCAGGTAGTGGAGAGGTTGTCCCTCTCTCAGGAGAGGGCCCAGCGGTTTGCTAACTGGCATAGGACTGATGGTCCTCGGTTTAAAGTAGGGGACTTGGTCTGGTTGTCCTCAAAAAATATTCCTATGAGAGTAGCATCTCCTAAATTTAAGCCTAGGTTCATTGGACCTTATAAGATCATGGAGATTCTTAATCCTGTTTCTTTTCGTTTGCTTCTTCCAGGGACATTTAAGATCCATAACGTGTTCCACAAGTCCTTGTTGAAGAGGTTTGTTGAGCCAGTGGTTCCTGCTGCTGTGCCTCCTGACCCTGTTTTCGTTGAGGGCAATCTGGAGTATGTGGTTGAGAAAATATTAGATTCTCGTTTTTCTAGACGGAAACTCCAGTATTTGGTTAAGTGGAGAGGTTATGGTCAGGAAGACAATTCTTGGGTGTTTGCTTCGGACATCCATGCTAGGAGACTCATCCGTACGTATCATAGAACTCATCCTGACCGACCTGGTTGCTCAAATGAGGGTTCGGTGACCCCTCCTCAAGGGGGGGGTACTGTTGTGAATGGGCTTGAGATGTGTTCTGAGCAGAGGCTCCCTCTGGTGGTTACAAGCGGTACTGGTCTGTCCAGTGAAGATTGTGAGGATTGGGAATCAGGTGTTACTGACTGGTCTTATATAAGGGAGTCGCCTTCCCATCAGGGTTGCCGGTGATCAATTGTTCTGGTCTCAATCCTTGTTTCCTGTTTCCCTTGTAGCCTGCTGTGTCGTGTCTGCATCTCCTGCTAACAGATAAGACATTTTCTCTTTTTGTTTTTGTGCTTGATTTTTGCATTTTGTCCTGCACTTCTGTGGGGGCCTTCAGGGTCCCCTCCGGGGGCTTTTGCCCTCTCAGTTTAGTTCAGCCACTGATGTTTGTACTTTTGCTTTTCCAGTTTTTTCAGTGGCTGCTGTTTTGATTTTGTTACACCAGAGAACTAATATAGGTGGTAGAGGTCATGTGATCTCAGGTGTTTTTGAAATTAGTAGAGTTGGTGCTTTTCAGGGTTTTCTGGGATTGCAGTAAGTACCCTTCCTATTCTTTTCTATTTAGTTAGTTTGGGCCCCAACGTTTGCTCATACTATTTTCTGTCTGTGTCAGTATTTCTTCTTGTCTAACCGCCATTACATGTTTGGGGCTTTCTATTATCTTTGGGGTTCTGCTCCGGGGCAGATAGCTTTCCTATTTCTATCTTTAGGTGTAGTTAGTTTCTCAGGCTGTGACGAGGCGTCTAGGACCAACGTAGGAACGCTCCACGGCTGCCTCTAGTTGTGGTGGTTAGTCAGGGTACTGCAATCTCATAGATTCCAACTGCTCTGGTGTATTGCCTTTTTTACCTGCACTCCTCAGTTACCGAAACATAACACTCCCCCCTCCTGCTCCATCCTCCTCTGTGCTACACCCTTCCTGCTCCATCCTCCTGTGCCCCCATCCTGCTCCGTGCACCTCTGTGCTTTCCATCCTCCCCCTCGTCCTACTCCGTGCTCTCCATCCTCCCCCCATCCTGCTCCGTGCTCCTCTGTGCTTTCCATCCTCCCCCTCGGCCTGCTCCGTGCTCTCCATCCTCCCCCCCATCCTGCTCCGTGCTCTCCGTCCTTCCCCCGGCCTGCTCCTTGCTCCTCTGCTCTCCATCCTCCCCCCGGCCTGCTCCGTGCTCCTCTGCTCTCCGTCCTCCCCCCAGCCTGCTCTGTGCTCTCCGTCCTCCCCCCAGCCTGCTCCGTGCTCCTCTGCTCTCCGACCTCCCCCGGCCTGCTCCATGCTCCTCTGTGCTTTCCATCCTCCCCCCGTCCTCCTCCATGCTTCCCCCATCCTCCGTTCTGCCCCATCATACTCACCCTCCTTGTGCCATCGCTGAAAGTCCTGGCAATCCTGCGTTGTACCCGGCTTCCTGCAGCTCTCCTGTGCTGAGTGGTGATGTAATACCGCTCATTAAGGCCATGAATATGGATGCCACGCCTATGGGCGTGGCGTCGCGTCCATATTACATTACCTTAATGAGCAGTATTACGTCACCGTTCAGCACAGGAGAGCTGCAGGAAGCCGGGTACAACGCAGGATTGCCAAGACGTTCAGCGATGGCACGGGGAGGGTGAGTATGATGTCCCAGCCACCGGCTCCTGCCGCAGCACCCCCTCCCCCGCTGGTTTCTGGCCAATGACTCGTGTATAAGCCGAGGGGGCATTTTCAGCACAAAAAAAGGTGCTGAAAATCTCGGCTTATACACGAGCATATACGGTACTTTCTTGTCCTTCTCAGAGTGTCTGCTAGGGTGATCTGGACTTGAGAGTTGCATATGGTGGAACTAGCGGTGGACATGGCGGACTGAGAGGGGGTTGGTGATGGTGATGGTGGTGATAGTGGTGGTGGTGATGGCCTAGATTCAGTATTTTCTTGCAAAAATATTGTGATTCCCTGACTGCTTTGGCCTTGCGACGACACCTCAAAATTTCTTGCTGGTGGTGTGCTAACCGATGGGCTTACAGTGGGGAAAGCGATGTAGCGTTGCTGGCTACCTTCAGTCGGAGCAGGTGCACATGTGCTACCTGAGGTTTTGTAGTCCGTCCATGCTTGCAAGTGCATGGTGTTTAAATGTCTAAGCATGCAACTGGTATTCAAATTTATGAGATTTTTCCCTCGGCTAAAGGTCCTTCCGCACTTCTTACAGATAACCTTTGCCTCATCAATAGGATTTTGGCCAAAAAAGTGCCACACTGCACTCTTCCTACTATCGGATAAATTTTCAGGGCTTGCACGCTGTGCTAATTTGACCGTCTGGCCAAGCTGTCCTGCAACTCTTTTGTTTTTTTAACTCATTTTTTGACTGCTACGGGACTGCCAGATAACTGCAGCTGCGATGTCGATGCCTGCTGAGGATCCTCCTCCTCTTATGAGCTATTGCCAGTGGCTCCCTCTTCTTTCAATGGATGCCAATCCGGGTCAACAACTGGGTCATCCATCACCTCCTCTTCAATTTCATCTGCACCTTCCTCTGTGTCACCGTGTAAGGTGGTATAGTATGCGGGAAGGGGCACCTGAGTTTCATCAGGGTCAGATTCTGGCTCAGTAGACTGCGAGGGCAATGTACTGCTCTAGGTGAATGTACCAGCAGAATCATATAGCAGTGGCTGTGCATCAGTGCACTCCATGTCATATTCATCTTGGACTGGGGAATTCAGGATTTGACTTGATAAACCAGGCATGGTATGTGAAAAGAGCTCCATGGAGTAATCTGAAGTGTGGCCTGCCGCATCCTTCACTTTTGGTGGGGGTGAAGGACACAAGGAAAGGTGTTGTTCCTGACCAGGAGCATGCACTGACGACTCAGTGCTTGCATTTTTTGAAACTTCAGAAGAGGAGGCGATAGAGCTGGAGGCTGTTTCAGCAATGTAAGCCAAAACCTGTTCCTGATGCTCCGGCTTTAAAAACGGTTTACCTACTCCCAGTAAAGGGAGCTTTCCAGGCCTTCTGGAGCCAGAAGATGACGCAGGCTCAACACCTCCTGCCTTAGGTTCTATTGTGCTTTTGGCACTATCAGCAGAAGCACCACCATCACCATCAGTATCAGCTGGCCCCCCCGCCCACGTCCGTGGCCTCTTCCACCATACTTCCTCATGTTTGGGAAAATGTTCCAAAAATACCAGCAGATATATGGTACTGTACCAGAAGCGTACAGCTGTATAGGGTGAAGGGGAAAATGTAAATCTCCGTATATATTTCCGGAGTCACACACAGACGCTCACAGGCTCAGTATGGATTTGACCAGAATATAAAGAGCAGAAAAACGGTACTGTATCAGAAGCGTACAGCTGTATAGAGTGTAGGGGTAATTGTAAACCTCCATATCTATTTCTGGAGTCACACACAAATGCTCTCTCAGCATGGATTTGACCGTAATAAAAAAGGCAGAAAAAAGGTACTGTATCAGAAGCGTACAGCTGTATAGAGTGTAGGGGTAATTGTAAACCTCCATATCTATTTCTGGAGTCACACACAAATGCTCTCTCAGCATGGATTTGACCGTAATAAAAAAGGCAGAAAAAAGGTACTGTATCAGAAGCGTACAGCTGTTGTGAGACAGTGAAGGGATATATGTTGAATGGGATGTACATTTCACCTAGTTACTTTGCTGACTACTATAAGGGGAATGTATGGCTTTGTAAAACTAGTGGTGGAGAAAGGTCACTACACCTTCCATTCAATACACACTTGCAGCTCAAACCTGAAGACACTCAGGTATTGATTAGGAAGCCAGAAGTAGGTGCTTGGGAGCACAGTCAGAGAGCTCGTTTAGTCTGGACACAGGAGGGGTCCAGGCACAGAAGGTGTCTCCAGGAGTTTGAGCTATCTCAGTCTGGGTGCTCGATGTACCCCGGACACAGGAGTAGTCTCTGTGAGAATCCATGCGGATAGCTGCTGAATAGGAGGGGAGCTCTCTCAAGTCTGGACGTTGAAGGTGACTTCAGACACAAGGAGGAGACTCTGTGAACCTCAATGCTGGTAAATACTGAACATATGTGTTGTTTTGGCCCCGGCTGGTAGAGTCGGGACCCGGATAGATAGGGAAATCTATCTAAGTGTAGTAAGTGGCTAGACAAGCCTAGGTCTTCTGTTTATGATTTGTTTTATATCTGTTTGCTGTGGACTTTAATAAAGCTGGTTGCGGCCAGTTTTCACCAGAACTGCTGTCTGAATGAACTGTTTCCGTGCCACTCTGTCTACCCAGACGGCGATCCCAGAGCTATATCCCCTGAAAAGCTTACAATTGGTGGAGAATGCGGGCAGCACAGTGGCTGATACAATTGGTGCTGGAATGTGCGTGCAGCACATTGGCTTAGAGACAGCAATAAAGGTGAAGTCTGTTGAAGCAGCAGCAGAGAAAAAAAAAAGTGTGTCAGCAAAAACGTCTGATTGGAGCAGTCTTAAAGAGACAGTAGCCCTAATAGAGTTTGCAAAAGAAAAAAAAAAAATAAAGTGTGTCTGCACAGCAAAGCTGAACTTGTTGTGGAAATGACTGTGGAATGTGCAGCAGCAAAAGAAACGTCTGTGGAGCAGTCTTAAAGAGACAGTAGACCTAATAGACTTTGCAAAGGAGAAAAAAAAAAAAGGGTGTTTGCACAGCAAGCTGAACTTTCTGTGGAAAAAAGCTGTGGTGTGTGTATGTCTTGAGTGAAGACTGCCGTTGTTGAGACAGAGAAGTCTGACAGCATGGATGACAGCATGGAGGCGCTGTTTGAACAAATGGCGCAAGTTAATGTGCAACATAAGACTGCCGTGGTTGAGACAGATAAGTCCGGCAGTATGGAGGAGCTCGTTGAGTACCTGGTCCAGGCCCAGCGAAGCATGCAGCAGAGCATGGAGCAGCAGCGCCTGCAGCACCAGCAGCGCATGCAGCAGGCCCAGCAGCAATTCCTGCAGCAGCAGCAGGAGAATGACCGGTTGTTTTTTGAGCAGGTTGCAGCACTGCAGGGGACTTGCGGCGCATCGTCCCAAAGTGGTGTTGCCAAGTCACCTGCATTGTCCGCTGTAAAGAAGGCGGTAAGACGGTCCCTGAAAAAGATGACACCTCGTGATGATGTGGAGGTATATCTCACTAGGTTTGAGGGACTGGCAGAGAAGGAGAATCTGCCCCTATCTGAATGGGCCATGATGGTCGCACCCTATCTGATTGGAGAACCCCAAAGGGCCTATGCTGACCTGAGCGAGCAGGACAGCCAAGACTATGCCAAGCTGAAAGCGGAGATTCTTACCCGGCTGGGTGTTACGGTGACAGCCCGTGCCAGGGGAGTTCATGACTGGAAATGCAGTTGGGAGTCTGCAGTCAGCAAACCTGATTATGGAGTTGAAAAGGTGATAGTGGACCGCTACACCCAAGCACGTCCTCCTGAGGTACAGCCAGAGGTCGGACAACGAGACCACCAGGACGCCAATCGTCTGGTCAGCCTGATGGAGAGGGCCTTCGCCACCAAGGACTGCCTCCGTGACCAGCCGTCTGAGAGGTCGTTACTTCGGAGTTCCTGGACGCCGAACTCTCCCGGTAAGAGCGTTCCAGCTGTTGGGGTCGTGTGGGTGGGAGAGTGTGATGGACAGTGTTGGAGATGTCGTGAAATTGCAGCCAACTGTCCAATAAGGGGGAGCCTATGTGTTGTGATGTTGGCGGATCCCTCTCTCCCTGCGCAGAGCCTGTGTGTGTGTCCACCTCAGCCGAAGAGACTGGACCACAGGGGTCCCAGGTGGTTGTAAATGACTGCCCAGCACAGGCCCTCTTGGACTCAGAGAGTCCAGTGACTTCCGTATGGGACAGCCTGATTGATAGGGACTTTATCCCTGATAAACACCTGAGTGTGGTGTGCGTCCATGGAGACACCAAAGTCTACCCAGAGACTGCCGTGGACTTGATCCCAAACGCGGGGAGGTTTCATGTGAAGTGGGGGTAGTGAAAAACCTGGTGCACCCCGTCATATTGGGTAATGACTTTCCCCGGTCTAAGGATCTCTGGGGGAAAAATGTTTCTGATGGACAGTGTGATGAAGCTCCTACTGAGGGTGCGCAGTCCCGAGGGGCGGAACACAATGCTAGTGGGCTGTTAAACTTATGTGATAATGATGATGATGATGATGATGATAATGATGATGATGATCATGATAATGATGATGACCATGATAATGATGCTGATAATGATAATGATGATGATCATGATAGTGATGATGATACTGATCATAATCATGATAATGATATTGATAATAATGATGACTGTGATAGAGATGAAATTCCTTTGCAGGTGATGGTGGGAGACGAGGATGGTGGT
Source organism: Oophaga sylvatica (assembly GCA_033576555.1). Classification (NCBI taxonomy): domain Eukaryota; kingdom Metazoa; phylum Chordata; class Amphibia; order Anura; family Dendrobatidae; genus Oophaga; species Oophaga sylvatica. Next base: position 313,877,382 of record JARQOD010000004.1, read on the forward strand.
TCTCGGGAACCGAGTGTCCCTGACTTACCTGTGTCCTGTGACAATTTTGAGAGTGAACAATGGCGAGACCCCACTCTTAAAACGGCACAGGAAAATATAATTGTTCTAAATGAGGTTTCCCAAGAGCCTGGCTCTGAGGAGAGGTTTCCTCATGTTGCCATAAACACTCACCTGTTGTATAGGGACACTGAAGTCCAGGGAGAGGTCGTGAGCCAGCTCCTAGTACCTGAGCTATATAGAAGTATAGTGCTGCGGTTGTCACATAGTCACATACTTGAGGGACCAGATGGTGAAGTTAATGTTGTGGATGACATGTTAACTAAGGTTCCAGATCAAGATGTGAATGAGAATGAATTGTATAACCCTGACAGTGAGCAGGATGTAAATGAAAATGAAGTGTATAACCCTAAAAGTGAGCAGGATGTGAATGAGAATGAATTGTATAGCCCTGACAGTGAGCCAGATGTGGCTGAGAAAAAGGGGTCAGACAGGGATAGTGGTAGTGATAGTGAATCATCTGATGACCATAAAGCAACCAGTGCAAATGAGGAAGGCATGGTAGCAGAGGAGGTTGAGAGTCCTGAGAAGAAAGCTGATGCTGACCTTACAGCCGGACAGAAGATGGCATCTGAAGATGTTTTACAGTTGGCCGGTTCCCTGGCGAAGACTAAGGTGAAGGAGGAGAGCTGAGCTTTAAAGGCAGGACTCTGAAACTGAAAACAGCACAAGTGGATGCTGTTGAAGAGGAGAAGTTATCAATGTATGGTATGGAGCTGCATCATGCCCCGGACTCTGAAGGTAATGCTGCAGAGGTGGAAAAAGCCATGGAAGTGGTGGTCACCCAGCCAGATGCCTCATCAGAAGCTGAGGTCTCAAGTGAAGCTGTGAGGAACAAGACTGAAGATATGGGGGCTGACTCTGCCCAGGAATCTGTTTCGGCCAGAGACAGTGGCGTGGATGGTGTACTGTCCGGATCAGTAGCGGCAACTCGCAAAGTTCGGGCTGGCATTGGTGAGCTCAGGCGCACTTTCATGGAGTCTGCATCTGAGCCACGTCCCAGTGAGTGGGAGGGGCGATGTGTCGCTCCGTTGCCGCTGCAGACACACGGGAGCTCAGATGGGATGCAGAACGTGGTGGAAGAGAAGACTGATGGTAGGGCTTCTGAGCATGTCCTACCAGAAGAGCCTGAAGAAGGGGCCGAAGATGTAAAGGACGTCCAACAACTACAGGAGAAGATGCGTATCCATGAGGTTTCCACCAAAGAAATGAAGACTGATAATGTTGCATTACGCAAGCAGCTGCAGCAGTGTGAACTGGATGTGGCATCTCTTCGCCGGGAACATGAGCGGTTCCAGCAGTTGCTCCAGAGATCACGAGGTGAAAGGGAAGGTGTGTGTGGTGCCTTGCCGGATCGAGGAAAAGTGGTTGCACAGGTACAAGATGAATTGATTACTTCTCAGAAAAAACTCCAAACTGTGATGAAGGAGCGTGATCAGAGCCATGAGGATCTCCTGGAGAAAGAAGTAAGAGCTCTGAGTCTTATGCAAAGTGAGCCTGTACAAGAAGAGGATGAATTATGTGTACCGAAAAAGAAAAACGATCAGCTTCCTCTACAGTGCCAATCGTTTGAACAGTGTGGCTCAAAATGGTTAGAGACCATGGCAGAGGTGCTTAAGTTCTGTGAAATAGAATTTATGAACCAACTGATATTTAAGAAAGTAGATGTGCTAAAAAAGGTTCAGGGGAATTAGAGAAAGGTGAAAAAACCCCTATACCTCCTGTGACAGTTGGTGACACAGGGTCAGTGCCCCAAAAACAGGAGGTACGAGAGTTTCTGTGGAAGAATCAGCAGAGGTGTTCTGACGTGCCTGGTCGTACTTCTCTGGGGAGGCACTATACCGAAACTGAGCCCGGCACTAAGGTCAAGCAGAAACCGTGCAGGACACCCGAGGCCCGCAGAGAGTATAGGCCTGGAAGGGTACAGGGTAGTGTCCATGCCTCAGTTGAAGATACAGATGACAATAGTATAGATGAAGCTGATGATGGCCATGACTTGTCCAGAGTTCACTGTCTCTTTTGGATTGTTGACCAGTCCTCCGGTCTGGATGACCAGCCCTCCGGTCTGGAGAAGAGGGGGGGATATGTGAGACAGTGAAGGGATATATGTTGAATGGGATGTACATTTCACCTAGTTACTTTGCTGACTACTATAAGGGAATGTATGGCTTTGTAAAACTAGTGGTGGAGAAAGGTCACTACACCTTCCATTCAATACACACTTGCAGCTCAAACCTGAAGACACTCAGGTATTGATTAGGAAGCCAGAAGTAGGTGCTTGGGAGCACAGTCAGAGAGCTCGTTTAGTTTGGACACAGGAGGGGTCCAGGCACAGAAGGTGTCTCCAGGAGTTTGAGCTATCTCAGTGTGGGTGCTCGATGTACCCCGGACACAGGAGTAGTCTCTGTGAGAATCTATGCGGATAGCTGCTGAATAGGAGGGGAGCTCTCTCAAGTCTGGACGTTGAAGGTGCCTTCAGACACAAGGAGGAGACTCTGTGAACCTCAATGCTGGTAAATACTGAACATATGTGTTGTTTTGGCCCCGGCTGGTAGAGTCGGGACCCGGATAGATAGGGAAATCTATCTAAGTGTAGTAAGTGGCTAGACAAGCCTAGGTCTTCTGTTTATGATTTGTTTTATATCTGTTTGCTGTGGACTTTAATAAAGCTGGTTGCGGCCAGTTTTCACCAGAACTGCTGTCTGAATGAACTGTTTCCGTGCCACTCTGTCTACCCAGACGGCGATCCCAGAGCTATATCCCCTGAAAAGCTTACACTGTATACAGTGTAGGGGAAATTGTAAATCTCCGTATATATTTCCGGAGTCACACACAGATGCTCACATGCTCAGTATGGATTAGACCAGAATAGAAAAATCAGAAAAAGGGTACTGTATCAGAAGCATACAGCTGTATACAGTGTAGGGGAAATTTTAAAACTCCGTATATATTTCTGGAGTCACAAACAGATAGTCAGCATGTACAGTATTTATCCGTGATAACAGCCGGTACAGCGTACAGCTCTATATGGTGTGGGAAAAAATGAACACTCGGTAACTGTGCAGAAAAAAAAGAATAAAAGTATTAGTGCTGTGTAAAAAGCAGTCTACACAGCAGTGTACACACAGCAATACAGCTAGCAGGCAGCCTAATAACCAGTGCTGCTGCACAAAAGAAAATCCTCCCCTGTCACTGCACACTAACTGTACAGCACAATTGCTATCAGTACAAGCACATAAGAACTTCTCTTTCCAGCCCTAACTCTCTCCCTACTGATAAACAGCATCAGCAACCTCTCCCTACTGTTATGATCGGCAGAAGTAAAATAGCGGTCGGCGGTCAGGGCTTTTATAGACACTATGACGCCCCCCAAAGCAAACCAATCACTGCAATGCCCTTCTCTAAGATGGTGGTGGATGCTGCCCATGGTATCTCATTGCCCACAGTGTAAGTCCTTGCTCATTGGCTGAAAAAAGGCGCCTGCAAGCATTATGGGAAAACCTACTTTTGCGCTCGGGTCGACGACTGCATGTCCGACTTCGCGCTATGGATGGGTTTCGCTCGGCGAAACCCGACTTTGGCGAAAGTCAGCGACTTATGAATCTGACCGACCTGTATCGCTCAACTCTAGTCATAAGTATTCAGACCCTTTGCTTAGTATTGAGTAGAAGCACCCTTTTGAGCTAGTACAGCCATAAGTCTTTTGAGAATGATGCAACAAGTTTTTCACACTTGGATTTGGGGATCCTCTGCCATTCTTCCTTGCAGATCCTCTCCAGTTCCATCAGGTTGGATGGTGAACATTGGTGGACAGCCATTTTTAGGTCTCTCCAGAGATACTCAATTGGGTTTAGGTCATGATGACTCTGGCTGGGCCTGCCATGAATGGTCACAGAGTTGTTCTGCAGCCACTCCTTTGTTATTTTAGCTGTATACTTACTGTCATTGTCTTGTTGGAAGGTGAACCTTCAGCCAAGTCTGAGGTCCAGAGCACTCTAGAAGATGTTCTCACCCAGGATATCTTTGTACCTGTCTGCATTCATGTTTCATTCATTTGCAACCAGTTGTCCTGTCCCTGCAGCTGTAAAACACACCCCTAGCATGTTTCTGCCACCACCATGTTTCACTGTTGGGATTGCATTGGGCAGGTGTTGAGCAGTGCCTGATTTTCTCCACACATACCATTTAGAATTATCACCAAAAAGTTCTATCTTTGTCTCCTTAGACCAGAGAATCTTATTTCTCATAGTCTGGGAGTCCTTCATGTGTTTTTTAGCAAATTCTATGCGGGCATTCATATGTCTGGCCCTGAGGAGAGGCTTCTGTTGGGCCACTCTGCCATAAAGGCCTGACTGGTTGAGGGCTGCAGTGATAGTTGACTTTATGGAACTTTCTCCCATCTCCCTACTGCATCAGTGGAGTTCAGCCACAGTGATCTTGGGGTTCTTCTTTACCTCTCTCACAAGTCTCTTCTCCCATGATTGGTCAATTTGGCTGGATGGCCAGGTCTAGGAAGATTTCAGGTGGTCGCAAAATTCTTCCTTTTAATGATTATGGAGGCCACTGTGCTCTTAGGAACCTATAGTACTGCAGAAATTATTTTGTAACCTTTGCCAGATCTGTGCCTTGCCACAATTCTGTCTCTGAGCTCCTTGACCAGTTCCTTTGAACTCATCATTCTCATTTCACCTGACATGCACTGTGAGTTCTTATATAGACAGGAGGATCACAAGGAAATGGACTTAAATATGAGTGTCTGATCAAAGGATCTGAATACTTATGACCATGTGATATTTCAGTTTTTTCTTTTTAATTAATTTGCAAAAATTTCTACATTTCTGTTTTTATCAGTCAAGATGGGGTGCAGAGTGTACATTAATGAGATAAAAAATGAACTTTTTTGCATTTACCAAATGGCTGCAATGAATCAAAGAGTGAAAAAATTAAAGGGGTCTGAATACTTTCCGTACCCACTGTACATCACTACTCACTTTCAAGTAACAGTCTTCTGCTTGGGTGGCATACGAGTGTTGGTCTTAGCAGTGTTATTTCCATTAATATATGAAACTAGACAGAAAAAAACCTAGAAGACAAAATCAAATTAACTGTACAATACAAATGTTAGCAGCATAGCAGACAATTTGCAGTATCATTGCTGAATGTCATCAAGATCATTTTATAAACTGATATCCAGAGAATCATTTGCTCTAAAGAGCGTGATGTTGGTTATAAAGAGATGTCATGCTACACTTTTCTTTGAAATATGTCAGTTAAATGCCTTATGTCCTGTCATTTACAAGATAATTGTTCACTAAATAAAGAAAAAAGAAACAAAACTGCATCAACTGAATTTGCCTTTTGTCTACTCAGCTTCCTTAGGGTCATAAGGCCTGGAGCTAGCTCAACAAAAACACAATGAAGTTGTCAGAACAGGTCTTATGAGTATAGTTACTGGTGTTAAATATGAAAACTGTCCAGAAAAATGCACTTACGAATGATTTAAAGTAAAAATAAGATATGTTTTACCAAAAGTGCACAAGTTTTCTATAAATTGCAGTTCTACTCAAAATGAGTGTTTTCCCAGGAGAATAAACAGACATTTCATTAGAGGATCTTCTAAAGGTTATTTTAATCTAAATTTATATCATTGATTCCATGCTAAAAAAAACTGCTTTCCAAGTCTGAAAGATACTGAACATTATAGCAATTAGATAGCATCATATAATGCATGATATCTAACCAGTTGTGAATAATAAAGCTTTATGGTTTGATTCGTCAAAGCTTTTACACCCAAAAAGTGGTGTAAAAGCTTGGAGAAATCATAACATTTTAGCGCAACTCGGAGTTGCGGCAAAATGTTGCAACCTCTGGTGTTTTCACGGGTAGGACAGGGTCATTACAAGGGTTGATGCCACAGTTTATCTATTTAATAACAACATGTGGAGTTCCCTTTGACACAAATCTTACTCCTGTCCCCGCCACTAGTAAGACGCTCCAGGTTCATGAAGAGATGTGCACCCCTTCATGTATCAGTAGAGTATGACTCGACAACACCCTTTCATCAAGTAAAAATCGCCAGTCTTTGTGAATTGGCGCCACAGAGAATAGTTGCCTGGTTTAGTGGTTAATAAAGATGTTTATGACATTCGATTTATAAAGCGCCATATATTGCTGCATTATAAGTGCTCATAAAGTTGGCCATGCTTTAGCATTTTTTTTTACTTTTACTATTATAGATTTAAGCCTTGTTTCCAAAAATTTAGAATTCTGCCATTTTTTTCATTATTGATGTCAGAATTGAGTTGTAGTAATGAGTCCAGTCAGTCTTAGTGATTCAGCTGGGCATGCTCCTGATGAGATGGCAAATCATCTCCTGAGGGATCTCCTCCCAAACCTGGACTAAAGCATCCACCAACTCCAGGACAAGATGTCCCAGATGTGCTCAATCGGATTCAGGTCTGGCGCCCTGTGCTCTTCACAGATGAAAGCAGGTTCACACTGAGCACATGTGACAGACGTGACAGAGTCTGGAGACGCCTGTTCATAGCTTTAATGCCTTCATCTTGCACGAACTGCTGACACACTCCAGCCAGGTCTGGCATTGTCCTGCATTAGGAGGAACCCAGGGCCAACCGCACCAGCGTATGGTCTCACAAGGGGTTTGAGGATCTCATCTCGGTACCTAATGGCAGTCAGTCTACCTCTGGAGAGCACATGGAGGGCTGTGCAGCCCTCCAAAGAAATGCCACCCCACACCATTACTGACCCACTGCCAAAGCGGTCATGCTGAAGGATGTTGCAGGCAGCAGATCGCTCTCCATGGCGTCTCCAGACTCTGTCAAGTCTGTCATATGTGCTCAATGTGAACCTGCTTTCATCTGTGAAGAGCACAGGGCGCCAGTGGCAACTTTGCTAGTCATGGTGTTCAGTAGCAAATGCCAAGAGTCCTGCACGGTGTTGGGCTGTGAGCACAACCCCCATCTGAGGACATTGGGCACTCAGACCATCCTCATGGAGTTGGTTTTCAACCGTTTGTGCAGACACATGCACATTTGTGGCCTGCTGGAGGTCATTTTGCAGGGTTCTGGCAGTGCTAATCCTGTTCCTTTTTGAACAAAGGTGGAGGTAGCGGTCCTGCTGCTGGGCTGTTGCCCTCTTACGGCCTCCTCCACATCTCCTGGTGTACTGGCCTGTCTCCTGGTAGCGCCTCCAGCCTCTGGACACTACGCTGACAGACACAGCAAACCTTCTTGCCACAGCTCGCATTGATGTGCCATTCTGGATGAGCTGCACTACCTGAGCCACTTGTGTGGGTTGTAGAGGCCGTCCCGTTCTACCACGAGTGTGAAAGCATAACTAACATTCAAAAGTGACCAAAACAAAAGCCAGAAAGCATTGGTACTGAGATGTGGTCTGTGGTCCCCACCTGCAGAACCACTCCTTTATTGTGTCTTGATAATTGCCAATAATTTTCATCTGTTGTTTATTCCATTTGCACAACAGCATGTGAAATTGATTGTCAATCAGTGTTGCTTCCTATGTGGACAGTTTGATTTCACAGAAGTTTGATTTACTTGGAGTTATATTCTGTTGTTTAAGTGTTCCTTTTATTGTTTTTATTTTTTTTGAGCAGTGTATGTATATATATACAGTACAGACCAAAAGTTTGGACACACCTTCTCATTCAAAGATTTTTCTGTATTTTAAAGACTATGAAAATTGTAGAATCACACTGAAGGCATCAAAACTATGAATTAACACATGTGGAATTATACATTACACTTTTCAAAAAAGTGTGAAACAACTGAAAATATGTCTTATATACTAGGTTCTTCAGAGTAGCCACCTTTTGCTTTGATTACTGCTTTGCATGCAGAAAAGGTGAACGGCTGGACTCTACATGCCTGGTTCCCACCGTGAAGCATGGAGGAGGAGGTGTGATGATGTGGGGGTACTTTGCTAGTGACACTGTTGGGGATTTATTCAAAATTGAAGCGGTGAGCGGTCCAGCTCACCCCAAACCATCTCGATTGGGTTCAGGTCTGGTGACTGTGGAGGCCAGGTCATCTGGCGTAGCCCCCCAACACTCTCCTTCTTGGTCAAATAACCCTTACTCAGTCTATAGGTGTGTTTGGGGTCATTGTCCTGTTGCAAAATAAATGATGGTCCAACAAAATGCAAACCGGATGGAATAGCGTGCCGCTGCAAGATGCTGTAGTAGCCATTCTAGTTCACTATGCCTTCAATTTTGAATAAATCTCCAACAGTGTCACCAGCAAAGCACCCCCACACCATCACACCACCTCCTCCATGCTTCACGGTGGGAACCAGGCATGTAGAATCCATCCGTTCACTTTTTCTGCGTGCAAAGCAGTAAGCAAAGCAAAAGGTGGCTACTTTGAAGAACCTAGAATATAAGACATATTTTCAGTTGTTTCACACTTTTTTGTAAAGTGTAATGTATAATTCCACATGTGTTAATTCATAGTTTTGATGCCTTCAGTGTGATTCTACAATTTTCATAGCCATGAAAATATAGAAAAATCTTTGAATGAGAAGGTGTGTCCAAACTTTTGGTCTGTACTGTACGTATATATATAAATAAAATCTTTGTACTGACACTTTTATGTACTGTTTGGGGATTTTCATTGTATGAGGATTTAAAGGGAAGACCGGGGAGAGGAGATGCTTAAGACTGGTTTGTCTGTACTGATTTATGACAGAAACGTTTCAGCTACTCTTTGTGGTTTTCATCAGGTTTATACAAACAGATACAGTTGTGCTCAAAAGTTTACATACCCTGGCAGAATTTTTGCTTTCTTAGCCTTTTTTCAGAGAATCTGAATGATTACACCAAAACATTTTCTCCACTCATGGTTTGTGGTTGGGTGAAGCCATTTATTGTCAAACATCTGTGTTTTCTCTTTTTAAATCATAATGACAACCCAAAACATACAAATAACCCTGATCAAAAGTTTACATACCCCATTTCTTAATAGCATGTATTTCCCCCTCTAACATCAATGACAGCTTGAAGTCTTTTGTAGGGTTGAGCATTCCGATACTGCAAATATCGGGTATCGGCCGATATTAGCTGTATCGGAATTCCGATTCCGAGTTCCGATATTTTCGTCTTATCGGATACCGGAATCGGGATTGTCACTGTCACTGTCAGTGTCCGTCGGTCGGGTCTGTCAGGAGTCAGCGGCACTTACCTGGCAGAAGATCTCCGGCGGTCACGTCCTGGACTGCTTCATGGCCGCCATCTTCTTTCCCCGGCGGTCACATGCAGTTTCTCGCGATAACTGCAGTGACTGCTGGGTAATCCCGGCCGTAAAGCAGTCAGTCCGATGACGTCACCGCCGGGGAAGCAGGTAATCAGCTGTGCTGCGTTGCAATGACAGGCTCTGCCTGTCATTGCGATGTAGCAGAGCTGGATCGTCGTGGGACTATCGTTATGGACTGCGTCGGACAGGTGGTATACTGTTGGTTTGTTTTTTTTCTTTTTTTACAGGAGATCGATGGCGTCGCAGGAATGAGAGAGTAATAAAAGTAATGAAAACTGTGTTGTCTCTTTTATTTCATTAAAAGACTTTTTTCTTGCTGTGTCTTTTTTTTATACATTTAATAACTTTGGGATTAATAATGGATCGGTGTCTTATTGACGCCTCTCCATTATTAACCGGGCTTATTGTCACCGTGCAATCAACGGTGACATTAACCCCTTATTACCCCGCTTGCCACCGCTACAGGGCAAGTGGGAAGAGCCTGGTAAAGTGCCACAATTGGCACATCTTTTGATGCGCCAAATGTGGGGCTGCTGTAGCCTGGTATTATCAGGCTGTTGAGGGCCAAAATCCATGGGCCTTGACAGTCTTTTAATACCAGGCCGCAGCAGTCTGCATTTTACTTGGCTGGTTAACAAAAATAGGGGGGATCCCCACGCCGTTTTTTTTTCGAGGGGATCCCCTATTTTTGTTAACCAGCCAAGCTAAGCAGACTGCTGTGGCCTGGTATTATCAGGCTTGCAAGGTCCATGGATATTGGATCCTTACCAGCCTGAAAAACCAGGCCTCAGCGGTCTGCTTCATCTGGCTGGTTAACAAAAATAGGGGGGACCCCACGCCAATTTTTTTCGAGGGGATCCCCTATTTTTGTTAATCAGCCAAGATATGCAGACTGCTGTGGCCTGGTATTATCATGCTGGCAAGGTCCATGGATCTTGGCTCCTTAACAGCCTGAAAATCCAGGCCTCAGCGGTCTGCTTCATCTGGCTGGTTAACAAAAATAGGGGGACCCCACGCCATTTTTTTTCAAAGGGAACCCCTATTTTTGTTAACCAGTTCCCTCTGACGTCACTGATTGTGTCCCTGGCTGACCTGAAGTGAAAGTGGAAAGCAATCAATTAAGCTTTCCACTTCCTCTCCTGTCAGCCAGGAGAGGAACTCATTCATTTGGGGGTTTACTGTGAGGCTGCAGCATTAGCTGCGGTCCCTGCAGTAAACATTAACCCTTTCTGAAGGATTACACCGTGGGACCTGACTGTGCATCGGATTGGTAAGAATAATTTTGCTTTATTATTTTATTTTTATTACAGGAAATGGTTTTAGCAGGTAAATAAAATATGGTCAAAAACTGTGTGATTATTTCATTAAACTTCTTTTTTATTAAAGTGTGTGTGTTTGATTTTTCTTTCATACAATAGGATTAATAATTGATAGTTGTCTAATTGACAGCTCTCAATTATTAACCTGGCTTAAAGTGACCTTTCAATTGCAAGGTCATTTTAACCCCTTATTAACCCATTCGCCACCGCTACAGGGCAATGGGAATAGACGGGCAAAGTGCCAGAAAGGGCAAATCTAATTAGAGATTTGCCCTTTCTGGGGTGTCTGGGGGCAGATGTTAAGTAGCCGGGGGGGGCCAAAAAAAATGGTCCCTCTCTGGGCTATTATTATCTGCCCCCACTCACTGGCTTTGTCTGTCTGGTTGCGAAAATAGGGCGGGAGCCCACGCATTTTTTTTCAGCAATTTTACACCTCATATATATATATATATATATATACGTCATTGAATTTGTGACACATATATATATATATTTATATTTGTAGTTCATACACTTCTACATAGTATAATAGCCGCTAATTCAATTGCCGGCTTTTGTGAAAATGCAGAACCCGACATGAAATGACACTTGGTGTACATAGGGTTAACCATGTCTTTTCATGTCCTTTGCTATCTAATTTGCACAAACAATTAAATCAGTCTATGTGTGCAAAATTTCACACCTGTAGGGGTTAATTAAAGGTGTAAATTCGTAGCAAAAAAGTCCGTTTTTTTTACAACGAATTTACACCTTTAATTAACCCCTACAGGTGTGAAATTTTGCACACATAGTCTGATTTAATTGTTTGTGCAAATCAGATAGCAAACGACATGAAAAGACATGGTTAACCCTATGTACACCAAGTGTCATTTCATGTCGGGTGCTTCTGTCTTTTCACTGAAGCCGGCTTTACCCGGCAATTGAATCAGAGTATATTTTACTATGTAGAAGTGTATAAACTATACATATATGTATATATATATATGTCACAATGACATGTATATATATATATATATGTATTCTATGTGTGTATATTTAGTGTTTACAAGGAAATAAAGGTTTTTTTTAGTTGCGATATTTTGTTCCCATAGACTTACATGGGACTTCCGGTATCGGTATCGGGTATCGCCGATATTTTAGTGATATCGGCGATACCATTCCGATTCCGATACTTTAGGATATCGGAAAGTATCGCTCAACTCTAATCTTTTGTGGTAGTTGCGGATGAGGTTTTTTATTTTCTAGAAGGTAAAGCTACCCACTCTTCTTGGCAAAGTCTCCAGTTCCTGTAAATTCCTGGGCTGTCTAGAATGAACTGCGCACTTGAGATCTCCCCAGTGTGGCTCAATGATATTGAGGTCAGGAGACTGAGATGACCACTCCAGAACCTTAACTTTGTTCTGTTGTAGCCAATGACAGGTCGACTTGGCCTTGTGTTTTGGATTGTTGTCATGTTGGAACGTCCACGTATGTCTCATGCGCAGCTTCCAGGCTAATGATTGCAAATTTGCCTCCAGTATTTGCTGATAACGTTCTACATTCATCTTTCCTTCAACTTTGACCAAGTTTCCTGTGTCTTTGTAGCTCATGCATCCTTAAAACATCAGGGATTGACCTCTGTGCTTTACGGTAGGAATGGTGTTCCTTTCATCATAGACCTTGTTGACCTCTGGTTAAAAAGTTCAATTTTGGTCTCATCATCACTCCAAATTACCTTGTTCCAGAAGTTTTGAGGCTTGTCTCTGTGCTGTTTTAAGTATTGTAGGTGAGACACTTTGTGGCATTTGCAATCATCAGCCCGGAAGCTGTGCATAGGACGTACTTGGACATTTCAACATGACAACGATTCAAGAAATAAGGCCAAGTCAAGCTGTCATTGGCTACAGAAGGATAAAGTGAAGGCTCTGGAGTGGCCATTTCAGTCTCCTTACCTCAATATCATTGAGCCACTCTGGGGAGATCTGAAGTGCGCAGTTCATGCTGGACAGCCCAGGAATTTACAGGAGCCGGAAGCTTTTTTGCCACGAAGTGTTGGTGGCTTTAACCTCTGAGAAAGTGAAGAACCTCATCCACAACTACCACAAAAAACTTCAAGCTGTCATTGATGTCAGAGGGGGCAATGCACGGTATTAAGAAATGGGGTATGTAAACATTTGATCAGGGTCATTTGGATGTTTTTGGTTATTATGATTTAAAAAGAGAAAGCACAGTAGCTTGACAATAAATGGCTTTACCCAACCACTAACCATGAGTGGAGAAAAAGTTTTGCTGTTATCATTCATAGTCTCTGAAAAAAGGCCAAGAAAGCAAAAATTTTGAGGGAATATGTAAACTTTTGAGCACAACTGTAGATTCTACTTGTCTTAAATGCTTTCTGTACAGGAAGTGTACATTTATATAATTGATGACATGATGATAAATATCTTGCCTGAACTATTATTAAACCTGCTGCACTTACAATCCAGTGGGCATAACTCTGGAATCTTTTAGAGGAACATCTGAGCAGCAACGGGCAACTCCCAAGACGTGATTCTGGTCGACAACTCCTTGAATAAAAGCATCTTCAACATACATCTGAGTAACATGGGTGTTAGGCGCCGGAATTCTTCCCCTGCACAAGATGGATCCCAAGCCTTGTCTTCTCCTGTGGTCTCCCATTCAGTTTCAACTGCAGTAGATGCTGCTCAGCAAAGAAGTCAGTCTCAGCGTCTTGCTCAGACTCGGGCAGTGTGTGTTTTTACCGCTGCCTCTCCAGGTTCAGCAATGGTGACAAACACCAGACAGCGGAGAACAGTCATTCCTGAGGCTAAGTCCAGGACTCGTTGCACTGGGCATGCTCATGAGGTGGCGACCTCTCATTGGTGGTTGGGTGTCAGCTGCTCAGGTCCCGCTCCGGCTCCGGATAGGTCCACGAGTAAGGTCCTTTCTGACTGGAATTAGGCGCAGTCTATAAAAGGATCATTTATACTTGCTGTGTGAGTTGATGGAAGCATGACCACTCCGTATACATGTGTGCTGCTACATGCTCTTTGAGCGTATTTCTTATCAGGCAATGTAGGATGGGAATTCCCGCTTGGCTTGGTAACTGTTCCCGTTCTGTGTGCAGTTAACACAGCAGAGTTCAGAACAAGCACAACCACCAGCTCAGTGGGGGTTTAAGTTATAGAGACCCCCAACTAGCGTCTATGCTTTATGTTCCCCTGTGATGTCTAACAGGGTACCGTTTTAAGTGTTCTCAGTCTGTGTAGGTTCCATGGAGTAACGGAGTCAGGTACTTAGCATTCTGTTCACACCTAGTGACGTTTAACATGGTGTGTTTACAGTGCTTGTTCGCAGCTACGCACCGCCATTGTTTTCTAGCTGCGGTTTCTCCATCTCCGCACGGTGGATCCCGGGTTGCATTCGCAACTTCCTCTAATTTATATTCGGTGCGATCTGCAGACCCTAGCAGCAGGAAACATCCATGATTGCCACAGCAACTCCCTTCTGTGATGTATCACTGAGTAAACTACTTGATATGGTCGATCACATTTTTTTTTAACAAATTTCTGAATTTTTTTCTCCACTTAAAAAATAAAAATAAAAAAGTAATCTATGAAAGGTTGGTATCGCTTTAATTATAATGACTTGAATCATGACTCAGAGTATTTTTTGCCACAGAATATACACTGTAAAAACAACCCCCCCCAAAAAAAAATGGCAGAAATGTGTTTTTTCCAGTTTTATCACATTTGGAATTTTCTTCCCATTTCACTACCTGTCACTATAAATCCTTTAACTAGCCTAAAGCATAAAACAATTTTTTTTCTTAGTTTTCGGTTTAGTTTACTATAATTGAAAAAAAAACTTTTCTTGTACAGCTAGTTATAAGTCCAAAAATACCATATTTGTGCAATTTTTATTCTTGTAAATGTTTATTTTATATAAATAATTTGATAAAAGTAATTTTTAATTGTATTATTCTTTCCAATGTTATTTTATTTAATAAAAAAATATATAATTTTTTCATATATTTTTCATTTGTTGTGGGACTTAAACATTTAGTAACTGTAAGGCTGGGTTCACATTGCGTTGCGGGCAATGCGCAGACGGCATCCGTCACATAGCGGCACCAATGCTATGTAACGGATGCATTAACGCCGCCATTGCCCGCAATAGAACAGAGAGACAAAAAAAGAACGACCAAAAAGTCCCAAATAGTTAAATGTACAAAAGATTTTATTAATTTGACAAGAACAAGTGAGCAAAACAAGGGGTGAAAAACTCAGCCAAATGGACACATGTGGGACAAAAGGACGCACATGGGATAAATATGCATGATAGTATATTGCTATATGATAGCTATATCACTGCAATGATGGTACCAGGATTTGATACTGTCACAAAGTATCAAAAAAGCTAGCATGGCCATAA
This sequence comes from Oophaga sylvatica, assembly GCA_033576555.1. Classification (NCBI taxonomy): domain Eukaryota; kingdom Metazoa; phylum Chordata; class Amphibia; order Anura; family Dendrobatidae; genus Oophaga; species Oophaga sylvatica. The sequence goes on from JARQOD010000004.1 coordinate 313,892,458, forward strand.
TGTGCATATAGGAATAGATTGGTGAAACACTTATTAGAGACTATTGCTGGATGCAAGATGATGCAAATAACTTAGACCAATATCGATATAAATCAAGACAATGTCAAAGTTTAAATTACCTGGTGTAAATAAGCAGAGAGCACCCTGCACATTATGGCCATGCTAGCTTTTTTGATACTTTGTGACAGTATCAAATCCTGGTACCATCATTGCAGTGATATAGCTATCATATAGCAATATACTATCATGCATATTTATCCCATGTGCGTCCTTTTGTCCCACATGTGTCCATTTGGCTGAGTTTTTCACCCCTTGTTTTGCTCACTTGTTCTTATCAAATTAATAAAATCTTTTGTACATTTAACTATTTGGGACTTTTTGGTCGTTCTTTTTTTGTCTCTCTGTTCTATCACATTTTCTAGCGACTGTCCCATAGATTTCCATAGTGCCTATATACTTATATATGATGTGATTTCATGTCTCTATATAATATATACTTTGTATTCATCATTGGTTTGGGCACATGTTCTTTGAAGTGTTTTTGCCATTGCCCGCAATAGCAGTAGCGCATCCTAACGCATGCCGAAATCGGCATGCGTTAGCGATGTGCCGTTATTCTGTGACGGACCCTCGGACGTGGTGTGCAGAGTTCGGGTTCCGTCACTGCTAGCTCAGATAGCGATGCTGCGCTAGCGTGATCGCATAAAGCGATCACAAAATGACAGTAGCGTTAATGCAGTCCGTTCAACGCTATGCGTTGAACGGACTGCATTAACGCTATGTGAACCTATCCTAAATATAATGTTGTGTATGGGGCCCAAAGCTGTAAAATGGATATGTAATAGGAGTATAGAGTAAAGCATGGAGGTATTGTATATGGTAAAAGCTGAATGTTAGTACTTTACAACTCACAGGAATTACATATATACTGTCTGTACTTTCATTATAAGAAAAATGTATATTGTGATCATATTTGTGAAAAATTCACTATTTGAAAAAGCTGTTTGCTTACTGTTCACATAAGAATAAGAACATTTCTAACACATCACAAATTTGTTTCTAATTTATGCAATTTCATTTAAGATTCATTTTTTGAGAATTAATTGTAATGGTAGTAAATGAAAATCTGATTCAGCTTAATGTTTTTATGAGTAGTATTGCTATAGCAGTTTTTCTAAACTCCAGTAGTATGGAGGATTGTTTTGTGTGACATGACATACATTTATTGTTGACAGTGGCACCATTTTTAGTTTATTTATCTATGTAATTAGAAAAAACAAGAATTCAGATTTTTATTATTTTTTGCCATTCACTGTGGTTGGTAATTTACATTTTATATTACTATTTGAATCAATACATTGTACATTTTTATTTGAATCAATACATTGTACATTTAAGAAGAATATTCATGTCCTTCCCACAAATGTATCATCCAAAGCAGTTGATGAGATCATATTACCGGTATTAACATATTTTGTAATGTCTCTCTTTTTAAAATGCACCTCCCACTTTCCATGAATTTGAGAGTTGGGTATAGACACGCCCATGCCACTCGGGGTCCTCCTCAGCTCTGCCCATTTTGGCAGAAGTGCTTGAAACTAGCATGAAAACAGCAAAAGCTGCAACATTTTTGTGCAACTGGACCTTACGCAAAAATGTTATAGACTATTGAAAGTATTTTATACTAGTTTTCTAACTTAGAGGAATTTCCCATCTCCATATATAGTAGGTATAATTATAATAATAATAACAAATACCTCCAATAGAAATGTAGCATAATTCTTCTGATTTGCTATGTCTCTTACCACCTGTGCAGGGCATTGCGGTAACTTAGGTATCCATGGCTACTACAATGCCCTGCACATGGGGTAAGCGACATAGTGAATTTGCTAATTTTACTAGTATTACACCTACTACTACTACTTTGGGATAGAATCTTGGAGATAGGAATACCCCTTTAAACACTTTGATGCATAACCCCCCTAATCTCTAAATATTTGCCTTACTGTAAAATGTTACAGAATATGTTGGCACTATGTTCATAAAGGTTATTACTATTACTTTCTCATATATTTCAGATTATTTAGACTTGTAATCTGATGATCATACTATGTAATACCCAAACTCTACTTCACTTCTAAAAGTTGAATATTTCTGAATATTTCAAATGTGTGTATTTCACATTTCACAGTAAGGATTTAAGGAGACTTTCAGTGAACCAGCATTTTGCAAGACTCTCATCTCAGATGTTTTACATTCTTGTCTGCTTGACTTTAGTAGAGTGCAGGGTCAAGTGTAGGCTTTGCACAGTGGTAAAGTATGCATAGATATGCAATATGTTGCAGCAAACTTGTTTAGTACTCATCTTTATTGATGCCCTTTTGCTCTTGTGACACTACTTTTTGCAGTCTACAATAGCCTAAGCTTTGTCTTTCAACTGGTTTGAAATACTCATAATTAGAGTTAAGCAAAACAGGTCAGTAAGATTCATAAGTCGCCGACTTTCGCCATAGCGTGAAGTCGGCCATGCGTTCGGCAAAACGAGCCCCAAAGTCGGTTTTCCCATAATGCTTGCAGGCGCCTTTTTTCAGCCAATGAGCAAGGACTTACACTGTGGGCAGCGAGATGACATGGGTAGCATCCACCACCATCTTAGAGAAGGGCATTGCAGTGATTGGTTTGCTTTGGGGGGCGTCATAGTGTCTTAAAAGTCCTGACCACCCACCGCCATTTTACTTCTGTCGATATTAACGTAGGGAGAGGTTGCTGACGCTGTTTATCAGTAGGGAGAGAGTTAGGGCTGGAAAGAGAAGTTCTTCTGTGCTTGTGCTGATAGCAATTGTGCTGTACAGTTAGTGTGCAGTGACAGGGGAGGATTTTCTTGTGTGCAGCAGCGCTGGTTATTAGGCTGCCTGATAGCTGAATTGCTGTGTGTACACTGCTGTGCAGACTGCTTTTTACACAGTACTAATACTTTTATTCTTTTTTTCTGCACAGTTACCGAGCATTCATTTTTCCCACACCGTATAGAGCTGCATGCTCCTCACACACTACCTTGTACCAGCTAGGATCACGGGCAAATACATGCAGACTATCTGTGTGTGACTCCAGAATTATATACGGAGATTTACAATTTCTCCTATACTGTATACAGCTGTACGCTTCGGATACAGTACCCTTTTTCTGCTTTTTATATTCTGGTCTAATCCATACTGATCCTGTGAGCGTCTGTGTGTGACTCCGGAAATATATACGGAGATTTACAATTTCCCTTCACTGTATACAGCTGTACGCTTCTGATACAGTACCCTTTTTCTGCTATTTATATTCTGGTCTAATCCATACTGAGCCTGTGAGCGTCTGTGTGTGACTCCAGAAATATATACGGAGATTTAAAATTACCCCTACATTGTATACAGCTGTACGCTTCTGATACAGTACCGTTTTTCTGCTTTTATTATTCTTGTCTAATCCATACTGAGTGAGCGTCTGTGTGTGAATCCGGAAATATAAACGTAGATTTACAATTTCCCCTACACTGTACACAGCTGTACGCTTCTGATACAGTACCCGTTTTCTGCTTTTTATATTCTGGTCTAATCCACACTGAGTGAGCGTCTGTGTGTGACTCCGGAAATATATACGGAGATTTACAATTTCCCCTAAACTGTATACAGCTGTACGTTTCTGATACAGTACCTTTTTTCTGCTTTTTATATTCTGGTCTAATCCATACTGAGTGAGCGTCTATGTGTGACTACGGAAATATTTACGGAGATTTACAATTTCCCTACACTGTAAACAGCTGTACGCTTCTGATATGGTACCCTTTTTCTGCTTTTTATATTCTAGTCTAATCCATACTGAGCCTGTGAGTGTCTGTGTGTGACTCCGGAAATATATACGGAGATTTAAATTTTCCAATTCACAGTATACAGCTGTACGCTTCTGATACAGTACCATATATCTGCTGGTATTTTTGGTACATTTTCCCAAACATGAGGAAGTATGGTGGAAGAGGCCGCGGACATGGGCAGGGGGGGCCAGCTGGTACTGATGTTGGTGGTGGTGCATCTGATGATAGTGCCAAAAGCACAATAGCACCTAAGGCAGGAGGTGTTGAGCCTGCATCATCCTCTGGCTCCAGAAGTCCTGGAAGGCTCCCTTTTCTGGGAGTAGGTAAACCGCTTTTAAAGCCAGAGCGTCAGGAACAGGTTTTGGCTTACATTGCCGAAACAGCCTCCAGCTCTATCGCCTCCTCTTCTGAAGTTTCAAAACATGCAAGCACTGAGTCGTCAGTGCAGGCTCCTGGTCAGGAACAACACCTTTCCTTGTGTCCTTCACCCTCACAAAAAGTGAAGGATGCGGCAGGCCCCATTTCAGATTACTCCATGGAGCTCTTTTCACATATCATGCCTGGGTTATCAAGTCAAATCCTGAATTCCCCAGTCCAAGATGAATATGGCATGGAGTGCACTGATGCACAGCCAGTGCTATATGATTCTGCTGGTACATTCACCTAGAGCACTACATTGCCCTCGCAGTCTACTGAGCCAGAATCTGACCCTGATGAAACTCAGGGACCCCTTTCCGCATACTATACCACCTTACACTGTGACACAGAGAAAGGTGCAGATGAATTTGAAAAAGAGGTGATGGATGACCCAGTTGTTGACCTGGATTGGCATCCATTGGGGGAAGAGGGTGCCACTGGCAATAGCTCAGAAGAGGAGGAGGATCCGCAGCAGGCATCGACATCACAGCTGCAGTTATCTGGCAGGCCCGTAGCAGTCCAAAAAAATGTTAAAAAAACAAAGCGTTGCAGGACAGCTTGGCCAGACGGTCAAATTAGCACAGCGTGCAAGCCCTGAAAATTTAGCCCATAGTAGGAAGAGTGCAGTGTGGCACTTTTTTGCCTTAAATCCTATTGATGAGGCAAAGGTTATCTGTAAGAAGTGCGGAAGGACCTTTAGCCGAGGGAAAAATCTCTGAAATTTGATTACCAGTTGCATGCTTAGACATTTAAACACCATGCACTTGCAAGCGTGGACAGACTACAAAACCTCAGGTAGCACATGTGCACTTGCTCCGACTGAAGATAGCCAGCAACGCTACATCGCTTCCCCCACTGTAAGCCCATCGGTTAGCACACCACCAGCAAGAAATTTTGAGGTGTCGTCGCAAGGCCAAAGCAGTCAGGGATTCACAATGTTTTCGCAATGAAAGACTGAATCTAGGCCATCACCACCACCATCACCATCACTAACCCCCTCTCAGTCCGCCATGACCACTGCTAGTTCCCCCATATGCAGCTCTCAAGTCCAGCTCACCCTAGCAGACACTCTGAGTAGGACAAGAAAGTACTCATCCTCTCATCCACGTACATCCACATACACTAGCTTTGAACGCCTACATTGCCAAACTGATCTCATTAGAGATGATGCCCTTCCATTTGGTTGAAAGTGCAGCGTTCCAAGAGATAATGGCCTACGCTGTCCCACGCTATGACCTACCCAGAAAAGCCATCGCTGCCCTCCACCTGCATGTGAAAGACCGCATTGTCCATGCACTCAAACAATCAGTGAGTGGAAAGGTGCACCTCTCAACAGATGCATGGGCCAGTAGGCATGGCCAGGGCCGTTACGTGTCCATCACTGTGCACTGGGTTAATGTGGTGGATGCAGGGTCCACAGGGGACAGTGGCGGTGGGACAGTGCTGCCTAGCCCACGGTATAGGCAACAGTTGGCTCCTTCTCCTCCTTCAGAAGCAAAAGCTCATAGACAGAGCGCAGTCGCACGAGCACTCCTTCCGCAGCTACCAGTGTTGCACATGAGGTGTCCCACTATCGAACAGCTAGTGGTAAGCATCAGCAGGCTGTTTTAAAGATGATGTCTTTGGGAGACAACAGACACACCGCAGAGGTACTGGCCGACTACTTGCAGCGAGAAACTGAGTCATGGCTGGGCAGTCTACTTCTTGAGCTAGGCAAGGTAGTCAGTGATAACAGCTGTAATTTTGTGGCGGCCATAGCCCTGGCAAAACTCAGACACATACCTTGCCTGGCTCACACCTTGAACCTGGTGGTGCAGTGCTTCATAAATAATTATCCAGAGTTAGCCCTGCTCCATAAGGTGCAAAGACTGTGCTCGCACATCCGTCGCTCGCCCGTAGACTCCAGTCATATGCAGAGGCTGCAGCGATCGCTCCACCTCCCAAGCACCACCTAATCATAGACGTTGCAACAAGGTGGAACTGCACCATGCACATGGTTGAGAGGCTGTGCGAACAGAGGCAGGCTGTAATGCATTTGTGGGAGGATACACGGGCAGGCAGTTTGAGGGCAGACATCGAGTTGTCGGTTGTGCAGTAGTCAAAGCTGAAAGACCTCTGTAAAGTCCTTCAGTGTTTGAGGAATGCACATGGCTGGTAAGCACAGACGACGCCATCAAAGCATGAGCATCCCACTTATGCGTCTGCTCATGTAAACTTTGACGCACATTAAGGATCAGGGTCTGCAGCGGAGGAGGAAGAGGAGGAGGAGAAGGAAAGCCTTGATGACAGTCAGCCATTGTCTGCTCAGGGAACTGTCCTGGACGAGGTGGAGGAAGAAGAGGAAGAGGAGGAGGATGAGGGGGATGCTTATTTTGGGGTGGAGGATGCTTCTTAAGGGGCAAGAGAAAATGTTGGCTTGCCTAGGTCAGGTACAGTGTTTGTGCATGATGGAAGGGATGTGGATTTGGTAGAAAGTGTTCCTCCAACCACCGCTGGCAGTGCATCATTGACACCTGGAACATTGGCCCACATGTGTGACTATGTCTTGCGGATCCTAAAAAGGGACCAACGCATTGCCAAAATTATGAAGGATGACGACTACTGGTTGGCCAGCATCCTCGATCCATGCTATAAAGGCAAATTACAGAACTTCATGCCACAGGAGAACCTAGAGCTAATATTGGCAAACAAACAAGCAACTCAGGTAAACCTTTTGTTTGAGGCATTCCCAGCACAGAGCAGTGGTGCAGGTTCTGCCACGAGCCGTACTGGGACAAATGGAAGAGGTGTTCGTGGTCCACACAGCCGAAGTGGCGTTGGAGACAGGGGTTTCATGACCATGTTGTGGACTGATTTCTCGAGTACCGCTCACATGACTGTTAATACTGAATCGATTGCAACAGACAGGAGACAGCAGTTGTCAACTATGGTTCAAAATTACCTCTCCTCCCCGTCGATGTTCTCCCTCACAGTTCATTCCCCTTTGACTACTGGGCCTGTAAACAGGACACCTGACCTGAATTGGCACAATATGCCTTAGAGGAGCTCGCTTGCCCTGCTGGTTGTGTGCTATCAGATAGAGTCTTCAGTGCTGCTGGATCAATACTGACAGAAAGAAGGACCCGGCTATCGACCCAAAATCTCACCTTCATTAAAATGAACCATGCCTGGGTTTCAAAGGATTTTGTACCACCTTCCCCTGATGACACATAGGTTGCCAGCAAAATGGCTCGCTTTGTCCTCCTCTTCCTCCGACTTCTCCAATTCCTCCATTTGCAGCTGCTGAAAGACCCAGCCTACACCTCAACATATGCCAGTTTTTCCACCAACCTAACTGGGCTGTACCCCCCCAGGGCCGGCGTCAATACCTGGCGCACCGAGGCAAGTACCGGGGCCCTGAGTATGTGGGGGGCCCACTTGCAGTCAGAGACACCGGCGTACTATGAGGGGCCCTGTGCCAGTGCCGGTGCCCATGAGTGGGCCCCCCTGCTTGCTCAGGGCCCCAGCACTTGCAATACTTACCTCTCCCTGCTCCACCGCTGTGACGTCTTCCGCATTTCCTGACAGTGACATTCAGGTCAGACATCGCGATGACGTCACGTCTGTGCGCCCTCTGCCTGAACAGTCACAGTGCACAGAGCTGGAAGATGGCAATGCTGAGGAGTCCAGAGTAGAGCAGTGCCCATCGAGGAGAGGTATTTCATTTTTTTAAATGTTTGGAGGAATATATGGGGAGTATTATACACTGGAGAATTATATATGGGGCCCATCATACACTTGAGCATCATAGATAGGGTCCATTCTACACTGGAACATTATATATGGGGCACATCATACACTGGAGCATTATTAATGGGGCCCATCATACACTGGAGCATCATATATGGGGCCCAGTATACACTGGAGCATCATATGGGGCCCATTATATATGGAGCATTATATTTGGGGACCATTATATTTGGAGCATTTTATGGGGCTCATCATGCGCTGGAGCCCCATCATATACTCGAGCATCTTATGGGGCCCATCATATACTAGAGCATCATATAAGGTTCATTATTTATGGGGCATCACATGGAGCCCATTATATATGGAGCATTATATGTGGTGACCTGTTATGTTTTGGTAGCTGAGGAGAGTAAGCAAAAACGGCAATACACCAGAGAGGCTGGAACCTATTGGATTGCAGTAACCTGAACTAACCACACAACTGGAGGTAGCCGTGGAGCGTTCCTACGTTGATCCTAGACGCCTCGTCACAGCCTGAGAGATAACTACACCTAAAGGCAGAAAGATGAAAGCTATCTGCCCCGGAGCAGATCCCCAAAGAAAATAGGAAGCCCCCAAACATGTAATGGCGGTTAGACAAGAAGAAACACGGACACAGACAGAAAATAGAATGAGCAAACGCTGGGGCCCAATCTGTCTAGACAGAAAGGTACAGGAAAGGATACTCACTGCAATCCAAAAAACCCTAAAAAATACCAACTCTACTGATTGCAAAAACACCTGAGATCACACGACCTCTTCCACCTAAATCAGTTCTCTGGTGTAACAAAACTAAGCCGCAGCCACTGAAAAAACAGGAAAAAGCAAATGAACAAACAACAGTGGCTCCAGATAAACTGAGAGGAGCACAAGCCCCCCGGAGGGGACCTGGCTGACTCCACAGAAGTGCAGGGAACAATGCAAAAAGCAAGCACAAAAATAAAAGCAGAAAATATCTTATCTGATAGCAGAAGATGCAGGCAAGGCTCAGCAATCTTCCAAATGAACCAGGAACCACAATTGAGACAAGAACAATTGACCATCATGGGAGGGAACCTCCCTTATATCAGACCAGTCCGTGATCCCAGATTGCCATTCCTCACTGAAAGGTTCAGTACTGTCAGTAACCACCAGAAGGAGCCTCTGCTCAGAAACCATTTTTAGCACATTCATAACAGGGACCATTATATTTGCAGCACTTTATGGGGCTCATCATACACTGGAGCATCATATATGGGGCCCATCATATACTAGAGCATCATATGGGGTTCATTATTTATGGGGCATCACATGGAGCCCATTATATTTGGAGCATTATATATGGGGACCATTATATTTGGAGCATTATATGGGGCTCATCATACACTGGAGCATTATAAATTTGGCCCATCATACCCTGAAGCATCATATACGGGGCCCATTATACACTGGAGCATCATATAGGGCCCATTATATATAAAGCATTATATAGGCCCATCATACACTGGAGCATCATCCATGGGGCCCATAATATACTGGAGCATCATATGGGGCCCATTATATATAGAGAATTATATAGGCCCAATGTTAGCGTTCGAGTTCCCGCTGCTGCACAAGGGGAGTCTCTAACCAGTCCCGCTGCTGTCCCCCATTCATTTCCGTCCACAGTGGAGCCTGCTCAGCTTAGATGTCGGTCCCAGCTTCTCGCCCAGTCTAACAGTGTGCAGAGAATTACTGCTGCTCCTCCAGGCTCTGCTATTGTGGCCAGTACTGGTTAGCGGCGAGCAGACGTCTTTAGGACAAAGTCCTTGTTTTCCCCTTCTGAGCATGCCCAGAGTGAGATCTCTCATTGGAGATCAGGGGTCACATGCTCAGGTACTGCAGCAGCTCCTATTGGTCCGCCAGGAAGGTCCTGTGACTACTGGTGTTCTGGAACAAGTTTCATTGGTCCTTGTTTCTGGCAGGTCCTGTAGCTGTTACTATAAAATGGTAGCATGGCTGGGCCGCCATGCGTTAGTATCAATCGTCATATGCTTTGCGCCAGTGTGGTCATGCGTGTGTGTGGTTAGGGCCCGGCTGAAATAAGCCCCTAGAATACCGACTTAATCATTGAGGAGTTTGGTATGCTAGCTGGTGAGGGTCGGTGTCCTAGATGCCCTAGATTACCAGCATAACCGGTGAGGAGTTTGATTGCCGTATTCAGGGCCTGGCGTTCAGACGCCATAGATTGCGGGAGGACATTAGCGCATGATCACGTTCTATGTTTTCTTAGCAGTCAACTGTGTACCTGGGTGCCTGACAGGACACAGAAGTTTGTCTCAGCGGCTCTGTGACGTAACAGGGTTCGCTTTCGACGCTAGACAGCGCCCTAGCGTGTTTATTTTGCGACTCAGTTGTGTTAAGTGAGTTCGCACACATCGCCATATAGCGCTGCGGCACTCCTTCCAGCGGCTCTGTGGAATAACAGAGTTCGCACATATTGCCACAGCGCGTTACGGCGTTTATTTTGGCGACTCTGCGGGATAACAGAGTTTGCTTCTTGCAAAATTTTACTAGCAGCAGGCTCCGCCTGCACGGTGGACCCCGGACTGCAAACGCACCTCTTTACATCATATATTTGGTGCGTTCCGCTGACCCTAACACCCATCATACACTGGAGCATCATCCATGGGGCCCATCCTATACTAGAGCATCATATGGGGTTCATTATTTATGGGGCATCACATGGAGCCCATTATATATGGAGCATCATATGGAGCACATATGGGGCCTATTCTGTATGGAGCATTATATGGAGCCCATTCTGTATGGCGCACTTTGTGGTGCCCATAATACTTTATGAAGGACTATACTGTCCGGTTTTTGAGCTATTGCAGAATTTACAATAAATATCTCTCATGTAATGTAATAAGTGAAGTATTTGGCATTGTACTATACCTATATTTCTCTGACGTATCGGAGCATCATGAACTGTGGTATGTGTCAAATGTGCCCACTGAGATTCTTTGGCCTGTGGCCCACGAAAACCTGGAGCCAGCCCTGCCCCCCACAACTTTAGCCAAATAACCCCCAGTTTTCAATGTGTAACTATTATTATAAAGAAAATTAATGTTGACAAGCTTAAGTAATAAGAATTGATATCGTTGGCATTGAAATGGGCACTGTAGGTGTGTATACTGTCCTCCACTCCCTGCCGACTTTTTTCTCCATTGACTTGCACTGGGGTCGGGTCGAGTTTCAGTCTGACCTTCGACTTTTTCCGACAGTCGGTCAATTTCATTCGACTAGACTTTTGGGAAAGTCGGGTGGTCCGAAACCCGACTCGACCCTCCCGAAGGCAAAGTCATTCATCTCTACTCACAATAAATAATCCTCTTAAACAGTCAAAACATATTCACAAAACCTACTTATTCAGGATCCTTGTTTGTTGGTTATAGTGAAAAGCTGCTACAAGTGTGTCTTGTTATGGAGGACCTATTTTGTCTTGCATGATACAGATAATCCATGGATTTGGATGTGAATTGTTTAATTATTAACCCCTCCACAGATACATAGATTTTAGGCTAAGAGAGGATTCACATTAGGTTCCCATACAGAGGAAGACTTTAGTCTAAGAGAGGATTGGCATTGGTTTGTGTCCTGGAGGGCGAGGGTCGCCATGACGTGGCTACCAGGTGCACATGAATTGGCCAGTTTATGTGCTGGGCATTCTCAGTTTTTCATGTTTCTAGTGCAGTAATGCAATTCAATTTTCATATTTCATGTTTGCATGCTATGGCACAACAGAGTGCTGCCTTTTTTGTTTGGGTGTGTGTGGGTTGGTTACTCTGGGTGGGCACCTGTTCACACTTGGTTTGTGTTTGAATGTGATGGTCAGTTTTTTTATTTTATATTCATTAGCTTTCTGACTGAGTACTTCGCCTCTTAGCCTCAGGTGTTTTCATCGCAGCAGAGCACTACCCCTCCATAGAGATATAGATTTCAGTCTAAGAGAGGATTCACCTAAGGTTCCCATACAGATGAAGACTTTAGTCTAAAGGGTATGCCACACTAAACAATATCGCTAACGGGATCGCTAAAAAACGTCACTATTTAGCGATCCCGTTAGCGATATTGTTCAGTGCGGCAGCTTCCAGCGACGAGCTTCCTGCTGTGATCTCGCTCGTCGCTGGAATCGTTCCGGACCCTATTTCATCGCTGGCGCTCCCGCTGGGTAAGTATATATCGCTAGTGTGGCACCTTTTCTTAGCGATTTAGCGGTACTTTTGTACCGCTAAAGTCGTTAAGAAGATCGCTAACGGCGATAGCGTCGTTAACTATATCGCTAAATGCGGCAGCATTTAGCGATATAGAAACAATCCCGCTAGCGATCTCATTAGTATGCAACGCTAACGAGATCGCTAGCGGGATAGCTTAGTGTGGCAGTACCTTAAGAGAGGATTGGCATTGGTTTGGGTCCTGGAGGGTAAGGGTCGCCTTGACGTGGCTTCCAGATGCACTGAATTGGCCAGTTTATGCGCTGGGCATTCACAGATTTTCATGTTTCTAGTGCAGTAATGCAATTCAATTTTCATATTTCATGTTTGCATGCTATGGCGCTACAGAGTGCTGCCTTTTTTGTTTGGGTGTGTGTGGGTTGGTGACTCTGGGTGGGCATCTGTTCACACTTGGTTCGTGTTTGGATGCGACGGTCAGTTTTTTAAATTTATATTCATTAGCCTTCTGAGCACTCCGCCTCTTAACCTCAGGTGTTTTAATTGCAGCAGGGCCACTACCCCTTCACAGAGATATAGATTTCAGTCTAGGAAAGGTTTCAAATTATGTCCCCATACAGATGAAGACTTTAGTCTAAGAGAGGATTGGCATTGGATTGGGTCCTGGAGGATGAGGGTCGCCTTGACGTGGTTTCCAGGTGCACATGAATTAATTCCTCCTTTGTTAGTAATTGGGAAGGGGCATGTGCTGCCATTGTATCCCCCAATAATCTTTGTACTTCATAAACCATTGGTCCCCAAATAGTTGAGGACTGGTAGCCAAGGCTTAAATTGTTAACACGGTAAATATTTATGGAAATATAGGGCAGCACGGTGGCTCAGTGGATAGCACTACAGCCTTTCAGCACTGGAGTCCTGGGTTCGAATCCCACCTAGGACAACATCTGCAAGGAGTTTGTATGTTCTCCCCGTGTTTGCGTGGGTTTCCTCCGGGTACTCCGGTTTCCTCCCACATCCAAAAACATACAGATAGGGAATCTAGATTGTGAGCCCCATCGGGGACAGCGACGATAATGTGTGCAAACTGTAAAGCGCTGCGGAATATGTTAGCGCTATATAAAAATAAAGATTATTATTATATAGCTGCAAGTATAATTTCTTCATTCTGACAAAGCTGATCATCACAACAAATATTTTATATAGGGGAAATATTGTTTTCCTTAAATAATATCATGAAATTTCATTAAACAACCCTTGACATGGTAGCAGTTTACTACCTTCTTTGCATACAGGGGAAACACTATTAGAAAAGATCACTTTTGTCACTGTGTACTTCCTCCTTATACAAACACAGACAGGTGAGAGGGTTAAGGAGTCCCAACAGTCTATAGTGTTAACTTGTAAAGCATTTCTTTCACTTAGTCAAATGAATGAATGACTCAAAGCTGACCTTTGCTCAATAATCATTGTTGACAAGGAACACTTCTGGTATCAATCTTAACTATGATAAGAAAAGGTAAAACAAACAACAGAAAGACCCTCTAGCAACAAATGACCAGGTCAGAACAAAAAGGTGGGTAATCCCTACATTACGTAATGAAGTTATACATTCTCAACATTGAAAAATTCAAATACAATTTGTATTTACGTTTGGAGAACCAAAAAAAATTTTTTCTTCTAAACAATTGCTTATTGCTTATCCTGAATATTACAGGCCAACTAAGCTGACCTGAAATGTTTTACATAGATGAAAAAAGGATCTTTCCTGTTTTTATCGTATATTAATGTTCTACCTTGTGCACAGGGTTGGACATACCATTGGTTCAACCTGTGAAGCCACACAAAGGCCCACTGTGATGAGCTATTGGACTGCAAAATGCCCATTTACTGATCTTGCACAGGGGGCCTCTTCTGTCTGTGTCCACTACTGCTTGTGCACGATTTTTATCTAATTCTTCCTGTTTGTTTCATGAAATATAAAATGGAAAAGAAAGTGGACTATCGGATAGAAATAGCTCTTGTTCCTTCTCTGTAGTGTAACCAATAATAATCAGAGTATGACTCAATGCAGACATGGCACTGTTCTGGTTAACTAGAACAGTTTAACATAATATTTTAAAAATAAATAAAAGACTGCGACACTTTGCCTTTTGGCTTAGATCTATTGCAGTATCTTTCGAAAAAGGCACACTTGGTTTCGTGCACTTGTTAGTATGTCAGGTGGCTTATATAGACAATTGGTGGAAACCATGCCCCCTCAAAATCAAAGCCACAAGATTTAAGTAAGTTTGAAAACACTTTACTTATTCATGCTTCGCTTAGCACACACCCTTTTCTGAGCTTTTTGGCTTTAGATGGGCAATTTTTAAATTCCCGGTTGAAGGTCCATCCAGTATTACACTAGATTGCCTTTATTATTCATTTTGATTGTTCACTGTGTCACCCTTCTCACTATGGGTCTAGGGGGGCAGTGCGTAGCCATTTGGTTCCGCTCCCCTGTGACCCCAGACTCTCCTCTCTCGTTGGGGGGAATTCACCATAGATAGCTCCTAGTTCTCACTTTGGTGGGAGCCCAGGAAGATGCTAGGAGCGATATTGGTTCCCCCTTGGCTTCTGATAGGGGAGGCTACTTGTTCCTGTCCCTTGCTATGACATTCTGGCTCGGAGGGATGGGGAACAGTGTTTGCGGCCTTTCTCCTGATAGAGAGAGTTACAACTGATCACATCCAAGTACATTTTTTGAGGCATCTTTTAGTCTCATTTTCAGTGCAGTTAGGAGAGAGAGCACATTCTTGGGCTTTCAAAAAAAAACAAGAAAGAACTGTGTCTCTCACTAACTGAAGTAAAATAGTCCAGCTTTATTTGCATTCAGAATTATATTGCTTTTATTCTGGATACAAATAGAATCTTTTACTACAGTTGAGGAGTGCCGCAGTCCTTTATTCACCATGGATATATTTTCTGTGTCTCTCTCACTCTCTGTTTCTTTATGTATACAGTATGTACATATATTGGTCATTTTTAAAAATAAGAACTTATTACTGCTCAGCCACTATTCAATGGTTTGAGATAACCACTTTGTCTTGCAAGGGAGACTTCTACAGATTAGGAATCTGTATTTGTTTTATTTCTTAAAAGCAATGTCTCATCAGTAAGACAGAATTTATTGCAAAGCAACTCAAAATTTTGTTTTGTCAACTATAACTACAAGCTAAGTCAGAGGGCGCCACAGCTGAATGTCACAGAACACTGTGATTTGCATGGGAGAGAGGTGCTATGATAATGAAGACAGGAGGCGGAGATTTCTTCTAGGCACCACATGCCCTGGAGCCTGGAAGAAATCATTAACATAGTAGATTAAAACTCAATTTCTCAACAACTATGAGGCACACAGGTAAAGGGTATGCCACACTGAACAATATCGCTAACGGGATCGCTAAAAAACGTCACTATTTAGCGATCCCATTAGCGATGTTGTTCAGTGCGGCAGCTGCCAGCGACGAGCTTCCTGCTGTGATCTCGCTCGTCGCTGGAATCGTTCCGGACCCTATTTTATCGTCGGTGCTCCCGCTGGGTAAGTATATATCGCTAGTGTGGCACCTTTTCTTAGCGATTTAGCGGTACTTTTGTACCGCTAAAGTCGTTAAGAAGATCGCTAACGGCGATAGCGTCGTTAACTATATCGCTAAATGTGGCCGCACTTAGCGATATAGAAACAATCCCGCTAGCGATCGCATTAGTATGCGTCGTTATCGTGATCGCTAGCGGGATTGTTTAGTGTGGCAGTACCTTAAGACTGGTTTAATCATTCTATTACCTATATGCCTATAGTAATAGCTTAAAAGCATCCCTTAAAGATCCTATAGCAGGATAAAGGAAAAAAAATCATAGCTCCATACAAATCAGAGGTTATACAGAGCAATAACCCATTGTGTATATGGGTCCTAATCCACTCATACTTATTTACACATTTTTAAATTGTTGCTGTTTTTTCTATCATTTCATCCAAAATAAAAAAAATCTATTCAACTCTGTAAAACACCATATGTTTAATAAAAGATCTGCAAGTATCAAAAATGCCAGAATTTGTAGAAATCATTTACTATCAGTATGGCGAGAATCAGGGAGCGTTTTAAAGCGCAAAATAAGAAACATTGTTTAAAAGCAGAAATTCCTAATCAAATTAATCAGTGTTTTTATGTATACAGTGGTGTGCAAAAGTATTGCCCCTTCCTAATTTCCTATTCTTTTGCATGTTTGTCACACTTAAATGTTCCAGATCACCAAAAAAAAAAATATTAGACAAAGATAACACAAGTAAAGACAAAATGCATTTTTTAAATGAAGGTCTTTATTATTAAGGGAAAAATAATTCCAAACCTACAGGGCCCTGTGTGAAAAACCGATTGCCCACCGCCCCTTATAACATTAATTACCTGTGGTTTATCACAACTTTGTGAAGCGGAGTTCAAATTCCCTTGACAACACCAAGCCTGATTACTGCCTTACCTGTTCTCAATCAAGAAATTACTTAAATAGGACCTGCCTGACAAAGTGAAGTAGACCAAAAGATCCTCAAAAGCTAGACATCATGCCATGAGCCAAATAAATTCTGGAACAAGAGAGAAAGAAAGTAATTGAGATCTATCAATGTGGAAAAGTTTATAAAGCCATTTCTAAACCTTTGGGACTCCAACGAACCATTATTCACAAAATGGCAAAAATATGGAACAGTCGTGAACCTTTCCAAGAGTGACCGGCCTATCAGAATTACCTTAAGAGTGCAGCAATAACTCATCCAAAAGGTCACAAAAGACCTCACAACAACATCCAAAGAACTGCAGGTCTCGCTTGCCTCAGTTAAGATCAGTGTTCAAAACTACATCATAAGAAAGAGACTGGGTAAAAATCACCTGCATGACAGAGTTCTAATTCCAAAACCACTGCTAAGCAATAAGAACATAAAGGCTCATATCAGTTTTGTCAGAAAAATCTTGATGATCCCCAAGATTTTTGGATAATACTTTGTGGACTGATGAGACAAAGTTGAACTTTTTGGAAGGTGTATGTCCCATTACATCTGGGGTAGAAGTAACACAGCATTTTAGAAAAGGAAAATCATACCAACTGTAAAATATGATGGTGAAGTGTGATGGTCTGAGGCGGTTTTGCTGCTTCTGGACCTGGAAGACTTGTTGTGGTAAATGAAACCATGAATTTTGCTGTATACCAAGAAATTCTGAAGGAGAATGTCCAACCATCTTTACACGACCTCAAGCTGAAACGCACTTGAGTTGTGCAGCAGGACAATGATCCATAACACACCAGCATGTCTACCTCTGAATGACTTAAGAAAAACAAAATTAAGATTTTGGAGTGGCATAGTCAAAGTCCTGACCTTAATTATTATTATACATTTATATAGCGCCATTTATTCCATGGTGCTTTACATATGAAAAGGGAAAAATATAGACAGGTACAATAAACATGTGCTAGACAAGGGACGCACAAGTACAGAAGGAGAGAGGACCCTGCCCGCGAGGGCTCACAGTCTGCAGGGATGGGTGAGAATACACTAGGAAAGGGTAGAGCTGGTCGTGCGATGGTTCAGTAGACTGAGGATCATTGCAGGTTGTAGGCTTGTCGGAACAGGTGGGTCTTCAGGTTCTTCTTGAAGGTCTCCGTTGTTGGTGAAAGTCTGATGTTTTGCGGCAGGGAGTTCCAGAGTATGGGGGAAGCCCGGGAGAAGTCTTGTATGTGTTTGTGGGAAGAAGAGATGAGGGGGGAGTCGAGAAGGAGATCTTGAGAGGATCGAAGGTTGCGTGTAGGTAGATAGCGGGAGTCCATGTCACAGATGTATGGAGGAGAGAGGTTGTGGATGGCTTTGTATGTCATGGTAAGGGTTTTGAACTGGAGCCTCTGGGCAGTAGCAAGCCAGTGAAGGGCCTGGTGTTGTGAATATGCTGGAGGCGGCTTCTGAGCTGGGGCTCCCTCCGGTGGTTGCTGAGGGTAATGAACTGATTAATGAATGGCCTTCAGCTGGCGCTGAATGGTAGGATATAAGTGGCCTGAGTTCCAGCGGCCTTGCCGGTTATCAATTATTCCTTCTGGTCTTCTTTGAAGCATTGATAGTTTCCTGCTCTCCTTCAGATAAGTGTTTGCTGTTTTTTTTCCTCTGTTTGATTTTCTCTGCTGGTTTGCTGCTTTCAGTGGACTGCAGCCTGCCCCCTTTTGGGGATCTGGCGCTGCAATTGTGCTCCGTTTGTGTCTGCTCTTTTGCTTTGCTCCTTTGTTACTTTTTATTTGCTGAATAGCGTTTTGTTACACCAGAGATCTGATTTAGGTGGATGAGATAGTGTGATCTCAGGTTTTTTGGCAATCAGAAGTGTTGGTATTTTTGTTAGGGTTTTTTTTTGGATTGCAGTCAGAATTCTTTCCTGTACTTTTCTGTCTAGAGAGATTGGGCCCAGCGTTTGCTCATTCTATTTTCTGTCTGTGTCAGTGCTTTCTTCTTGTCTAACCCCATTACATGTTTGGGGGCTTCCTATTTTCTTTGGGGATCTGCTCCGGGGCAGATAGCTTTCATCTTTCTGCCTTTAGGTGTAGTTATCTCTCAGGCTGTGAAAGAGTAACCCTTGTGCCTTTTTCTCTCGAAAATTTCTCGGCCCAAAGGAACACCGAAACATAACAGTATAACCAGCCTCTCTGGTGTATTACCACTTTTGCTATTTTTTTGCTATTTCTCCTCAGTTACCGAAACATAACAGCCTGGCATAGGGGGGAGGCTGGGGAATAACGGGGAGACAGGTGGATTAGTCAGGCAGCAGAGTGTAGGATGGACTGGAATGGTGCCAGAGTGCTAGAGGGGAGGCCAGGCAGTAGGAGGTTGCAGTAGTCGAGGCTGGAGATGATAAGGGCGCGCACTAGTGTTTTTGTGCTTTCATGGTTGAGGAATGCGCGGATCTGGTAAATATTTTTGAGTTTGAGGCGGCAGGAGGTGGCGAGGGTTTGGATATGTGGTTTGAAAGAGAGGGCAGAGTCGATGATCACCCCAAGGCACCGAGCATGCGGGACCGGGGAAAGCGAGCTGCCATTGATATTGATGGATAGGTCTGGTGGAGGGGTAGAATGAGGTGGGGGAAAGATGATGAATTCTGTTTTGTCCATGTTCAGTTTGAGAAAGCGAGCAGAAAAGAAGGCTGAGATAGCAGACAGACACTGTGGGATTTGGGTCAGTAGGGAGGTGAGGTCAGGTCCAGATAGGTATATCTGCATGTCATCGGCATAGAGGTGATACTGTAAGCCTTGGGATTCTATGAGCTGTCCCAGGCAGAAGGTGTAGATGGAGAAGAGTAGGGGTCTTAGGACTGAGCCTTGAGGAACACCGACAGACAGGGGGCGAGGTGAGGAGGTGATGTGTGAGAGGGAGACACTAAATGTTCGGTCTGTTAGGTATGATGAGATCCAGGATAGGGCCAAGTCTGTGATGCCAAGAGATGAGAGAATCTGTAGCAGGAGGGAATGAACCTTAATCCAATTGAGATGCTGTGGCATGACCTTAAAAAGGCGGTTCATGCCGGGAAACTCTTCAATGTGGATGAATTACAACAATTCTGCAAAGATGAGTGGGCTAAAATTCCTCCAGAGCGTTGTAAGCGACCCATTGCCAGTTTTCGCAAACGCGTGATTGCAGTTGTTGCTGCTAAGAGTTAACCCAAGCAGTAATTAGGAGTAGGGGGCAATTAATTTTTTCCCAGATTACCCTGTATGGCATTTTGTGTTTATTTGCATTTAGTGATCTGAAACATTTAATTGTGAAAAACATCACAAAATGTATTGTCACAAATAATGTATTGAAAACACATTTAAATACATTTTAGAAGTTAAAACATTGAATTTTAGGGTTTTACAAGTCAAATTCATACAAATTATAAATGTTGATTCCCCACATATAAATGTCTTAATTTTACACACAACATAATAGATAGATTTCCTCTTTAGAAATGGCAGAGCCACATTAAAGAGCCCATAATTGTCTTTTGCACATGCTTAAGTGGTGTGATGTTACATAGATTTGGCATGTTCTATTGTAAAAAGCCAAATCTTTCATTCCTAGGGCAGTATGTTGAGCCTGAAATTATCAGTGGACTGCTGACTGTGCCAAAGGCATAGTCAAACAAGATAAGACAAAGTTTACCCAAAGAGTAAGAATCTAACCTTGCATTAATCAGCGTCTGATACTTTGAAAAATATAACCCCTTAAGTTAGAATAATTTGCTTTATCATGAAGGCTAGGAAAGTTTCTGGAGCATCACATGTGTTAATATGGTTATAGATTACACAATGTTTATGTATAAATAATGAAAAAGACCCAATTTATTAGCAAACAATGAAGTTTATTTCCTTAGTCTTCTTTATTCTTGTATTCTTTATTTTCAGCAGCAGAAAATGATATAAACAAGATCTGTGCTAGGACCTTCACTTTGTTATAAATGTACGCCACAGTGCAGATGTGACCGGACCTTCATACTTTCTGTTTTAAAGTAATGAGCACAATTCTTAATATTATGCATTTTGTAGGATTTATGCAAAGTTGTTTGTTTTTCTGCACCTATCCAGACATGTTTAACTTTGCTGGCAGCAGTGAGTTCCATTATGAAACACTCTCAGAATGAGTTATGTGATACAAATGACATCATTACTCTAAATATAAGGCCAATTGTTACATATAGGTGTAATCTTTACTAAAGCACTCCCTATTTATCCATTTGCATTAGGACTCATTCACACGTCAGTCTTTCACGTAGGGTTCTATCTGATTTTTTCACGGATACCGCTCTTATCTATGATAATCTATGGGACTGTTCATATATCCATGATTTTGTGTGGACCAAGTGGCCCTTGTAAAATTGAAGAGACATGTCTGATATTGATTCGAGTGTTGGTCGGCAACAAAAGTCTATAGGTTTGTGAAAAATATCGGACAAAATTTAGATGTCATCCATGTGCTGCCTGTTTTCCATTGACTGATAAATAGGAGACAGTGGAGAAACTTTTTTATTTTTTTCTCATCAGTGAAAAAAACTGATGAAACTCTGACCAAACTCTGATAAAACTTTGATGACTGATGAAAATCTGATGAAAATCAATGATTTATAAAAATTTGACTCTTGAATGAGGTAATAGGCAACTTTCATCATGCTTAGTTTATTTCCTGCATGCTCAGTGTAAAGTCATTGAGTTGTCAATGATAAATAATAACACTATTAACCATCATTGATTTTTGTTAATTATGCCTGCAATGGACATCTGTTGGTTCTAAAAACCCCTTACATGTAACAAGGTGGCTTCATAACACGTAAACTGATCAAACATGACATCAGTTTAAAGTGTGGGAGTTAAGGTACTGCCACACTAAACGTTCCCGCTAACGATCACGATAACGACGCATACTAATGCGTTTTAATGTCGCTAGTAGCTGCCAAACTGGACGATCTCGTTAATGACGCATAAGCGGTTAGCGATCTCCTTAACGACTTTAACGGTCATTGCGATGTAAAAAACAGCGCACATCGTTCACAAAAGGTGCCAGACACAGCGATATAGGCTCACCAGCGGGACGCCAACGATCTAAATACGGTCCAGAACTCTAGTGAACGATCAGCGAGATCACAGCAGGGGCCACGTCGTTGCTACATGCCACACACAACTACGTCGCTAACGAGATCGCTAAATAGTGACGTATTTTAGCGATCTCGTTAGCGTTCTTGTTTAGTGTGGCATACCCTTTAGAAACATAATTGTAATTGATAACAAATTACCTACTGCAAAAAAAATAGCAATGAGTGCAAAAAAGATAAAGGCAATAATGAAGTGTAAATGGAAAGAAACACAATGGGAACAGTTTAATGTTGTGCCCCATTACCATCTACCTTCCTTCCTAAGTACTTTGGTAAAATTCATTTTTCATCAGATTGTCCAGACCATTTCCTATGAATTATTTTCCGGCACGTTATTCTATATTGTACACGTCCTAACAATATTGTTGTAATAGAATTGCCTATATGAGCAGCTGTAATGTTAAGCAGATAATTTCCCATGCCAACCTTAAGGGCACTGGGTGGAGGTGTTAACATCTTTGAACTGTGATTAAGTATTTGGTTTGTTTATTTAAGGAAGGAAACTGTCACTTCTATTTGTCCACAGTGAGCAAAGCACAATGTCTTTGATGGATTTCGGAGTGGTAAATAGTAGCACATGAAGAATGAGTGACAAAAGGTACATCAATGGCTTATATTGAGTGAGATAAAAGTAATCAGAGCTACTTTACAGTGGTTGTTTGCCAAGAAACCTGACCAAAAGAAGTGTCTCACTTAAATAAAAAGAAACTAATGCTATTTTTTACCATCTCCAGGTATTAGGTGGATTGACAACTTTCATGGTATTATGTTCCTGTCTTGCAACAAAGCCCTAATGCAGTTTTTAATGGAGTAATTGCATTCCAAACTAGGTCATGAACTTTGCTCGCTCCTATTACACATTTTAGAGGGAACAAAATTATGTTTTTTGTCACAGGGTTAGAATGCAGCATTCTTAATGCATTACAACTAAAATCCTTTACTAATGACCCCTTTTGATATGTAGTATTCTGACTTCTGAGTCAATAATTCTACCTTCCCTCCAGATCAGGATCACATATAATAAGCACCATACTACACTGCCATTTTAGTTCCCATTGATATTTTTTAACTCCTTTGAGGTGCTATCTGTAGATAGTTTATTATATTTGTGACACTATGAAAAGCCAGTGATCCCTATATCATTTCAAGCATTAAAATAAGAAAAATCACCCTTCACATCTCATAAATGTTCCGTGGAACTAGTAAGTTATATTTACAAATTACTTTAATTTTTACATTTTAATATAAATATATGTTACAGAACACTTTCCGTATAACTTTTACATCATATTTATAACATACACATAATTATTAAAACTGTTAAGTCACATAATATTTACAAATTTCTAAGAGGAGTTTTTAGAAGCTTTAAAGCAATGATAGCCTAGAACAGTGATGGCGAACCTTTTTGAGACCGAGTGCCCAAACTGCAATCTAAAACCCACTTATTTATCGCAAAGTGCCAACACGGCAATTTAACCAGAATACTGAGGTTTTAGATTAGAAAAACAACTCCATACTGTATAATCGCCACACATGATGCTGCATACTGTATAATGGCCACACATGATGCTCCATACTGTATAAAGGCCACACGTGATGCTCCATACTGTATAATGGCCACACATGATGATGCATACAGTATAATGGCCCCACATGATGCTGCATACTGTATAATGGCCACACATGATGCTCCATACTGTATAAAGGCCACACATGATGCTGCATGCAGTATAATGGCCCCACATGATGATGCATGCAGTATAATGGCCCCACATGATGCTGCATACAGTATACTGGCCACACGTGATGCTCCATACTGTTTAATGGCCACACATGAGGCTCCATACTGTATAATGGCCCCACGTGATGCTCCATAGTAAATAATAGCCACACATGATGCTCCTTACTGAATAATGGCCACACATGATGCTGCATGCAGTATAATGGCCCCACATGATGATGCATACAGTATAATGGCCCCACATGATGATGCATACAGTATAATGGCCCCACATGATGTTCCATACTCTATAATGGCCACACATGATGATGCATACAGTATAATGGTCCCACATGATGATGCATACAGTATAATGGCCCCACATGATGTTCCATACTCTATAATGGCCACACATGATGCATACTGAATAATGGCCCCACATGATGCTGCATGCAGTATAATGGCCCCACATGATGATGCATACAGTATAATGGCCCCACATGATGATGCATACAGTATAATGGCCCCACATGATGCATACTGAATAATGGCCCCACATAATGATGCATACAGTATAATGGCCCCACATGATGATGCATACAGTACAATAGCCCCACATGATGCATACTGAATAATGGCCCCACATGATGCTTACTGAATAATGGCCCCACATAATGATGCATACAGTATAATGGCCCCACATGATGATGCATACAGTACAATGGCCCCACATTATGCATACTGAATAATGGCCCCACATAATGATGCATACAGTATAAAGGCCCCACATGATGATGCATACAGTACAATGGCCCCATATACTGCTGCATACAGTATACTGGCCCCACATGATGCTCCATACTGAATAATGGCCTTGCATAAAAAAAACTACTCACCTCTGCCCGTTCCAATGCTGATATCGCTTCCTCATCTATCACACACACACACAGCATCTCAACACACACACAGCAGCTTCACACACACACACAGCAGCTTCACACCACACACAGCGTCTCACACACACTCACACACACAGCGTCTCACACACACACACAGCATCTCACACACACACACACAGCGTCTCACACACACACACACACACAGGGTCTCACACACACACACACACACCAGCTTCACAGGCACAGCGGCCAGACTCACCTCTCCATGATCCGGCAGCTTCCTTCTCACTTCCTCTCACACATTGAGCAGCGCTGCCGGCCGGCTGACGTCATTTTTCAGCCGCTCAATGTGAGAGGGAGCTGCAGTCAGGGAATAACTGAAGTGAGGCCGCGTGCCAGCTGAGAGGGCTCTGCGTGCCATAGGTTCGCCATCACTGGCCTAGAATGTCATAATCATGTAATTTTTCATTGCATTAATTACATATTTTGAAATATAATCCAAGAGGTGTCTAAAATATAATCATGTATTGTATCTTGTATAACTCCATAGGTGGCATTTTCAATAGGAACCAAGACTTAGTCGTAGTTGGAGAGAGGGAACTCCTCTTATAAAACACAAGTGTTCACAAAGATTTTAGGATGTCCACAGAGACTTTGCACAATCCACTCTACTCGGAAGGTCACCACTGCACAAAGCAAATCCCAGCTCCCTTGTTTTCATTCATCACCCATATACTAGAATCTGGCCTCTTTGCAGGGGCCATGGGTTGCATCCAAGAAGTAGCTGCTGGCCGCTGGAGTCAGTTGAGCAATAAAATTTGCAATCTTGGTTAAAACCAGAGGATGCAGGGTCAATGAGAAAATCATAACTACTCGTAAATACATACTTTTTTTTCTAATGAATTTGAGAGACATTACTCTTTTATTTTACTATTTACTAAGCTTTAGAAGGATTTGTTTTGCACAGAATGAGTTGTATTTGCCAGTAATAAATTAAAAAACTCTTTAATTTTGGTTTATTGGGAATATACAGATATTATAATTCAGCAGGTATAGTCTTAGAGGTAATATTCCCTCAGTACCCCACAAGAGAGTTGTCTAAGGTCTCTGACGCAGCCGTTCAGTATCTTGCACTCTACTAATAAAGGACTAGAATGCCAAAATAGCTATTGAGTTAACTTGAAATCCCAAAGTAATCATGGTCTAAGGCTTTATAGATCAGACATCGATGTACTTGGTTGCTACCTTTAGGTGGTACTAGAGAGACAGTTTTCTTCCTCCTGGAGGAATGTTTCCAAATCTGCTTGAGATGTTTGCTTGAGATAATGTATAAATGGTTTGATGATTGTTTTCATGCCACCAAAGGTTTTTGCACTGCAAAAAAAAGAAAAATAAATAAACAAAAGTAAATTAAATTATCTTAGATATATGAGAAATATATTAGATTTTACATGTAGTTTTTCTGTTATTTGATTCAGCTTTGTCATGTAATGTATAGTATAAATACTGTCTGAAAAACCAAACACAAAGATGCAAGGAAGTAAATATAATGACAACCAGTCTCACCTCTCCCATTGACCAGCATTCTGCCTATGGTCTGTGCTCTCATTTTTTAAGATGTCATTCAGCTAACTCTAGCCAATTCTGACTGTATTATGCCTCATAAAAGTCCTTCCCTTAGGAATAACATCCATTTGGTTCCTTGGTTGCTATAGTGTGTTTTATACTGCTTATTGTGGTTATGATTCGGCAAGTTGTCCTTCATTTTATTACCCAAAACATTTTATTGCCTGCTGTTCATTATGACCTCTTTTGGTTTGTCCTCCAATTAGAACTCAGCCACCTATGACTAATAATTAAAATTTTATTCTAGTAACACTATTAAGATTTTCCAACATGCCCATTGTTATTAAGAGTGACCTTTCCAGGGGAAGTGGCCAGGGGACATCCTGTGGGGAAGTTCTTACTTCCTTGTGGGAAAAGAACACATAGTATCCGAAATGGAACTCGTAGAGAGAAAGACTGGGAGTCTTGTTGTTGATGGATACTAAACTCACAGGCTTTCTCAATTGGTTCTGACAACATTTATAGCTTTTTGTAGAAAAATAGTGAAATAAATCAAGGGAAAAAAATGTCTGTGTTCAGCATTTCCCCTTTTATCCTTTGTGGCAATCAAATGAGATAGCACAATGGACTTGATATATTCGCTTTAAAGATTAGAGCAACCCTCCCTCCCTGTTTTATCTTGCCCTCCTATGGACTGGAGAGCGCTGTAAGCAGTTAGAGAAAAGATCCAAAAAATCTCCTGAAATAGACGTCAATTATGGAACAGTATTTCATTAGTGATGTCTGTGTCATGGACTGTTCTCCCTGCTTGTCATGCTCTATCCTTTTCAGGGTGCAATTACTGTATGCACTCTTTAGGCTAAGCAAGGCAACACAATGTCAATGCGCATTTAAAGGAATATAGCACTGTGACCTGGTAGCACATAATGAGCATGTGTCAGAATTGAAAACAGGAGCATGCCCTGCCCTTGAAATGGATGTCAATGACCATAACACTAGGCCCCTGAAGGCGTCCCATTTCAGAATCCTCAATCCATCCTAGGATACGGAAACAAAATGTAATTGGCATTATAAATAAAAAACAATAGGAAAGTATATAGTAGAGCGAGAATGGTAGGGAATTATGAAACTAAGTATATTGGAAATATGGTAAGATTATTAAATAGATAGTATAAAATTTACGGTGGCTCAGTGGTTAACACTCTTGCTTTGCAGTACTGTAGTCCTGGGTTTAAATTCCACCTAGGCCAACATCTTGTTTTCCTGGTGTTTGCATGTGTTTCCTCCTGGTACTCCGGTTTCTTCCCACACTTCAAAGACATACTGATAGGGAATTTAGATTGTAAGCTCCATTGGGGACAGAAATGATAATGTATGAAAAGCGCTTTGGAATATGATGGTGCTAAATAAGCAAAGTGCAACCATGAACAGAATACTCGGCACCAGCCATACGTAGCTCCACGTCCTAGGAGCAATAGCATAAATTTACCAAAGGAGAAAAAGAGTTCCTTCCTATTATGCAAATCATAGTAACCTTTTAAAAAAATTGGTAAATAACAATCTGAATGACCTGCAGCCAGTTAGTTGATTCATTAGAACAGCTCAGAGGAGTTTGTAAACAAAGTGGCAGCAATAAAAAGAATTCTGGCAAAGGGCATCGGATGTCATCTAAGTCAAAGGAATAAAAGGCTCAGCACATTGTGCCAGTGTAACCTGCCAAGATCACAAAATTAAATAGGCTTGTTTATGATTGAAGTAGAATAAAGAGTAGAGACCTTAATATTTCCTGCCTTTGTTAAACACTAAAATAATGTCATCTTAATTGTTGGACTTAAAAACTAATATTTACAAGAACTTCTGGATGCCTTAGTTATGTTCTGCAAATACAATGGCTGTTACTGTTTACGTCTAAAAAGAAAATATGTCCTTTCTGTAAATATCACTTTCCTCTGATTCTTCAAAGTATAAGATGCTTCAAAGATAACAATATTTTGTTACAAAATCCTTCTCAAGTAATGATATAATGCAACCCAAATTGTAGATCTAATTGTTTACAATGCAAGTGGTGATGTAAAGCGAGAATTGTGTTCATTTCTTCTTTCAGTGTTTCTAAAGGAAAGGTGAGTCCACCTCTCTTCTTGAGTTAGATGACGATTCATCTTTTCATGCATCTTTAATCTTTATGAAAGCAAATAAATACACTTTAGAGAAATGCAAATGGAAACTCATGAATTCTAAAAAAAACACCATTAAAAAGTATTGGAAAATGCAGGAAAAAAAATGAATCTAGGTCATTTTAAAAACGCTTCCCTTTCTCCCTAATTAAGTACATTTTAACTAATAGCTCTGGGAATAATAATAAGTTCCATAATTGGATGTTGCTGTGCTGAAATAATCTTATAAATGTCCCCTGCTGTGTACTGTGTAATGGCTGTGTCTGACCATACAGGGGCATGGTCTGATCATACCACAGCTCCTGGGCAGTGAAGAAAGCAAGAGAGTATACAGACATTACAGCATTGGATTGCACCTGATATTTTTTTTTTTGTGAGGCAAAACATTTCAATGCCCATTTTTAAATATTGCTTTACCTTAAAGAAAGAATCAGCTGTGATCCCAAGCTGTACTGTCAGTATACTCTCTTTATTATGCTGTGGGATCTTGAAAGACCGCAGAGCAACATACCGTATTTTCAGACTGTAAGGCGCACTTTTTCCCCAAAAAGTTTTTGGGGAAAATGGGGGTGCATCTTTTAGTTGGAATGTGCGGTACTTACACTTAGCGTGGTGGCAGCAGTAGTCGGGTGATTCTTCCAGTGGTTCTGGTTCGACCCTGCAGGGCGATGATGGTGCAGCTTTTGCGGCGGTGCTCGGTGGTGCCGGGGGCTCCGGCGACATTTTCTGAAAGGCCAGAGCCCCGCACTTCTGTTGCCTTGATGCTGTGGCCTCCGGAGGCGGCACATGCACAGATTGAGATCACAACTCCGAGATCTCGTCTCCCGAGTTCTCAGGACGAGATCTCGTTGCCGAGATCTCAATCTGCGCCTGGGGAATCAATCTGGCCTCCGGGAAAATAGCCGCCTGAGGCGGCGTATGCGCAGATTGAGATCTCGACTCCGAGATCTCGTCTCCTGAGATCTCAATCTGAGCATGCGCTGCCTCAGGCGCCATTTTCCCAGAGGCCACAGAATCGAAGCAATAGAAGTGTGGGG
The DNA here is from genome assembly GCA_033576555.1 of Oophaga sylvatica. Taxonomy (NCBI): domain Eukaryota; kingdom Metazoa; phylum Chordata; class Amphibia; order Anura; family Dendrobatidae; genus Oophaga; species Oophaga sylvatica. The sequence continues at coordinate 313,921,771 of JARQOD010000004.1, forward strand.
GCTCCGGGCTTTCGCAAAATGTTGCCGGAGCCCTCACACCACCGAACCTGCCGCACCAGCCGCAGCAAGCTGGGATAGGAGCGAGATCATCACAATGCAGTGTCGGACCACCAGAAAAATCGCCAGACTCCTGCTGCCACCAGCGCTGCCGATCCCCCAGGTAAGTTGAATTCAGGACATTAAGATGGACCCCCTTTTGATGCATTAATTTTTTTCCCCTTTTTCCTTCTGAAAATTTGGGGTGCGTCTTATAGTCCAAAAAATACGGTACATTCAAATCACATTAGGTAAATTTAATTTGAATTACAGTAAATATCCTAATAAAATCTGAGCCAACTGCAGATTCACTCATCGCTAAGCCAATGTTCTGACTTCCATTTTTTCAAGCTCTGAAACCTCCATAAATGGCTAATATTTAGTAATAAAAAATATATAATTTAAGATTAACATTGTAATTATTATAATTACATTTTTCTACCTATTCCTACTACACTGAAAACAAGCTCCTACTCTGATGCATTTTTCTTGACTCCAAATCCAAAGCCTTGCCTTTTAAGTAACCTCTAATTGTAACTACAAATAATGAGAATGTAATAATTTCATTCTGAAGCTGCATACCCAAATAGTGACGATTCCTAAAATATGTTATATTAAGAAATTAGCACAGAATTTTTAATCTATATATTTAGCAGTGGCTGGAATAACACTTCTGGTTTAGAAAACACTAACATATTTGCAGAATTTGATGGTCATGTGTAGACACACCCATCCCTTCCTGGCTCCTACCCAGCTTCTTCTTTTTTTTTGTGGAGCTGATTAAAACTGGCGTGAAAATAGCAAAAGTCGCAAACTATTTGTGCAACTCTGAGTTGAGCAAGTAGATTTGCATAAAAAGTTTAATGAAGCACCCCCTATGCACATAACAAATTTGACAAAAGTAAAGCATTTGGTTTTTTTGTTTTTTTTAGATTGGCATATAGATGAATATTAGGGATGAGAGAGTACTAAAATGCTTGGATGCTCGTTACTCGAACCGAACAATTCCTAATGCTCGGATACTGATTTCAAGTAAGGAGTATAATGAAAGTCAAATGGAATTCTGAGCATTTTTCCAGCAGACAATACAAGGAGGTCTGAGGGCCAGTGAATATGTTGAAATGAATGGAAAAAATGCTGAATGGAAGGAGAAAAGCATGGGGAAAACCCCTGGAAGCACCTATGACTTCCATATTGCTTCTAAGAACAATGGTGTCACATGTTTACTCCACTTTAACCCCTTTCTGATATGGGACGTACTATTCCATCCATGTGACCCGGGCTCGTATGACCATGGACGGGATAGTACGTCATGCGCGATCAGCTGCGCTCACGGGGGAGCGTGGCAGATCACGGCTGGGTGTCAGCAGACCGCCCTGGCACTTTAACCCCGGGAACACTGCGATCAAACAAGATTGCAGTGTTCTGGAGCAGGCAGAAGGGGCTGTCAGCTCTGACAGCCCCTCTGGCTTTGGATCAGAGACCCCACGTCATGACTCGGGGTCCCGATCGCTCCCATAGTAACCCGATGTCATCATGATGACATCTGGGTTCCAGAGCTCAGAGACTTCCCATCATGCACAGTGCATGTCAGGAAGTCTGTGAGGTTAGTGAGAAATTACATGCAGCGCTGACAGCCTATATGGCATGCAGATCTGCATGCCATATAATCATCAGCCTGCAGAAAATGAGTGTCCCATAGTGGGACACAGTGTAAAAGTGTGAATTAAATTAAAAAAAATGTTTTAAAATAATTGTAAAATTATTTAAAAAAAAATTAAAACATAATAAAAAAATCAATATTTATTCTATCAATAAATTAATATTTGAATTAAAAAAATCTAAACAATAAAAGTACACATTTTAATATTGTCGTGTCCGTAACTACCCGACCTATAAAACTGTCCCACTATTTAAGCCCTATAGTGAACCCCATAAAATAAACAAGGCAAAATAATGATTTATCATCATACTGCAAAACAAAAATTGAATAACAAGCGATCAAAAAGACAGATATAGATAAACATTTGCTGAAAACGTAATCTTGCGCCGCAAAAAATGAGCCACCATACAGTGTCATCAGCGAAAAAGTAAAAAAGTTATAGCTCTCAGAATAAAGCGATGCAAAAATAATTATTTTTTATATTAAATAGTTTTTATTGTATAAAAGCGCCAAAACATAAAAAAAGATATAAATGAGGAATCGCTGTAATCGTAATGACCCAAAGAATAAAACCACTTTATCAATTTTACCACATGCGGAATGGTATAAACGCCCCCCCAAAAGAAATTCATGAATTTCCTGGTTTTTGTTCATTTTGCCTCCCAAAAATTGTAATAAAAAACGATCAAAAAATGTAATGTGCCCAAAAATGGTACCAATAAAAATGTCAACTCGTCCTGCAAAAAACAAGACCTCGCATGAGTCTGTGGGCCAAAACATAGAAAAATGTAGCTCTCAAAACCGTCTTTTAGCGTGTGACAGCTGCCAAACATAAAAACCCGCTTTAAATATTAAATCAAAAACCCCTCTTTATCACCCCCTTAGTTAGGGAAAAGTAATAAAATAAAAAAAGTATTTATTTCCCTTTTCACATTAGGTTAGGTTCTGGTAAGTTAGTGTTAGGTTGGGCAAAGTTGGTTAGGTTGGGTCTAAAGTTAGGTTAGGTTTGATTGGGTTGAGTTGGATTAGGTTAGGGTTGGATTAGCTTAGGGGTGTTAGGCTCTTTCACATTCAGTCGTGCGAGTCAGTCAAATCCGTCAATGTTAAAAAGGACCGCAATTTTTTTGCGGATCGTTTTTCCATAGACTTGCATTAGTGACGGATTTGACGGATGGTCGTCCGTTAGGTCGTTTTTGACGATCCGCCAAAATTGGCGTCCGTCATTTAAAAAAGTCCAATGCAAGTTTTTTTGACCGCCAAATGGCGGACACGGATCCGCCGCATCGCCATTTTACATGTCGCTATGGGTGCGATCCGCAGCATCGTTTCTGAGAATCGCCTGCGGATCGTCGCCTTATTGAAAACCATAGTAATACAGAAACCAGTGTCAGGGCTTTCTCTCTCTCTCTCTCTCTCTCTCTCTCTTCTCTCTCTCTCTCTCTCTCTCTCTCTCTCTCTCTCTCTCTCTCTCTCTCTCTCTCCTCATTCGGATGAATTCTTGGCGATCCATCAGATAATGACACTTTGCATCGTTTTTACTTTTGAGGATCCGCCATTTTCACGGATGGCGGACGTACACACGGAGTGTGAAGAGCCCTTTGGATTAGTTTGTGCTAGGTTATGGTAGGGCTGGGATTAGGTTGGGTATGTTGGGGTTAGGGTTGGAGTTAGAACTGGGGGGTTTCCACTGTTTAGGCACATCAGGGGTTTCCAAACATGACATGGCGTCCGATCTCAATTCCATTCAATTCTGCATTGAAAAAGTCAAACGGTGCTCCTTCCCCTCCCAGCTCTGTTGTGCGCCCAAACAGTGATTTACCTCCACATACGTTTTGTGGCCCGTGCTGACATAAAAAAATGGACATGTCAGCGTGTTTTGCCCACGGATACATGGTCCATGGAAACACATTGACGTGCACAGACCCATTCACTTAAATAGGCAAATAGTGCTCCGTTCCTCCCAAGTCTCTCCATATGGCTGAGTAGTACTGTATAGCCACATATGGGGTATTGCCAGTTCAGTAGAAATTGTGAACAAAGTTTGGTGCCATTTTACCCACTTCTTGTGTGAAAATGTAAAATCTTTGGCTAAAAAAAATTTGGATGGTAAAAATGTAGTTATTTTGTCGTCACTGACCAATGGTATAAAATCCTGTGACACACCCATGGTGTCAATATGATCACTGCACTCCTAGATGAATTCATTGAGAGCTGTAGTTCGTAAAATAGGGTCACTTATGGGGGGGGGTTCTGCTGTTCTGGCACTTCATGGGCTCTCCCAGAGTGTCATGGCACCTACAAACCATAACCATAAAATCTGGCGCTCCTTACCTTCTGAGCTTTGCACTGTGCCTGAAAAATATTTCCCCATTACATGTAGGGTATTGGCACACTCAGGAAAAAAATGTAATTTATTCTTTCTTCACCACTCAGTGGTATAAAATTCTGTGAGGCACATGTGGTGTTAATATGATCACTGCACCCTTAGATAAACTCATTGGGGAGTGTAGTTTGTAAAATGAGTTCATATATAGAGGTTTCTGTGTTCTGGCACCTCAGGGGCTCTGCCAATGTGACATGGCACCCTCAAACCATTCCAGCAAAATCTGAACTTCCCTTCTGAGCTTTGCACTGTGCCTTAAAAATAGTATTCCCCTACATATGGGGTATCGGCATACTCAAAAGAAATTGTACAACAACTTTTGAGGTCCAATTTCTCCTGTTATCCTTGATAAAGTAAAAAATTGGGGCAAAAGATTATTTTTGTGGAAAAAATATGACTGTATTTTTACATCTCAACGTTATAAACTTCTGTGAAGCTCTTGGGGGTTCAAACTGCTCACCACACATCTAGATAATTTCCTTGGGGTGTCTAGTTTCCAAAATCAAGTCACTTGTGGGGGGTTTCCACTGTTTAGGCACACCTGGGCTCTCCAAATGCGACTTGGCGTCCGATCTCAATTCCAGCCAATTTTAGGTGGAAAAAGTCAAATGGCACTCCTTCCCTTCTGAGCTCTCCCATGCGCCCAAACAGTGGTTTACCCTCACATATGGGGTATCAGCGTACTCAGATCAAATGGCACAACAACATTTGGGGTCTATTTTCTCTTGCTACCTTTGGTAAAATAAAAAATTGGGGACAAAAAAAATCATTTTTCTGGAAAAAAAAAGATTTTTTATATTTACGGCCCTTCGTTATAAACTTCAGTGAAGCACTTGGGGGTTCAAAGTGCCCACCACACATCTAGATAAGTTCCTTGGGGGGTATAATTTCCAAAATGGTGTCACTTGTGGGGGATTTCCACTGTTTAAGCACATTAGGGGCTCTCCAAACGCGGCGTCCGTTCTAAATTCCAGGCAATTTTACGTTGAAAAAGCTCTGCCTTCTGAGCTCTGCCATGCGCCCAAACAGTGGTTTACCCCCACATATGGGGTATCAGCGTACTCAGGACAAATTGCACACAACTATTGGGGTCTAATTTCTCCTGTTACCCTTGGTAAAATAAAAAAAAGTTGGATCTGAAGTAAATTTTTTGTGAAAAAAAGTTAAATGTTCATTTATTTAAAACATTCCAAAAATTCCTGTGAAGCACCTGAAGGGTTAATAAACTTCTTGAATGTGGTTTTGAGCACCTTGAGGGGTTCAGTTTTTAGAATGGTGTCACTTTTGGGTATCTTCTATCACATAGACCTCTCAAAGTGACTTCAAATGTGATGTGGTCCCTAACAAAAAATGGTGTTGTAAAAATGAGAAATCGCTGTTCAACTTTTAACCCTTATAACGTCCTAGCAAAAAAAATTTTGGTTTCAAAATTGTGCTGATGTAAAGTAGACATATGAAAAATGTTACTTATTAAATATTTTGTGTGACATATCTCTGTGATTTAAAGGCATGAAATTTCAAAGTAGGAAAATTGCAAAAGTCCTATCAAATAAATTTTACCACTGTCATGAAGTACAAAATGTCATGAGAAAGCATTCTCAGAATCATCAGGATCCATTGAAGTGTTCCAGAGTTATTACCTCATAAAGGACAGTGGTCAAAATTGTAAAAATTGGCCTGGTCATTAACATGTAAGCCACCCTCAGGGGTAAAAGGTTTAAGGTATGCTGCAACCGGCTGATAGGACACACTGAACCAGGCTGTTAGGGCAATGTGCACCAATCTGTTATGGCACTGTGCACCAGGCTCTTAGGACACACTGCACCAGGCTGATAGGACACTCTGCACCAGGTTGTTAAGGCACCGTGAACCAGGTTGTTATGGCACTGTGCACCAGGCTGTTAGAGCACTGTGCATCAGGCTGAAATGGCACTTTGCACTAGATTGTTAGGATACTGCACCATTCTGTCATTGCACTCTGCACCAGGCTGTTAGGGTGCTATGCACCAGGCTGAGAATAAAATGGCTGTGCAATCCGTGATCCGGCATTTATACAGTCCGGGTCTCATGTTGAGCCGGCCAATCACATCGATGCCCTTTCTTGACATGGCTGTGATGGCTCTGAAAGTGCCCACTGCCTATAAGCTTGTGATTTGCTGCGCTGAAGCCTTTCAACAAACTTTATTTGGCACTGAAGAAGAGGAGTAAAACAGACTTTGGGACAAAAGTCTGTGTTTGTAGTTCAGCACCTGCACTAGGTTTTTGTATGAACCCCAAACTTTATAGTTCGGGTTCGCTCATCCCTATTTATGACACCTTGAATGCAAGCTTAGAAAAAAAGCATCTTTATTATTTCATTGTCATTATGCAGCTAGTCTATTACATCATCTATTTAGTTTATTGAGCATTCAGTATTCTATCATTTTAGGGTGACCTATCAAAAAACGCTAACTCAGCTCAGGTGACTTAATCCTAATTACAGTTGCGTCACCTACTTTCATAAATGCTCTCTGTGTAAGGTATACAGTTTTATGATTTCTTAGCTTGATTTCTTAGCATATTGACATGTTTCTATATGTTTTCTCAGTTATGCCTCGTTCTTGCGTTAAGAAACTGGATAGCTTTTGCTATATACGAGAAGTCATTTTCGTGTCACAAAGGCAAAACTTGACTACCATGATAAGAAATGCCTAGAGCCTGTATTTTGGCTGCAAAATAGGAGATCAGGATAAGAATTGGGCTCCACACATATGCTATAATACATGTGAATTACATCTTACCCAAGGGTTGCATGGGTTGAGACAATCTATGCCTTTTGCAGTCCCAATGATTTGGAGAAAACCAATCAATTACACTACCAATTTCTATTTCTGCATGGTGCCCCCCATTAGGTAAAGAGTTTCAAGGAAGAAAAAGTGGACTTTACAGTATCCGAATATTTCATCAGCAATATGCCCAGTACCACATACAGAAGAACTGCCAGTTCCAAAAGCACCAGAAATATTTTCAGTCGAATCAAGTGAATTAAAAAAGGGCGCTTGGTGTCAGGAAGCATCTTCCTCTAACAACCGAGACTTTCGGTCAGCAACCTCAACTGAAACACACCTTATAACACAAAGTGAACTGAATGATCTGGTTAGAGATTTGGTCTGACCAAGTGTAAAGCGCTGTTAGGTTTATAGGCTACAGCTGTGGAATCTCTTAGCTGGCGATGATCGGATTCCTTTGTTCCTGCAAGCAATGATAAAGCTCTTGTCCAATACTTCTTCATGAAGGGCAATCTTGTGGCATGTAACAACATCAACAGTTTAATGGAAGCTCTGAACAGAAGTCATAATCTAGAGGAAATGAGGTTCTTCATCAATTCATCCAAAACAAGCCTAAAAGCCATCTTGCTGCATAATGGCAATGCACTACCTTCAATTCCAGTTGATTATGCAGTACACATGAAAGAAACCTATTGCAACATGAAACACCTTTTGAGGTGAATGAACTATGACCAACATTTTTGGCCCTTCTGTGGTGATTTAAAGATGGTTGCCCTCTTACTTGATCTCCAGGGTGGATACACAAAGTACTGCTGTTTTCTGTGTGAGTGGGATAGACATGCAAGAGAATACCACTACAATAAAAGAGACTGGCCTCTCCAACATTTACTTCTGCCAGGGAGTAAAAATGTCCTGCATCCAGCACTTGTTGACCTACATAAAATTGTTTTACTACCATTGCATATTCAGTTCAGTCTAATGAAAAACTTTGTAAAGTCAATGGATAAAAAATGCAAGGTTGTGTGAAGCAAAACTAAAGGAAGGAGTCATTATAGGACCTCAGATTTGTAAGCTTTTTCAAGATGAGGAATTTCTCTATTTTTTGCTGCTCAATGGAAAGGTTAGATGAGTAGCATTCACATTAGTTGTAACTATTTTTTTGGGGAAACTCAAGAGTAGATAACTATGAAGAGTTGGTGGAAAATATCCTCAAAACATATAAGGATCTTGGCTGTATCATGTCCTCAAAGATTAATTTCTTACATTCATATCAAGACTTTATTTCACCAAACTGCGGAGTAGTGAGCATCGAGCACAGTGAGATTTCACCAAGATATTGCGGCTATGGAGAAAAGACATCAATGAAAATGGAATCCAGCAATGCTTGTAGATCTATCTCTATTGGACATTGTAAGAGATGATTTGATGTAGGAGTACAGGAGACAAGCAAAAATGAGTTGTCACTGAATGAGGACCAAATTTTGAAGTGCAATTACTGTGACTGTTTATAATTTGCAATAGTGTTTAGACATGTTTTAGTTATTTCAATTGTTGCTAAGTTTGCTCTAAATAAATATCAGAAAACTGACATAAAATATTCTGCATCTTTATATTTGCAAAAATAATAATTTTTCAAAGTACTGACACTTTAATGCATTAACAAGTAAAGGAAAACTCTTTGATATCATAGAAACAAGATCCAACTAAAAGTTTTCATTGTCAGATTTGAATTCAGGAGGTCAAAGTCATTAAAGGGAACCTATCACCAGAAAAACGCTGCAAGTAGAAAATGAACTTTCCATCAGCATTCTGTTTTCAGTCATGGGGCAGTTCCGGCACGGGTTCAGTCATCACTCTTAAGTATAGAGAGTAACTGCGCTGCGTCCCTGACTGATGGATGGCCCCAATGCAGAGCCATTGTCAGTTGGGGTCGAGGGCATGGTTAAAGCTGCCACTCTGTATATTCAGAGCTGTTACTGAACCAGTGCCAGCTCTGCCTCCATGACTAAAACCAGAATGCTACCCTGGGACTAAAGTTAATTTTCTAACTGCAGCATTTGGCTAAGTTCGGGCATCGGGCAGGTTAATAATGCTCTTAACATGCAGAATAACCCTATAACTGCAGGTTAATTGCATTTTCTCTGAAGACAGGTCCCCTTTAAGAAATGTCTAGTTGAATAACTGAATCTGACAAGTTAGAAAACTATGTAGAATTGTGATAAAGTTCTTCCTAAGGTTTACTAAGACGACGATGATGGTAAGCGGGGGCATCATAACATGCATGCTTTATTTCATTTTATGTATTTGTTATTTTGTCTGGGGAAAGTGTCTATGATAGTTTCCTTTTTAATGGCAATAATAAAGGTAATTTTTATTGGGGAGGAATTGTTTAAATTAGACATTTGTAATACTCTCCATATTAGTGATTATCCTGTTAGTCTGTATTCAAATTGAGGTTACATTGTGGATATACCCTATATAGTCTCTTCATATATACATATATATTTTTGAATAACCATCTCAGCGGTTTCCAATCTCTTAATCACTCCCATATGTATTTACCCTCTGGTCCCTTAGTGGTTTTTTTTAGACGCTTTTGTTGTGTCTTCTTCATCACTGACCATTTTCTACTTCAGTGTCTGTGTAATTATATATTGTAATTGATGATATGTAATAAAATTTGTTATATTTTAATACATACTCTTTATCATTTGTTTACTTTATTTAGGGTTTACATACTCCATATTTTTGTAGGTATCATGCATTCTTTTGGAGTTCGTTATAATTGAATTTTTCTGGATCCATGGTTCCCTTTACTATTTATAATGCCCTTGACTGGATATTATGTATAGAAATTGACCAATGTAAATGTACTTTATCACTGAGTTATCGTATGTATTCTCCGCTATGCTGTACATCTGACGTTTCCTGGGTTTTTGTGCAATATAGGTATATGATCACTATATTAAAATAGCATTCATTTAGAAAAAAAATATGTAAATAGAAGGAAAGAGGGCAAAATAATAATAATGTATCAAAAAATAAATAACTTTTTGCCTTGCCTTTATAAATAGTTTTTTGTTTTTATTAAATATCTGGATCCCATGGTCCTGACCAACACAAAAGGCATGTTTAATGAGTATAATATTACCACACTAATGGTTGTCCATAAAAAGTTAAACCTTCACATATGCACAGTTGCTTTTGAAGAATGGTTAAACATGACACTGCCATTGTTTCACTGTTGTCATGGGAGGGGGAATACATGAAACACAGCAATTCTTTAGTCTAACAGCAGCTACTATCCCCAAAATCCACGGTATTAGCATTTCCCTGTTAATTAGAAATTTTCAGTTAGTTAATTGATTTTTTGGAAGGTTATCTCTTTAATAAGGGAGTATATAGTCATGGCAATGAGTAAAATCAATTGTAATAATAGCTATCTGGTTTACAAAAGGTCCCACTTGTGCAATAAAATAGCAGCTGTCATGGATATTGCTGTGTGTTCTTTTCACTTAGAAAGAAAAAGATTCTTTTAAACAGAATAACAGACAACAAATTAAATTAAAGCTCCATAAATTTACGTGTACTTCAAAGGCATCTTTGTTTTCAATGTTACATTTAATAAAATAGAAATATAGAGGAACAGATAGACAGATATTGGTATGAGAGATAGAGAAAATAGATAGAAGATAGATAGATAGATAGATAGATAGATAGATAGATAGATAGATAGATAGATAGATAGATAGATAGATAGAAAATAATATTGGAACAGTACCGTAGGAGTAGCAGTGGGTGCAAGGCCTCCCAAACAATTATCCGACTGTAAAATAAATAAAAATAAGAAAAGAAGGCAGTACTCCAAAAAATTAAATGTGAAAAAAGTGGACTTTATTAGCTCATATGGTGTGGCCGTCACAGTACCTGGTTAAATCATCCTGGATTTTTCAGATGTGGAGGTGCCAGGTGTAGAACCCGTAAGCACTCTTTGGTTACAAGCATTTTTTTTGGTCATGATAACACGGAGCATTGAAGAATGAATATATACAGGAATATATTAACTGTAACGTGCAGAACGTGGTCTACATGACTAAATATGAGGAATGTAATCTAATTTATATTGGTTGCATTACCAGAAAATTAAAAATCCAGATTTGCGAGCATCTCACTGATATTATCACTTCTTCCAGTTCCAATCGCGCTTTCTCTTATGCATCTAAGCAATTTATTACCTGTTATGAAAGACGCACAACATCCTATAGAGTCTTGGGTATTGAACAAATGGTAAAATCACTGAGGGAGGAGACATCAGGAGACGCCTACAGACCAGGGAGATTTTCTGGATATTCTGCCTTCTCACCTGTCACCCTGGAAATGCTCTCAAATTAGTTATGTTCCATTTTAACTTTGGTAAACTTGGATTAATGTTCTTATTTTTTTCATATATTATGTATTTTATTCATGATTTTTTCTAGTATATATATTTTTTGCTTTTATGGATTTTGGCTATTTGATCACATGATATGGAAATGTGTGATCATTGGTTATACTAATGGTTAAATATCCTGTGGGATTTTCTATATTTGGCTTTGAAAAAAGATGCCTCAGATCATGTGAACCTTGTCATTTACCTGCAATTTTTAAATATTGATTTTCTAATATTATGCTATTTGGAATTTATATGAATTGCTGAAACTGTCTATCACAATGGTTAAATCCTATGGTGTTTAAATTGCATGTTGATACAACATCAACTCATGTGATTTATCGATGTATAATAGCTCATTAAATAATTTGGAATTATAGCTAATTCAAATTTTAGTGTAATTGCATGTGTCCCCACATGGATGTAAAGTCATTAAGACATTAAGTCTTTATAGCATAGAAAACTTTCAATTGTAAAGAAAAGTTCTTATTCCACAAGAAAAATTGCATCTGCACATCTTGAAGCATTATTACGTAGTGAGAGCTTGTTAGGCGTGGAGATCCCACCGCTGCACAGGGGAATCTTGAGCCATATCCTCTGCGGTCTCCCATTCTTCTTCAGTCGCAGAGGATCCTACTCAGCAGAGATGTTGGTCCCAGCATCTTGCTCAGGCTAATGCTATGCGTTTGGTTGCTGCTGCCGCCCCGGGTTCAGCTATAGCAACCAGCATTAGTGAGCGGCGAGCAGATTTCCTAGGACTAAGTCCTGCTTTTCTCCACCTGAGCATGTCAGTGAGATGACCGCTGATTGGTGGTCAGAGGTCACATGCTCAGGTCCTCAAGCAGTTCGGATTGGGCCATCAGCAAGGTCCTAGAAAGCTGCGGTTATAAAAGGATCGCACGGCCGCACGGCAATGCGCTAGTATAAACCATGTGGTGTGGTGTGTGTGAGCGAGTAGATACACTACCACTCTGTGTATGCACATGTGTTTGGGCTGAGAACCTGTCTCACTGTCAGTGTGTATGATCGCCTAGTCTTCCTAATCAGGCAGGTTTTTACTCGGCTTGACCTAGTGCCTGTCTCGGCCACGTATGCTGCTTAGCAGGGGCTGTTTACAGGGCACAGTCAATCCACGTGCTCTGGCACACATCTTTTGGTACCGCTCTGCGGTCAGTTGAGCTGTTGCTCTTGTTTTGCGCCAAATCCTGGTGCGCCTTAGTTAGCTGTATTTTGCTACAACTCAGTGCCAAGTAGAGGCAATACCTGTGCAACGCCGTGCACATTGTGGGTCCGGTCAGACTCAAGTCCCCGTGTTCTAGGGGTTGAGCCTAGAGGCCTCACTCGCGCCATATAAGCTGTGTTCTGTGATGTGTAACAGGGAACAGCGTTCACTTATATTGTTGCTGCAGCTCTGTGAAGTAACAGACTTCGCCGCTGTTCTTACTGGGTGACATCTCACCCACGTGTTGTCGGCGTTCAACCACCGCCTTGTTCCACCATTGCTTAGCAGCAGGTTCCATGTCAGCATGGTGGACCCCGGGTTGCGAGCGCACCTTATTATTATTTTATATATTTATTTTGGTGCGTTCCGCCAACCCTAACATTATACCAGCACCAGGGTCTGGCTAGTAATGGCGGACGAACAGAGACTACAGCAGTACATCCAGCAGCTGGAGGGCAGGTTGTCGGCTCTCAAGCGTACAACCTCAGTTGTGGATGTGACTGCAGTAGCTGTTCAGGCAGCTAGTGAAGCTGCAGCCCATATGTCCACTGCCACCCCTGTTCCGACCTTATCCTGCCTCCTGCTGCCTGAGAGGTTCTCATGTGATAGCTAGTCATGTAGGGGATTCGTGAACCAGTGTGCGATACACCTGGAGGTACTTGCTGCACGTTTCCCCTCAGAGTGGGCTAGAGAAGGGTTTATTATTTTCCTGCTCTTGGACAGGGCATTGGAGTGGGCTACGCCGCTGTGGGAGTGCAACGATCATGTGGTGCAGAGTGCTCTGAGGTTTTTGAGCACAACAGAGCTTACTACAGAGATATTGGAGCAGAACCGAGTTTACTATGTCTACTACAAGATACGGAAACAGAACCAAGCTTACAGCATACATATTGTACCAGAATCTAGATTCCTACATCGATACAGTACCAGAACCAAGGTTACTGCTTAGATAAAGTGACATAACTGAGCTTACTTACAAACATACATACAACTCCAGAAACACGGACATGTAAACACACAGTACGGCAGGGGCATTGCTAGGGTCCTTAAAGATCAAGGGCCCAAGCCCCAAAGTGCATGTCTCCCCATATGACCAACCTTTAGCCATTTAAGGCCTCTTTCACATTTCCGGCGCATTTTGCCGCAGCGCCGCATCTGAAAATCTGATGCGCCGCATGCGGCTTTTTTCGCATTGACATGCATTAGCGCCGGATGGCGCCGCATGTCAATGCGTTGCATGCGGTTTTGTCCGGATGCGGCGCAAATGTACATTGCGGCGTCCGGAAAAACGCTGCATGTAACGTTTTTTTGTTTTTGCCGGATGGTTTTCTTATCTCTCCAAGCATCAGAAACCATCCGGCAAAAAAACGCATTTTTGGCCGCCGGAAGTGTGAAAGGTTTCACATGCGGCGCTGCGGCAAATGCCGGGGGCGCCGCCAGGCGCCCGCCGGAAATGTGAAAGAGGCCTTAAATAGCATTAAGCTGTTACTAAATAAATTAAAAAAGCTACTAAAAAGAGCAATAGTCCCACCTTACAGGAACCGTATATTGATAGATACCAGTCCTGCAGAATACACACATGATTACAGTCAGGGCTGCCATTAGGAATTTTAGGACCCCATACTGGCAAAATTTTCAGGCCCCCTTGAGCCTCCGCTCAGGCTCCACCCCAGTTTCGACTCCACACCTCGAGCCTTCCACAGTCCCACCACCCGCTCTTGGAAAAACTCATCTTCTACACCACGTCCTAACCAATCTGATATTAACAGTTCCCAGCAAACACCAGATCACACACATAACCAGCAGCTTTTGTTTTGGCCAAAATAATTTTTAAGCCACCACCACGACAAGGTAGACTCTTTTGGCCGGGTCCTATTCTACTCTTACCTATTAAACATTTCCTAAATTATCCAATACTCTTTTTAGGTTTATTTTTATTTATTTTTCTTTAAGGGAATGAGTTGCATATATTTTTTAGAATGACCATTAATACCACACACAAGGGACAAAAACCGTCACACAATGACCAGACCATATATTACCACCACATAGTGACCGAATTATACCACATACAGGGAGAAATACCGCCATACCATAACCAGATCACATGCTACCACCACATAGTGACCGAATACTACAATACTGATCATTAATGAAAAAAAACATAACACTAATGCCATTATACACAGGAGCTCTGTATATAGTGTATAGTGTACAGGTAATACAGAGATCACCAGTGATATTAGTCACAGGAGCTCTGTATATAGTGTATAATGTACACGTAAAACTGTGATCACCAGTGACATTATACACAGGAGTTCTGTATATAGTCAGTGTACTGGTAATACAGTGATCACCAGTGACATTATACAGAGGAGCTCTGTATATAGTGTACAGGTAATACAGCAATCACCAATGACATTATACACAGGAGCTCTGTTTATAGTGTCAGTGTACAGGTAATACAGAGATCACCAGTGACATTATACACAGGAGCTCTGTATATAGTGTCAGTGTACAGGTAATACAGGGATCACCAGTGACATTATACATAGGAGCTCTGTATATAGTGTCAGTGTACAGGTAATACAGTGATCACCAATGACATTATACACAGGAGCTCTGTATATAGTGTCAGTGTTAGGTAATACAGAGATCACCAGTAATATTATACACAGGAGGTCTGTAAACAATGTCAGTGTACAGGTAATACAGTGATTACCAGTGACATTATACACAGAAGCTCTGTATATGTCAGTGTATAAGTAATACAGTGATCACCAGTGACATTATATACAGGATCTCTGTATATAGTGTACAGTGAACAAGTAATAGTGTATAGTGTCAGTGTACAGGTAACACACTCACTCACCAGTGCATCTCTAGCTGATATCCCTCATCTTTGCTTTTCTTTTTCATGCAGCGCAGACCGCCATCATTTCTTTCAGCCAGGACTCGTCTCTGCATAAAATAACACATAGTTACCTACAGCCCTGCTTCCAGAGCACATTCCCCACTTTTCCCTTTCTTCTACACTATACATCTAAATACAGACGTGCACCCACCATTAATATTTAATTATATTATGCAATCCGCCATTCCAAATATAAATTATAATTCACCACTGCGCACCAACCAACAATAAATAGCCATTTCCCCACCTAATAAATATTTGCAGTAATTAGCCCCTGTACTCTTCCTCCAATTCATTACCAGTCACTGCATCCTCAACGTCCCTCACTATGTGCCTCCCGATCCCCCGATTCATTATATTTACATGCCCCTTCCGCCCCAATACATTGTCATGTCTTTTCTCTTTTCCACCCTCTATTAATTATCAACTGCTCTCCCCCCATATTCAATACATCATTTACTCCCATCACCCTGAAAATTCATCATTATTTGCTCTCCCCAGGTCCTCATTTGCTCTACCCATCCCCACATTCAATTCAATTGCTGTCCCCGTCACTCACTTCATTTGCAGTCCCCCTCACTTCATCATTCGCTCTCCTCCTCCCCCTCTCATCATTTACAGTCCCCTTCCTCCCTCACTTCATCATTTGCTGTCCTCCTCCCCCTCTCTTCATCATTTGCAGTCCCCCTCCATCATTGGCACACCCCCTCCATCATTTGCAGCACCCCCATCCATCATTGGCAGCCCCGTCCATCCTTTTTTCATTTCCAGCACCCTCTCCATCATTTGCAGCCCTCTCCATCATTGGCAGCCCAGCTTTCATCATTTGCAGCATCCCCTCCATCATTGCAGCATCCCCTCCACCATTTGCACCCCCCCTCCATCATTGGCAGCCCTGCTTTCATAATTTGCAGCACCCCCTCCATCACTGTCAGCCCCAATTTCATGATTTGCAGCAGCACCTCCATCATTTGCAGCCCCCCTTCATCATTGGCAGCCCCACTTTCATAATTTGCAGCACCCCTCCATCATTGCAGCCCCCCCTCCATCACTTGCAGCCCCGGTTTCATAATTTGCAGCACCCCCTCTATCATTTGCAGCCCCCCTCCATCATTGGCAGCCCCCTCCATCATTGGCAGCCCCCCTTTATCATTTGCAGCGCCCTCTCCATTATTTTCACTGCAGCACCCCCCCTCCATCAATGGCAGTGCCCCCCCATCATTTGTAGCCCCCTTTATCATTTCCAGCACCCCCTCCATCATTTTCAGCACCCTCCATCATTGCAGCCATCCCTCCATCACTGGCAGCCCCACTTTCATAATTTGCAGCACCCCCTCCATCATTGCAGCCCCCTCCATCACTGGCAGCCCACTTTCATAATTTGCAGCACCCCCTCCATCATTTGCAGTCCCTTCCATCATTTCAAGCCCCCCCATCATTGGCAGCCCCCTCCATCATTGGCAGCCCCCTTCATTATTTGCAGCATCCCCTCCATCATTGCAGCACCCCCTCCATCATTTGCAGCCCCCTCCATCATTGTCAGCACCCGCCTCCATCATTGGCAGCCCCCTTTATCATTTGCAGCACCCTCTCCATTATTTGCACTGCAGCACCCCTCCATCATTTGCAGCACCCCCCTCTATCATTGGCAGCCCCCCCATCATTTGCAGCCCCCTTTATCATTTCCAGCACCCCCTCCATCATTTGCAACCCCCTCCATCATTGGCAGCCCCGTTTTCATCATTTGCAGCCCCCTACATCATTGGCAGCCCCATTTATCATTTGCAGCACCCCCTTCATCATTTGCAGCCCCCCTCCATCATTGGCAGTCCCCTTTATCATTTGCAGCACCCCCCCCATCATTTGCAGCTCCCCTCCATCATTGGCAGCCCTGCTTTCATAATATGCAGCACCCCCTCCATCATTTTCAGCCCCCTTCTATCATTTGCAGCCCCCTTTATCTTTTCCAGCACCCCCTTCATCACTGGCAGCACCACTTTCATAATTTGCAGAACACCTTCCATCATTTGCAGCCCCCCTCCATCATTGGCAGCCCCCTCCATCATTTGTAGCCCCCCTCCATGGCAGCCCCACTTTCATAATTTGCAGCCCCCCTCCATCATTAGTAGCCCCGCATTCATCATTTGCAGCCCCCTCACCCATTTAATTAATCTTATAAAGAAAAAAAACGTTTTTCATACTTAACTCACAAGCAATCCCCAGCAGGCGCAGCTCCTCTTCTTGTCATGGTAGACACTATACCTGGAAGGAGCCCACACATTGTATCATTTTCAGCAGCAAATCAGCTAGACTGTATGGGCTGCTGAGAGGACCTGCTGGGAGCCCATACAGTCCAGCACATTCACTACTGAGACAGCTAGAATGTATGGGCAGTAGTCAGGACCTTCAAGGAGCCCATACATTTTAGCTACAACCATGTCACCTGACCAGAAGTCCAGGGAGGGCGAGGGAGAGAGTCGGAGTTGTGCAGCCATCAAAGTAAGATGGCCGTGCACAGCTCCCCTGGGGGAGTGGCCCGGGGGGGCATTTGCCTCCCTGCCACCTGGCCCAGCCCGCCCCTGAAGGTCAGTCAATTTGCCATCCACTTCTAGACTTTAGCTTCTGAGCTGGAGTGGCCGGATAAAGTCCTCATCCCGGTCTTTTGGAGGGGGCTGGCTGACCATGTGAAAGACGCTCTGGTCACTAGGGAGATTCCGGCCACACTGGAGGAGCTAATAACAGTCTCTACTCGCATCGACCTTCATTTCTCCGAATGAAGGTTGAAGCGAGTCCAGTGTCTGCAGAGGTTTCGGCTGGCTCCTAACTTCGCCAGACCTCTGGAATCTCCGGATCAGGCGTTCGAGTCCCAAAAGGCCATGGCGGTTTCTTGAGTGGGATCCAAGTCCCAGATTGCTCGTACACCCATGGTCTGTCATGTCTGCCGGCAGTCAGGACATTTTGCCACCAAGTGCCCCCAGCAGTTGGGAAAATGACCGTGTCTAGTGGCCATAGGAGGAGGCTCACTAGACACAGCGGCATTTTCTTCCAAATTGTCCTTCAAGGGGACACTCACGATAGGACTATCCGCTCATGCTGTAGAGGTTTGCGTGGATTCCGGGTCGGACGGCAATTTCATGTCTTCAGCCTTAACCCAATGGCACGCAATACCTCTGGTGATGATCACCAAGCCAGTGACCGTCCGAGTGGTGAATGGGTCGACGACACTGCCCTCACAGATTACACACCAGATCATCCCACTTCTCACCATGTCTCCAGGCCATCAGGAGATAATTTCCCTATTAGTCATACCTGAGGGTATTGATGAAGTTTTATTAGGGGTACCTTGGTTACGCTACCATTCTCCTCATATTGAGTGGTCCTCTTGGAGAATATTGGGATGGAGTGAGTTGTGTGAGGGTAGATGTCAGGGGGAGTGTGCTCAGGTGACTTCTACAGTAGTGCCCGCAGATCTATCCTCTCTCCCCAAACACTATTGGTCATATGCGGACGTATTCTCCAAGAGAACTGCATAGAACTTTCGGCCATACCGCACCTATGACTGTCATATTGATCTCTTGCCTGGTGCTGAGCCTCCCCGGGGTTGAGTCTATCCATTATATCTCCCGGAGACAAAGGCAACATCTCAGTACATCAAGGAGAATCTGGCAAGATGATTCATTAGGAAGTCAGTGTCACCTGCAGGGGCTGGGTTCTTCTTCGTGGAGTTACGTCCATGCATAGACTACAGGGGTCTCAATGCTATAACCGTCAAAAATAAATACTCTCTGCCTCTTATCTCCGAACTCTTTGATAGGTTGTGGGGAGCAAGGGTATTTACAAAATTAGATCTGCGGGGCACCTATACACCATGTTCCAAATTATTATGCAAATTATATCTTTCTCTGATTTTCCTAAGTGGTCGGTGCAAATGACAGTCAGTCTAATAAAAGTCATAACCCGTTAGAGTATACATCGAATTTTATTGAAGAAACCTCCCAATGATAACAGTATAATCTCCAAATGTCAGTATTCCGGGTTTTCTAGGTAACTTTGTCAATGATTTTGCCCTTTGTTAAAATGGAGTTTGCTGTTTTCTGTGCCCTACTTCCTGTTCGTTTGTTTAAAACCCGGCTCAGGTGCTGGCTTCACTGCTGGAATATTCTGCTTCCGTTTCCCTGCAACCCAGCTGCTTTGTTCCTCACAGATCTTTTGTGTATTTACCAGGAAAGTGCATAACCTTATCTTCAGGTGTTTCTCAGCCACAGCAGTTTCTACCCATGGCTCTGGACATTCTCTGCATACGTAAGTTGCACATACTGTGTTATCACTAAACTGTTGACTTGGGAATTTAACCCTTGGTTCACTCCATCTGATAAGAACTGTGTTTCTGAACTGTTGCTGTTTAACCCTTCGTGCATTACCTCTGGTGAGAGCTGTTGGAACTGTTACTGGAACCTTACTGACATATGAACTTGTTGTTGGACTTCACTGAATTAAGCCACAACTGAGATTAACTTGTTCCTGGACCTCCCTGTGTTTTCTGCATACCTGGATCTGACTCTTCACACACCAGCAGTGTGTAAATCCAGCCACGTTACCTGTGCATCAGACTTACCTTGTGGTCACATTTGTGTGAGGACTCCGTCGTAAGAACTTTACCACCCTCGCTATAGAGGTTCAAGGACTTATATATCCGGATTCATATAACTGGACTTGTGTATATATATATGGACTCATTGCATGTCACTACGGGTTGTTTGAATATTATTTTTGGGTGTTTTGCTGTTTCACAAATACATTATTTGCATTCAAAGAAACCCGTCTCTGATTGTTCATTGCCCCACGCTATCAGAATCCTCGAGTTCCTACAATAGTATTACAGGATATTCCAGCCTAAAAAAGAGGATTCTGCTGGGGCAATGACGGAGACACGGGCAGACAAATTGTTCACCATAGTTAACTCCTTGCAGCAGGAGGTGGCGGCTGCACACAATCAGATTAGAGACTTGGAGTCTCGGGTTAACCACAATGCACAGGGGTTTGGTCAGGCTCTCCAAGATCTACGTTCTAGGTTAGGAGTCCTGGAGGCCTTACCTACTGAGCCTACCTCATCCACCAGTATGCCCAAATTGCCTCCATTCCGTTTTAATGGTGACCGAAGTCAATTCCGTGGGTTTGTTAATCAATGTATATTATTTTTTTATGTACATGCCTCCTACTACCGGTCTGATAGATCTAAGGTTCTATGTATTATTATGTTGTTGACATCACGTGCACTGGCTTGGGCAAATCCTATGGTTGAAAGTCATGATACCCGTCTAAATAATTTGGACAATTTTCTGGCAGCCATGGCGCAAATGTTCGACGATCCCAACCGCCGTGCTACCGCTGAATCTGCCTTGCTTTCCTTACGCCAGGGGAAACGGTCAGTCATAGAATATGTTACTGAATTTAAAAGGTTAGTGGTGGACACCCAGTGGGAAAACAATGCTTTATTACCAATCTTTAGAAAAGGTTTGTCAAATGCAATCAAGGATGAGCTAGCTCGTTCAGAGTCTCCACAGGAGTTTGAATTGTTTATACAGCACTGTGTACGTATTGATATCCGTTTAACTGAACGCAGACAAGAAAAATGGGCCGCTGTAAATCGCATTACTAATTACTCTCTTCCGTCCAGGGAAACCACAGGCAAAAACCCGCGAGAGGCTGAGGAGGTGCCTATGCAGGTGGACTCACTGCAGAGACGTGAGAATAATGAACGCCGCGAACACCGTCTCCGTGAGCGCTTATGTTTCTATTGTGGTCAATCGGACCATTTCCTCATCAATTGTCCTAAATGTCCTAGGCGACCCAACAAGGTGTTGGCGGTAGTAGGGGATTATGATAACACAGACGCTGAGTCTGAAGTTTCGGAAACCAGTCTACATCTAGATGCGGTTTTTCCCCCAATACTGATGCCGACTTCCCCTAAAGATCAAGGGGAGAAATATTCACATTGTTCTCTTCCTATACAGATTCAGTGGGAGGAACAGTGGATATCAAGTTCTGCCATGATAGACTCTGGAGCAGGTGGGAATTTCATGGATTCTTCTTTTGCAGAGGAACATGGTATAAAGACACAACTAAGAGCTTCACCAATCACTATGGAAACGGTGGATGGTTCCCCATTAGTTTCTGGACCAGTAGATCGGGAGACAGTGCCTCTGGAGTGTAAGATGGAACCAGACCATCAAGAAACACTTTCATTCATGTTAATATCTTCTCCTCATTTTCCTGTAATTTTAGGAATTCCCTGGTTACGGTCACAAAATCCAATCATCAATTGGGAAACCAAGGAGATAACCTTTCTCCCGAAGTGCAGTTCTACCATCAGTCCAACTGTGGCGGCTCCAGTTACCCAGAACTTGGAAGAGGTGATACAGGTACCTACTCTCCCTCTGATTTATCAGGAATTCTCAGACATTTGTGATAAAAGGAAGGCAGATCAACTTCCCCCACATAGACCGTATGACTGCCCCATAGAATTGCTTCCTGGAGCAGCGATTCCTTTCGGCCATGTTTACCCGTTGGCGGCTCCGGAATTAAAATCTTTACGAGAGTATATAGATGAGAATTTAGCCAAGGGGTTTATCCGACCATCTTCTTCACCAGCGGGAGCTCCAATATTCTTTGTAAAGAAGAAGGATGGTACTCTAAGACCCTGCATTGACTACCGGGAGTTAAATAAGGTAACCATTCGTAACAGGTACCCGTTGCCCCTAATTCCAGAATTGTTGGAAAGAGTTCGCCAGGCCAAAGTATTTACCAAATTAGATCTTCGTGGGGCATATAATTTACTCCGTATACGGCCCGGAGACGAATGGAAGACAGCTTTTAGATGCCGGTATGGACATTTTGAATATTTGGTGATGCCATTCGGACTCTGTAACGCTCCTGCTGCTTTTCAACATTTAGCCAACGACATTTTCAGGGATTTATTGGACCAATATGTGGTAATTTACCTTGATGACATCTTAATCTTTTCTGACTCCTTACAGGAACATCAGGAACATGTCAAGACCGTACTTAGACGTTTGAGAGATAATCATTTGTACATCAAACTCGAAAAGTGTGAGTTCCATTGTTCTGAAATTCAATTTTTGGGCTATGTTATCTCGCCTCAGGGATTGAATATGGAGTCCAGCAAGATCCAGGCAATCTTGGACTGGCCGGTACCAGGAAACATTAAGGAGGTACAACGATTCATTGGCTTTGCTAACTTTTATAGACGGTTTATCCGAAATTTTTCAGAAATTGTCCGTCCCATCACTCTCCTCAACAAGAAGGGGAAGAAGTTTGAATGGTCTTCGCAAGCTCAGGAAGCCTTTGATCGCCTGAAGGGTTGTTTTACCACGGCTCCAATATTGATGCATCCGGATCCTGCACAGCCTTTTATCGTGGAGGTGGACGCGTCTGACTGTGCATTGGGAGCTATCCTCTCACAACGTACCGGAGACAAAGGTTTGCTGCACCCGTGTGCCTTCTTCTCTCGTAGGTTATCTTCTGCAGAACTGAACTATGATGTGGCAGATAAGGAACTTTTGGCAATTATTTCTGCCTTTAAGGAATGGAGACACCATTTGCAGGGGCAACTCAGCAGGTAGTAGTACTCACGGATCATCGCAATTTGGAATTCCTTAAGTCTGCCAGGTGTCTTTCTCCTCGACAAGCTAGGTGGAGTTTGTTCTTGAACCAGTTTAATTTTATTATTTCGTACCGCCCAGGTTCACGTAATGGGAAAGCTGACGCATTATCCCGAATCCATACCGTGGATTCCGTGCCTGGGACCCCGTCGAAGACCATCTTGTCGGAGGCCAATTTCGTTGGAGTGCTCCGGAACCGGGACTTGTGGCAGGAGATCAAGCTGGCCTATGACGGTGACGTATTTCTTGCAGCTCCACCTGACAATGTGAATCTTGTCCTTCGGAATGGTGTGTGGCTTAGAGATCGATGTATTTATGTCCCAGAGGCTGTAAGACTTCGAGTTCTCAAATTGGTCCACGACTCTAAATTGGCTGGTCATAGGGGGGTACAGAAGACGCAGGAATTGTTAACTCGTTTTTTTTGGTGGCCTACCTGCTTGAAGGATGTGAATGACTATGTCCGCTCTTGTGAAGTTTGTGCCCGGTACAAGGTTCCTCGCGTTTCACCTACTGGTCTTCTTAAACCGCTACCTGTACCGTCTCGCCCTTGGGGGTCTATTTCGATGGACTTTATTGTGGAGTTACCCACCTCTGGTGGTAAAAATACTATTTTGGTGGTAGTAGATCGTTTAACGAAAGCTGCTCATTTCATTCCGTGTGCTGGTCTTCCCTCAGCTACAGAGACAGTAGATCTAGTTATCCAGAACATTTTCCGGCTGCATGGGGTACCAGATGACATCATTTCTGACCGGGGAATACAATTTACCTCTAGATTTTGGAAAGGATTTTGTTCTGCGCTCCACATTAATGTTTGCTTGTCTTCTGCATACCATCCTCAGACCAACGGGCAGACCGAACGGACAAATCAAACGTTGGAGCAATATCTACGCTGTTACGTCAGTCATTTGCAGGACGATTGGCTGAAGCTACTTCCTCTAGCGGAATTTTCGTACAACAACTCCCAAAGCAGTTCCACGAAGGTAACGCCTTTTTTTGCCAACCTGGGTTATCATCCAAGTATTTTGCCTAGGTCTCCGGTTACGATTTCGGTACCAGCGGTTGAAGACAGAGTGATGGCGTTGCAACGTAATCTTGAAGTTTTGAAGGACTCCCTAACCACAGCACAGGAGCGTTACAAGAAGTCGGCCGATAGATTCCGGAAACCAGCACCTATGTATAAGGTAGGAGACTCAGTTTGGTTGTCCACCAAGAATCTAAAATTGGGTGTTCCTTCGCAGAAACTGGGACAGAAATTCATCGGTCCATTCAAGATCACTGGGATTGTGAGCTCTGTTGCCTGTCGGTTGAAGCTACCACGGACTTTAAAGGTACACCCAGTATTTCATGTTTCCTTATTAAAACCAGTCTCTCCTAACACGTTTCAGGGACGTATCGTACCTCCCCCTCCACCAGTGTTGGTTGATGGCGAAGAACAATTCGTGGTACAGGATATTGTTAATTCGAGACTTCATAGAAACCGGCTTCAGTATCTAGTTAGATGGCAAGGTTACTCTCCTGAAAATGATTCTTGGGAACCAGTAAGTAACATCAATGCGCCTCTGAAGATTGCTCAGTTTCATCGGAGATACCCGGACAGGCCTGGTCCAGGACCGTCCGGAGGCCGTCTTTAGGGGGGGAGTAATGTCAGTATTCCGGGTTTTCTAGGTAACTTTGTCAATGATTTTGCCCTTTGTTAAAATGGAGTTTGCTGTTTTCTGTGCCCTACTTCCTGTTCGTTTGTTTAAAACCCGGCTCAGGTGCTGGCTTCACTGCTGGAATATTCTGCTTCCGTTTCCCTGCAACCCAGCTGCTTTGTTCCTCACAGATCTTTTGTGTATTTACCAGGAAAGTGCATAACCTTATCTTCAGGTGTTTCTCAGCCACAGCAGTTTCTACCCATGGCTCTGGACATTCTCTGCATACGTAAGTTGCACATACTGTG
>JARQOD010000004.1:313946909-313975178 GCA_033576555.1 Oophaga sylvatica
TTTTAGCATGAGAGATAGAATATTAAAAAAAACCAGAAAATCCTTTGTATAAATTAATATAAATTTAAATGCATTTTGCAGTGATAAATAAGTTTTTGGGACCCTTAACAACCATTAAAGATTTCGGCTCCTACAGACCAGATAGACGCTCCTAATCAACTCGTTACCTGCATTAAAGACAGCTGTCTTACATAGTCACCTTTATAAAAGACTCCTGTCCACAGACCCAATTAATCAGTCAGACTCTAAGCTCTGCAACATGAGCAAGACCAAAGAGCTTCATAAGGATGTCAGGGACAAGATCATAGACCTGCACAACGCTGGAATGGGCTACAAAACCATAAGTAAGAGGCTGGTGAGAAGGAGAACAACTGTTGATGCAATAGTAAGAAAATGGAAGAAATACAATATGACTGTCAATCGACATGATCGGGGAACCATGCAAAATCTCACCTCGTGGGGTATCCTTGATCATGAAGAAAGTGAGAGATCAGCCTAATACTACACGAGGGGAAATTTGTTAATGATGTTAAGGCAGCTGGGACCACAGTCACCAAGAAAACCATTGGTAACACATTATGCTGTAAAGGTTTAAAATCCTGCAGTGTCCGCAGGTCCCCCTGCTCAAGAAGGCCCATGTGCAGGCCCGTCTGAAGTTTGCCAATGAACACCTGGATGATTCTCTGAGTGATTGGGAGAAGGTGCTGTGGTCAGATGAGACAAAAATTGAGCTGTTTGGCGTTAACTCAACTTGACATGTTTGAAGCAAGAGAAATGCTGCCTATGAACCAAAGAACACCATCCTCACTGTAATGTATGGAGGCTGTAACATTATGTTTTTTTGGGGTGTTTCTCTGCTAAGGGCACAGGAATACTTTACCGCATCAATGGGAGAATGGATGGAGCCATGTACCATAAAAATCCTGAGTGAAAACCTCTTTACCTCCGCAAGGACATTAAAAATGGGTCGTGGCTGGTTCTTCCAGCAAACATGACCCAAACATACAGCCAAGGCAACAAAGGAGTGTCTCAAAAAGAGCACATTTAGGTCATGGAGTGGCCTAGCCAGTCTCCAGACCTTAATCCCATAGAAACTTATGGAGGGAGTTGAAGTTCCAAGTTGCCAAGTGACAGCCTCAAATCTTAATGATTTAGAGATGATCTGCAAAGAGGAGTGGAACAAAATTCCTCCTGACATGTGCGCAAACCTCATCATCAACTACAAAAAAAACATCTGACTGCTGTGCTTGCCAACAAGGGCTTTGAAATCACGTATGTCTTGTTTGCCAGAGGGATCAAATACTTATTTCTCACTACAAAATACAAATACATTTATATAACTTATATACAATGTGATTTCCTGGATTTTATTTTTGCTATTCTATCTCTCAATGTTAATATTAGCCTACCCTAAAATTATAGACTGTTCATGTATTGTCAATGGGCAAACTTACAAAATCAAGGGATTAAATAATTATTTCCTTCACTGTATGTATTATTGCATAGATATGCACTTCATATGTACTGTATATCGTATTTATAAGTTTATTTTTCAAAACAACCTGTGAATTGTTAGTAGGGTTGCTATAGCAACTATCAGGGACAATTGCAGTCTGTTGATAGAGTTAAAGAGGGAGCCATATCCTTCGTTAACCATATAAATGTCACTATTGTGATTGAAAGTGTCTTCTAGGGGCTAAAAGACCTCAATCAGTGCTGAAACCAATCGTGTCCGTTCCAGCATGGTGTCAGTTATGCTCTGAGAACAAAAGGGATTTTAGGCACATCCCCTGATAAAATGATTAACCTCTTCCTGACATAACGATTTTTCATTTTTACCTTGCCTTCCCCCAAAAGCCAAGAATTTTTTATTTGTTCTTCAATGTCACCATATGAGGGCTTGTTTTTTGCAGGACGATTTGTACTTTTGAATGACATCATCCATTTAATCATGTGATGAGCTTTAAAGTGGGGAAAAATTCTATTGCAAAAAAGCAAGATTCCACAATTAATTTTTTTGATTTTGTTATTACAAAATTCATTATCTAATGCAAAAGAAAAAACCAAAACAAAGGAAAATGAATATAGACCCTACAACAAGGAAATGAGTAAATAGTAATGGCACGTGTAAGCAACTATTTTGATCAAAAAATCATAAAAGCCACCCCACCACAGTATACCCAATGGAATGTCCTAACCTGTCTACTATTAAAATATTACCATTTGTCATACGATGTCAATGTGGATAAGGGCAGAGCCCGAATGAGACATCCATTCATGGGAAGCTATGCAGATGGAATAGTTATCTGATAAAGGTGGACCACAGCCCTTGTTTGTAGAGTGTACAAAAATTTACAGTAAAATAAAAAAAAACAGTCAGAATAAGCTGGGATTCATGCAAAATTTAAGAGGATGTTCATACTGTGGATGTTTCACAGACAAAACCCAGGAAAAAAAAAACAAAAACCAAAATTAACATTTAGACCTTACAACAAGTAAATGCGTAAATAGTAATGATTAGTGTTGAGCATTCCGATCCGCAAGTATCGGGTATCGGCCGATATTCGCGTTATCGGAATTCCGATACTTAATTCCGATACTTTTTCCATATCGTATACCGGAATCGGAAGTTCCCATAATTCTTTGAGAGGCAATGTGATTTTAGTCAGCCAATGAGGAATCCTACGAAGTGTGGGCACATCCTGTAATGCTGCGGTCATCTTAACTAATGGCATGGCTGTGATTGGCTGCTGAAATGATGTCAGAATGCACTATAAAAGGCGCCGCCCGCCATTTTAGCGTCACTGTGCTGTGAACTCAGTAAGGGACAGAACGCTACTCTGCTCACTCTGAGGGACAGTTAGATATTGCGATTTTGTGTACTACTGTGCTTGAGGCAGGCTAGTTTACCACCGCTGTGTAAAGCTTCATTTTGCCAGTGTTGTTTTAACAGCTCTGTGCAAGGTGTGTGTGTGTGACAGTGCAGGTGACGCTGCAGTTTGCTCTGCATCCACCGCTGTTTGTAGGCATCTGCACGTGTCACTGACTCTTTTTTTTTTTTTTATTTAGTGGAATTGGTGCAGCTCCATTATATTAGAAAAAAATCAAATCTATTAGTGTGACGCGCTTCCATCCGTATACAATACATTGGTTTTCAAACACTATAGAACTACACAAAGGAGCTTTTCACAGATAGTGAATAGTTGTGTTTCAGTGTTCACTGCAGTCTGTGAGGTTTTGATTTTTTGAGTGCAGATCACGCTCCAGTTAGTTCTTCAACCACTGCCGGTTGTAGTCTGCTGAGCGTGTGTCACTGCCTCATCCTTCACATTTTTCTCTAATTGGTGCTGCTCCATTTTAGTGGAAAAAATCTAATCTATTAGTGTGACGCGCTTCCATCCGTATACAATACATTGGTTGCAAACACTAATAGAACTACACAAAGGAGCTTTTCACAGATAGTGAATAGTTGTGTTTCAGTGTTCACTGCAGTCTGGAGGTTTTGATTTTTTGAGTGCAGATCACGCTCCAGTTAGTTCTTCAACCACTGCCGGTTGTAGTCTGCTGAGCGTGTGTCACTGCCTCATCCTTCACATTTTTTCTCTAATTGGTGCTGCTCCATTTTAGTGGAAAAAAATCTAATCTATTAGTGTGACGCGCTTCCATCCGTATACAATACATTGGTTGCAAACACTATAGAACTACACAAAGGAGCTTTTCACAGATAGTGAATAGTTGTGTTTCAGTGTTCACTGCAGTCTGTGAGGTTTTGATTTTTTGAGTGCAGATCACGCTCCAGTTAGTTCTTCAAACCACTGCCGGTTGTAGTCTGCTGAGCGTGTGTCATGCCTCATCCTTCACATTTTTCTCTAATTGGTGCTGCTTCCATTTTAGTGGAAAAAAATCTAATCTATTAGTGTGACGCGCTTCCATCCGTATACAATACATTGGTTGCAAACACTATAGAAGTACACAAAGAGCTTTTCACAGATAGTGAATAGTTGTGTTCAGTGTTCACTGTAGTCTGTGAGCTTTTCATTTTGTGAGTGCAGATTACGCTCCAGTTTGTACTTCAACCACTGCCGGTTGTAGTCTGCTGAGCGTGTGTCACTGCCTCATCCTTCACATTTTTCTCTAATTGGTGCTGCTCCATTTTAGTGGAAAAAAATCTAATCTATTAGTGTGACGCGCTTCCATCCGTATACAATACATTGGTTGCAAACACTATAGAAGTACACAAAGGAGCTTTTCACAGATAGTGAATAGTTGTGTTTCAGTGTTCACTGTAGTCTGTGAGCTTTTCATTTTGTGAGTGCAGATTACGCTCCAGTTTGTACTTCAACCACTGCCGGTTGTAGTCTGCTGAGCGTGTGTCACTGCCTCATCCTTCACATTTTTCTCTAATTGGTGCTGCTTCCATTTTAGTGGAAAAAAATCTAATCTATTAGTGTGACGCGCTTCCATCCGTATACAATACATTGGTTGCAAACACTATAGAACTACACAAAGGAGCTTTTCACAGATAGTGAATAGTTGTGTTTCAGTGTTCACTGTAGTCTGTGAGCTTTTCATTTTGTGAGTGCAGATTACGCTCCAGTTTGTACTTCAACCACTGCCGGTTGTAGTCTGCTGAGCGTGTGTCACTGTCTCATCCTTCACATTTTTCTCTAATTGGTGCTGCTCCATTTTAGTGGAAAAAAATCTAATCTATTAGTGTGACGCGCTTCCATCCGTATACAATACATTGGTTGCAAACACTATAGAACTACACAAAGGGGCCTTTCACAGATACTGAACAGTTGTCTGCAGGGTTCACTGTAGTCTGTGAGAATAACCACACTTAGGCCTTAACTTTTCTGACTTTCTTTATCAATCTACCAAGATGAAGAAGTCAGTGAGTAAGGCACGTGGTCGTGGTCGAGGCCGGGATTTGCAGCAGGGAGAGGACGTGGGGATTCTGTGGCTGCTGCCGCACCCAGTGACACAGCATCCACCAGTTTTCCCCGTGAGCGTTCCTTTATGCGCACTTTTGTAGGAGCTCAGCGTACCCCCTGCTGCGTGAAGAACAAATTGAAGCCGTTGTTGGTTGGATGGCAGCCAATGCATCGACTTCAATAGCTTCCACCTCCTCTCAGGACCACAGCACTGTTGAACAACCATCAGTCTCTTCACCGCCTGCCAAATTGCCCAGGCAGTCAGAGAGCTCTGTACAGGAGCCAGCTGAGTCTCTGCTTCTGTTCTCAGAATCTGTTGGCTTGGAAACAGGGGCCCAGCCAAGCAGCATTCTGGAATGTGAAGAAGAGGCAGTATGCAGTGATGCGCAACAGCTGTGTCTCTCTGAATCTGAAGAGGCGGGTGAGCCAGTGCCGATGGTCAGCACACCGCAGAACGCATCTGATGATGATGAGACTCAGTTGCCAGTTTCTGTTGAGCATGGTGCTGGCCAGACCACCCAACAACAGCAGGTGTTGGAAGAGGGTAGTGGTGGAGATGATGAGGTCCAAGACCCAACATGGCGTGAGGAACAGGAAGGTGGTGGGAGCAGCTCTGAGGAAGAGATTGCACCAACGGTCCAAACAGTAGGGAGAGGTAGGCTGCAGACTCGCTTGCCTGTAGCCTCCAGTTTGGCACCCGTTCGGAGCAGTTCTCTTACAACAGCCAAACCGGGCGCTCCCAGGACTTGCTCTGCGTGGTCCTTTTTTGATACAGTTGCAGATGATATTTGCTATGTCAAATGCAAGCTGTGTAATCAAAAAATTAAAAGAGGTAAAAGTGTCAGTAACCTTAATACAACAAATATGTGGAAACATGTGCGGTCAAAGCACTTTGTTGAGTTACAAAGACACACTGGAGATGTAGGCCAACCTACAGCAGCACCTACATCTTCAGCTCCTGTTGGAGCCTCTTCCTCCAGTTCACACACAGCTGGTAAGGCTCCTCAAAGGATCGCCATGGAAGAACCTCTGTCACTGTTGTCCAGAGACACAGTGTTATTCCACCCACAGGTGCAAGTTCCCTGTCATCCTCACACACCCAGGCCACAAAACAGCCATCGGTAGCACAGGCATGGGATAAAAGACGGCCATACTCGGCAACCATCCACGAGCACAGGCTCTGAATGCTGTCATTGCAAAACTCCTGTCCCTTGAAATGCTGTCATTCAGGCTGGTGGAGACTGACAGTTTCCGTGAATTAATGGCATTGGCAGTCCCACAATACAATGTGCCCAGCCGATTTTATTTCAGCAGGCAAGCCGTCCCTGGTCTGCAAAAGCATGTTGAGGCAAAAATTAAACATGCGCTACTAAACGCCGTCAGTAGCAAGGTCCACCTGACCACCGATGCGTGGACCAGTACCCATGGCCAGGGACGATACCTTTCACTCACTGCCCATTGGGTGAATGTTGTGGAGCCGGGTACAGATCTTGCGAGTGGCGCTGTACGTGTTCTGCCAACTCCAAGGATTGCCGGAATCAAGTCTGTCCACATTGACTCCTCCTCCTACTCCAGTTCCTCAGAATCATCGCTGCAGGAGCCGTCACGGTCTACCTCCACATGGACCCGTGGACGCTTACCTGATGCGACCGATATGAGCACAGCCGTGGCCAAACGGCAACAGGCCGTTCTGAAATTAATTCCCATGGGGAATCGAAGCCACACAGCGCAGGAGGTCTGGAATGCCATCAAGCAGGAGAGCGACGTGTGGTTTTTGCCAGCGAATCTCCAGCCAGGTTTGGTAGTGTGTGACAATGGCCGAAATCTGGTGGCAGCTCTGGGCCTTGGCAACCTCACTCACATACCATGTCTGGCACATGTGCTCAACTTGGTCGTGCAGAGTTTTTTGAGGGACTATCCGGATCTTGATGCACTGCTGCACAAGGTCCGCCTAGAGTGCGCTCACTTGCGACGTTCCAGCATGGCCAGATCGCGCATTGCAGCTCTGCAACGCAGATTGCGCCTTCCTGAACATCGCATCATATGTGACGTATCCACCAGGTGGAATTCAACGTTACATATGTTGGAGCGGTTGTGTGAGCAGCAGCCAGCAGTTATGGAGTATCAGCTGCATCAGGCGCAATCAACACGCAATTTGCGCCGTCCACACTTCACCATTAATGAGTGGGCCACTATGAAGGACATGTGCCACGTTTTGCGTGCGTTTGATGAGTCAACGCGGATGGCGAGTGCAGATGATGCACTAGTCAGCCTGACTGTCCCCCTTATCTGCCTGCTTCAAAAAACACTGCAAGCAATAAGGGATGAGGTTTTGGAAGAGGTGGAGGATGAGGAGTCACAAATTCCATCACCTTCTGGAAAGTCAGCGCAACGTGGTTCCTCACAAAGGGCTGGGCAGGGCTCACTTTGTGAGGAGGATGAGGAGGAGGAGTCAATGGAGGAGGAAGACATCGCTCCAGAGGGAGGTACACAACGCTCTAGTCAGTATGTAGAGCGAGGGTGGGGTGATGCAGAGCAGGCAGAGATAACGCCTCTTGCAGAGGACAGCGTTTCTTTGCCAGTTGGGAGTCTGCAGCACATGGTTGATTTCATGCTGCAGTGCCTAAGAAACGACCGCCGCATCGCCCACATTCTCACGACGTCTGATTATTGGGTGTACACCCTCCTAGACCCTCGCTACCGGGACAACGTCAAAAGCCTCATCACACCGTTGAACCGGGAGCGTAAAATGCGGGAGTACCAAGACACACTGGTGCAATCCCTAATGTTCTACCTTACTGCCGAGAGCACTGCTGCTGCTACTGCTTTACAAAGCAGCTCTGTGCGTCGAGGCAGTGTAGAGAGCTCTGCAACAAGAGGGAGCACACGCAGTGCCTCTGCACAGGGAAAGACCAGTATGTTCAAAATGTGGCAAAGTTTTGTGGCAGCGCCACAAATGTCTACACCATCCGAGAGGGCTCCAGTCAGCGGGAGGCAACGTATCCGTCAGATGGTGACAGACTACTTGGCTTTGCCTCTCAGTGTACTCCCAGATGGCTCTTCCCCATTCAAGTTTTGGGTCTCTAAGCTGGATACATGGCCAGAGCTTAGCCAGTATGCATTGGAGGTGCTGGCTTGCCCTGCTGCCAGTGTATTATCGGAGCGCGTCTTTAGTGCTGCAGGTGGTGTACTAACAGACCGTCGCATGCGACTATCCTCCGATAATGTAGACCGGCTTACTTTTCTGAAAATGAACAAGGCATGGATCTCGCCAGAATTTCTCTGTCCGTTTTCAGATTAAATAACTGGTTCGCAACGTTATCCATGTCTCCTGTTATGTTCATCTTTCTACCACCTGAACTCTACTCCCTGGGCTCCAACACTGCCAGTTGCTGCTCAGAAGTGTCGTGTCCACAGAACAAAACACAAGCTCTACTGTTAGTGGGGTTCAGTAACGCCAGCTGTTCCCTGCTGTGTCAACGGCAAGAAGTGTCCTGTTCCCGACACATGGACAGAAAAACACATGACCAACATGCTCCAAATAGGGAAGAGCCGTCACCCTGCTTGTTATGCTGAAAACATGAAATTGTGAAGTTTTGCAGGCCTAGAATGATAAATTTTTAAGAAAAATATGGACAAATAATAATTTGTCATCACAGCGCATATCTGCACATGTCTATTAGAAATGGTACAAAAAATAAAACATAGTCTACTCTTCACATTTTTAAATTAATGCATAAAAGTACATTTCAGACTTATGAATTAATGCTTTTAAAGGAACTTTATCTGTACCTGTAAGATAATGCACTCAATGGATGTACGAATCATTACATCCTCATCATCATCATGACGAGTTTTATTTATGACAGACATTATAAAATACACATACTGATGCCAACTGTAACTTCAAACACCATATATGAAATGGCCAGCATGTAAACATGGTAATAATGTCCAATAATAAATTATTACATCTAGAAAGTGCATCATGCATACTGACAATAGGTACTTATACCTGCAAGTGCTGTTGAAACAACCACAAGAGATATAAATTAATACTGGTATATAGGTATCACAGTGCATAGTTACTCATGGACAATGTTGATGTAATACTGTATCTCAATTAAGTCAGCGTCAACCATTAGGCTTGTTAGTCTTGTACATTGTTAAAGAGGGAACGTAATTTTTTGGTTTGTCATAGGTGTAGTATTACACATTAAATTATTACTGCTGTATTTTTTTTGGCGTCCCTAGTGCGCAATAACGCAGCCTAACCTCACATTTGATAGTCAGCTAATTGCCACACGCTACCCTACCCTACGCGTGACAGTAGGAAGGTAGTGTTGACGGATAAAGCTTTGCGCAAACAGACATTCTTTTACCCTCTTCAACACTCTACAAGCAAAAAATGCATGATTTCAGCCGCAGACTTTATTGACGTACAGTATAACATCGGCATTACCCATCAGAGGCTGTCCACTGTGTGATACAGACATAGAATATACCTTTGCTATCCGTAGCCTTTGTTTCACCTACACTTGCAGGCACACACTTAAATTGTGACAAACAATGCCTAATGTTTTTTTAAATGGTTATTTTTTATTGTACATTATTGTGTCATCAATCACATTGATGAGTCCATGCTGGACATGTCATACATGCTATAGAAAGTTACGATTTTATGAACTTAAATAATTAAATTGTCTGTGACTGTCACATAAATTTGCGATGATGATGATGAGTGACTATTACAAAATCCATTGTCTTCACTATGTTATAGTTTAACATTGCGTTCCTTAAGCATTATTCATAAAAAAAAAAATGTACTTTTTTTCTTAAATTTACAACACTATATTTTGTTACCAATTTTTTGGGTGTTGTGTTGTTCCATTTATTTTTGGCATGTGCATATATGCGTTTAGATTTGTATTTTCTTTATTTTTCCTTCTTGAAATTAGAAAACATGTGTATCTTTGTACCGTGTTAGCCAGTAGATAGAAAAATATTTAGACTTCAGAGTCAGCAGTGGTTCATACCTTTTTATGGATAACTGAAAAGATGGAAACAAATTGCAAGCTTTCAAGGCTACTCACGTCTCTTCATCAGGGAAAGACTAACTAAAAAAATTAAGCATCACATATTTCTATACACAACAGGACACAGGAATATTGCAATAGGTAAGACAAGTAAGTGACGTGTATCAGAACTGTCATTATCTCACAGGGATGAACATAAATATTCAAACAGTTCCTAGATAAGGATAGAAAGTTTGATTGCCCTCTCATTGGCGTATTTTTTGGGGTTTTCATGACCCTGGAAGGGCATAGACGCAGATTCCTTAATTGATATAGAATGACATAAATCCATGTGATCTATTCATTCCATCACTAACAGTGTCAAAGGTCATGATGAGCTTATATTCTGAAACCTTTGTACGTTTCTCATATTTGAAGTTATATTTTAATAACAGTAATTCCATATCCATGATGCTATGACCGGGCGGGCATACAAAAGTCTTTTGCCACAGCTAAATTCATTAATTTATCTGTGATTGTGTGGCGCTGATAATTCATCGTTGTTCTCCTTTTTGTTGCCGGTCTCCCCTCACTTGTCCCTCCCTCACTTGTCTTAGCTATTCCTGTGTCCTGTTGTGTGTAGAAATATGTGATTCTTCATTTTTGGCTTTACTCTTAGCCTGATGAAGACACCTGAGTAGTCTCGAAAGCTTTGAATTTGTTACCATATTTTCAGTTAGCCATTAAACGTTATCAACCACAGAGGACTGTCAAGTATAAATATTTTTCTATTCTTGTAATTGAAATTTATCATTTTATTGTTGTAGTAAAACTTCATTTATTCTTGTTTGAAGTACATACATTTGCAATGGCCACGTAACAAGGCAATAACTCAATATTTTATGCCTACACCCTCCTTGACCCTGGGCTCCAACACCGCCAGTTGTTGCTTGGAAGTGCTGTTAGCACAGTTAACACTTGCTCCTGTGTTACTGGGGTTCAGTAATGTCAGCTGTTCCCCTGCTGTGTGAACGGCAAATAGTCCTGCTGCCTCCACCATGTTCTGTTCTCATCCCTGGGTTACAACACCGCCAGTTGTTTCTCGGAAGTGCTGTTAGCACAGTCTACACTTGCTCCTGTGTTACTGGGGTTCAGTAATGTCAGCTGTTCCCCTGCTGTGTGAACGGCAAAAAGTCCTGCTGCCTCCACCATGTTCTCTTCTCATCCCTGGGTTACAACACCGCCAGTTGTTTCTCGGAAGTGCTGTTAGCACAGTCTACACTTGCTCCTGTGTTACTGGGGTTCAGTAATGTCAGCTGTTCCCCTGCTGTGTGAACGGCAAAAAGTCCTGCTGCCTCCACCATGTTCTCTTCTCATCCCTGGGTTACAACACCGCCAGTTGTTTCTCGGAAGTGCTGTTAGCACAGTCTACACTTGCTCCTGTGTTACTGGGGTTCAGTAATGTCAGCTGTTCCCCTGCTGTGTGAACGGCAAATAGTCCTGCTGCCTCCACCATGTTCTGTTCTCATCCCTGGGTTACAACACCGCCAGTTGTTTCTCGGAAGTGCTGTTAGCACAGTCTACACTTGCTCCTGTGTTACTGGGGTTCAGTAATGTCAGCTGTTCCCCTGCTGTGTGAACGGCAAATAGTCCTGCTGCCTCCACCATGTTCTGTTCTCATCCCTGGGTTACAACACCGCCAGTTGTTTCTCGGAAGTGCTGTTAGCACAGTCTACACTTGCTCCTGTGTTACTGGGGTTCAGTAATGTCAGCTGTTCCCCTGCTGTGTGAACGGCAAAAAGTCCTGCTGCCTCCACCATGTTCTCTTCTCATCCCTGGGTTACAACACCGCCAGTTGTTTCTCGGAAGTGCTGTTAGCACAGTTAACACTTGCTCCTGTGTTACTGGGGTTCAGTAATGTCAGCTGTTCCCCTGCTGTGTGAACGGCAAATAGTCCTGCTGCCTCCACCATGTTCTGTTCTCATCCCTGGGTTACAACACCGCCAGTTGTTTCTCGGAAGTGCTGTTAGCACAGTCTACACTTGCTCCTGTGTTACTGGGGTTCAGTAATGTCAGCTGTTCCCCTGCTGTGTGAACGGCAAAAAGTCCTGCTGCCTCCACCATGTTCTCTTCTCATCCCTGGGTTACAACACCGCCAGTTGTTTCTCGGAAGTGCTGTTAGCACAGTCTACACTTGCTCCTGTTTTTACTGGGGTTCAGTAATGTCAGCTGTTCCCCTGCTGTGTGAACGGCAAAAAGTCCTGCTGCCTCCACCATGTTCTCTTCTCATCCCTGGGTTACAACACCGCCAGTTGTTTCTCGGAAGTGCTGTTAGCACAGTTAACACTTGCTCCTGTGTTACTGGGGTTCAGTAATGTCAGCTGTTCCCCTGCTGTGTGAACGGCAAATAGTCCTGCTGCCTCCACCATGTTCTGTTCTCATCCCTGGGTTACAACACCGCCAGTTGTTTCTCGGAAGTGCTGTTAGCACAGTCTACACTTGCTCCTGTGTTACTGGGGTTCAGTAATGTCAGCTGTTCCCCTGCTGTGTGAACGGCAAATAGTCCTGCTGCCTCCACCATGTTCTGTTCTCATCCTGGGTTACAACACCGCCAGTTGTTTCTCGGAAGTGCTGTTAGCACAGTCTACACTTGCTCCTGTGTTACTGGGGTTCAGTAATGTCAGCTGTTCCCCTGCTGTGTGAACGGCAAAAAGTCCTGCTGCCTCCACCATGTTCTCTTCTCATCCCTGGGTTACAACACCGCCAGTTGTTTCTCGGAAGTGCTGTTAGCACAGTTAACACTTGCTCCTGTGTTACTGGGGTTCAGTAATGTCAGCTGTTCCCCTGCTGTGTGAACGGCAAATAGTCCTGCTGCCTCCACCATGTTCTGTTCTCATCCCTGGGTTACAACACCGCCAGTTGTTTCTCGGAAGTGCTGTTAGCACAGTCTACACTTGCTCCTGTGTTACTGGGGTTCAGTAATGTCAGCTGTTCCCCTGCTGTGTGAACGGCAAAAAGTCCTGCTGCCTCCACCATGTTCTCTTCTCATCCCTGGGTTACAACACCGCCAGTTGTTTCTCGGAAGTGCTGTTAGCACAGTCTACACTTGCTCCTGTGTTACTGGGGTTCAGTAATGTCAGCTGTTCCCCTGCTGTGTGAACGGCAAAAAGTCCTGCTGCCTCCACCATGTTCTCTTCTCATCCCTGGGTTACAACACGCCAGTTGTTTCTCGGAAGTGCTGTTAGCACAGTCTACACTTGCTCCTGTGTTACTGGGGTTCAGTAATGTCAGCTGTTCCCCTGCTGTGTGAACGGCAAAAAGTCCTGCTGCCTCCACCATGTTCTCTTCTCATCC
Source organism: Oophaga sylvatica (assembly GCA_033576555.1). Taxonomy (NCBI): domain Eukaryota; kingdom Metazoa; phylum Chordata; class Amphibia; order Anura; family Dendrobatidae; genus Oophaga; species Oophaga sylvatica. The sequence goes on from JARQOD010000004.1 coordinate 313,960,213, forward strand.
CTGGGTTACAACACCGCCAGTTGTTTCTCGGAAGTGCTGTTAGCACAGTTACACTTGCTCCTGTGTTACTGGGGTTCAGTAATGTCAGCTGTTCCCCTGCTGTGTGAACGGCAAATAGTCCTGCTGCCTCCACCATGTTCTGTTCTCATCCCTGGGTTACAACACCGCCAGTTGTTTCTCGGAAGTGCTGTTAGCACAGTCTACACTTGCTCCTGTGTTACTGGGGTTCAGTAATGTCAGCTGTTCCCCTGCTGTGTGAACGGCAAAAAGTCCTGCTGCCTCCACCATGTTCTCTTCTCATCCCTGGGTTACAACACCGCCAGTTGTTTCTCGGAAGTGCTGTTAGCACAGTCTACACTTGCTCCTGTGTTACTGGGGTTCAGTAATGTCAGCTGTTCCCCTGCTGTGTGAACGGCAAAAAGTCCTGCTGCCTCCACCATGTTCTGTTCTCATCCCTGGGTTACAACACCGCCAGTTGTTTCTCGGAAGTGCTGTTAGCACAGTCTACACTTGCTCCTGTGTTACTGGGGTTCAGTAATGTCAGCTGTTCCCCTGCTGTGTGAACGGCAAAAAGTCCTGCTGCCTCCACCATGTTCTCTTCTCATCCCTGGGTTACAACACCGCCAGTTGTTTCTCGGAAGTGCTGTTAGCACAGTCTACACTTGCTCCTGTGTTACTGGGGTTCAGTAATGTCAGCTGTTCCCCTGCTGTGTGAACGGCAAAAAGTCCTGCTGCCTCCACCATGTTCTCTTCTCATCCCTGGGTTACAACACCGCCAGTTGTTTCTCGGAAGTGCTGTTAGCACAGTTAACACTTGCTCCTGTGTTACTGGGGTTCAGTAATGTCAGCTGTTCCCCTGCTGTGTGAACGGCAAATAGTCCTGCTGCCTCCACCATGTTCTGTTCTCATCCCTGGGTTACAACACCGCCAGTTGTTTCTCGGAAGTGCTGTTAGCACAGTTAACACTTGCTCCTGTGTTACTGGGGTTCAGTAATGTCAGCTGTTCCCCTGCTGTGTGAACGGCAAAAAGTCCTGCTGCCTCCACCATGTTCTGTTCTCATCCCTGGGTTACAACACCGCCAGTTGTTTCTCGGAAGTGCTGTTAGCACAGTCTACACTTGCTCCTGTGTTACTGGGGTTCAGTAATGTCAGCTGTTCCCCTGCTGTGTGAACAGCAAACAGTCCTGCTGCCTCAACTTTAATTTCCATGGGTACTTCTGCTACCCATCCGGGTTCCAGTACCGTCAGCTGGTTCTCCGCAGTGCCTTTGGCGTAGGTGCCTCCATGTCGGTATCGGGTTCCAGTCACTTTCTGCTGTCGGTCCTTGGTGTGCTACTGTGGCACCAGGTACCTCCGCTTGTGGTAACGTGGTCCAGTACTCACTTCTCGGTTCCTGGGTCATATTCTGCTGACCCTGCTGGTACACAGAAAACAGTCCAGCTGGTCCTTTACTTTCATGGTGTACCTTCTGCTACTCATCCGGGTTCCAGTACCGTCAGCTGGTCTCCGCAGTGCCTTTGGCCGTAGGTGCCTCCATGTCGGTATCCGAGTTCCAGCAACGTCTGCTGGTCCTTGGTAGTGCTTTGGAGCACAGGTACCTCCTGCTTAGTAACCGTGTCCCAGTAACGTCAGCTGGTCCTCGGTTGTGCCATTGGCTCTTTTCCTTCTGCTGACCCTCCGGGTTCCAGCACAGTCAGCTGGTCCTCGTTACTTTCATTGGCTCTTGTACCTTCTGCTACTCATCCGGGTTCCAGTACCGTCAGCTGGTTCTCCGCAGTGCCTTTGGCCTAGGTGCCTCCATGTCGGTATCCGAGTTCCAGCAACGTCTGCTGGTCCTTGGTAGTGCTTTGGAGCACAGGTACCTCCTGCTTAGTAACCGTGTCCCAGTAACGTCAGCTGGTCCTCGGTTGTGCCATTGGCTCTTTTCCTTCTGCTGACCCTCCGGGTTCCAGCACAGTCAGCTGGTCCTCGTTACTTCCATTGGCTTTTGTACCATCACCAACAGGACAAAGAAGGTTAGAGCAAACTACAAGATACAGAACAAGAGACAGAAGAACAATAAGCAGAAGATCAAAAAGCAGAAGAACATTAAGTATAAGACCAAAATGAAGAGCAAAATATATGCTCTAAATTCTAAGCAGAAGAAGACTAAGCAGTGTATGGGGGTGAGTCCGTTCCTCCTCGTGGTGCCCCTGGAAAATGCCTGATGCTGCTGCAGGCTAAACTGAACGCGGACAAATACTGTTGTAATTAAAATCTTTTGTGACAGCAAGAACGGAAGGATGAAAATTCAGAGTTTTACAGATTACAAGTACAGGAATGTCTGTCACAAATAAGAATATGATGAAAAGGATGAATAGGAAGAAGATGAAGAAGTAGAATATGAAGAATAATAACTGTTTAATAAGAACAATATAAGTAATGTTAACAAAAAGATGAATAGCAAGAAGTTTTAGAAGATTAAGAAGGTGAAGATGAAGAATAATTTGATGAGAAAGATGATGCTGCTGAAAATTATGAAGGAGAAAGTGTGTGAAAAGTTAAAAAGGTGAAGACCATGGAAGTTGTGAAACAGACATATTTGACAAAATAGAAAAAAGGTTAACAACATTGTCAATTTGTTCGTCAATCCGAACGTATTTCCTAAAAAAAAATAAATAATGCTATTCCATTGGATTGGGTCAAACATCTATGCCTTTAATGTCTCCTCAACCTCCCCCAATACATTCTACATTACTCTTTCTTGTTTTCCTTCATGTACAATTAACCAACAAGGCAAGAATGGTTTTTTTTTAATTTCGATATTTTGTTCCCATAGACTTACATGGGACTTCCGGTATCGGTATCGGGTATCGCCGATATTTTAGTGATATCGGCGATACCATTACGATTCCGATACTTTAGGATATCGGAAAGTATCGCTCAACTCTAGTAATGATACATATAAATAACAGAGTACTTAGTTAAGGCTATTTTGATTAAAAAAGCATAAAAGTCATCCCACCACTTCACAGTGTCCCCAATGGTATAGTTCTAACCTGTCTAATATTAAAATCTTACCATGCGTCATGTAACATCAATGCAAATAAGGGTAGAGCAGGATAGAGCCCTGATAAGGCACCTATCCATGGGAAACTATGTAGACTTAATAGTTAGCTCAGAAAGGAGGGCCAAGTCCTGTGGTTGCATGGGGGCTTGCTTTGAGGGCATATGAGAGCTTGTTTATTCAGGACCAGTTGTACTTTTGAATGATATCATCCATTTTATCACGTGATGAACTTTAAAGTGGGATAAAAATTCTAAGTTTGTCAAAATTGCTAAAAAAGCACAATTCTACAATTGATTTTTTTGGTTTTGTTTCTACAGCATTCAAAATACGGTAAAAAAATGACCTTGCAGTATAATTCTCCAGGTCAGTCCAATTATGGTGACACCAAATATGCATAGTTTTTTTCTTATTTAAATGGTAAAAATTAACTCGGAAATTCATGCAACAATATAATTTTGCTTGTGTCACCATTTTCAGATTTCTGTAGCATTTTCAGTTGGTGGGGCCCAATCAAGGCTTGTTTTTTTTATTGCGTCTTATTGCATATTTTGATGTCTTGTGGTGGCCGAAAAACTACAATTTTTGTACCTTGACTTTTGTCAGATCTATCAAAATCAGAATTTTTATGGACATATCGATACCCAATATGCCTATTTTTTAATTTTTATTTTTGATGCGGAAAAAAGGTGGGTTATTTGAACTTTTATAGATTTTTATTTTTTCATATTTTTAAAACTTTTTTAATCTTTTATTTTTATTTTGTAGAGGACTTAAACTTGTGATCGTTTGATTACTTGTGCTATACACATTAATACTCATAGGAGTACTGTCATGACAGACATGGGGATCTTTAGCAGACCCTTGGCATTTCATGACAACCCAGCGGTGCCAAGACTGCAAGTTGTAAATGATTCTATCACAGATTGACAGTGGCATTTAACCACTTCCCAATATGACCAATTTCCATTTTTGCATTTAGTTTTTCCCTTATCTTCGTCCAAGAGCCATAACTTTTTAATATTTTTGTCTACATAGCCTTATTAGTGCCTGTTTTTGTGGGACGAGTTGTAGTTTTGAATGTCGCCATTCAGTTTACCATATAGTCTACTGGAAAATGGTAAAAAATTCCACATGCAATGAAATTCTGACAAAAAGTTTGCAATTCTGACATGGTATGTTGGGAATTGTTTTTCCGGCATACATTGTTTGGTAAAAATGATCTGGCAACATGATTGTCCAGATCAGTACATTTACAATTATATCAAACTTGTCTAATTTTTTATTATTTTAGTGGTGAAAAAAATCAGAAAATTGTAAATAACACATTTTTGGAATCTGTCCATTTTCCAAGACACATAACGTTTTTCATTTTTTGGCCAAGTAGCTCTGTGAGATTTATTTTTTGTGGCTTTAGCTCATATTTTTGTTGATACGATTTTAGGGTAATATAGGATGTTTTGATCGCTTTTAATGTATTTTTTTCAGAGTTCCAGCAACAGCAAAAAAAAATGCAATTTGGGTGTTTTAAGTTATTTACTGTTTACAATGTTTACCGATCAGTTATCTATTATATTGTGTTTTCAACTTCTTCCTATTACTCAGAAAATGTCCTATCTTTACATCATCTACTTAACTATTTGATGCTTCTGGATTAATGTGATTCAAGTCTTACTATTGTTTACAGGTCAGCCTGAATTCATTTTGGTATTTAGATTTTTTTTTGTTTCTAAATGTTATCATTATTATTATTTTTGTAATGATGATGAGGAGGATGGTTATTTGATATTCTAAGCTGCAGTGTATCATGAAAAGTACAAGAAGTGGAATTCAAATTCTCTTAAATAGACATTTTATGGATTTATTTAACTCAAGGACCATGAAAAAAGTTAGCAAGGTAATATGTCAAGGGCCGTGAAGAAAGCTTATTAACAGTTCTACTGATAACCGCTGTAGGAGGGAATGCTGTGTTAGACACACTCTGCTATTTCCAATTGTAGAGCATAATTAAATCATTAAACAAATAGGTGCTGGAGGCCACATATTTCACTAACGTCCTAAACTAGACCTTTGATGACAAGTGTCCTGTGTCCTTATATAGTCCTAAATCATTTTAAGTAGAATTGAACCCAGAAAAATTTATTCTATGGTCAATGTGGTTTTTAAATGGGATTTCATATCTATTATTATTAAGTGAATTAGAAAAAAATTCTATAAAAACATTTGGGATTTCTTCCTTTTTATGATATGCAGGTTGTGAACTTACCTGGGAGAAAATATTGAGAATTGGTCAGTAACTTGTCCTTCTAAAAAGGACATTTAAATTGCGTATACTATATATCTAACTATAATATACATGTATCACATATTTACATATGCCTGATAGAAGAATGGATGTCCCATGATCCCATCATAGAACTCAAATATCACATTTTAAGGAATATGCTGTCAATTGGAGGTAAAGATAAGGAGATAGGTAGCAATCTCACTGGTTGGAGCCCAACCGATTAGACATTCAGACAGAATACTGCCATATGATACTCATTTCAAGTATTACTACAATTAGGTCACTTTCAGACTCCCAACTTTCTCCTATGTTCTTTATCTGTGTTTTTCATGGATAGAATATATAACCATTATAATTTATGACACTATTAACATGTTTGTTTGGTCTTTTTCAACCCAGTGTCCACACTAAAAAACATGTCCATTTTCAATTCTAGTCACAGATTAAATTTACCCATGCAAGCTTATGGGTCAGTGAAGCACATGGATGACGCTTTCACTGACCATTTGCCAAGGAAAGCTTTAGATAACTGCTGCAGCTTTTGTTTTTTTTCTGCATGGGAGAAAACTGATGAAACACCGATAGTAAAAGTTGACGCACTGACCAAACACTGATGAAAATGTAATCCAAAATACTGAGGGAAATTGTTCAGTTTTTAAGGTTGCGGAAAAACCGACCTGCAATACCTGCCTCGGGGCTTGTCCAATGGAGTCTATTAAACTGACATAGGGGATGGAGTTTTTCTGACGCCATCAGTATGCGTATTGAGTTATTTTGTAACATTAAAATATGAATTAGTTCTTGTTTAGACTAGCGTATAATCGATCTGTGTGCTGTCCTTATGCAAAATGGATACTATATGGACAGCACAAGGAATCAATGCAAGCCATGGTTCACGTATAAAAATCACAGCAGACATATTATGATTATGAGTCACTGTGTATGAAGAAAAAATTACATTCAGATTACCATCCATATGCCTGTATTTTCCATGAATATTTTTATTTATTAATTAAAAACCATGTGCCATGTGAATTTTTAAAAAAAGACATAAAGATAGCATGCACATAACAATATGGATGGAAAATAATAAACATTTTTTCTAGATTAAAAAAGGATCATTTTTCATTAGCTATGTCTGAACCTGGACACATTTTCATCCGAATAATCATCCATATGCTGTACAGGTTGCTGTTTTTCACATCTGTATGGTATCTGTTTTAGCATGAGCAGTTTAAAAAATAATAAAGTGATGAAAATAGTTTTCTATTTTTTGTGCACCCATTGATGTTATAACGGGCTGAACTGAAATATGGAATCTTATCTGAAATATAGATCAAAGTAGTGCATGCTGCAATTTTTTATATGTGGATTATTGTTCTGTGTGCAAAAAACTTTCATGTTTCACTGATCAGTGAGCTGTTTCTATGCTACCCATCTGGGGAACAGACCAATTACCGTATATACTCATGTATAAGCCGACCCGTGTATAAGCCGACCCCCCTAATTTTGCCACAAAAAACTTGGAAAACTTATTGACTCGCGTATAAGCCAGGTGTATAAGTTGCCGTCCTGCTCTGTGCTCCCCTATCCAGCTCTGTGCACCCCCATTCTCCTCTGTGCTCCCCTCCTCCTGCTCCATTATCCTGTCCTGCTCGTGCTTTCCATCCTCCCCGTCCTGCTCCGTGCTCCCCCATCCAGCTCTGCACTCCCCCATTCTCCTCTGTGCCCACCCCCGTCCTGCTCCGTGCTCTCCGTCCTCCCCGTTCTGTTCCGTGCTCTCCGTCCTCCCCCCGTCCTTCTCCGTGCTCTCCGTCCTCCCCTCGTCCTGCTCCGTGCTCTCCGTCCTCCCCCCGTTCTGTTCCGTGCTCTCCGTCCTCCCCCGTCCTGCTCCGTGCTCTCCGTCCTCCCCTTCGTCCTGCTCCGTGCTCTCGTCCTCCCCAGTTCTGCTCTGTGCTCTCCGTCCTCCCCCCATTCTGCTCCGTGCTCTCCGTCCTCCCCCCCATCCTGCTCCATGCTCCTTGTCCTCCTCCATGCTCCCCCCATCCTCCCCAATCATACTCACCCTCCCCGTGCCATCGCTGAACGTCCCGGCCGGCAATCCTGCGTTCTCCCCGGTTTCCTGCAGCTCTCCTGGCTTCCTGCAGCTCTCCAGCGCTGAGCAGTGACGTAATACCGCTCATTAAGGCCATGAATATGGAGGCCACGCCCATGGGAGTGGCGTCGCGTCCATATTACATGACCTTAATGAGTGGGTATTATGTCACCGCTCAGCGCTGGAGAGCTGCAGGAAGCCGGGGAGAGCTGCAGGAAGCCGGGGAGAACGCAGGATTGCAGGGACGTTCAGCGATGGCACGGGGAGGGTGAGTATGATGTCCCAGCCACTGGCTCCTGCCGCCGCATCCCCTCCCCCACTGGTTTCTGCCCTATGACTCATGTATAAGCCGAGGGGGCATTTTAGGCACAAAAAAAGGTGCTGAAAATCTCGGCTTATACATGAGTATATACGGTATATTTGGTCTGAACAAGCCCTAAGTAATAGCTACATTACATTATAACTCAATACTCATATTTAACTACTTCATGACCCATGACATATAGGGACGTAACCGGTCATGCCCTGCTAGAGATGAGCAAATTTGTTCGGATTCGGTTCCTAATACGATCGGATTTGAATCTTGTTTTTGCAATATTCGTCGAACACAGCTGAACATCATTAGAGTCAATGGGAGTAGAAATTACCGAATATGTTCGGAACCGATCATAAGACATACATTAGGTATATTGTTTGAATATGGCTCGAATATGTCGAAATCAGATTCGGGACAAAATCCGAACAAATTTGCTATTCTCTAGTCCCTGCCTTTGATGCGGGCTCAGGCACTAAGCCCACATCTTCCCTGCACATGACAGCTGATCTGAAAAATAAGGAAAATTATAAAAAAAAAGGTTTTAAAGAAAATTACTTTAAAAATAAGTGATTAAACATTTTTAAAAATATTAAAAAATGTTACCAAAATTGAAAAGTCTTATCTATGAACATATAAAGTGAATAAAACATATGGTAAATGAAAATGTCTGACATTGTGATTTTGAATCATCTAGTATCCACCAAAAATGGAATTAAAAGCCATTATAGTGCCGTAAATAAGTGACTAAACATTTTTAAAAACATTAAAAAATGTAACAAAAAATTGAAAAGTCCATCTATGAACATATAAAGTGAATAAAACATATGGTAAATGAAAATGTCTGACATTGTGATTTTGAATCATCTAGCATCCACCAAAAATGGAATTAAAAGCCATTGTAGTGCAGTAAATACTTGAAGATGGTAGCTATGAAATTTAATGCTTCGACATTCACAAATCAGGCCTCACACAGCTCTAGCAATGAAAAAATGTAAATGCTACAGTTCTCATAAAATGGTGATACAAACCAAAGTTTTTTATTACAAAGTTGTGATTTAAAAAAAAGAAAAACGCGAAAGTAAAATACAAAAACTATATTCAGACTTGGTATAACTGTAATTGTACTGACCTGGAGACTCGTGTTGCTATGACATTTAACTGCACATTGAACACAGGAAAACAAAACCCAAACAACAATGGCAGAATTTCATTTTTTGTCTTCATTTCATTCTGTTTTAAATATTTTTCTCCAATGTTTCAGTACCTTTTCTGCAAAATAAGTGGTGTCATATAAAACTAAAATGTGTATTGCAAAACACAAACCTTTATATGGTTTTTGCCAATAAAAATCTAAAAACCTTATGGTTCTTGGTAAGAGGGGATTAAAAAATCAAAAGCAAAAATGAAAATTTGCTGGGTTATGAGAGTTTAAATAAATCTATAAATATTTAAAAATCTATCTATCTATAAATAGAAAAAGTAGGCAGCACTCCAATTGTTACCAAGACAGGAAGACTTTTTTAGCCCTTGTGGTGGGGCAACGTTTCAGGTCAAAAGAACCTTTCTCAAGAGGTGAAACAAGTGTACATCAAAAGTGCAAATTACAAATTATTTACAAAGTGAGTTTAAAAAACAATATATTTTAATTTGTGCAACACATGTATATATTCAGTTAATCTGGTATAAAGTTCTAATATTATAAGATGCATGATCCAAATCTGAATACATGATTATTTTCAGCATAAATACATAAATACATAATTTGTATGGTGATCAGATCATCTGTTGTTAATAATCAAATATGACTCACCCACATATATTTTATTATACTGTGTATACTTCTGATAGACCGTGACTATATCGGCATCTGTACTACTGCACATGACCAGCCATGTGATCGCGAAGCAACCAATCATATCTCAGGCAGGTCACAGCGCAATTGCACATGCCCAGTAGCCCTTGGATGAACGCTATCTCCATTTTTAAAGTGAACCTGTCACCAGTTTTTTGGCCTATCAACTAAAGATATCATCTAATAGAGTGTGAGCTATACATTTCCCAACTACTTGTGAAACCCTCTGACTCGCATGAATCCCCCATAAAAACCTTTAATATTGTTCCCGTGCTGTATGTAAATATCCTCGGTCTGATGGACGTTGGTTTTGGTTCTTTTCTCTCCCCCTCCTCGGCGTGCTGTACGAATTCCGTTCTGTGAATAGTGTTGTTGCATACAGGTCCCTCGCGTGCGCATTGAAATTGCCTCCCGCGCGTGCACATTATGCTTTGCTCAACTGCGGGCAAAGCCAAAAAGCATTAGTGCGCATGCGCCGGGGAACTATGTTCCGGTATACAGCGAAATACTTCCAGGACATTGTACTTCCAGCACATGCGCACTAATGCTTTTCGGCTTTGCCCGCAGCTGGGCAAAGCATATTGCGCATGCTCTGTAGGCAATTTGAATGCGCACGCTGCCGATATAGGGTCAGAATTGGGGATTTATTAGTTAGTGTGGGCTCTACCATCCTAATCTACTCAAATCCAGCTAAACCAACAGTCTTCTAAGGACTAATTCCAGAGTATATGGGTTCCAGTGTTAGGTAGACAGGGTAGTGTACGTCGCTCTATACACATCAGTGCAAGGCCTGCAGGCACTGTATGTGTGTATATAGATCATTGCATACATCAAGAGGGTCCATTCCCTTCCTGTGTTCTGATGCTGCTGCTGCTACCTGTAGGATATATTGGCCGTATATAGCTAGCCCCAGGTGTAATTGGAATACAGGCCACATATTTTTTGGTGTGGTATCTCTGTGCCAGCTCATATTTGTGCATGCTCAAAGTTTGGCCAGTTTACGGTGGATTTTTTTTTGTCCTGGGTGAACTGTACTTATATACAGCACTATTTAGCTATAAAAAAAACAAAAAACACATTTGTCGTAGTGGTGTGCCAGCTCATATCTGTGCGTGCTCAAAGTTTGGCCAGTTTACGGCGGTTTTCTTTTTTGTCCTGGCTGTCATTGTACTTAAATACATTACATACAAAATAAATTTTCCCCCCAAAAAAATACAGCCCACACATTTGTCGCAGTGGTATCGCCGTGCCAGCTGATATCTGTGCTGCTCAAGTGCCATAAGGCGGTTCCTTTTTTTGCCTGAGTGTCACAGTATTGAATACAGCAATAGTACAAAAAAAAAAAAAAAGCACACATTGTTAGTGGCATCTCCGTGGCAAATCATATCTGTGGTGCTCAAAGTTTGGCCAGTTTACGGTGGTTTTCTTTTTAGTCCTGGGTGAACTGTACTTATATACAGCACTATTTAGCATAAAAAAAAAAAAAAAAACACATTTGTCGTAGTGGTGTGGCCAACTCATATCTGTGTGTGCTCAAAGTTTGGCCAGTTTACGACGGTTTTCTTTTTTGTGTCCTGGGTGAAACTGTACTTATATACAGAACTATTTTGCAAAAAAACCCACAAAAAAACATTTGTCGTAGTGGTATCTCCGTACCAGTTGATATCTGTGGTGCTCAGAGTTTGGCCAGTTTAGGCTGGTTTTATTTTTTGTGTCCTGGGTGAAACTGTACTTATATACAGCACTAGTTAGCCTGAAAATAAAAAAACAGGGCACACATTTGTCGTTGTGGCAGCGCCATGCCAGGTGATATATACTATATAGCACTATATAGCAAAAAAAAAAAAAAACATTTTTCGTAGTGGTATTTCCGTGCCAGCTGATATCTGTGCATGCTCAGAGTTTGGCCAGTTTAGGCGGTTTTCCTTTTTTTTGTCCTGAGTGTTACAGTACTGATATACAGCACTAGTTAGCCTGAAAATAAAAAAAACAGGGCACACATTTGTCGTTGTGGCAGCGCCATGCCAGCTGATATCTGTGCATGCTCAAAGTTTGACCAGTTTAGGCCAAAACATTGTATCTTTTGCAGTCTTTTAAAGTAGTTATTAAATGTGATAAGGCCAAAAACATTTTTATCTAAAGTCTAGATAGGTAAAAGTGTGGTTTTCAAGGACACGTTTCACATACAAGTTGACTCCCAAATCACCCTTTTGTAGTGAACGTGTATAATATTCTATTCCATTTACAATGGGCAATGTGAGTGGCAAGGGACAGGGAAGTGGACGTGATGGTGACAGTGCAGGCCGAGGCCGTGGGCAAGCTGAAATTAGCCCACCGAAAACATCCACATCTTCTCGCTGGACCTTAGGCCTCTTTCACACATCCGTTTTGCGCCTGACGGCGCCCTCCGGAATTTTTTTGTCCAACCGCATCCGGCGAAATGTAATGCCGGATGCGTTTTTTTTTCCATAGACTAACATTAGTGCCGGATGGCGCCGCATGTCCCTGCGGCGCGTCTGGTTTTTGCCGGATGCGGTGTCTGGTCGCCGTCCGGAGTCTTGCAAAAACGTTGCATGTCACGTTATTTGTCTGCGGCTTTTGTTACAATGAAAGTCTATGGACGCCGCAATGCGGCGGATCCGGCAAGAGCCGAATCCGGTGGTCGGATCCAGTTTTTTAATTGAGATACCAGCCCACAGCAAACATATACCAGCCCACAGCAAACATATAAAAAAGCATGCAGTGGGACATCAGACATACCATGCACATGAGAGCAAGAGAGCAGCACCAGGATACGCAGCCAGCAGCACCAGGATACGCAGCCAGCAGCACCAGGATACGCAGCCAGCACCATGGAGCGCCAGGACAACAGACGGTAAATATGAGACCCCCCCACCCCAAATTTTACAACGCATATGTCACCAATGCTGTCTGAGCTACTGCATTTTTTTGGCACCCTGGGACATTTTCAAATTCATGTTTTTTCTGTGATGGGGTTGGTTACCCTGGTACTGTACGAAATGTAATTTCCGATGATGGGGTGGGTCCCCCTGGTAGTGTTTCAAATACGCATGTTTTGGAAGTTATATTTTGTATCCCCTGATACTGTAGTGAATGTGTTTCATTGATAATGTGGATCTACTGGTACTGTTTTTTTGCCTGTGATGGGGTTTGTCCTCCTGCGACTATCTGAAATGTGCATGTTTTTCTATCATAATGTTGATCTACTTTTTTTTTTAAAAAAGCTTTTTTTGCTGTGATGTGGTTGGTCTTCCTGCGACAATATGAAATGTGCATGTTTTTTGTATCATAATGTTGATCTAGTGTTATTTTTTTTTCAAAACCTTTTTTTGCTGTGATGTGGTTGGTCTCCCTGCGACAATATGAAATGTGCATTTTTTGTGTATCATAATGTTGTTCTAGTGTTTTATTTTTTTAAAAAAATTTTTGGCCTGTGATGGTGTTGCTCCTCATGCTGCTATCTGAAATGTGCATGTTTTTTGTATCATAGTGTTGATCTAATGTTTTATTGTTAAAAAATTTTTTTGGCCTGTGATGGTGTTGCTCCTCATGCTACTATCTGAAATGTGCATGTTTTTTGTATCATAATGTTGATCTAGTGTTTTATTTTTAAAAAAATTTTTTGGGCCTGTGATGGTGTTGCTCCTCATGCTGCTATCTGAAATGTGCATGTTTTTTGTATCATAATGTTGATCTAGTGTTTTATTGTTTTAATTTTTTTTTTGGCCTGTGATGGTGTTGCTCCTCATGCTGCTATCTGAAATGTGCATGTTTTTTGTATCATAATGTTGATCTAGTGTTTTATTGTTTAAATTATTTTTTTGACCTGTGATGGTGTTGCTCCTCATGCTGCTATCTGAAATGTGCATGTTTTTTGTATCATAATGTTGATCTAGTGTTTTATTTTTTAAATTTTTTTTGGCCTGTGATGTGGTTGCTTCTCCTGCTACTATCTGAAATGTGCATGTTTTTATATCATAATGTTGATCTATTTTTTTTTTTTTTAAAAAACTTTTTTTGCTGTGATGTGGTTGGTCTCCCTGTGACAATATGAAATGTGCATTTTTTGTGTATCATAATGTTGATCTAGTGTTTTATTTTTTTAATTTTTTTTTGGCCTGTGATGGTGTTGCTCCTCATGCTGCTATCTGAAATGTGCCTGTTTTTATATCATAATGTTTATTTACATTTTTTTTTTTTAAATTTTTTTTTTTGGGGATCAGGTGTTTCCCCCTGGTACTGTATCGTGTTTTTTTTTTTTTTGCAGGGATAGGGTGTTTCCCCTGGTACTGTTTATGGCTCCAATTAATGACGGGATGTTGTGTTCCGTAAAACATAAAGCTCAATACTGTCCATGTTTGAATCTTATATTTTAAAACAGGGACAATCAATACATATAAACACAGTTCCTTTTTGTCTGTTTATTCCACAGCAGAAGAATTGAAGCTGCAGCAGAACGGGCGCAGGACATCCTGGATGCTAGGAGGGAAGCCAGCAGAAAGTAAATATGACATCCCCCATTTCCCTAAAAATTACATGTTTGTTTTTCACTTTCAGCCAGGGACAAGGAATAAACATATATTCACTGTCCCTTTTTGTGTCCTTACTCAACAGCCGAAAACGTCAACGACAGGCGGCGGCGGCGGATGCAGCCCCAATTGAAGAGAGGGGAGGAGAGGACCTCCAAGCACGGAGGATAGCCAGCAGAAACTAACTATGACATCCCCCATTTTGCTCTAAATTACATGTTTTTTTTTCTTTCAGCCATGGACAAGGAATAGTATATTCACAGTCCCTTTTTACTCAACAGCAAAGACGGGACAACAGGGGCCCCGGGGGGCGGGAGAAAAAACGAGAGGAGGAAGGCGGGGTATGAGGGGAAACCCCAGAAAAAATATTACATCCCCCCTTTTCCCAAAAAAAATTCATGTTGGGTTTTTTTCTTTTAAGCCGGGGCAAGGAAAAAAGAAAATATATTAAAAGTCTCTTTTTGGTCTTTCTTTCCCCAGCAAGACCGCAAACGCTGCTGCAGCTTTTCCGCAAGGCGGCTATGCGGGCAAGCGCAGCATCTCTCCGTCTCCTCCCTCCCACCACTTAGCCAGAATCGGGACACATCTTTTTCTCGGGGCCCTCCTACCCACGTCAGGAATTGGCGTTAAAAAAATCTAATTTTTTCTCTCCAAATCCTTGTGGGGTATATGAATTTTGTCTTTTTTTTTAACAGGAATCGCAAAATACGAGGAGCTCCCAAAGGGAAAAAGGACGGGGTGGGAGTACCCGAGTGGGCTCCAATTCGTAAGTATCCGCATCAAAAGCAGAAACACAACATCACACACACACAAAACCCGC
>JARQOD010000004.1:313975278-314010545 GCA_033576555.1 Oophaga sylvatica
ATTTATATCTCTTGTGGTTGTTTCAACAGCACTTGCAGGTATAAGTACCTATTGTCAGTATGCATGATGCACTTTCTAGATGTAATAATTTATTATTGGACATTATTACCATGTTTACATGCTGGCCATTTCATATATGGTGTTTGAAGTTACAGTTGGCATCAGTATGTGTATTTTATAATGTCTGTCATAAATAAAACTCGTCATGATGATGATGAGGATGTAATGATTCGTACATCCATTGAGTGCATTATCTTACAGGTACAGATAAAGTTCCTTTAAAAGCATTAATTCATAAGTCTGAAATGTACTTTTATGCATTAATTTAAAAATGTGAAGAGTAGACTATGTTTTATTTTTTGTTACCATTTCTAATAGACATGTGCAGATATGCGCTGTGATGACAAATTATTATTTGTCCATATTTTTCTTAAAAATTTATCATTCTAGGCCTGCAAAACTTCACAATTTCATGTTTTCAGCATAACAAGCAGGGTGACGGCTCTTCCCTATTTGGAGCATGTTGGTCATGTGTTTTTCTGTCCATGTGTCGGGAACAGGACACTTCTTGCCGTTGACACAGCAGGGAACAGCTGGCGTTACTGAACCCCACTAACAGTAGAGCTTGTGTTTTGTTCTGTGGACACGACACTTCTGAGCAGCAACTGGCAGTGTTGGAGCCCAGGGAGTAGAGTTCAGGTGGTAGAAAGATGAACATAACAGGAGACATGGATAACGTTGCGAACCAGTTATTTAATCTGAAAACGGACAGAGAAATTCTGGCGAGATCCATGCCTTGTTCATTTTCAGAAAAGTAAGCCGGTCTACATTATCGGAGGATAGTCGCATGCGACGGTCTGTTAGTACACCACCTGCAGCACTAAAGACGCGCTCCGATAATACACTGGCAGCAGGGCAAGCCAGCACCTCCAATGCATACTGGCTAAGCTCTGGCCATGTATCCAGCTTAGAGACCCAAAACTTGAATGGGGAAGAGCCATCTGGGAGTACACTGAGAGGCAAAGCCAAGTAGTCTGTCACCATCTGACGGATACGTTGCCTCCCGCTGACTGGAGCCCTCTCGGATGGTGTAGACATTTGTGGCGCTGCCACAAAACTTTGCCACATTTTGAACATACTGGTCTTTCCCTGTGCAGAGGCACTGCGTGTGCTCCCTCTTGTTGCAGAGCTCTCTACACTGCCTCGACGCACAGAGCTGCTTTGTAAAGCAGTAGCAGCAGCAGTGCTCTCGGCAGTAAGGTAGAACATTAGGGATTGCACCAGTGTGTCTTGGTACTCCCGCATTTTACGCTCCCGGTTCAACGGTGTGATGAGGCTTTTGACGTTGTCCCGGTAGCGAGGGTCTAGGAGGGTGTACACCCAATAATCAGACGTCGTGAGAATGTGGGCGATGCGGCGGTCGTTTCTTAGGCACTGCAGCATGAAATCAACCATGTGCTGCAGACTCCCAACTGGCAAAGAAACGCTGTCCTCTGCAAGAGGCGTTATCTCTGCCTGCTCTGCATCACCCCACCCTCGCTCTACATACTGACTAGAGCGTTGTGTACCTCCCTCTGGAGCGATGTCTTCCTCCTCCATTGACTCCTCCTCCTCATCCTCCTCACAAAGTGAGCCCTGCCCAGCCCTTTGTGAGGAACCACGTTGCGCTGACTTTCCAGAAGGTGATGGAATTTGTGACTCCTCATCCTCCACCTCTTCCAAAACCTCATCCCTTATTGCTTGCAGTGTTTTTTGAAGCAGGCAGATAAGGGGGACAGTCAGGCTGACTAGTGCATCATCTGCACTCGCCATCCGCGTTGACTCATCAAACGCACGCAAAACGTGGCACATGTCCTTCATAGTGGCCCACTCATTAATGGTGAAGTGTGGACGGCGCAAATTGCGTGTTGATTGCGCCTGATGCAGCTGATACTCCATAACTGCTGGCTGCTGCTCACACAACCGCTCCAACATATGTAACGTTGAATTCCACCTGGTGGATACGTCACATATGATGCGATGTTCAGGAAGGCGCAATCTGCGTTGCAGAGCTGCAATGCGCGATCTGGCCATGCTGGAACGTCGCAAGTGAGCGCACTCTAGGCGGACCTTGTGCAGCAGTGCATCAAGATCCGGATAGTCCCTCAAAAAACTCTGCACGACCAAGTTGAGCACATGTGCCAGACATGGTATGTGAGTGAGGTTGCCAAGGCCCAGAGCTGCCACCAGATTTCGGCCATTGTCACACACTACCAAACCTGGCTGGAGATTCGCTGGCAAAAACCACACGTCGCTCTCCTGCTTGATGGCATTCCAGACCTCCTGCGCTGTGTGGCTTCGATTCCCCATGGGAATTAATTTCAGAACGGCCTGTTGCCGTTTGGCCACGGCTGTGCTCATATCGGTCGCATCAGGTAAGCGTCCACGGGTCCATGTGGAGGTAGACCGTGACGGCTCCTGCAGCGATGATTCTGAGGAACTGGAGTAGGAGGAGGAGTCAATGTGGACAGACTTGATTCCGGCAATCCTTGGAGTTGGCAGAACACGTACAGCGCCACTCGCAAGATCTGTACCCGGCTCCACAACATTCACCCAATGGGCAGTGAGTGAAAGGTATCGTCCCTGGCCATGGGTACTGGTCCACGCATCGGTGGTCAGGTGGACCTTGCTACTGACGGCGTTTAGTAGCGCATGTTTAATTTTTGCCTCAACATGCTTTTGCAGACCAGGGACGGCTTGCCTGCTGAAATAAAATCGGCTGGGCACATTGTATTGTGGGACTGCCAATGCCATTAATTCACGGAAACTGTCAGTCTCCACCAGCCTGAATGACAGCATTTCAAGGGACAGGAGTTTTGCAATGACAGCATTCAGAGCCTGTGCTCGTGGATGGTTTGCCGAGTATGGCCGTCTTTTATCCCATGCCTGTGCTACCGATGGCTGTTTTGTGGCCTGGGTGTGTGAGGATGACAGGGAACTTGCACCTGTGGGTGGAATAACACTGTGTCTCTGGACAACAGTGACAGAGGTTCTTCCATGGCGATCCTTTGAGGAAGCCTTACCAGCTGTGTGTGAACTGGAGGAAGAGGCTCCAACAGGAGCTGAAGATGTAGGTGCTGCTGTAGGTTGGCCTACATCTCCAGTGTGTCTTTGTAACTCAACAAAGTGCTTTGACCGCACATGTTTCCACATATTTGTTGTATTAAGGTTACTGACACTTTTACCTCTTTTAATTTTTTGATTACACAGCTTGCATTTGACATAGCAAATATCATCTGCAACTGTATCAAAAAAGGACCACGCAGAGCAAGTCCTGGGAGCGCCCGGTTTGGCTGTTGTAAGAGAACTGCTCCGAACGGGTGCCAAACTGGAGGCTACAGGCAAGCGAGTCTGCAGCCTACCTCTCCCTACTGTTTGGACCGTTGGTGCAATCTCTTCCTCAGAGCTGCTCCCACCACCTTCCTGTTCCTCACGCCATGTTGGGTCTTGGACCTCATCATCTCCACCACTACCCTCTTCCAACACCTGCTGTTGTTGGGTGGTCTGGCCAGCACCATGCTCAACAGAAACTGGCAACTGAGTCTCATCATCATCAGATGCGTTCTGCGGTGTGCTGACCATCGGCACTGGCTCACCCGCCTCTTCAGATTCAGAGAGACACAGCTGTTGCGCATCACTGCATACTGCCTCTTCTTCACATTCCAGAATGCTGCTTGGCTGGGCCCCTGTTTCCAAGCCAACAGATTCTGAGAACAGAAGCAGAGACTCAGCTGGCTCCTGTACAGAGCTCTCTGACTGCCTGGGCAATTTGGCAGGCGGTGAAGAGACTGATGGTTGTTCAACAGTGCTGTGGTCCTGAGAGGAGGTGGAAGCTATTGAAGTCGATGCATTGGCTGCCATCCAACCAACAACGGCTTCAATTTGTTCTTCACGCAGCAGGGGGGTACGCTGAGCTCCTACAAAAGTGCGCATAAAGGAACGCTCACGGGGAAAACTGGTGGATGCTGTGTCACTGGGTGCGGCAGCAGCCACAGAATCCCCACGTCCTCTCCCTGCTGCAAATCCACGGCCTCGACCACGACCACGTGCCTTACTCACTGACTTCTTCATCTTGGTAGATTGATAAAGAAAGTCAGAAAAGTTAAGGCCTAAGTGTGGTTATTCCTCACAGACTACAGTGAACCCTGCAGACAACTGTTCAGTATCTGTGAAAGGCCCCTTTGTGTAGTTCTATAGTGTTTGCAACCAATGTATTGTATACGGATGGAAGCGCGTCACACTAATAGATTAGATTTTTTTCCACTAAAATGGAGCAGCACCAATTAGAGAAAAATGTGAAGGATGAGACAGTGACACACGCTCAGCAGACTACAACCGGCAGTGGTTGAAGTACAAACTGGAGCGTAATCTGCACTCACAAAATGAAAAGCTCACAGACTACAGTGAACACTGAAACACAACTATTCACTATCTGTGAAAAGCTCCTTTGTGTAGTTCTATAGTGTTTGCAACCAATGTATTGTATACGGATGGAAGCGCGTCACACTAATAGATTAGATTTTTTTCCACTAAAATGGAGCAGCACCAATTAGAGAAAAATGTGAAGGATGAGGCAGTGACACACGCTCAGCAGACTACAACCGGCAGTGGTTGAAGTACAAACTGGAGCGTAATCTGCACTCACAAAATGAAAAGCTCACAGACTACAGTGAACACTGAAACACAACTATTCACTATCTGTGAAAAGCTCCTTTGTGTACTTCTATAGTGTTTGCAACCAATGTATTGTATACGGATGGAAGCGCGTCACACTAATAGATTAGATTTTTTTCCACTAAAATGGAGCAGCACCAATTAGAGAAAAATGTGAAGGATGAGGCAGTGACACACGCTCAGCAGACTACAACCGGCAGTGGTTGAAGTACAAACTGGAGCGTAATCTGCACTCACAAAATGAAAAGCTCACAGACTACAGTGAACACTGAAACACAACTATTCACTATCTGTGAAAAGCTCCTTTGTGTACTTCTATAGTGTTTGCAACCAATGTATTGTATACGGATGGAAGCGCGTCACACTAATAGATTAGATTTTTTTCCACTAAAATGGAGCAGCACCAATTAGAGAAAAATGTGAAGGATGAGGCAGTGACACACGCTCAGCAGACTACAACCGGCAGTGGTTGAAGAACTAACTGGAGCGTGATCTGCACTCAAAAAATCAAAACCTCACAGACTGCAGTGAACACTGAAACACAACTATTCACTATCTGTGAAAAGCTCCTTTGTGTAGTTCTATAGTGTTTGCAACCAATGTATTGTATACGGATGGAAGCGCGTCACACTAATAGATTAGATTTTTTTCCACTAAAATGGAGCAGCACCAATTAGAGAAAAATGTGAAGGATGAGGCAGTGACACACGCTCAGCAGACTACAACCGGCAGTGGTTGAAGAACTAACTGGAGCGTGATCTGCACT
The DNA here is from genome assembly GCA_033576555.1 of Oophaga sylvatica. Taxonomy (NCBI): domain Eukaryota; kingdom Metazoa; phylum Chordata; class Amphibia; order Anura; family Dendrobatidae; genus Oophaga; species Oophaga sylvatica. Next base: position 313,980,758 of record JARQOD010000004.1, read on the forward strand.
CAAAAAATCAAAACCTCACAGACTGCAGTGAACACTGAAACACAACTATTCACTATCTGTGAAAAGCTCCTTTGTGTAGTTCTATAGTGTTTGCAACCAATGTATTGTATACGGATGGAAGCGCGTCACACTAATAGATTAGATTTTTTTCCACTAAAATGGAGCAGCACCAATTAGAGAAAAATGTGAAGGATGAGGCAGTGACACACGCTCAGCAGACTACAACCGGCAGTGGTTGAAGAACTAACTGGAGCGTGATCTGCACTCAAAAAATCAAAACCTCACAGACTGCAGTGAACACTGAAACACAACTATTCACTATCTGTGAAAAGCTCCTTTGTGTAGTTCTATAGTGTTTGCAACCAATGTATTGTATACGGATGGAAGCGCGTCACACTAATAGATTTGATTTTTTCTAATATAATGGAGCTGCACCAATTCCACTAAATAAAAAAAAAAAAAAGAGTCAGTGACACGTGCAGATGCCTACAAACAGCGGTGGATGCAGAGCAAACTGCAGCGTCACCTGCACTGTCACACACACACACCTTGCACAGAGCTGTTAAAACAACACTGGCAAAATGAAGCTTTACACAGCGGTTGGTAAACTAGCCTGCCTCAAGCACAGTAGTACACAAAATCGCAATATCTAACTGTCCCTCAGAGTGAGCAGAGTAGCGTTCTGTCCTTACTGAGTTCACAGCACAGTGACGCTAAAATGGCGGCGGCGCCTTTTATAGTGCATTCTGACATCATTTCAGCAGCCAATCACAGCCATGCCATTAGTTAAGATGACCGCAGCATTACAGGATGTGCCCACACTTCGTAGGATTCCTCATTGGCTGACTAAAATCACATTGCCTCTCAAAGAATTATGGGAACTTCCGATTCCGGTATACGATATGGAAAAAGTATCGGAATTAAGTATCGGAATTCCGATAACGCGAATATCGGCCGATACCCGATACTTGCGGTATCGGAATGCTCAACACTAATCATTACTATTTACGCATTTACTTGTTGTAAGGTCTAAATGTTAATTTTGGGTTTTGTTTTTTTTTCCTGGGTTTTGTCTGTGAAACATCCACAGTATGAACATCCTCTTAAATTTTGCATGAATACCAGCTTATATTCTGACTGTTTTTTTTTTATTTTACTGTAAATTTTTGTACACTCTACAAACAAGGGCTGTGGTCCACCTTTATCAGATAACTATTCCATCTGCATAGCTTCCCATGAATGGATGTCTCATTCGGGCTCTGCCCTTATCCACATTGACATCGTATGACAAATGGTAATATTTAATAGTAGACAGGTTAGGACATTCCCATTGGGTATACTGTGGTGGGGTGGCTTTTATGATTTTTTGATCAAAATAGTTGCTTACACGTGCCATTACTATTTACTCATTTCCTTGTTGTAGGGTCTATATTCATTTTCCTTTGTTTTGTTTTTTCTTTTGCATTAGATAATGAATTTTGTAATAACAAAATCTAAAAATTAATTGTGGAATCTTGCTTTTTTGCAATAGAATTTTTCCCCACTTTAAAGCTCATCACATGATTAAATGGATGATGTCATTCAAAAGTACAAATCGTCCTGCAAAAAACAAGCCCTCATATGGTGACATTGAAGAACAAATAAAAAATTCTTGGCTTTTGGGAGAAGGCAAGGTAAAAATGAAAATCGTTATGTCAGGAAGAGGTTAATCATTTTATCAGTGGATGTGCCTAAAATCCCTTTTGTTCTCAGAGCATAACTGACACCATGCTGGAACGGACACGATTGGTTTCAGCACTGATTGAGGTCTTTTAGCCCCTAGAAGACACTTTCAATCACAATAGTGACATTTATATGGTTAACAGAAGGATATGGCTCCCTCTTTAACTCTATCAACAGACTGCAATTGTCCCTGATAGTTGCTATAGCAACCCTACTAACAATTCACAGGTTGTTTTTGAAAATAAACTTATAAATACGATATACAGTACATATGAAGTGCATATCTATGCAATAATACATACAGTGAAGGAAATAATTATTTAATCCCTTGATTTTGTAAGTTTGCCCATTGACAATACATGAACAGTCTATAATTTTAAGGGTAGGCTAATATTAACATTGAGAGATAGAATAGCAAAAATAAAATCCAGGAAATCACATTGTATAAGTTATATAAATGTATTTGTATTTTGTAGTGAGAAATAAGTATTTGATCCCTCTGGCAAACAAGACATACGTGATTTCAAAGCCCTTGTTGGCAAGCACAGCAGTCAGATGTTTTTTTTGTAGTTGATGATGAGGTTTGCGCACATGTCAGGAGGAATTTTGTTCCACTCCTCTTTGCAGATCATCTCTAAATCATTAAGATTTTGAGGCTGTCACTTGGCAACTTGGAACTTCAACTCCCTCCATAAGTTTTCTATGGGATTAAGGTCTGGAGACTGGCTAGGCCACTCCATGACCTAAATGTGCTTCTTTTTGAGACACTCCTTTGTTGCCTTGGCTGTATGTTTTGGGTCATTGTTTTGCTGGAAGAACCAGCCACGACCCATTTTTAATGTCCTTGCGGAGGTAAAGAGGTTTTCACTCAGGATTTTATGGTACATGGCTCCATCCATTCTCCCATTGATGCGGTAAAGTATTCCTGTGCCCTTAGCAGAGAAACACCCCAAAAAAACATAATGTTACCAGCCTCCATACTTAACAGTGAGGATGGTGTTCTTTGGTTCATAGGCAGCATTTCTCTTGCTTCAAACATGTCAAGTTGAGTTAACGCCAAACAGCTCAATTTTTGTCTCATCTGACCACAGCACCTTCTCCCAATCACTCAGAGAATCATCCAGGTGTTCATTGGCAAACTTCAGACGGGCCTGCACATGGGCCTTCTTGAGCAGGGGGACCTTGCGGACACTGCAGGATTTTAAACCTTTACAGCATAATGTGTTACCAATGGTTTTCTTGGTGACTGTGGTCCCAGCTGCCTTAACATCATTAACAAGTTCCCCCCGTGTAGTATTAGGCTGATCTCTCACTTTCTTCATGATCAAGGATACCCCACGAGGTGAGATTTTGCATGGTTCCCCGATCAATGTCGATTGACAGTCATATTGTATTTCTTCCATTTTCTTACTATTGCATCAACAGTTGTCTCCTTCTCACCCAGCCTCTTACTTATGGTTTTGTAGCCCATTCCAGCGTTGTGCAGGTCTATGATCTTGTCCCTGACATCCTTATGAAGCTCTTTGGTCTTGCTCATGTTGCAGAGCTTAGAGTCTGACTGATTAATTGGGTCTGTGGACAGGAGTCTTTTATAAAGGTGACTATGTAAGACAGCTGTCTTTAATGCAGGTAACGAGTTGATTAGGAGCGTCTAACTGGTCTGTAGGAGCCAGAACTCTTAATGGTTGATAAGGGATCAAATACTTATTTCTCACTGCAAAATGCATATAAATTTATATAATTTATACAAAGTGATTTTCTGGATTTTATTTTAATATTCTATCTCTCAATGCTAAAATTAACCTACCTTAAAATTATAAACTGTTTGTGTCTTTGTCAGTGGGCAAACTTACAAAATCAGCAAGTGATCAAATATTTATTTCCTTCACTGTATACAATGTGATTTTCTGGATTTTATTTTTGATATTCTGTCTCTCAATGCTAAAATTAACCTACCCTTAAAATTATAAACTGTTCATGTCTTTGTCAGTCGGCAAAACTTACAAAATCAGCAAAGGATCAAATAATTATTTCCTTCACTGTATGCATGAAAAGAGACCCCGATTCCAACAGTGTTTCACTTAGTTGGATTGGGTGCAGAGTTCATGGATGTAGCATGAAGCCGAGCTCAGAAAGCTAACCCTGCCCACAACACTTCTCTTTATGTACATTGTCTATTGACAGCGATCTACTTATCAGAAGATGACTTGGCATGAGGCAGCAAGTCAGGGCAATGATAATGTCCAAGTGATATCACCTTCATTGTAAGTAAACAACATCACACAGCCAAATAAGTGACACAGCCCTGAAATCTGTGTCTCACCTCCTCCATCAAAGGAATCTGTCAGAAGGTTTTTGCTACATAATCTTGGGACAGCATAAAGTAGCGTTAAAACACAGAATTCAACAATGTGTCACTTATTAAGCTGTGTGTTATTTACTTACACTGAAGATTTTATTACTAGGACATTATCATTGCCCTGACTCACTGCCTCATGCCAGGAAACCAGGAATTAAAGCTCGTGGGAGATAATTTGCATATTCCTGTGCAGTAAGGGAAGAGTGAAGAGTCATCACGAGTCTGAGGATCATTGGGTGAAGCTGGATCGAGCTGCTTGGAGAAAATTGTCAAACTGTGCATCACAAATTGGTTTTGTTCAATATGGAGAAGGAGACTACCCATATGGTGTCTTGCAATGTGTACTATATGTTTGCAGACTTGCCAGAGGAAAATACAAACTTTATATGCCAGAAATGCAAGCATGTTGTTAGAGGAAAAGGTGCACAGTCTTCAGGAGAGAATAGGTACACTAAAGCTTATCAAAGAAGATGAGGATTTCCTTGACAAAGCAGAAGAATCTCTTCAGAATGATTCAAGAGAACTTTTCAGTGTTCCTGCATATAATGACAGTCAAAAAATCTATTCAGAAAGTTCAAATTGAAACACCTTTCAATGTACCCGCAGAAGAAAATTGGAAGTATGTGACTGAAAGAAGCTGGAGGATGGGTAGGCCGTCAGCTCCCATACCACTGAACAACCGCTACTAGGCTCGCATGCAGGACAACTATGAAGATATACATCAAAAAAGTGCTTTTCCACAAAGAACTCCCCAGTAAGGAATCAGAAGCTTCTTGAAGGGAGAAAAGTGGTAAAGAAGAAAAGGAGCGTGGTGGTCGTGGGGGATTACCTACTGAACTGAAGCCGCTATCTGCCGACAGGACATTACTTCACAAGAAGTGTGCCGTCTTCCAGGTGCCCAAATCAAAGTTGTGTCTAATAGGGGACCAAGACTTTTTACTGTTAAAAACGATTACCCATGGCTATTAATACATGTAGGAACAAATGATAAAGCAAGAAAGGACCTGAAAACTATAGGCAGAGTCTTTAAAGACCTAGGTCGGAACGTGAAGGAACTGGGAGCGCAGGTAGTCTTCTCATCCATACTTACAGTGAATGGACATGGACCAAAAAGATTGGACAGGATTCTACAGGTGAACAACTGGCTACATTGATGGTGAAGTGAGCAATGTTTTGGGTTTCTTGACCATGGAGTGAATTACCTGTATGATGGACTCCTTGCTGGAGATCGGTTGTGTAACGGGTCTGGTGGGTGGAACTACTGACGAGACAGGTCAGGTGGGTGGAACCACAAAGCTTTATTTATACAAGAGAGTTTACTTGTAAGCGAGCGGGTGGCACCCGGGAAAAGGGCAGGGAATCACGGCAGGGGATATAGGTAGTTTCTGGACAGGCAGGTTTGTCACAGCGAGTGACCAAGGAAGTCTCTGGGCAGGCAGGTTGTAATGGTAAGTGACCGAGGCAGTCTCTGGGACAGGCAGGTTGTCACGGCAAGTGACCAGGCAGTATCTGGGACAGGCAGGTTGTCACGGCAAGTGACCAGGCAGTATCTGGACAGGCAGGTTGTCACAGCAAGTGACCAAGGCAGTCTCTGGGACAGGCAGGTTGTCACGGTAAGTGACCAGGCAGTCTCTAGAACAGGGCAGGCATATACGACCTGATATGGTGGAGCCTCCAGGTAGGCTGCAGTCGGATGGCAGATGATCGCTCCCAGGTGACCAGGCAAGAGCCGTGGATCTCTGCAGATGATGTCCGAACTTCCGGATGGAGCTGCAGTCGGATGGCAGATGATCGCTCCCAGGTGAGCAGGCAAGAGCCGGGGATCTCCGCAGATGATGTCCGAACTTCCGGATGGAGCTGCAGTCGGATGGCAGATGATCGCTCCCAGGTGAGCAGGCAAGAGCCGGGGATCTCTGCAGATGACGTCCGAACCTCTGGATGGAACCACAGACGGATGGCAGACAGGCAAGCCGACAGGTAACAGGCAGGTAACAGGAATCAGGAGCTGATGGCTGAAACAGAGTTAGACTGCACAGGAACAACATTGCTCGGGCACCTACATTAAGGAGGAAGCCCTTAATATAGGGTGGAGTCCTCCAGCATTGGCTGGAGACTGATTTGGAAAATGCGCGCGGCTCCTTTAAGAGCGGGGGAGGGTGCGGGCGCGCGCCCTAAGGCCAGTAGCAGGGAAGGAGCGCGCGGGACCAGCAGGGCGGAAGGGGGACGCCGAGGATGGCAGAGGCGCAGAGGAGGCTGGGCGCACTGAGGACGCTGAGCGCAGGTGAGGAGAGCGACGTCCCTGTCTGGCAGCAGGCAGGGACGCGGGCGCTACAGTACCCCCCCCTCTAGGCCCCCCCTTCTTTAGGCCAGAAAGAAATTTAGCTAGGATAAGAGGGGCATGGATGTTCTCCCGAGGCTCCCAGGTTCTCTCCTCAGGACCAAACCCCTTCCAATCCACCAAAAAATAAGTCTTTCTTCCTACCCTTTTTGTGGCCAGAATGTCCTCTACCTCAAATTCATCAGCAGCAGACACTGGAGCAGGAGGTGTACCTGTAGACTTAAAAAAAGAGTTAAGAACCACAGGTTTGAGGAGAGATACATGAAAAGAATTAGGAATTCTCAAATTGGCCGGGAGTTTCAATTTATAGGACACCGGATTGATCTGACTGATGATCTCAAAAGGACCGATGAACCGAGGGCCTAACTTGTAGGACGGAATTTTGAGTCGAACATATTTGGACGAAAGCCAGACTTTGTCCCCAGGACGGAATTGAGGAGGATCCAGACGTTTTTTGTCAGCATGTCTTTTCATGCGCTCGGATGACTGAATGAGTGCGGACCGGGTACTCTCCCAGATGGAGGAGAATTCTCTAACCAGAGATTCCGCAGCTGGATTGTCCACAGAGATGGAAACAGGGACAGGGATCCGAGGGTGCTGACCGAAGACTACAAAAAACGGAGACTTGGTGGAAGATTCGCTCTCATGATTATTGTAGGAGAATTCGGCCCAAGGCAGGAGCTCCACCCAGTCAGAATGGTGGGCATTAACGAAGTGTCGAAGATAACTGGTCAAATTCTGATTTATTCGTTCAACTTGTCCATTGGACTGTGGGTGGTAAGCGGAGGAAAAATCCAGGGTGACGTCTAGCAACTTACAAGTGGCTCTCCAGAAACGTGAGGTGAACTGAACCCCACGATCCGACACAATGTGACGAGGCAGACCATGAAGACGGAAGATGTGGCGGATAAAGTCTTTAGCCAACTCGGGTGCAGACGGAAGACCTGGCAGAGGAATGAAGTGAGCCATCTTGGAAAAGCGGTCAGCGACCACCCAAATGACTGTACAACCAGCAGAGACGGGAAGATCAGTAATGAAGTCCATGGCTATATGCTGCCAGGGGGCAGCGGGTATAGGAAGCGGAAGAAGACGGCCGGTAGGCAGGTGTCTCGGAACTTTGTTGCGGGCACAGGAAACACAGGCAGAAACAAAGTCTATTACGTCTTTGTGCAGGGTAGGCCACCAATAATGTCGGGTAATGAGTTGGAGGGTCTTTTTTTGACCAGCGTGGCCAGCGAGTTTAGAGGAGTGACCCCAATGTAGGATTCTCTTCCGATCGGTTTCTGATACGAACGTCTTACCAGGAGGGAGACGATTTAGACTCACGGGAGCCACCTGCATTACTCTGGCGGGATCGATGATATGTTTAGGCTCATCTTCGAGATCCGACACCAGGAAAGACCGAGACAAGGCATCCGCCTTGACGTTTTTGTCAGCTGGGCGAAAATGCAAAAGAAAATCGAAGCGGGCAAAAAACAAGGACCACCGGGCTTGGCGAGGATTAAGTCTCTGTGCCTGCTGGAGGTATGCCAGATTTTTGTGGTCCGTGTAGATGATTACCGGATGAAGAGCCCCTTCGAGTAGGTAACGCCACTCCTCCAATGCCAACTTAATGGCCAATAACTCTCGATCTCCTATGGAGTAGTTGCGCTCGGAGGAGGAGAAGAGTTTGGAGAAGAAACCGCAGGATACCATCCTCCCGGATGGCGATTTTTGGGTAAGAACCGCTCCGGCTCCAGCAGAGGAAGCGTCCACCTCCAGGAAGAACTGCTTGTTGCCATCCGGGCGATGCAGCACTGGAGCGGAAGAGAAAGCCTGTTTCAGAGAAAGGAAGGCCTCCTCTGCTTCGGTCGTCCACTGTTTGGGGTTAGCATCCTTGCGAGTGAGCGCTGAGATTGGAGCAGTCCTGGAAGAGAAGTGCGGTATGAAGAGACGGTAATAGTTGGCAAATCCCAGGAACCGCTGAATGGCCTTCAACCCTTCCGGTCGGGGCCACTTCTCGATGGCAGACAATTTCTCCGGATCCATTCGTAGGCCTGTCTGAGAAATGATGTAGCCCAGAAACGGAAGCGATGTCTGCTCAAAGAGGCACTTCTCATATTTGGCGAAGAGGTGATTCTGCCTGAGCCTGAGCAGAACCTGACGAACATCCCTCCGGTGAGACTGAAGATCCGGAGAGAAGACCAAGATGTCGTCAAGGTACACCACAACGCAGGAGTAGAGGAGGTCCCGGAAGATGTCATTGACCAACTCCTGAAAGACTGCTGGAGCATTACAGAGACCAAAGGGCATCACCAAGTACTCGTAGTGGCCGTCCCGGGTGTTGAATGCCGTCTTCCATTCATCTCCTCGACGGATACGAACCAGGTTGTATGCTCCACGAAGATCTAGTTTGGTGAAGACTCTAGCCCCTCTAAGACGATCAAACAGTTCTGGAATGAGCGGAAGAGGGTACTTATTCTTCACCGTGATCGAATTTAGGCCTCTGTAGTCAATACAGGGACGGAGAGATCCGTCTTTCTTTTTAACGAAGAAGAAACCTGCTCCCGCTGGGGAGGTAGATTTCCGGATGAATCCTTTTGCTAAGTTCTCCTCGATATATTCGGACATCGACCTGGTCTCAGCAGCAGACAACGGGTAAATACGCCCACGGGGAGGCGTAGTACCGGGCAACAGGTCAATCGGGCAATCATATGGTCTATGCGGGGGTAATGTCTCTGCTTCCTTTTTATTGAAGACATCGGCAAAAGACCAATATGGAATCGGGAGTCCAGGTAGATTAGCAGGTGTAGGAGAAGAACAGACAGGATGAACAGGCACCAGACATGTTTTATGACAGTCCTGCCCCCAGCGAAGAACCTCTCCATTCTGCCAGTCGAGCACAGGTGCATGTTTTTGGAGCCAAGGCAGACCTAGCAAGAAAGCATGAGAGAGTCCGGGTAAAACATGAAACGAGATGCTCTCAGAATGCAACATTCCCACCTGCAGGGTTATGACTTCGGTGACAAGTCGGATGGGACGAGGTAGGAGGCCCCCATCCACAGCAGCAACAGATACAGGTTCAACAAGAGGTTTGGTGGGAATGTGATACTTCTCTACTAGAGCCTGTGACACGAGATTCCCAGCTGCTCCAGAATCAAGTTGGGCCATTTCGAAGTGGCGGTTCTTACCGATCAGAATTGAAACCGACAGCAGCAGGGATGAAGAGGATTTATTTTTGTCTAGGTTGACCTCTCCGAGCGAACCTAGACACAGGCGTTTCCCGACTTCTCCGGACAGGTTTGGATCCAGTGCTCCTTACTACCGCAGTAGAAGCAACTTTTCTCGGCACGGCGTGAGTCCTGACGGGCTTTGACCATCTTGGTCTGGTCGACCTGCATAGGCTCGGCAGTGTGCACCTGAGGAGAAACGGAAGAGGTTATAGATCTCTGACACGAGGGTGCAAGACGGGAAAATTCTTTTTTACGGGTGATCTCTTTGGCTCGTTCCTGGAACCGTAGATCAATTCGATTGGCAAGATTTATTAAATCATCTAGAGAGGTTGGAACGTCCCGACCGGCAAGTTCGTCTTTAATACGGCCGGACAGACCCTCCCAGAAGACCGAAATTAGAGCTTCATTGTCCCAAGCTAGTTCTGAGGCTAAAGTCCGGAACCGTATGGCATATTGACCAACGGTGAGACTCTCCTGACGGAGACGCAGCAGAGATGATGCAGAGGAAGTCTTCCGTCCAGGTTCGTCGAATACCTTCCGGAAGGCCGAGAGAAAAGCAGGCAGGTCAGACACCAGAGGATCCTCTCTCTCCCAGAGAGGATTAAGCCAGGCCAGGGCCTCTCCGGTGAGATGGGACATGATGAAGGCAACTTTGGCCCGGTCAGAGTTAAACTGGTGTGCCAGGAGTTCAAAATGCAGGGTGCACAGATTAATGAAACCCCGAGCTAGAGCAGGATCGCCTCCAAACCTAGGAGGAGCTGACAGTCGGGGTCCGGGAATGGAAACCACGGAATTGGGAATCAACGGGACTGACGGATTATGAGTCATGGCTCCAGCGATGGTTGCTGGTGATGAATTCAGAGTGTCCAGACGGGAATTGACGTTCCGCAGGTGACCCAGGATGGCCTCCTGTTGAGACCTCTGACGAGACAGCTCATGACACAGTTCCGGGAGTGAAGGGGTTTGGGTGCCACCGGGTTCCATGGCCCGAGCAAACTGTAACGGGTCTGGTGGGTGGAACTACTGACGAGACAGGTCAGGTGGGTGGAACCACAAAGCTTTATTTATACAAGAGAGTTTACTTGTAAGCGAGCGGGTGGCACCCGGGAAAAGGGCAGGGAATCACGGCAGGGGATATAGGTAGTTTCTGGACAGGCAGGTTTGTCACAGCGAGTGACCAAGGAAGTCTCTGGGCAGGCAGGTTGTAATGGTAAGTGACCGAGGCAGTCTCTGGGACAGGCAGGTTGTCACGGCAAGTGACCAGGCAGTATCTGGGACAGGCAGGTTGTCACGGCAAGTGACCAGGCAGTATCTGGACAGGCAGGTTGTCACAGCAAGTGACCAAGGCAGTCTCTGGGACAGGCAGGTTGTCACGGTAAGTGACCAGGCAGTCTCTAGAACAGGGCAGGCATATACGACCTGATATGGTGGAGCCTCCAGGTAGGCTGCAGTCGGATGGCAGATGATCGCTCCCAGGTGACCAGGCAAGAGCCGTGGATCTCTGCAGATGATGTCCGAACTTCCGGATGGAGCTGCAGTCGGATGGCAGATGATCGCTCCCAGGTGAGCAGGCAAGAGCCGGGGATCTCCGCAGATGATGTCCGAACTTCCGGATGGAGCTGCAGTCGGATGGCAGATGATCGCTCCCAGGTGAGCAGGCAAGAGCCGGGGATCTCTGCAGATGACGTCCGAACCTCTGGATGGAACCACAGACGGATGGCAGACAGGCAAGCCGACAGGTAACAGGCAGGTAACAGGAATCAGGAGCTGATGGCTGAAACAGAGTTAGACTGCACAGGAACAACATTGCTCGGGCACCTACATTAAGGAGGAAGCCCTTAATATAGGGTGGAGTCCTCCAGCATTGGCTGGAGACTGATTTGGAAAATGCGCGCGGCTCCTTTAAGAGCGGGGAGGGTGCGGGCGCGCGCCCTAAGGCCAGTAGCAGGGAAGGAGCGCGCGGGACCAGCAGGGCGGAAGGGGGACGCCGAGGATGGCAGAGGCGCAGAGGAGGCTGGGCGCACTGAGGACGCTGAGCGCAGGTGAGGAGAGCGACGTCCCTGTCTGGCAGCAGGCAGGGACGCGGGCGCTACAGGTTGCATCTTATGAAAACAGGAAAACACATATTTGGTAGATGCCTGGCTACACTCATCAGGAGAGCTTTAAACTAGAGCAATATGGGATGGGAAATATATGGCCAGAAAGAAAAATGCAGATAATAAATTCTTTTGCGAACCCTGCTATTAGACATGGAAAGGAAGAGCAAAAACAACAAACTCTGAATGAAAATAGAGGAGCATGAGAAGCCGACTACAAACTAAAATGTGTTATGATGTCATAGGCACCACAGAAACTTGGTGGGATGATACCCATGCTTGTAATACAAACGTTGAAGGCTACAACTTTTTTAATAGAGACAGGATTAACAAGAAGGGAGGAGGTGTCGCATTGTACGCTTGGAAAATGTATATCATTATTATAAATGATATAAATAAGGGAACTGAAGGTAAAAAAAAATGCAGACAATGCAAAGCTAGGGATAGCTAACACTTAAGCATTATACTATATAGAGGCCTTTGGGCAGTGCAGTATACTGTAAGAAAGCCTATGGGGAGTGCATTATACCCTATACCTATGGGGAGTACATTGTACTGTATGGAGGTCTATAGGGAGATAATGATACTATATAGAGGCCTATGGGGAGTGCATGATACTATATGGAGGCCTATGGGAGTGCATTTTGCCATATGAAGGACTATTGGGAGTGCATTATACTGTATGGAGACCTTTGAGGAGTGCATTATACTGTATGGAAGCCTATGCGGAGTGCATTATACTACATGGAGGACTATGGGGAGTGCATTATACTACAGTCATGGCCAAAAGTTTTGAGAATTACACAAATATTAATTTTTACAAAGTCTACTGCTTCACTTTTTCTAATGGCAATTTGCATATACTCCAGAATGTTATAAAGAGTGATCAACTTAACAGCAATTACTTGCAAAGTCAATATTTGGCTAGAAAATGAACTTTATCCCCCAAAACACATTTCAACATCATTGCAGCCCTGCCTTAAAAGGACCAGCTAACCTCTTTTCATTGATTGCTCCATTAACACAGGTGTGGGTATTGATGAGGACATGGCTGGAGATCAATCTGTCATGATTAAGTAAGAATGACACCACTGGACACTTTAAAAGGAGGCTGGTGCTTGGCATCATTGTTTCTCTTCTGTTAACCATGGTTATCTCTAAAGAAACACGTGCAGTCATCATTGCAATGCACAAAAATGGCCTAACAGGGAAGAGTATCGCAGCTAGAAAGATTGCACCTCAGTCAACAATCTATCGCATCATCAAGAACTTCAAGGAGAGAGGTTCCATTGTTGCCAAAAAGGCTTCAGGGCGCCCAAGAAAGACCAGCAAGATCGGGCTACCAGCAGTGCAGAGCTTGCTCAGGAATGGCAGCAGGCAGGTGTGAGTGCATCTGCACGCACTGTGAGGCGGAGACTCTTGGAGCAAGGCCTGGTCTCAAGGAGAGCAGCAAAGAAGCCACTTCTCTCCAGAAAAAACATCATGGACAGACTGATATTCTGCAAAAGGTACAGGCAGTGGACTGATGAGGACTGGGGTAAAGTTATTTTCTCTGATGAATCCCCTTTTCGATTGTTTGGGACATCAGGAAAACGGCTCATTCGGAGAAGACAAGGTGAGCGCTACCACCAGTCTTGTCTCATGCCAACTGTTAAGCATCCTGAAACCATTCATGTGTGGGGTTGCTTCTCAGCCAAGGGAATAGGCTCTCTCACAGTCTTGCCTAAAAACACAGCCATGAATGAAGAATGGTACCAGAATGTCCTCCAAGAGCAACTTCTCCCAATCCTCCAAGAGCAGTTTGGCGATCAACAATGCCTTTTCCAGCATGATGGAGCACCTTGCCATAAAGCAAAGGTGATAACTAAATGGCTCAGGGAACAAAACATAGAGATTTTGGGTCCATGGCCTGGAAACTCCCCAGATCTTAATCCCATTGAGAACTTGTGGTCAATCATCAAGAGACGGGTGGACAAACAAAAACCTAAAAATTCTGACAAAATGAAAGCATTGATTGTGCAAGAATGGACTGCTATCAGTCAGAATTTGGTCCAGAAGTTGATTGAGAGCATGCCAGGGAGAATTGCAGAGGTCCTGAAGAAGAAGGGTCAACACCTCAAATATTGACTTGTTGCATTAACTCATTCTAACTGTCAATGTAAGCTTTTGTTACTCATATGTTTGCAATTATTATATTTCTGTCTGTGATAAAAACATCTGTAAAACACACATAAAAACCAGAGGGCAGCAGATCATGTGAAAATATAATATTTGTGTCATTCTCAAAACTTTTGGCCATGACTGTATATGGAGGCCTATGGGGGAGTGCATTATACTATATAGAGCCCTTCAGGGAGTGCATTATACTTTATAGAGGCCTATGGGAAGTGCATAATACTATATAGAGGCCTATAGGGAGTGCATTACACCATATAGAGGACTTTATGAAGTGCATTATACTGTATGGAGGTCCATGGGGAGTACATTATATAGTATAGAGGCCTATAGGGAGTGCATTATATTATAAGAAGGACTCTGGGGAGTGTAATATACTATATAATACTTTATGCAAGCATATGAAGAGTGCATTATACTATATGGAGGCCTACGAGGAGTGCATTATACTGTATAGAGGTCTATGGGGAGTGCATTATACTTTATGGAGTCCAATGGGGAGTACATTATACTGTATAGAGGCCTATAGGGAGTGCATTATATTATAAGAAGGACTCTGGGAGTGTAATATACTATATATTACTTTATGCAAGCATATGAAGAGTGCATTATACTATATGGAGGCCTATGAGGAGTGCATTACACTGTATAGAGGTCTATGGAGAGTGCATTATATGATATGGAGGCTCATGGAGAGTGCATTATACTATATAGAGGACTATGGGATGCATTATACTATATGGAGGCCTATGGTAGCGCATTATACTATATAGAGGTCTATGAGGAGTGTATAGCATTCTATATGGAGGACTATGAGTGCATTATACTATATAGAGGCCTAAGAGGAGTGCATTATACTATATGGAGGCTATTTAGGCGGCCATCATATGAGTTAGGGATAACAGTGAGGGGGGCCAACAAACAGTGTGGGAACAAATGTATGGTATTTGTACAGTGTTGGAGCCATCAAACACTTTGGAGGCTACTAAGGAGTCAGTATACTGTTTAGAGGAATTATATTGTGTATAGGAGAGCATCAAACTGTGTAGAGGGTAGCTGTACAGGGAGGGAGACTCGCGACACTATTAAATTTTAAGTAGGCACTTATTGTTATATAAGGGCACGCAGAGGGCATTATTACTTTCTAGGGGCAAAATGTGGGTTCTGTCTTCTAAGGCACTTGCATAGGGCATTAATATATTCTAAAGGTTTGTTTTACCAGCTAGACGGCACACAGCAGGTGCAGCAATAGTGGCACATATGGCCGCAGAGGCTCAGTATTGGGGTATCAGCAGGATAAGGAATTTGTGCAGGTTGGGAATAAATGAGGATGGTGCCTGAAATGTGAGAAGTCATATATGTCTTTGTTGTAATAGCTGCAGGCTGGAGAATTTGTCATGTCGGTCTGAATCAGATGGAAAAGATTGGAAAAGTGAATGACTCCACCAGAAGAACATCAGCTGAAAATCACTATCTGTAACTATACTGTAATCTCTTATATGGTCTGTAGGACTGATATATACCACTATATGGTCACTATATGGTAGTAATATCAGTATTGGTATTTGTATAAAGATTTATTTTAAGTAACAGCAGGGTCATCTGCTGAGGTTCTCCTACAGTATATCCACTATTAGAGTGCGCCACCATAGTTGTAATCAGGGTTACCTGCTTAGGTTCCCACTCAGAAGCTTCGGCCCCCTTGAACTAAAACCCTAGCTGCTCCTCTGAGTGAAAGCCTTAAGTAATTAGCTGATAACATGAAGTGAAGTTGTGCGCAGCCACACATTCTATCTGTAGCGGCACAGCAAAGGGGAATGCAGTATTACATGTCACATATTCAAATATACAGAATGTGTGATCACGACATACATGATCATGCCAAGTTCTTGAGACCACGGGCTGCTTTTTCTGGCACCTGATAACTAGCAAATAATCCTAAGTGAAAAATAACATATTTTCCTATGTTCATATGTCTTCATAGTGCGCATAGAATGAGATTTTCCTGGTGGGAAAACTTCTTACAATATGGCCTGTCCACATACCAAGTTTTAAAGGAATGCACAAATTAAAATTGTATAAGACTTATATACTGAGGTCCTCCATTGCAAATTTTGACCTTTAAGTTGTTTATATTATCCAAAAGAGCTTCACTTTAAAGCATTCATGTTTGACACATCGATGTAAAGCATAGTAAACTTATTAATGTATATTCTTTACACCTATCTGGTAATTTTTTAAGCGGCTGCGGTGCAAGTAATTACAGTAAAGAAAACATACATTTTTTAGTTGAACTTTCAAGTTTACACTTGCACAGAATGCAAGATTTCAAAATATAATTGTAAAACAGAAACAAGTGAGGATAAAAAAGGTCAAGTAGAGGAATGTAAGAACTGGAAAGGCAACTGCTGATGCAGCGTTACCAAAACAGGCCATGTTTGAACTGTTTAGCTGTAGAAGTGCATTCTGTCGAGCTCATGTCATCATGTCAGTACATCTGAATTCTAAATGTGAAGAAGGAAACCAGTATTACTACTCTTTTTTCCAGATAACTCAACAGTTACTCTTTAAATCATTTCTGAATAGCAGTAGTTACACAAGAAAGAGGAGTGTTCACTCCAGGAAGGAAAGCTACAGTATATATTGTAAATCATACCATTAAGAGACATGAATTCTTATCTTTCCTCTCTGTGTAAAACTCTAGCGTACCCAGTCACTTTATCTGTCTTTCAGTGACATTATTAAATGAAAATCACAGTTAAAAATGTAGAGGACATATTCACAAACAACAGATTTGTTGCAGAAATTTCTACATATTCAATTTATTTTAATGGGGCCTGCAGAAATCTTTAAAAATTATGCATGTTGAAAATATTCCATACTTGTAACATTTTAAGATCTGTACAAGACTTTCCCAGTCATATGCAAATATAATTGATTTACTCATTGAATAGTTATGGTGCATTTGTCCAAACTGTAAATTGGTGAAAGAGTATTTCCAAAAATGCACTACTCCCTTTTTTCGCTCACCTAAACATGTTGGCGACCACTCAATGAACAAAAAAGTGCTGGTTCGTTGGGTGATTGAATCATTTATGGCAACTTAAAACTCATAATTATCTACAATGACTCACTCATAAAAACATATGTTGAGCTGTTGATAACATGATGTTGTATAGGTACAGATGATCATCAGTGCTCCACAGCATTGTACATAGTAAATTGGCTCTCAATCAAAGGGTCAAGTTCTATAGTATGAACGCACCTTTATTCAGCTATCTAATAGTTTCTAAGGATCTTTACATGGTGTGAGTGGAAATTTCCTTGTTTGCATTTGGAGGAAGGAAGCCAATAACTGCCTTGTCATACATCACACAGACATAGGTTCTGCCAAGGAGTCAGTGTAGGCAATCTTACGTTAAATAAGCTTTACAGCACAAATCTCTCAATAACTTCAGTACTGGGTGGAGCACAAAAATATATTAAAATTGTTGAGGAATTGGAACTTAACAAAAAAGTATGCAAAAGTAAAAAGTTATGCAGTGATCAATGGTGTACATAGAAATGATGGGGACCCATGATAAAAGTCCTAATGGAGCCCCCCATCTAAAATAAAATAAATATTGGGTGGTAAGTTTGGTCACAGTGCATAGGCAGAGACACAGAAGAGCATACCTCCAATGTATTGTGGCACTTTTAAAGTAATTTTGCACATATTGAAGCCCCTTTGTGTCATGGGGTCAATGCAAGGGCTCCATAGTGGCCTCGAGGCCTGCCACTATAAGTAGTAAGCTACTGTTTCATAGAGTTATTTTGCTGGCTCTGATTTGGTCCTATTCATGTTGATGATGTCTAGCAGTTAAAGGAAAAACTGTCAAGCAGTTCACATTGCCCAACTAACTGGCAGCATGAATCATATCCTAGCTAAATGATTGTAGCCCTTCATATTCTCTGAAGCACTGCATAATTTCAGAGAAAATATAATTAGGAGATTGGTCTTGAGCCCAGTTGGCTACCCAATGGTACAACAGGTGATTGACAGGGGGAATCTTTAAAGTATACTATTCTCCTAAACACCACCATGTTTCAGAGGATAAGATAGCTTATTGGATATTGAATTCCAATACACTTCATATCACTGTCAGCTGAATGATGGTAATACATATAGGAATAAGAAGAGCTGCTGTGTTGAGGAGAAGCAGCAGAATCGCAGGCAGGAGTGGTCCATGACAGATCTGAACCAGTGCCGGGTAGAACAGGCAGGTAATTAGCACCTATCTGCCTGTTAGCTCTTAAGCCCATAGTAAAATAATAAAATAGTCCTTGAAACCCCCTTAGTAATGTCACCTATCCTGGGCAACTTCCTGGTATTAGAGCCCCTTACCTGGGCCTTAACCTATAATAATGTCCCCCATTCTGGCCACTTTATTTAATAATGTCCCCAATCCTATACCAATGTCTCCCATCCTATGCCCCTTCTTGTAAATATTTTCTTTATTCACATTATGAAAATGAACAAATTATTTTTTATGCCTTCCTCGTTCCTACAATGTGCCGTCATTGAGCGGATGGAGCAAACTGGGCATTATACCAAGGCCCCCACTCTGCCAACATTTACAGCAGAAACTACATTGATAATAGTCATTCTGCATTACTATTGTAGTTTCTGATGTTGAGAGTCCTTCAGGATCTTTAATGACTTCATGACCATGTGATCTTGATGTCACCACAGAACCTGTACCTTGCATGAGTCTAGAAGAACTGGAGAAGAGGAGACACACTGGTAAGTCCTCTATAGTGTGTGAATGTGAAAACCCATCTCTTCAGGAAAGCCTACAGCCTGCAATGACCCTGCTACCTCCTCACCACTACCGGAGATATTGCCTCAACCAACACCGGAACTGCTGCAACCCCCCGACCTACTGTCTCCTGCCTCACAATCCTGTAGAATGTAAGCCCGAAAGGGCAGGGTCCTCTCCCCTCTGTATCAGTCTGTCATTGTTAGTTTGTTTACTGTAAGTGATACCTGTAATTTGTATGTAACCCCTTCTCATGTACAGCACCATGGAATCAATGGTGCTATAGAAATAAATAATAATAATAATAATAATAATAATGTTTGCATGTGTGTGTGCGTGCACACATGTGTGTATGTTTGTGCT
Organism: Oophaga sylvatica; assembly: GCA_033576555.1. Taxonomy (NCBI): domain Eukaryota; kingdom Metazoa; phylum Chordata; class Amphibia; order Anura; family Dendrobatidae; genus Oophaga; species Oophaga sylvatica. The sequence continues at coordinate 313,999,822 of JARQOD010000004.1, forward strand.
CTGTGTGTCTGTATGTGTATGCTCTGTGTATACATGTGTTTGCATGTACAGTGGGGAAAATAAGTATTTAATGCACTTCCGATTTTGCAAACAAAGAAGGGAGAGAGTTGTAATTTTTATTGTAGGTATATTTCAACTATGAGAGATAGAATCTTAAAAAAAATCCCCAAAAAACCACATTGTATGATTTTTACATATTTTATGCTATAAAATGCAAATTAACTAAGCATTTAATCACCTACCAACCATAAACAATTCTGGCTTTCACATCCATTTTAGTTTTTGTTTAAGAAACCCTCCTGAACTGCACTCAATACCTGTATTATTATTTTTATTATTATTATAGATTAATTGTACTAATTGTACCTGTTTGAACTTCTCACCTGTATAAAAGACACTTGCCCACACTTAATCACACTCCAACCTCTCCATCATGGCCAAGACCAAAGAGCCATCTAAAGACACCAGGGACAAAATTGTAGACCTGCACAAGGCTGGAATGGGCTACAGGACAATAGTGTCATGGGTGCATCGCCACGAAGATCGTCGCGATTGCACATTCTGACTTCTCACAGCTGAGCTGCTGTTTCTTTGTGTTTGGTAATGAGAGAGTTAATTTTACCTAGCTCTTTGCTAAGACTAGGTCCAGCCTCGCCCGGCTGCTTTTGATTATGTTCTAATTAGTTTCCTTTATATTCCTGCCAGTCTGGGTGTTAGACGCCGGTGAAAGCATTCATGTAGTCTAGCAGACTGGATCGGTTCTGAGAATATTTAAGCTAAGAGTTCCTTAGTTGTTTTAACTCTTACAGCTTATAGTTTATCTCTGAGACCTTAGGTGTTCCTACTGTGTGTGAGTGTTGTATGTAAGGCTTTATTTACTTTATTCCTTGTCTTTCTTGTATGTCTTTCTGTTCATTAACCGTTACCTGTTCATTCCCTTTGGTGGTAATCAGGGTCCTTCTTAGGACTAGATTACAGTTGGCAGGGATTGATAGGAGACAGGGTTTACGCTGGTGGCCTGGACCTCTGTACCTTTAACAGTACCTCCAGGTAGAGGGATTAGTTAGGACCCCAGTGTAGGGTCAGCATAGACCCCGGTCACCCTCTAGCCGGAGACAGCGTATAACGGATTCCGTATTGACCCACTGGACATTCTGTCAGGTAATTCTATGTTATCATATATCTATGCGCATGTTATATAGTATGTTGCCCATTTGATATAGATTACTTACATCACATATATATATATCTGCTATACAGCGTGACATTTTCACCGGCCCATACTAAAGATTCTCCCCAGCTGTCATGGATCCAGTAGCCCAGCTGGCCCGGCAGTTGCAGGGGTTGTCCATGGAGTTTGCAGACATTAAGTCCAAGGTTTTGTCCCCCCCGGAGCAAACCAGATCTGAACCTAAGGTTGCTCTCCCGGACAGGTTCACTGGTGGGCGGGACAAATTTTTTACTTTCCGGGAGGCATGTAAATTGTACTTTCGGCTGCGGCCTCGGTCATCTGGGAGTGAAGAGCAGAGGGTGGGAATTGTTATCTCACTCTTACAAGGGGACCCTCAAGCTTGGGCGTTCTCCATTCCTCCAGGCTCCCCAGATCTCCAGTCAGTGGATCGATTTTTTACTGCCCTGGGTCTGGTATATGATGATCCGGATCGAGTTTCCCTTGCTGAAGCAAAGTTACGTAAAATACGGCAAGGAAATCGTCCAGCGGAGGAATATTCTTCTGAGTTCCGTAGATGGGCAACAGATACTCAGTGGAATGACCCAGCTCTTAGGAGCCAGTTTTGTCAAGGGTTGTCTGACAAATTAAAGGATGTGTTGGCTCAGTATGATTCTCCTCCATCACTGGAGGCTGCTATGGCCCTCGCTATTCGCATTGATAGACGAATTCGGGGAAGACGCGAGGTAACTCCGCCTCCCGTGATGACTCCACCTACTACTAAAGTCCCTTATACTGAGGTTCCCCTGGTCTGTTCTGAGGAGCCCATGCAGTTGGGAGGGACATCATTTTGTAGGAGGGAATCGGCGGTGCACCGCAAGACTAGAAGGTGTTTCTTTTGCGGGAGAGAGGGACATTTTGTTGGGGGGTGTCCATCCCGGGCCTCTTTGAGCAAAGGAGTTAACCTGGGAGTGTGTATTTCGTCCCCAAATCCCTCTCAGTTTCTCGTGCCTGCGGAGGTGGTGATTGGTACTAGAACTGAGAGGATTTCTGTTTTTCTTGATAGTGGGTCCGGGGCTAATCTGGTGGACGCTCGGTTTGCCCAGGTGCATGGTATGCAACTGAGTGTATTGGCCAAACCAGTCCCTATAGTCTCTATTGATTCTAGACCTCTCGGTCAAGGTAGCTTGGTACAAGCTGTTCATAACATAGATCTTCGAGTAGGGGCAATACATAAAGAGCAATTGTCTTGTTATGTGTTGGAGGGTCTACCTACTCCTATTGTGTTGGGACTTCCTTGGTTGGCTAAACATAACCCAGTGATTGATTGGCAATCCAGAAAGATAAGCCAGTGGGGTGAATTTTGCAGGAATAACTGCATGAGCACGGTCATCGGTGCGGTTGTGCCTAGGACTTTGCCTCCTTTTCTGGAGGACTTTGGGGAGATGTTCTCAGAGGAGGGTGTAAAGAGTTACCTCCTCATCGCGCATATGACTGCTCAATAAAGTTGCTTCCTGATGCCTTATCTCGTACTTTCCCAGGGGCCGGAAGACGGATGATCCGGTTCCTATTCCTCAGGAGGGAGTTGTAGTGTCAGCTGTATGCTCTGAGCTTGAGGGGGAGGTATTGGGGGCTCAGGGGGACGCCCCTGTGGGACTTCCAGGAGACTGATAGTTCCAGATCGCTTAAGACTGAAGGTTACGGGGAACCGTTACAAACGGATGGCTGATAGGAGGAGAGTTTCTGGTCTAGATCTGAAGGTGAACGATCTGGTTTGGTTGTCTACCAGGAATATAAAACTTAAAGTTTCCTCCTGGAGGTTGGGTCCCAGATTCATCGGGCCGTACAGGATCAGTTCCATAATTAATCCTGTGGCATTTCGTCTGGACCTCCCTCCTACGTTTAAAATTCATAATGTGTTTCACAAGTCATTACTTAAAAAGTATGTGGCACCAGTCATACCGTCACCTCTACCTCCTCCTTCAGTGGTAGTCAATGATAACGTGGAATTTCATGGGTCGAAAATCATTGACTCACGTCTCAGTCGCCGATCCCCTCAGTACTTAGTTCATTGGAGGGGGTATGGTCCTGAGGAGAGGACGTGGGTCCCTGCGTCTGATGCTAACGCAGATCGATTGGTTCGGACCTTTCACACAACTTACCCGGACAGACCTGGTCATGAGGGTCCGGAGGCCCCTCGTAGAAGGGGGGGTACTGTCATGGGTGCATCGCCACGAAGATCGTCGCGATTGCACATTCTGACTTCTCACAGCTGAGCTGCTGTTTCTTTGTGTTTGGTAATGAGAGAGTTAATTTTACCTAGCTCTTTGCTAAGACTAGGTCCAGCCTCGCCCGGCTGCTTTTGATTATGTTCTAATTAGTTTCCTTTATATTCCTGCCAGTCTGGGTGTTAGACGCCGGTGAAAGCATTCATGTAGTCTAGCAGACTGGATCGGTTCTGAGAATATTTAAGCTAAGAGTTCCTTAGTTGTTTTAACTCTTACAGCTTATAGTTTATCTCTGAGACCTTAGGTGTTCCTACTGTGTGTGAGTGTTGTATGTAAGACTTTATTTACTTTATTCCTTGTCTTTCTTGTATGTCTTTCTGTTCATTAACCGTTACCTGTTCATTCCCTTTGGTGGTAATCAGGGTCCTTCTTAGGACTAGATTACAGTTGGCAGGGATTGATAGGAGACAGGGATTACGCTGGTGGCCTGGACCTCTGTACCTTTAACAGTACCTCCAGGTAGAGGGATTAGTTAGGACCCCAGTGTAGGGTCAGCATAGACCCCGGTCACCCTCTAGCCGGAGACAGCGTATAACGGATTCCGTATTGACCCACTGGACATTCTGTCAGGTAATTCTATGTTATCATATATCTATGCGCATGTTATATAGTATGTTGCCCATTTGATATAGATTACTTACATCACATATATATATATCTGCTATACAGCGTGACAAATAGGCAGGCAGCTTGGTGAGAAGGCAACAAATGTTGTCAAAATTATTACAAAATGGAAGAAACACAAGATGACTGTCAATTTTCCTTGGTCAGGCACTACATGCAAGTTCTTGCCTTGTGGGGTAAGGGTGATTCTGAGAAAGGTCAGATATCAGCCCAAAACTACACACGAGGATGTGATCAATGACCTGAATAGAGCTGGAACCACAGTTTCAAACATTACCATTAGTAACACACTACACAGTCATGTATTAAAATCCTGCAGGGCACGCAAGATTCCCTGCTCATGCCAGAACAAGACTAGGCCCATTTGAAGTTCACCAATGGCCATCTGGTGATCCAGATGAGGCATGGGAGATCATGTCACCAGATGAGATCAAAATAGAACTTTTTGGTAGCAACTTCGTCATGTTTGGAGGAAGAAGAAGGAGGCGTACAACCCCAAGAAGAGCATCACAACAGTGAAGCATGGTGGGGGAAACATCATGCTTTGGGATGCTTTTCTGCAAAGAGGACAAGACGACTGCACTGTACGGAAAGTACGGGTCATGTATCGCGAGATTCTGGCCAACAACCTCTTTCCTTCAGTAAGAGCATTGAAGATGGGTCATGGCTGAGTCTTCCAGCATGACAATGACCCGAAACGGAGAGCCAAAGCCACTAGAGAGTGGCTCTCTAAGAAGCATTTCAAGATCCTAAAGTGGCCGAGCCAGTCTCTAGACCTGAACACAATGGAACATTTTTGGAGGGAGCTGAAACTCAATGTTGCCCAGCGACAGCTCCGAAACCTGAAAGATATGGAGAAGATCTATATGGAGAAATGAGCCAAAATCCCTTCTGCAGTGGGTGCAAACTTGATCAAGAACTACAGGAAACGTCTGTCCTGAAGTGTACCTACAATAAAAATTACAGACGTCTCCATTCTTTGTAAGTGAGAAAACTTGCAAAAATTGAGTGTATCACATTTTCTCCACTGTATGTCCTGTGTGTACATGTGTGCATACATATATGTCTGTATGTACAGTACACACCAAAAGTTTGGACACACCTTCTCATTTAAAGATTTTTCTGTATTTTCATGACTATGAAAATTGTAAGTTCACACTTAAGGCGTCAAAACTATGAATTAACACATGTGGAATTAAATACTTAACAAAAAAGTGTGTAACAACTGAAATGATGTCTTATATTCTAGGTTCTTCAAAGTAGCCACCTTTTGCTTTGATGACTGCTTTGCACACTCTTGGCATTCTCTTGATGAGTCTCAAGAGGTAGTCACCGGAAATGGTCTTCCAACAATCTTGAAGGAGTTCCCAGAGATGCTTAGCACTTGTTGGCCCTTTTGCCTCCACTCTGTGGTCCAGCTCACCCCAAACCATCTCGATTGGGTTCAGGTCTGGTGACTGTGGAGGCCAGGTTATCTGGCATAGCACCCCATCACTCTCCTTCTTGGTCAAATAGCACATCAGGGACTGTTCAAACGCGACATGACGCCCGCAGACTATTCCATCAAATTCTGCAATGCAAAAGGTCAGTACTTCCCTTCCAAGGCCCGACGTGTGCCCATACAGTAGTTTTCACCCACATATTGGGTATCAGCATACTCAGGACAAATTGAACAATAAATTTAGGTGTCCAATTTCTCCTGTTACCCTTGGGAAGACAAAAAACTGGGAGTAAAAGATGTTTGGGGAAAAAATATGATTTTTTTATTTTCACGCCCGGGCGTTATAAACTTCTGTGAAGCACTTGGGTGTTATGTTTCGGTAGCTGAGGAGTGCAGGTAAAAAAGGCAATACACCAGAGAAGTTGGAATCTATGAGATTGCAGTACCCTGACTAACCACCACAACTAGAGGCAGCCGTGGAGCGTTCCTACGTTGGTCCTAGACGCCTCGTCACAGCCTGAGAAACTAACTACACCTAAAGATAGAAAGAGGAAAGCTATCTGCCCCGGAGCAGATCCCCAAAGAACATAGAAAGCCCCCAAACATGTAATGGCGGTTAGACAAGATGAAATACAGACACAGACAGAAAATAGTAAGAGCAAACGTTGGGGCCCAAACTACCTAAATAGAAAAGGATAGGAAGGGCACTTACTGCAATCCCAAAAAACCCTGAAAAGCACCAACTCTACTAATTTCAAAATCACCTGAGATCACACGACCTCTACCACCTAAATTAGTTCTCTGGTGTAACAAAATCAAAACAGCAGCCACTGAAAAAACTGGAAAAAGCAAAAGTACAAACATCAGTGGCTGAACTAAACTGAGAGGGCAAAAGCCCCCGGAGGGACCCTGAAGGCCCCCACAGAAGTGCAGGACAAAATGCAAAAATCAAGCACAAAAACAAAAAGAAGAAAATGTCTTATCTGTTAGCAGGAGATGCAGACACGACACAGCAGGCTACAAAGGAAACAGGACTCAAGGATTGAGACCAGAACAATTGATCACCGGCAACCCTGATGGGAAGGCGACTCCCTTATATAAGACCAGTCAGTAACACCTGATTCCCACTCCTCACAATCTTCACTGGACAGTCCAGTACCGCTTGTAACCACCAGAGGGAGCCTCTGCTCAGAACTCATTTCAAGTCCATTCACAACAGTACCCCCCCCTTGAGGAGGGGTCACCGAACCCTCACTTGAGCAACCAGGTCGGTCAGGATGAGTTCTATGATACGCATGGATGAGTCTCCTAGCATGGATGTCCGAAGCAAACACCCAAGAATTATCTTCCTGACCATAACCTCTCCACTTAACCAAATACTGGAGTTTCCGTCTAGAAAAATGAGAATTCAATATTTTCTCAACCACAAACTCCATATTGCCCTCAACCAGAACAGGGTCAGGAGGCAAAGCAGTAGGAACCACTGGCTCAACAAACCTCTTCAACAAGGACTTGTGGAACACGTTATGGATCTTAAATGTTCCTGGAAGAAGCAAACAAAAAGAAACAGGATTAAGAATCTCCATGATCTTATAAGGTCCAATGAACCTAGGCTTAAATTTAGGAGATGCCACTCTCATAGGAATATTTCTTGAGGACAACCAGACCAAATCCCCCACTTTAAACCGAGGACCATCAGTCCTATGCCGGTTAGCAAACCGCTGGGCCCTCTCCTGAGAGAGGGACAACCTCTCCACTACCTGGTCCCAAATCTGTTGCATACGCTCCACAACAGAGTCAACACCTGGACAGACAGAAGCCTCCGTCTGTCCTGAAGAAAATCGAGGGTGAAACCCAGAATTACAGAAAAATGGAGACATCAAAGTGGCAGAGCTAGCCCTATTATTAAGAGCAAACTCAGCCAAAGGCAAAAAAGAGACCCAGTCATCCTGATCAGCAGACACAAAGCATCTTAGATAAGTCTCCAATGTCTGGTTTGTTCTCTCAGTTTGACCATTGGTCTGAGGATGAAACGCCGAGGAGAAAGACAATTGAACACCAAGTTTAGAACAAAAGGTCCTCCTAAATCTGGAAACAAACTGGACTCCTCTGTCAGACACAATGTTCTCAGGAATGCCGTGTAAACGAACCACGTGCTGAAGGAACAAAGGCACCAATTCAGAGGAGGAAGGCAACTTAGGTAATGGCACAAGATGTATCATCTTGGAAAACCTATCACAAATCACCCAGATGACGGTCATTCTCTGAGAAACAGGGAGGTCGGAAATGAAATCCATAGAGATATGGGTCCATGGTCTCTTGGGCACAGGCAATGGCATCAACAAACCACTAGAGCGAGAGCAAGGCTTGGAGCGAGAGCAAGTCCCGCAGGACTGCACAAATTCCCTGACATCACGAGACAAGGTAGGCCACCAAAAGGACCGACTAACCAAGTCTCTGGTACCAAAAATTCCGGGATGCCCAGCCAACGCGGAACAATGAATCTCAGACATCACACTCTTTTTCCACTGGTCCGGGACAAACAATTTTCCAACAGGGCAGCGCTCGCGCCTATCCTCCTGACACCCCTCCAGAGCAAGTCTCAAATTGGGTGAGATGGCGGAAAGAACTACACCCTCTTTCAAAATAACAGAAGGATCAGATAACTCAGGAGAGTCCGCAAGGAAACTCCTCGAGAGGGCATCCGCCTTAACATTCTTAGTGCCAGGAAGAAAGGAAACCACAAAATTAAAACGTGTGAAAAACAAGGCCCACCTGGCCTGTCTAGGATTGAGTCGCTTGGCAGATTCCAGATAAACCAGATTCTTATGGTCCGTAAGGACCACCACCTGATGTTTGGCTCCCTCCAGCCAATGTCTCCACTCTTCAAAAGCCCACTTCATGGCCAGTAACTCCCGATTACCCACGTCATAATTACGTTCAGTAGGAGAAAATTTTCGAGAGAAAAAGGCACAAGGGTTACTTTTAGAGGTCTTTGGATCTTTTTGGGACAAAACGGCACCTGCCCCAATTTCAGAGGCATCAACCTCCACCTGAAATGGCAGAGAAACATCAGGCTGCCGTAGAACAGGAGCAGAAGTGAATCTCTGCCTAAGTTCCTGAAATGCAGAGACTGCCTCAGGAGGCCAATTCACCACATCAGAACCCTTTCTGGTCAAATCAGTCAATGGTTTAACAATAACCGAGAAATTACCAATAAATTTACGATAAAAATTGGCAAAACCCAAAAATCTTTGAAGAGCCTTTAATGAAGTAGGTTGGACCCAATCACAGATGGCCTGAACCTTGACCGGGTCCATTTCAATAACAGATGGGGACAAAATGAATCCCAGAAATGAGATCCTCTGTACGCCAAAAAGACACTTTGATCCCTTCACATACAGAGCATTCTCTCTCAAAATCTGGAATACAGTTCGAACATGTTTCACATGAGAGTCCCAGTCATTAGAAAAAATCAAGATATCATCCAAATAAACAATCAGAAATTTATCCACAAAATCCCTGAAAATGTCATTCATGAAGGACTGGAAGAAAGAAGGAGCATTAGTGAGCCCAAAGGGCATCACAAGGTACTCAAAATGCCCCTCAGGGGTATTGAATGCCGTCTTCCATTCATCCCCGTGCTTAATGCGAATAAGGTTATATGCCCCCCTGAGGTCAAGCTTGGTAAACCAAGTAGCGTTTTTCACCCTGGAAAACAGGTCAGAAATCAAGGTAACGGGTATTGATATTTCACAGTAATATTGTTCAAAAGACGATAATCAATACACGGCCTTAATGAACCATCCTTTTTGGCCACAAAGAAAAAACCGGCACCTAAGGGTGAAGAGGATGGTCTGATATGACCCTTCTCCAATGATTCCTTGATATAAGACCGCATAGCGTCATGTTCAGGTACAGACAAGTTAAAAAGGCGACCTTTAGGGAATTTACTACCAGGCACTAATTCAATAGCGCAGTCATAACTCCTATGGGGAGGCAAGGATGCAGATTTACTTTCACTAAACACATCAAAAAATCAATCAAAAAGTCAGGAACATCCTGAGCCTGGGGGAGGCAGAAAAAACAGGAGTGTTGGTATTAACACATTGGCAGCCCCAACTGGTTACAGACACAGATTTACAATCCAAAACAGGATTATGTGACTGCAACCAAGGGAAGCCCAGTACGATAATATCATGCAGATTATACAGAACCAAAAATTTACAGCACTCCTGATGATCAGGTTCAACCCTCATTATCACCTGAGTAGAGAACTGAGGTTTATTCTCAGCCAAAGGGTAGAATCGATCCCCAGTAGGGGAATAGACTTCTGTAGGGGTATCAAGGGAAACCCACAACGTTTAGCAAAATCATAATCCATCAGGTTAATAGCTGCTCCAGAATCAACGAAAGCCTGAGCAGAAAATGAGGACAGAGAGCATATCAGAGTGACAGTTAATAAAAACTTAGTCTGAACACTACCCAAGACAACTGAGCGTGCAAAACGTCTTCCCCGCTTAGGGCAGACTGAAATAGCATGAGAGGCATCACCACAGTAGAAACATAACCCATTGCGCTTTCTAAACTCATGACGCTGTGCCCCAGACACCACTCTATCACACTGCATGGGTTAAGAAGCAGGTTCACAAGGCAACACCATTCCGCGCATACTTCTCCGCTCACGCAAACGTCTGTCAATTTGAATCGCTAATGACATAGAATCATTGAGACCAGAGGGGACAGAGAATCCCACCATAACATCCTTTCCATTATCTGACATACCCTTCCGAAAAAGGGCCGCCAAAGCGTCGTCATTCCACTTGGTCAGGACTGCCCACCTACGGAATCTCTGACAGTATAACTCAGCGTCATCAAGCCCCTGATTTAATGCCAACAAGGCTTTTTCAGCTTGATCAGTGACATTAGGCTCATCGTACAATAACCCCAAAGCCTGAAAAAATGCATCAACATCACTCAAAACAGGATCCCCAGGTGTCAGGGAAAAAGCCCAATCCTGAGGATCGCCGCGCAGGAGAGAGATGACAATTTGAATCTGCTGCGCTGCGTTCCCTGAGGACTTAGATTTTAAGGCAAAAAACAATTTACAATTATTTTTGAAATTCTGAAACTTAGCTCGATCCCCTAAAAACAAATCTGGCATGGGAATCCTAGGTTCCACAACAGGCAACCTAGCAAGATA
>JARQOD010000004.1:314010645-314037807 GCA_033576555.1 Oophaga sylvatica
CTCCCTCTTGGCTTGGGATCTGTTTCCCGTCCTGTGTGCAGTTAGCACAACAGAGTCGCAGAGCAAACACACCCACCAGTCTAGACATTCCTGGGGGGTAGCTGTAGGGACCCCAACTAGCGTCAATACTGCTTTACTCCTGTGCCGTCTAAACAGGATATAGCTCTGAGTGCTTTTTTTTTTATAGTACCGCTCTGCCGTGTAACAGAGTTAGGTACTTTGCCCCCTTTCACACTGAGTGACCTTTAACTCAGCGTGATTATAGTGTTTGCTAGCAGCTTTGCCCCGCCATTGTTCATCAGCTGCAGTTCTCCATCACTGCACGGTGGATCCCGGCTTGCGATCACAATTTATCATAATTTATATTTAGTGCGATCCGCAAACCCTAACAATATGAAATAACTTAATGAATATAATACAGCAATATGTAATGAACTTATGTAGTGGGGTTTCATCTATGTTATTTTCATACTTGCTGAGAGAAAACAAAATAAAAAGAACAGATTCTTGCTATAAAAAAAAGTCTAAGGTAATTTCTACTGTATAAATAGGTAGCATATAAAGTCTTACAATACAATGCCATCCTACTTACTTTAACAATGTATATTCCTTTTATCATAAATGATGCAAACATTTTATAAGAGCAGGTACATCACTAATAGCCTGTGTTTTAAGCAGACAGTAGTTGCCTTTCATTAAGGGAATTTCACACTAGTCTAAATGTTTTGCTGATATTGAATGTATTTTTAATGGGATTTTCTCTAGGGTTAAATGATACATATTTCAGAGCAAGTCAGACAGTTATAAATCTTGTCCAGCCAATAAAAACAAAATTTCTTTACATAGAATGAGGAGTGAATAAAATAAGACTTATTTAATTATTTTTCCAACACTCTGTCTGTGAAGCATAGGTTCATCTGCAGCTGTGTAAATGGTATTGGACAATTTATTGAGGAAATATAGCTATGAGATGAATTAACTATTTTGCAGTACTTAGCAAGTAATTGAACATTAAATATAGTGGAAAATGATTTCTGAGATACAAAAGGTTCAAATACGAAATATTGATCTATAAGAATGTGAATATTATATATTAAACAAAAACATTTAAATACAGTAGATCTCTGTGGTGTGACTTCCAAGATAGCGGCAGCCAAAGGCTCCAACACATTCCCATATACAGTAGGTACGGAAAGTATTCAGACCCCTTCACATTTTTCACTCTTTGCTTCATTGCAGCCATTTGGTAAATTCAAAAAGTTAATTTTTTTCCTCATTAACCCCTTTACCACCGAGGGTTGTTTGCACGTTAATGACTGGGCCAGTTTTTACAATTCTGACCACTATCCCTTTATGAGCTAATAACTCTGGAACGCTTCAACAGATCTTGGAGATTCTGAGACTGTTTTCTCGTGATATATTGTACTTCATGTTAGTGGTAAAATTTATTCGATATATCTTCCAATTATTTAGTAAAAAAATGGAAATATGGCAAAAATTTAAAAAATTTAGCAATTTTCAAACTTTGAATTTTTATGCCCTTAAAACAGAGAATTATGTCACACAAAACAGTTACTAAATAACATTTCCCACATGTCTACTTTACATCAGCACAATTTTGGAAACACATTTTTTTTTTGTTAGGAAGTTATAAGGGTTAAAAGGTGACCAGTGATTTCTCATTTTTACAACACCATTTTTTTTTAGGGACCACCTCACATTTGAAGTCACTTTGAGGGTCTATATGATAGAAAATGCCCAAAAGTGACACCATTCTAAAAACTTCCCCCCTCAAGGTGCTCAAAACCACATTCAAGAAGTTTATTAACCCTTCAGGTGCTTCACAGGCATTTTGGAATATTTTAAAAAAAATTAACATTTACCTTTTTTTCAACAAATATTTACTTCAGATCCAATTTTTTTATTTTACCAAGGGTAACAGGAGAAATTGAGACAATATATAGTGGCACAGCTGTGAGTGGTGCACAAGTAGGATCCCAACCCGTAAGTAATATAAAGAAAAACGTGGCACTCAACTTTGGATGAATGTGAAAATTTTAATGCAGTCCAAAATTAACAACATTTTGATTTAACAACGTTTCGGTCCCAGAATGGACCTTCATCAAGTACTGCAACAAATATGTATCAAAAACAATAATTAAACATCACATCTCAGAAAAAATGAGACATGAAACATGAGACAAAAATAAAAATTGAAAATTAATAGCCAATCCGGCGCGAGATGCGTGCACAGAGTACCAAAAGAGAGGAATTCGGATAGAGGAAAGGGTATGGGAAAACCTACCCAACTGCTCAGTATTGATGAAATCAAAAGTGTTGTGATGGAAAGAAACCTGAAATATGAACAATGAACCTAAGTGGTCTTTAAGACTAAATTGGGGAAAGTATCAAAGGTAAGTCAACGTACTGTTTAGTCAATTGATTAGCAAAACTGTTGAAGTCACTATATAAGGCATATTTTTTGATTTGTACAAATGCCCATAGCAAACATTGGAACTAATATAAAGTTCAAAAATTCAATAATAGAACCGATAATTACACTGAACTCCACACAATAATATGAAAAAATACAACTTTATTAAATGTCAAATATATGATACAAGAAAACCAGAATATATACCACACATAGATTAAAAAGGTGGGAACCCAAAAAGGGCACCACAACCCACATTAAGTCCTATAGAGGTTTGCACATGAAACTAAATCCCCAGTACACATTCCCATAAAGCTAAAGATAGCGAACAGGATAAAGCCTCCCAAAACACAATTTCAAAATATCTAAATCACCAGTCTAAAAGTGATGGATAGAGTGCAAAAGTATTACCTCCTGTGGGTGATGGCGCCAGCCCCTACGCACGTTTCGGCATACAACCTTCTTCCGGGGGATGACCTCACACCAACAGTTACGTAGTTTTATGCTTAAAGCCCTACCAATCGAGATGCCCAAATCAGACATACATCAAGAAACGCTAGTTCTTATTGGTCAGACCATTAAATGCCTCCAGTTTGTATGGGGGAGTGTTTAATTCGTACACGAATCAGAACGCATCTAGTTTATTTCACGATCTGCAGAAAGACACTCCCACGGTCACATGTTCAAAATAGTATCCTCCCATGGCTCGATATAAACAACCCATATGTCCAAAGAGGCATATTGTTCTAGAAATCTCTCGGGAATACTCCCTGATCCAGTGTCCCAGGGACGTCTATGCTAAGGCGGCGCACACCGCCCCACAGACACATCCCCGGGGGACCGCACAGCGCGACAAAGCCACGCACTCCGGTTGGAGCCAAGCCACGCCCACGTCTGACGTGGGAGGGCCTGAGTCACATGACCGGACCGCACGGCAGACCAGTCGCACTGAGCGATGCCCCAGGAAGCGCCCGGTGGGCGTGCGCGCACAGCAAGCATCCTGGGGAGCTCACAGGTACAATGCTTGTGTAATTTAGCTATTCGGCATAAAGACTATAAAATAGCCCATAGCGACACTATGTTTAAAAGTGCCCAAAGTCAATACTATCATCTATAAACATATTTAAAGATACAGCATCTGATCACAGAGAGGGAGGAAATCCTAACTATATTTCATCCATTAAACAGCAAATAATTCCCACGATAGATACTAGAATCAAATTACCCATAAAATGAGCATATTAAGAACAAACAATAGCTAAAACATTTAGACAGGGAAAAGACAGTAATAGTCAGAGATTGAATTTGTCCAAACGTAGATAATACTAGTGAGAAGTTCTTAATGTTCAGGTCCGTCATTAATCATATTTATCCATCCGATTAGGGTCAGGATTATTCAACGATCAGTTGGCGAAAAGCAAGTAAAACGCACTATAAGAGAACAAGAAAAATTAAAATCATATAAAAACAAGGTGAGATAAAAATCGACGCAGACAAATCAGAGAAATGGAGCAAAACTGCAGGTTTCATTCAAACCAAATGGATACATGGTCTTCAAAGTCAAGATCCACTTTGTCTCAATACGTGCGAGGGGACTAGTGATTTCCCCTCCCCTAACACCAAGAAGGAGTCTGTCAATCCCTTTCACTTTAAGCCCTTTTGGGTCGCACTGATGGTGCATTTTAAAATGCTTTGGTAGTGTCCGTAGATGTTCTACACATGTCTCATCTTTGGCAGCTATAATATCTCTGACATGTTCTCTCACTCTTATTTTTAAGGCTCTGGTCGTAAGGCCTACATAAATCTTCCCACATGGGCAACAAGCGTAATATATAACCGCCTTTGTTGAGCAAGTTATTGAATGGGTAATTTTACAGCTTTTACTACCATCAGATGAAACAAAAGTGGTCGCAGATTCAATGTTTGGACACGCTACGCATTTCCCACATGGGGTACAACCCCATTTTGTTTTAGAGACTTGCGCAAAAGGTAGTTGTTTTTGGTCATTCTTTTCGTAATGACTACGGACTAATATATCCCGCAAGTTTTTGCTCCGTCGTGCCGTAATGTTTGGAGTTGGTGACAAGTATGTGCCCAAGGTACTATCCGCCAATAGTATAGGCCAATATTTGGCCATAGTCCTACGCATAAGGTTCCATTGTGAATGGAAGGTGGTTATCATCCGTACCTTATTTGCCTCACTCTTATCTTTCCTAGAAGCTTCACCTGTAGAATAAATCAGATCATGTCTCTCTTGATTTCTAGCACGATTATGTGCTGCCTTGACCTGTCTTTTACTATACCCCCGAGTCAAAAATCTATGTTGTAAATCTATAGCTCTTTTCTCAAAATCTGGATTAGATGAGCAGATCCGTCAGACCCTCAGGAATTGTCCAGTGGGTATGGACTTGATGACCTGCGTTGGATGGGCAGATTGTGCATGGAGGAGGCAATTCGTGGCCGTCTCTTTACGGAATAAATCGGTTTGTAAAAAACCCTTGGTATCTCGTTTAACTGTAATCATCCAAAAAATCAATAGATTCACTATGATATTTGTATGTCAAACGTAAATTAAGATTATTGGCATTCAGTTCATCAAAGAAAGAGGTCAACTGATCTAAAGTGCCCTGCCAGATCATGAATACGTAATCAATGTACCGCGCCCAAAAGAGGACGCGGTCCATTGATGTACCCCGATCTGACTGGAAGAGGTCCCTCTCCCACAGCCCCAGGAACAGGTTGGCATAGGAGGGCGCAAAGGCCGCTCCCATGGCTGTTCCCTGGAGCTGTAGATAGAGGGACCCCCAAAATAAAAGAAATTATGCTTGAGTGCAAATTCCAAAAGGGACAACACGAACTGGACCCCCTCCATGTCAAGCTCAGTCAAAGATAGATAGTGAGCTACTGCTCTCAAGCCATCCACATGTCTAATACTTGTGTAGAGAGCCTCTACATCGCAGGTCACCAAGATCGAGCCCTCCTCCACATTAATTGAATCAATCTTCTTCAAGAAATCACTTGTATCACGAATGTATGAGGTTAGTATTTCCACCAGGGGTTTAAGTTGAGCATCTATATATTTGCAGACCTTTTCTAAAAAGTTACCGACACCCGAGACGATTGGTCTATCGGGGGGAGTCTTACAATCCTTATGCACCTTTGGCAAAAGGTACAAAGTAGATACCCTCGCCTCTGTTACAATCAATACATCACGAAGTTGTTTTGAAATAATACCTTGTTCGAAAGCAGTATCTAATATTCAAACCAATTTTTCAGAATATTCACTTAAAGGATTGTAAGTCAACCTCCGGTAGCATTGTTTGTCTCTCAACTGGTGGTAAGCTTCTGCTTCATAGAGTTTGCATGGCCAAACACTATATTTCCACCCTTGTCCGCAGGTTTGTACACAACGTCACGCAACTGTTTTAACTTATTAAGACTAGTTCTTTCCTCTACCGTCAGATTGTCCCTGTAGATACCTGAGGGAATCCGTTTTAGTTCATCCAAGACCAACTGGACAAACAATTCCACATTGGGACATGCGGACAAGGGTGGAAATTTTCGTGATTTTTGATATAAACACTTGGGTATCTTACCCATATCCATGCTCTCATGTTCTCTAGATAGTTCTTCCAAGGTCTGCAAAGCCAACTGTTCTTCACTGGTGGGAAATAACTGATGTAATTCGTGATTGTGAAACCATTTCTTGAAGATAAGCGATCGACCAAAAATGTGGAGATCCTTGATCACTGTAAAAAGGTCAAAACGTGAGCTTGGTGAGAATGTTAAACCCCTAGAGAGCAAAGACAAGTCAAGGGTTGAAAAGACATGATCAGATAGGTTAATTACCTTATGATCTCCAATATCATTCTTTATCTGTTTAGATTTATTGCCCTTTTGGCGGCTTTCCCATTGGCGCACATTCTTTTTCCTCCCCAAACGGGTATTCATTGAAATCCCTGATGGTATTGAAGCCTCAGATAGGCCACTTGTTGAGGATAATGAAGACATAGACATAGACCTGTTGGTCTTTAGATTATTCACCACTCTTTTCCTCCACCTGTATACCTTTTTCTGAGCATAGTCAGAGGTATCCCTTGCCAACTTCTTAGACTGAGTATCCTGGATTTGTTTTTCCCAAGTATCTAAACATGTTTCCATTTGCTCATTGAAGGTGGATAATTTATCACTAGGAATGGTATCTTTAAGACTTATATATGATGTATCTAATTCCTTTTCTATACCATCAATAACTGTTTGATCCCGTGCGATTAATAGCTCCATAAATTTGAAAGAACTATTATTACAAACCTCTTCCCATCTAGATATAAAATTCTCATCTTCCACAGGGAAAGATGGAAATACTTGTACTCTCAAACCACGTGGAATCATTCGTTTATCAAGATAGCTCACTAAAAATGCTTTGTTCCACCATACTTTCATACGTCTTTGCAAAAGGCGTTTAGTATTTTCCTGCAGTTCTGCAATGTCTCGCTGACTGTCTGCGTCGATATTAGGGGACCCACTCTGAAAAACCTTTTTCAATTTAGTTCGCCAGGACAAGTCTCTGGCTTTATAATCCATGAGACTGCAACAAAATAACTGTGAAAAAACAGTCAATTGGTATACCTTCTGGAGGTACAAATAAGTAGTTAATGGGTATGTTGGCCCTGTATGGACAAATCAATAGATAATTAAGGATGTAGAAAGTATCTGTAAAGAACCAAAAACGTGTGAGAACTAAAATAAAGCGCAAAAAAAGGTGGGGGATTGGTTTGAAAAAGAATAATGCTTACATTTTGGACAGTGCAAAAACACTTTGATGTGTCCCAATGTGCTTTGAAATAGGAAACCCACTAATGGGACTGTAAGATATCCTTATGTGTCCCTGTATGAGGGTATCAAGTCTGTCCTAGAAATAGTAATGTATTGAATTAATATCAGAAAAAATAAAAATAAATAGATGTATATAGTGCTAGCACCAAAGAGAAATGTTTACTTATATGTTCACAAGATGTCCTACTATGTCCCAGAGAAGTGTTTGGTCTGCCCTAAGAGAGTATTATATTCCATTAACAACATATGGAATTAAAATGAGACCTATATTAGATATATATTAAATGTAGTATATCTTACCAGTGATAGTTTAGTGGGCGACGTGTCTGACTTGTCAATGTGGTATCCACCGCTTTTTGCAGTGAGCTGAAGCGTCTCAGAGACGCTGTATAAATGATAGAGGGGCGGGATATGTTTGTGTGTCGGTACAGGAAGCGCGTCATCGGAAGTGACATTGTTTGCATTCCACAGGGCTCAGGCTTGCGTTCCAGTTGCCATATTGGTTCAATGTAAGCTCTTTCAATGTGTAAATAATTAAAGTTTCTTCATACCCCTAAGGTCGACACATACCCCTGCCTGCATTGCAACCAGTGCATCAATGTACTAAAAGGGGATGCTTTCTACCACCCTCATTCAGGTAAAAAATACACACTATAAGATTACTACATCTGTGACTCATCTTATGTGGTCTGTCTTATAAAATGCCATTGCAGTCTATTTATACAGGGGAAACAACACAACTTATAAAAGATCGCATTTCAAAACATAAATTCACCATCCATTGCAAAAATATGTTGTTACCGGTTCCGTTTCATTTTATCACTAAGGGGCATACCATAGCCCAATTGAAATTCCAGGTCATTAAGCACATTTCAACTTCCAGGAGAACGGGCAACCGGATCCAATTATTGAAGGAGAGAGAGTCCTATTCGATACACCAACTACAGACTTTATCCCCCAAAGGGCTCAATAGGGAGCACTATTTGCATTCTTTTATATAATATTTTTATATACTGTATCCTTTTGTGCTGTATTCGTTTTATTGAATGTATATCCCTTAGCTGGATTAAATTACCTCACTTTTTGAATGTGGATACCTCAATACTAGGGTTGAGCATTCCGATACTGCAAATATCGGGTATCGGCCGATATTGGCTGTATCGGAATTCCGATTCCGAGTTCCGATATTTTCGTCTTATCGGATACCGGAATCGGGATTGTCACTGTCACTGTCAGTGTCCGTCGGTCGGGTCTGTCAGGAGTCAGCGCATTTACCTGGCAGAAGATCTCCGGCAGTCACGTCCTGGACTGCTTGATGGCCGCAATCTTCTTTCCCCGGCGGTCACATGCAGTTTCTCGCGATAACTGCAGTGACTGCTGGGTAATCCCGGCCTTAAAGCAGTCAGACCGATGACGTCACCGCCGGGGAAGCAGGTAATCAGCTGTGCTGCGTCGCGATGACAGGCTCTGCCTGTCATTGCGATGTAGCAGAGTTGGATCGTCGTGGGACTGTCGTTATGGACTGCGTCGGACAGGTGGTATACTGTTGGTTTGTTTTTTTTCTTTTTTTACAGGAGATCGATGGCGTCGCAGGAATGAGAGTACAATAAAATTAATGAAAACTGTGTTGTCTCTTTTATTTCATTAAAATACTTTTTTCTTGCTTTGTCTTTTTTTTATGCATTTAATAACTTTGGGATTAATAATGGATCGGTGTCTTATTGACGCCTCTCCATTATTAACCGGGCTTATTGTCACCGTGCAATCAACGGTGACATTAACCCCTTATTACCCCGCTTGCCACCGCTACAGGGCAAGTGGGAAGAGCCGGGTAAAGTGCCACAATTGGCACATCTTTTGATGCGCCAAATGTGGGGCTGCTGTAGCCTGGTATTATCAGGCTGTTGAGGGCCAAAATCCATGGGCCTTGACAGTCTTTTAATACCAGGCCGCAGCAGTCTGCATTTTACTTGGCTGGTTAACAAAAATAGGGGGGATCCCCACGCCGTTTTTTTTTTCGAGGGGATCCCCTATTTTTGTTAACCAGCCAAGTTAAGCAGACTGCTGTGGCCTGGTATTATCAGGCTTGCAAGGTCCATGGATATTGGATCCTTACCAGCCTGAAAAACCAGGCCTCAGCGGTCTGCTTCATCTGGCTGGTTAACAAAAATAGGGGGGACCCCATGCCAATTTTTTTCGAGGGGATCCCCTATTTTTGTTAATCAGCCAAGATATGCAGACTGCTGTGGCCTGGTATTATCAGGCTGGCAAGGTCCATGGATCTTGGCTCCTTAACAGCCTGAAAATCCAGGCCTCAGCGGTCTGCTTCATCTGGCTGGTTAACAAAAATAGGGGGGACCCCATGCCAATTTTTTTCGAGGGGATCCCCTATTTTTGTTAATCAGCCAAGATATGCAGACTGCTGTGGCCTGGTATTATCAGGCTGGCAAGGTCCATGGATCTTGGCTCCTTAACAGCCTGAAAATCCAGGCCTCAGCGGTCTGCTTCATCTGGCTGGTTAACAAAAATAGGGGGGACCCCACGGCATTTTTTTTTCGAAGGAAACCCCTATTTTTGTTAATCAGTTCCCTCTGACGTCACTGATTGTGTCCCTGGCTGACCTGAAGTGAAAGTGGAAAGCAATCAATTAAGCTTTCCACTTAAGGGCCCGTCTCACATAGCGATATCGCTACCGAGATCGCTGCTGAGTCACTAGTTTTGTGACGCAGCAGCGAGCTCACCAGCGATATCGCTGTGTGTGACATTCAGCGACGATCAGCCCCCCTGCCGGGTATCGCTGATCGTCGCTGAAATGTCAGGACCTTTTTTTGATCGCTGGTTTCCCGCTGACAGGCACGCATCGCTGCGTGTGACAGGCGGGAGACCAGCGATCCGCTGGTAACCAAGGTACACAGCGGGTTTCCAGGCGCGGGGCTGTGCCTAGAAACCCGCTGTGTACCTTGGATACCAGCGCCCTGATGCAGGGAGCTGGTATCCAAGGTACACAGCGGGTTTCCAAGCGCTGCGCGGTGCCTGGAAACCCGCTGTGTACCTTGGTTACCAGCGGATCGCTGGTCTCCCGCCTGTCACACGCAGCGATGCGTGCCTGTCAGAGGGAAACCAGCGATCAAAAAAAGGTCCTGACATTTCTGCGACGATCAGCGATACCCGGCAGGGGGGCTGATCGTCGCTGAATGTCACACACAGCGATATCGCTGGTGAGCTCGCTGCTGCGTCACAAAACTTGTGACTCAGCAGCGATCTCGGTAGCGATATCGCTATGTGAGACGGGCCCTTAAGCGATGTTACCCGCAGTGTCGCTGTCCCAGATCGCTGCCTGAGCTGCCTGTTTGGCAGCTCAGCAGCGATCATGTAGCGATACACCAGCGATCCTGACAAGTGCATATCGTTGTCGGGATCGCTGGTGTATCGTTATGTGACACCCAGCCTTTACTCTCCTGTCAGGCAGGAGAGGAACTCATTCATTTGGGGTTTACTGTGAGGCTGCAGCATTAGCTGCGGTCCCTGCAGTAAACATTAACCCTTTCTGAAGGATTACACCGTGGGACCTGACTGTGCATGGGATAGGTAAGAATAATTTTGCTTTTTATTTTATTTTTATTACAGGAAATGGTTTTTGCAGTAAAATAAAAGATGGTCAAAAACATGTGTCTTTATTTCATTAAAATGATTTTTAATTAAAGTGTGTGTGTTTTATTTTTATTTCATGCAATAGGATTAATAATTGATAGTTGTCTAATTGACAGCTCTCAATTATTAACCTGGCTTAAGGTCACCTTTCAATAGCAAGGTGGCTTTAACCCCATATTAACCCATTCGCCACCGCTACAGGGCAATGGGAATAGACGGGCAAAGTGCCAGAAAGGGCGAATCTAATTATAGATTTGTCTTTCCTGGGGTGTCTGGGGGCAGATGTTAGTAGCCGGGGGGGGGCAAAAATAATGGTCCCTCTCTGGGCTATTATTATCTGCCCCCACTCACTGGCTTTGTCTGTCTGGTTGCGAAAATAGGGCGGGAGCCCACGCATTTTTTTTCAGCAATTTTACACCTCATATATATATATACATGTCATTGAATTTGTGACACATATATATATATATTTATATTTGTAGTTCATACACTTCTACATAGTATAATAGCCGCTAATTCAATTGCCGGCTTTTGTGAAAATGCAGAACCCGACATGAAATGACACTTGGTGTACATAGGGTTAACCATGTCTTTTCATGTCCTTTGCTATCTAATTTGCACAAACAATTAAATCAGACTATGTGTGCAAAATTTCACACCTGTAGGGGTTAATTAAAGGTGTAAATTCGTAGCAAAAAAGTCCGTTTTTTTTACAACGAATTTACACCTTTAATTAACCCCTACAGGTGTGAAATTTTGCACACATAGACTGATTTAATTGTTTGTGCAAATCAGATAGCAAACGACATGAAAAGACATGGTTAACCCTATGTACACCAAGTGTCATTTCATGTCGGGTGCTTCTGTCTTTTCACTGAAGCCGGCTTTCACCGGCAATTGAATCAGAGAGGATATTTTACTATGTAGAAGTGTATAAACTATACATATATGTATATATATATGTCACAATGACATGTATATATATATATATGTATTCTATGTGTGTATATTTAGTGTTTACAAGGAAAGAATGGGGTTTTTTTAGTTGCGATATTTTGTTCCCATAGACTTACATGGGACTTCCGGTATCGGTATCGGGTATCGCCGATATTTTAGTGATATCGGCGATACCATTCCGATTCCGATACTTTAGGATATCGGAAAGTATCGCTCAACTCTACTCAATACCTCAGCATAATATCTCTGCCTTGTCCTTAAAATGCTTACAAAGGTATATCTTTATTAATATATGTGCTTAGTGTCAGTGTATTAATACCATTGTCTATTTTCACAGGGCCGTCTTTATTGAACACATTTTGCAACCTCTCTACTTGATTCATCCTTCTGGACCTCTGGATTCTTACCCCGTGCTCGACTGCCTCATAGATTCCATTTTTTCTATGCACACAGTGCTGTACTTTCATTATTTACACATTGACTGAGCTTACATTGAACCAATATGGCGCCTGGAACGCAAGCCTTAGCCCTGTGGAACGCAAATGATGTCACTTCCGGTGACGCGCTTCCTGTACCAACACACAAACATGTCCCACCCCTCTCTCATTGTGAAGAAACCAGATTGAATCTTAATTTCCCAGACAAACATGTTTTTGTAAACCCACAAGAATTGACCTTTTTATCTGTATATTGGCTTGTGGATTTAAGTGTTTATGTTTGGTGGGTCAAGAAGACAGTCTTGCAAGCTGATATACTATTTAACATACTGGGTAAGTCTGTAATAGTGACTTGTACATAGTGTGTGTTTATCTTTGTCTATTGATGTGTACTGATATGCTAATTGTGCATTGTATTATGAAACTAGTTTGTTGACTTCTAAAGGTTGGGCTGTGAGGATGAACTGAAGCACATTGGGTAATTCTAAAAATAGCTTACATGTCTTGAGTATAAAAACAAGAGACAGAGAGAGCAGGTCAGATCTCATCTCATCACCCAGAGCTACCAGTCGGATATTCTACACAACACTCAACAGACGAGAGACAGGACTGCAGCCGAATCATCATGGCACCATCACGAGGGACACGGATCTATGATTCTATGGGAATCAACCTAGGGGTCGTCGGCTCCCGTTGAAAGGACACAGACCTGATCCAGTGACCATCTCTGAACCATGGATATGTGTGGAGAAAGCCAGGTTTTGGGGCCTGGTGGTTGCCTGGTTCCATGGAGATTGTCGGATAAGCCAGGTGGTGACTCTCATGTCAACTGGCTTTGGACCTTGTATGGACAGTATGGACTGTCATCTCCCTACGCTTGTTGTTATCTCCTCTCTGTGTGTATATCACAGGTGGGATAGCGACCCTGGGAGCTCTGACGTTGTGTCAACTGGCTTTGGACCTTCTATGGACTCTATGGACTGTTCTCAGTCATCTCCCTATGCTAGTCAATATCTCTTCTCTGTGTGTATATCACAGGTGGAACATCGACCCTGGGAGCTCTGACGTAACATCTACCGTTATCCAGGCGAGTCAGCAGAAGGGTTAGGCCCTGTAATGTGCACCATGTTGGGGGTAATTGTTGGGATTGTTCTGTTTGCTATTGGGTGTTGTGGTTCAATAAAGTATTGTCACACTGTTTTATCCTAACCCTGTGTTGCCTGTGTAGTGTTATGCCAACGTTTAACAGGAGAACAGGCGTCAGGTGGGACGATCCTTGGTCCATGTGGTTTCGGATAGCAGACTTGGGTGCCCGCCGACCCCCCGTTTCTCCACACTCATTTATACAGCGTCTCTGAGACGCTTCAGCTCACTGCAAAAAGCGGTGGATAACCGCATTGACAAGTCAGACACGTCGCCCACTGAACTACCACTGGTAAGATATACTACATTTAATATATATCTGATATAGGTCTCATTTTAATTCCATATGTCGTTAATGGAATATAATACTCTCTTAGGGCAGACCAAACACTTCTCTGGGACATAGTAGGACATCTTGTGAACATCTAAGTAAGCATTTCTCTTTGGTTCCAGCACTATATACATCTATTTATTTTTATTTTTTCTGATATTAATTCAATACATTACTATTTCTAGGACTGACTTGATACCCTCATACAGGGACACATAAGGATATATTATAGTCCCATTAGTGGGTTTCCTCTTTAAAAGCACATTGGGACACATCAAAGTGTTTTTGCACTGTCGAAAAAGTAAGCATTATTCTTTTTCAACCCAATCCCCCAACTTTTTTTTGCGCTTTATTTTGGTTCTCGCAAGTTTCTGGTTCTCTACAGATACTTTCTACATCCATAATAGTGGATGTTAATAACCTTTGGTTAGTACACTGGAGCAATCTGGTTGGTGTCACTCGTTTAAGATTATGTCATATAGCCCTATATCACTCACACCTAATGTGGTACATTTATCTATTGATTTGTATATACAGGGTCAACTATGTTAGGGTCTGCGGAACGCAACTAATAGATATATTAGAGAGGTGCGTTCGCAGCCCGGGGTCCACAGTGCAGGCGAAGCCCGCTGCTAGTAAGATGGCGAAAGTAGCGAACTATGTCATCCCGCAGAGTCGCTAAAAAAAACGCCTTAGCGCGCTGTGGCAGTAAGTGCGAACTCTGTTAATCCCCAGAGCCGCTAACGGGAATGCCACAGCGCTATATGGCGATAGGTGCGAACTCACTTAGCTTCAGTGAGCCGCAAAGTAAAACGCTAGGGCGCTGTACCAGCGTTATAAAGCGAACCCTGTTGCGTCACAGAGTCGCTGAGAAAAAGACTGTGTCCTGTTAACACCACAGGGATACACAGATAACTGCTGTGCGGATAGCAGTCCGTGATCACGCAGACAGCAACGCAATCAAGCAATCTCCTCACCGGAGAAGCCGGTATTCTAAGGGCTTATTTCAGCCAAGCCCTAACCACTTGCACTCAAATCTCCTCACTGGAGGTGTCGGTATTCTAGGGGCTTATTTCAGCCGAGCCCTAACCACATACGTGCATGATCACACTGGCGCAAAGCACATAATGCAATTGATACTAGCGCAATGCGGCCCAGCCATGCCACCCTTTTATAGTAACAGCTACAGGACCTGCCAGAAACAAGGACCAATGAAACTGTTCCAGAACACCAGTAGTCACAGGACCTTCCTGGTGGTCCAATAGGAGCTGCTGCAGTACCTGAGCATGTGACCCCTGATCTCCAATGAGAGATCTCACCCTGGGCATGCTCAGAAGGGGAAAACAAGGACTTTGTCCTAAAGACGTCTGCTCGCCGCTAACCAGTACTGGCCACAATAGCAGAGCCAGGAGAGGCAGCAGTAATCCTCTGCACACTGTTAGACTGGGCGAGACGCTGGGACCGACGTCTAAGCTGAGCAGAGTCCACTGCGGTCGGAGATGAATAGGAGACCGCAGCCAGAATGGCTCGAGATTCCCCTTGTGCAGAATCGGGAACTTGACCCCTAACATTACCCCCCTCCTAGGGCCCCCTCTTCTCTGGGCCTCGCTACGCTCAAAGGCAGCGATGAGCTGCGGAGCATGAACATGCTCGGCAGGCTCCTAGGACTTATCCTCAGGCCCATAACCCCTCCAATCCACCCCAAAAATTTCTTTGCCCCGTACCACCTTGCACCCTACAATGGCGTTCACCTCGTAGTCATCCGAAGACGAACCCGATGTCCCGGCAGATGACTCAGGCAACCGGGAGATGACCACGGGTTTTAGGAGGGACACATGGAAGGTGTCGGAGATACCAAGGCGAGGCGGAAGGGCCAAACGGTAAACCACAGGGTTCACCTGCTCGAGAACCTTGAAGGGACCCAAATAGTGGGGTGCCAACTTAGTGGATTCCACCCGTAGCCTGATGTTTCAGGCGGAGAGCCACACTAGGTCGCCAGGAGCAAATGTCGGAGCGGGACGCCGATGGGCATTGGCAGAAGACCTCATCCTTTCCTTGGAAGCCTGAATGGCATCCAGGGTGTGGTCCCATATGTCCCGTGCCTCCACATCCCAGTCTGCCACCCTGGAGTCGGCAGAAGCCACGGGCACCGTACCCGCGGATGCTGGCCGTAATTTAAGAGGAATGGGGTCTGTCTGGTGGAGTCAGCCACAGCATTGTTTAGCGCGAACTCCGCCCACGGGAGCAAGGATGCCCAGTCATCCTGCCTGGCAGAGACAGAATGTCGCAAGTAGGTGACCAAGGTCTGGTTGGCCCTCTCTACCAACCCATTCGTCTCGGAATGATATGCAGAGGAGAGGTTCAACTCAATGCAGAGTAGATGACACAACTCTCTCCAGAACCGAGACGCAAATTGGGGACCTCAATCGCTGACAATCTTGTCTGGCATACCATGTAGACGGAAGATGTGTCTAATAAATAATGCTGCCAAGGCCCGTGCAGAAGGTAAGCATTGTAGCGGCACTAAGTGCACCATTTTGGAGAAGTGGTCGGTGATCACCCAAATGATAGTGCAACCCCGAGACTTGGGTAAACCCACCACAAAGTCCACCATGACCATCTCCCAGGGCCTGTCTGCCACCGGCAAAGGAAAAAGTAACCCAGCTGGCTGTTGTCGAGGGGACTTGTTCCTGGCGCAGGAGACACACGCCTGAAGTATGTCCTCGCCAATAATTCAGTTGTCCTCTTTGCCCCAAAGTGTCCACCCACCCTGGACGAGTGTGCCCAAGAGAGTACCTCCGGTCGCAAACTAGTGGGCACAAAAGTCTTGCCCGAAGGCACAGACTCTAGCGAAACCGGGCTACAGTTCTCAGGCTCTCTTCGCGGACAATAAGCCGAGGCTCCTCATCTTTCTCCTCTGATGACACTAAGGAGCGAGAGCGTCGGCCTGAACATTCTTCTCACCGGAGAGAAAATGGAGGGTGAAGTGGAACCGAGAGAAGAATAGGGACCATCTGGCCTGGTGAGAATTTAGCCGCTGAGCCGTTTGCAAATATACCAAGTTTTTGTGGTCGGTGAAGACTTGGAAGGGAAAATGAGCCCCTTCCAGAAGATGTCTCCACTCAGAGAAGGCCAACTTCATAGCCAGCAACTCCCTGTACCCGATGGAATAATTCCTCTCTGCTGGTGTAAAGGTCTTAGAAAAGAAGAAGCAGGGATGCTTCCAACCTTGAGCATCCTTTTGATAAAGGATTACTCCAGCACCAACAGAAGAGGCGTCCACCTCTAAAATAAACGGCTTATCAACATCAGGGCGATGTAATATGGGAGCACTGGCAAAATGCGACTTGATGGAAGAGAACGACTTGGACACCTCCTCAGACCACAACTTGGTATTTGCTCCCTTCTTGGTGAGGGCTACCAAGGGAGCTACCAAAGTCGAGAAATGGGGAATGAACTGGCGATAATAATTAATGAACCCCATAAAGCACTGCACCGCTTTAAGAGAATGGGGTTCTTGGCAGTCCATTACAGCCTGTAGTTTGGCAGGATCCATAGCCAATCCCTGGGAAGAGATGATATAGCCTAGGAAAGGTAAGGACTCCTGCTCAAACACACATTTCTCCAGCTTGGCATAGAGGGAGTTTGCCCGTAAGAGGTTGAAGACTTTGTTGACATCCCTCCGGTGAGAGTCTATATCTGGTGAAAAGATGAGAATATCATCCAGATAGACTACTACAGAGGTGGAGAGCATATCCCGGAAGATATCATTGACAAAGTCTTGGAAAACAGCGGGAGCATTACAGAGCCCGAAGGGCATCACCAGGTATTCATAATGCCCATCCCTGGCATTAAAAGCTGTCTTCCACTCGTCCCCCTCACGGATGCGAATTAGGTTATAGTCACCACATAGATCAAGCTTGGTAAATACTCTTGCTCCTCGGAGCCTATCAAAGAGCTCAGAGATTAGGGGCAACGGGTACTTATTCTTGACGGTGATGGCGTTAAGACCCCTGTAGTCAATACATGGAGGTAATTCTCCGTTCTTCTTTTGCACAAAGAAGAACCCCGCCCCTGCTGGTGACACCGACTTCCTAATGAACCCTCTTGCCAGATTCTCCTGAATATACTGGGACATGACCTCCGTGTCAGGAAGCGAGAGGGGGTAGACTCTCCCCGAGGAGGTTCTGCTCCAGGCAAAAGATCAATAGGACAGTCATAGGCGCGATGAGGTGGAAGAGTCTCCGCCGCCTTCTTGGAGAAAACATCTGCATATGACCAATAACACTGAGGAAGAGAAGTGAGATCTATGCGTATCTCTGTGGTGGTGACCTGAACGCACTCCCTGACACACCTGCCTCTACATGAATCACCCCAACCCAGTATCCTCCCAGAGGACCACTCAATATGGGGAGAGTGGTAACGGAGCCAAGGTACTCCCAGCAACACCTCGTCTATTCCCTCGGGCAGGACAAGAAAAGAAATACTCTCCTGATGGGAAGGGGACATAGATAAAGTGAGAGGGATAGTCTGGTGGGTGATTTGTGAGGGCAGTGTTGATCCATTCACTACTCGCACAGTCATCGGTTTGGCGAGCATCACCAGAGGTATAGTGTGGCGGAGAGAAAATGCAGAGGACATGAAATTCCCCTCGGCTCCAGAATCCACACAGAGCTAGGCGGTGAGCGTGGATGGACCTACAGTAATTGTCCCCTTAAAGGACAACTTGGTGGAAAATGCCGCAGTGTCTAGTGAACCTCCTCCCAAGGTCACTAGACGCGACCGTTTTCCCGACCGCTGTGGACATTTGTTGGCATAATTTCCTAACTGCTGGCAGATGTTACAGACCACGGGTACTCGAGCGGCCTGGGACTTAGGTCCAGCTCGAGAAACCTCCATGGCCTCATGGGAGTCGGGCGCCTGGCTGGAAGATTCTAGAGGTCTGGCAAAGGTGGGAGCCAGCCGAAACCTCTGCCTACACTGGGACAGCTCCAACCTCCGCTCGTGAAAATGGAGGTCGATGCGGGTAGATATGGCGATAAGCTTCTCCAATGTGGCGGGAATCTTCTCCCTGGTAGCCAAGGTGTCTTTCACATGGCCCGCTAGTCCTCTCCAAAACATGGGAATGAGGACTTTATCCAGCCAGTCCAACTCCGAGGACAGAGTCCGAAATTGGACAGCAAAACAGCTGACCAAGGACGAACCCTGTGAACTTGCCAGAAGTTGGAGCGCCGCATCGTGGGTAACCTGAGGTCCTAGAAAGACCTTTTTTAGAGCCTCCAGAAAACGAGGAGCACTCCGCACCACACAGTCGTCACGCTCCCACAGCGGGGTGGCCCACTCCAACGCTCTGCCCGACAGAAGAGATATTACAAAGCCCACTTGTGCCCAATCCGTGGGGAAACGTGCAGCCAGAAGCTAGAGTTGTATAGAGCACTGACTCACGAATCCCCGACATTGCTTGCTGTCACCAGCAAACTTGTCTGGAAGTGGGAGGTGGGATATTGTGGGAGCAGAGGTGGCAGTGGACACACTGGCTGCAGCCACGCTAGCAGCCTGAACAGCAACTGCGGTAACATCCACAGCTGAGGTTGTGCGCTCAAGAGCCGCCAACCTACCCTCCAGCTGCTGGATGTCCCGCAGTAGACGCTGGTCATCCGCCATTTTACTAGCCAGACTCTGGCGCTAGTATTATGTTAGGGTCTACGGAACGCAACTAATAGATATATTAGAGAGGTGCGTTCGCTGCCCGGGGTCCACCGTGCAGGCGAAGCCCGCTACTAGTAAGATGGCGAAAGTAGCGAACTCTGTTATCCCGCAGTCGCTAAAATAAACGCCATAGCATGTTGTGGCAGTAAGTGCGAACTCTGTTAATCCCCAGAGCCGCTAACGGGAATGCCACAGCGCTATATGGCGATAGGTGCGAATTCACTTAGCTTCAGTGAGCCGCAAAGTAAAACGCTAGGGCGCTGAACCAGCGTTATAAAGTGAACCCTGTTGCGTCACAGAGCCGCTGAGAAAAAGACTGTGTCCTGTTAACACCTCAGGGATACACAGATAACTGCTTTGCGGATAGCAGTCCGTGATCACACAGACAGCAACGCAATCAAGCAATCTCCTCACCGGAGAAGCCGGTATTCTAGGGGCTTATTTCAGCCAAGCCCTAACCACTTGCACTCAAATCTCCTCACCGGAGGTGCCAGTATTCTAGGGGCTTATTTCAGCTGAGCCCTAACCACATGCGTGCATGATCACACTGGCGCAAAGCACATAATGCAATTGATACTAGCGCATGGCGGCCCAGCCATGCCACCCTTTTATAGTAACAGCTACAGGACCTGCCAGAAACAAGGACCAATGAAACTGTTCCAGAACACCAATAGTCACAGGACCTTCCTGGCGGACCAATAGGAGCGGCTGCAGTACCTGAGCATGTGACCCCTGATCTCCAATGAGAGATCTCACCCTGGGCATGCTCAGAAGGGGAAAACAAGGACTTTGTCCTAAAGATGTCTGCTCGCCGCTAACTAGTACTGGCCACAATAGCAGAGCCTGGAGAGGCAGCAGTAATCCTCTGCACACTGTTAGACTGGGCGAGACGCTGGGACCGATGTCTAAGCTGAGCAGAGTCCACAGCGGCCAGAGACAAATGGGAGACCGCAGCTGGAATGGCTCGAGATTCCCCTTGTGCAGAATCGGGAACTTGACCCCTAACATTCATACCCATTAACTACTTAATTGTACCTCCAGAAGGTGTACCAATTGTCTAAACGGTACGTTGACTTACCTTTGATACTTTCCCCAATTTAGTCTTAATGACCACTTAGGTTCAATTTTCTGATTTCTTTCCATCCCAACCCTTTCCTCTATCCAAATTCCTTTCTTTTGATACTCTGTTCACGCATCTTGCGCCGGATTGGCTATTAATTTTCAATTTTTATTTTTGTCTCATGTGTAACACCTTAATGACCAAGCCATTTTGTAGGTTAATGGCCAGGCCAATTTTTACATTTCTGATCATTGTCACTTTATGTGCTTATAACTCTGGAACGCTTCAACGGATCTTGGCGATTCTGAGATTTTGAGATTTCTCGTGACATATTGTACTTCATGATAGTGGTAACATTTCTTCGATATAACTTGCGTTTATTTATGAAAAAACAGAAATATGGCGAAAATTTTGCAATTTTCATACTTTTATTTTTTATGCCCTTAAATCAGAGAGATATGTCACAAAAAATAGTTAATAAATAACATTTCCTACATGTCTACTTTGCATCAGCACAATTTTGGAACCAAAATTATTTTTTTTTAGGAAGTTATAAGTGTTAAAAGTTGACCAGCGATTTCTCATTTTTCCAACAAAATTTACAAAACCATTTTTTTAGGGACCACCTCACATTTGAAGTAAATTTGAGGGGTCAATATGACAGAAAATACCCAAAAATGACACCATTCTAAAAACTGCACCCCTCAAGGTGTTCAAAGCCACATTCAAGAAGTTTATTAACCCTTTAGGTACTTCACAAGAATTGAAGCAATGTGGAAGGAAAAAGTTAACATTTAGCTTTCTTTCCCCAAAATTTTTCTTTCTACACAATTTTTTAAATTTTGTCAAGGGTATCAGGAGAAAATGAACCAAAATGTTTGTTGTACAATTTCTCCTGAGTACTTCGATACCCATGTGTGGAGGAAAACCAATCATTAGGCGCACGGCAGTGCTCAGAAGGGAAGGAGCATCATTTGAGATTTTGAATCGAGAGCGGACACAATGTCGCGTTTGGAGAGCCCCTGATGTGCCTAAACAGTGGAAACCCCCACAAGTGACCCCATTTTGGAAGCTAGACCCCCCAAGGAACTTATCTAAATGTGTGGTGAGCACTTTGAACCCCCAAGGGCTTCACAGAAGGTTATAACGTAGAGCCGTAAAATTAAAAAATCATATTTTTTCCACAAAAATGATCTTTTCACCCCCAATTTTTATTTTCCAAAGAATAAAAGGACCCCAAAAGTAATTATGCAATTTGTCCTGAGTACGCTGATACCCCATATGTGGGGGTAAACCACTATTTGGGCGCATGGCAAAGTTCGTAAGGTAAGCAACGCCATTTGACTTTTTTGGCTGGAATTGAGATTGGACGCCATGTCGCATTTGGAGAGTCCCTGATGTGCCTAAACAGTGGAAACCCCCCACAAGTGACCCCATTTTGGAAACTAGACCCTCCTAAGGAACTTATCTAGATGTGTGGTGAGAACTTTGAACCCCCAAGGGCTTTACAGAAGGTTATAACGTAGAGCTGTAAAATTAAAAAATCATATCTTTTCCACAAAAATGATTTTTTCACACCCAATTTTTATTTTACAAAGGGTAACAGGACCCCAAAAGTTATTGTGCAATTTGTCCTGAGTAAGCTGATACCCCATATGTGGGGGTAAACCACTATTTTGACGCAATGCAGAGCTCGGAAGGGAAGGAGCACCGTTTTCAAATGCAGACTTTGATGGAATGGTCTGTGGATGTCATGTCGCATTTGGAGAGCCCCTGATGTGCCTAAACAGTAGAAACCCCCCACAATTGACCCCATTTTGGAAGCTAGACCCCCCAAGGAACTTATCTAGATGTGTGGTGAGCACTTTGAACCCCCAAGTGCTTCACAGAAGTTTATAACGTAGAGCCGTGAAAATAAAAAAATCATATTTTTTTCCACAAAAATGATCTTTTTGCCCCAAAATTTTTATTTTTATAGGGTAACAGGAGAAATAGGACCCCAAAAGTAATAGTGCAATTTGTCCTGAGTATGCTGATACCCCATATGTGGGGGTAAACCACTATTTTGATGCATGGCAGAGCTCGGAAGGGAAGGAGCGCCGTTTTCAAATGCAGACTTTGATGCAATGGTCTGCGGGTGTCATGTCGCATTTGGAGAGCCCCTGATGTGCCTAAACAGTGGACACCCCCCACAATTGACCCCATTTTGGAAACTAGACCCCCCAAGGAACTTATCTAGATGTGTGGTGAGCACTTTGAACCCCCAAGTGCTTCACAGAAGTTTATAACGTAGAGCCGTGAAAATGAAAAAAATCATATTTTTTTCCACAAAAATGATATTTTTGAACCCAAATTTTTATTTTTAAAAGGGTAACAGGAGAAATAGGACCCCAAAAGTTATTGTGCAATTTGTCCTGAGTACACTGATACCCCATATGTGGGGGTAAACCACTATTTTTACGCATGGCAGAGCTCGGAAGGGAAGGAGCGCCGTTTTCGAATGCAGACTTTGATAGAATGGTCTGCGGGTGTCATGTCGCGCTTGGAGAGCCCCTGATGTGCCTAAACAGTAGAAACACCCCACAAGTGACCCCATTTTGGAAACTAGACCCCCCCAAGGAACTTATCTAGATGTGTGGTGAGCACTTTGAACCCCCAAGTGCTTCACAGAAGTTTATAACGTAGAGCTGTAAAAATGAAAAAATCATATTTTTTCCACAAAAATGATCTTTTTGCCCCAAATTTTTATTTTTATAAGGGTAACTGGAGAAATAGGACCCCAAAAGTTGATGTGCAATTTGTCCTGAGTACGCTGATACCCCATATGTGTGGGGGAACCACTGTGCTCGCCTTACTGCGATCTTTGGGAGGCAGAATGAACAAGTCCACAAAAGGTGAAGAATTGGTTTTATTTTTTACGCCGTTCCTCGTGCGGTATTAGTGATTAGGCGACTTTCTTTTTCGGGTCGGTGGATTACAGTGATACCTCATTTATATATTTTTTATGTTTTGGTGTTTTTTACACAATAAAAAATTTTACAGAAAAAATAATTATTTTTGCATCAGTTTATTTCGTGAGCTATAACTTTTTTATTTTTTCGCTGATGATGCTGTATAGTGGCTTGTTTTTTGCAGGACAAGATGAAGTTTTCATCTTTTTGATCGCGTGTTATTGCATTTTTTCCAAGAGGTATGATGATACAGCTTGGAAAAATATAATTTACTACTTTTTTGTGGTTTTTTTTACGGCTTTCACTGAAGGGGCTAACTAGGGTTACGCTTTTATAGATGGGATTTTTATGGACGCGGCGATACCAAACATGTGCATTTTTTTGTTTTTTGTTTTTTTATTACATAAAAATGTGTATTTTTTAGGGGAATTTTTTTTAGTATTTATTTATATTTTTTTTTACAATTTTTTTAAAAAAATATTTTTTTCACCTTGACCCTTTATGTGACTTTCACTTTTTTGCTTTTGATTGCAGGTACAATGCATTGCACTGCTCCAGCATTGCAATGCATTGTAACTATGGTGAAAGCTGCTGTGACCATGGTTACAGTGGCTTTCCGTAGCTAGATGACCCGGAGGTTGTCATGACTACCCCTGAGTCATCAAGGCAGAGATCAGGCCCTGCAAATACATTGCGGGGTGCCGATCTGAGGCAGAGGGAGCTCCCGACCCTCTGCCTTTCCCCCTGAGCGCTGCGATCGCGCTCGATTGCAGCAGTCAGGGGGTTAACTGCCAGGGGCTTGGGGGCGCCACTCCTGACTGTTATTGCAGGAAGCTCGGCTCGAGCTCCTGCACTGATTAGGCAGAAGAGGCTGAAATTTCAGCCTCTTCTGCCCGATCGCTGCTGTGTTTGGTCAGTTACATTGACTGACCAATCACAGTGCTGTAGGTGCGGGGACCGACTGCAAAGGTCCCCGCACCACTTGCCGTGCCTGTCAGCTGTCATAGACAGCTGTCGGCACTGAACTACCACGTGTTTACACAAAGTGGTATTTCAAAGGCAGGACGTACACAGTCCGTCAAGGTGCCAAAACTGGCACCTTGCCATGACGGACTGTGCACATCCATGGACATTTAGGGGTTAATGTCTTATTTTTTTCTGAGATGTGATGTTTAATTATTGCTTTTGATACATATTTGTTGCAGTACTTGATGAAGGTCAATTCTGGGACCGAAACGTTAATTTTGGACTGCATTAAAATTTTCACATTCATCCAAAGTTGAATGGCAAGTTTTTCTTTATATAACAGGAGAAATTGGACCGCAAAAGTTGTTGTGCAATTTTACCTGAGTAAACAGATACCCCATATGTGGGGGGAACTACTGTTTTGGCGCACGGCAGAGCTCGGAAGGGAAGGAGCACCGTTTGACTTTTCAATGCAAAATTGGCTGGAAATGAAATCAGATGCCATGTAGCGTTTGGAGAGCCCCTGATGTGACTAAACAGTGGAAACCTCCCCAATTCTAACTCCAACCCTAACCCCAACACACTCCTAACCCTAATCCTAACTCTAACCCTAAGGTGAAAATATAAATAAATACATTTTTTTTAGTTTTTTAATTTTTTCCCTAACTAAGGGGTGATAAAGGGGGGTTTGATTTACTATTTATAGCGGGTTTACTTGTTTGGCAGCTGTCACACGCTAAAAGACGCTTTTTATTGCAAAAAATAGTTTTTGCATCACCACAAATTGAGCGCTATAATTTTTCCGTATTTTGGCCCACAGAGTCATGTGAGGTCTTTTTTTTTGCGGGACAAGTTGACGTTTATATTGGTACCATTTTTGGGCACAGGACAATTTTTGATCGCTTTTTATTATGATTTTTGGGAGGCAGAATGAAAAAAATTCAGCAATTCATGAATTTGTTCGGGGGGGCATTTATACCGTTCCACGTGTGGTAAAATTGAAAAAGCATTTTTATTCTTCGGGCAGTGCGATTAGAGTGATACCTCATTTATATTTTTTTTATGCTTTGGCGCTTTTATACATTAAAAACAATTTTATATAAAAAATTATTTTTGCATCGCTTTATTCTGCGAGCTATAACTTTTTTATTTTGTGCTGATGGTGCTGTATGGCAGCTCATTTTTTGCGGGACAAGATGACATTTTCAGCGGTAACATGTTTATTTATATCGGTCTTTTAATCGCGTTTTATTCCACTTTTTGTTCGGCGGTATGATGATAAACCATTGTTTTTTTGCCTTTTTTTTAAGGGGTTCACTAAAGGGGTTAAATAGTGGGACAGTTTTATAGGGCGGGTTGTTACGGACGCGGCGAAACTAAATATGTGTACTTTTATTGTTTTTTTTATTTACATATTAATAATGTGTTTATTGGGGAAATATTTTTTTTTTATTTATTTAGGGATTTTTTTAAAAATATTTTTACACATGTTTATTTATTTTTTTACATTTTTACATTGTCCCAGAGTGGGACATCACTATATAGTGTCAGATCGCTGATCTGACACTTTACAGAGCACTGTGTCAGATCAGCGATCTGACACGCAGTGCAAGGAGGCTTGCCGGCGCATGATCTCAGCAGGCCCTGACAAGCCAAAACTGCAGGTCCCGGAAGGACCCCGTGGCCATTTTGGATCTGGGGGCCTGCAGGGAGGAGACCCTCGGAACAACGCGATCACATCGTGTTGTTCTGAGGGTCTCAGGGAAGCATGCAGTGAGCCCCATCCCTGCGTGATGCTTCCCTATGCCACTGGAACGCTGCGATCATGTTTGATCGCAGTGTGCCGGGGGTTAATGTGCCGGGAGTGGTCCGTGACGCTCCTGGCACTTAGTGTCGGGTGTCAGCTGTGAGAATCAGCTGACATCCGGCCGCGATCAACTGCGCTCCCCCCGTGTGCGCAGCTGATCACATATGACGTACTATTCAGTCCATGGGATTAAGTCCTAGGGCACATGGACGGAATAGTACATTAGATGGAAAAAAGGGGTTAATGTACATTCTGCACCCCATCTTGACTGAAAAAAACAGAAATGTAGAAATTTTGCAAATTTATTAAAAAAGAAAAACTGAAATGTCACAAGGTCATAAGTATTCAGACCCTTTGCTCAGGCACTCATATTTAAGTCACATGATGTCCATTTCATTGCGATCCTCCTTGAGATGGTCTACTTCTTCATCGGAGTACAGCTGCGTTTAATTAAAGTGACAGGACTTGGTTTTTAAAGCCACACACCCGTCTATATAAGACCTCACAGTGCATGTCTTACCAAACGAGATTCATGAGGTCAAAGGAACTGGCCAAGGAGCTCAGAGACAGAATTGTGGCAAGGCACAGATCTAGCCAAGGTTCCAAA
Organism: Oophaga sylvatica; assembly: GCA_033576555.1. Taxonomy (NCBI): domain Eukaryota; kingdom Metazoa; phylum Chordata; class Amphibia; order Anura; family Dendrobatidae; genus Oophaga; species Oophaga sylvatica. The sequence goes on from JARQOD010000004.1 coordinate 314,037,535, forward strand.
ATAATTTCTGCTGTACTCAAGGTTCCTTAGAACACAGTGGCCCACATAATCCTTAAATGGAAGAAGTTTGGGACCACCAGAGTCTTCCTAGACCTGGCCGTCCAGCCAAACTGAGCAATCGTGGGGAAGAGCTTTGGTGAGAGAGATAAAGAAAAACCTCAAAATCACTGTGGCTGAGTTCCACAGATGCAGTAGGGAGATGGGAGAAAGTTCCTCTAAGTCAACTATCACTGCAGCCCTCCACCAGTGAGGCCTTATGGCCGACTGGCCCAA
>JARQOD010000004.1:314037907-314101318 GCA_033576555.1 Oophaga sylvatica
AGGGCCCAAAACAGAGCCTTGTGGCACCCCACTTGATACATTCTTCCAACTGGATGTGCAGCCATTTACGACCACTCTTTGGGTCCGATCACTAAGCCAGTTATGAATCCACCTAACAGTTGCCTTGTCCATTCCATACTTAGTCATTTTTTCAATAAGGATTGTGTGAGATACTTTGTCAAATGCTTTGCTGAAGTCAAGATATACTATATCTACAGCATTTCCCTGATCCACCCAGTCAGTGATTCTGTCATAGAAGGAAATTAAGTTAGTCTGACATGACTTATTAGTTACAAACCCATGCTGACTCTGTTTAATCACTTCATTCTTATCCAGGTACTTGCATACATGTTCTTTAATAATTTGTTCAAAGATCTTTCCTGGTATAGAAGTCAGACTCACCGGCCTGTAGTTCCCAGGGTCCACCTTCTTCCCCTTTTTGAAGATAGGAACAACATTTGATCTTCTCCAGTCTTTTGGGACTTCACCTGTTCTCCAAGAATTTTCAAAGATTATGGACAGTGGTTCAAGAATATCTTCTGCTATCTCCTTCAGTACTCTGGGGTGTAATTCATCTGGACCTGGAGACTTGAATTCATTTAGGTTAGCTAAGTGTTTCCTCACTGTCTTTCTGTTTATAGATATCCTGGATTCTTCTATTCCTTTAATAGGACAGTGAAGATCAGTTGATGTTACATTTCCTTTCTGAGAGAAAACAGATGCAAAATAGGAATTTAACAGTTCAGCCTTCTCAACATCCTGTCTTACCATTTCATCATTTTCATCCTGTAAAAATCCTATAGCATCTTTGACTTTTCTTTTACTTTTGACGTATCCCCAAAATCCTTTTTTGTTGCTTTTGATGTCACTTGCAAGCCTTAATTCATTGTCAGCTTTAGATAATCTGATTTGTGCCCTACAGGTTCTGCAGACGTCATTATATTCTTCTTTAGATATGCCTCCCTCTTTCCATTTGATAAACATTTCTTTTTTCCTTTTTATCATGTGTTTAAGTTCTGTGTTCATCCATCCTGGTTTCCTTAAATGCTTCCCATTCTTCACTCTTTTAGGAATTGTTAACAATTGTGCTTTGAGAATCTCATTTTTCTCATCCATCCTTCCTGGACATTTTTGTCCTTAAGGATATCCAGCCATTGGATCCCTCCAATTCTCTTTTTGAGTCCCTTAAAATCTGCCTTTCTGAAATCTAACCTTGAGTATAAATAGTATAAATAAATAGTTTTCAATCTGGATGAAAGAACCACAGGCTGAGGACCACTGAGGAATGAGCTTCTGCGAGCGCAGCATCAGTGACTAGCTGTGACATCATTGAGGTTATCGCCAGTCACAGAGGTTGCGTTCGCTGCTAGACCCCTAAGGCCGGCGTCACACTGGCGACAGAATCGGACGACTGCAATACGATGAAATATCGCATTGCAGTCTGCCCTATGTTAATCTATGGAGCAGCTCCCAGTATCATATTTTTTGTGGTCCGTTTTAAACGTCCGAGTGCAATTCCAGCATGCTGCAATTGTCACCGATTGTGGGTCGACTATCGCCAATGCAAGTCTATGGGAGCGATGAAAAATCGGATTACAAACGGACCGCACGTGTGACTTGCGATTAAATCGCATCCGTGTCCTTTAGAAAAGCCGGCAATTCATCCCCGGCTATACTGTAAAATCACACTGACAGCTTTAATAAAGAATAGAAAGAATAGATATACACACATAGAATACATATATATATATATATATATATATGTCATTGTGACATATATATATACATATATTTATAGTTCTTACACTTCTACATACTGTAATAGCCGCTAATTCAATTGCCGGCTTTTGTGAAATCACAGAAGCCGACATGAAATGATACATTGTTTAGACACAGTTAACCATGTCATTTCCTGTATTTTGATATATGGTTTGAACTTACAATTACATAAGTGTATGTGTGCCAAATTTCAGACATGTAGGGGTTAATTAAAGGTGTAAATTCGTTAAAAAAAATGCGTGGGCTCCCGCTGTATTTTCTCCACCAGACAGACAAAGCAAGCGAGTGGGGGCAGATAATAATAGCCTAAGGAGGGTACATTTTTTTTGTGCCCCCCTGGCTACTAACATCTGCCCCCAGACACCCCAGAAAGGGCAAATCTATAATTAGATTTGCCCTTTCTGGCACTTTGCCCGTCTATTCCCATTGCCCTGTAGCGGTGGCGAATGGGTTAATAAGGGGTTACAGCCACCTTGCAATTGAAAGGTCACTTTAAGCCAGGTTAATAATTGAGAGCTGTCAATTAGACAACTATCAATTATTAATCCTATTGAAGTAAATAAAAAAACACACACTTTAAGAATAAATAATTTTAATGAAATAAAAACACATATTTTTGACCATCTTTTATTTTACTCTTAATCCGTGCGAAGCCCTTGATCTCCTAAAATAAATATAAAATAATAAAACAACATTATTCTTACCTATCTGGCGATCTGTCACGTCCCACGATGTAATCCTTCACAAAGGGTTAACTAGCAATCAGCTAAGCAGCGCAACTAATGCTGCGTGCTCAGCTGATAGCTCCTGAATGAATGAGCTTATCTCCTGCCGACAGGAGAGGATGTGATTAATGAATGAAGCTTAATTGATTGTGTCCCACTTTCACCTTAGGTCAGGTCACTGAAGTGAAAGTGGCAATAAATCAATTAAGCTTCATTCATTCATCTCTCCCTCTCCTTTTGCTGGTAGAGGAAGTTATTCATTCAGGAGGTTATAGCTCAGAGACAGCATTATAGCTCTCTGCGAGCTGTAACCTGTTAACCCTTTCTGATGGATTACACCGTGGGACCTGACTGTACATCGGATTGGTAAGAATAATTTTGCTTTTTTATTTCATTTTTATTACAGGAAATGGTTTTAGCAGGAAAATAAAATATGGTCAAAAACTGTGTGATTATTTCATTAAACTTCTTTTTTATTAAACTGTGTGTGTTTGATTTTTCTTTCATACAATAGGATGAATAATTGATAGTTGTCTAATTGACAGCTCTCAATTATTAACCTGGCTTAAAGTGACCTTTCAATTGCAAGGTGGCTGTAACCCCTTATTAACCCATTCGCCACCGCTACAGGGCAATGGGAATAGACGGGCAAAGTGCCAGAAAGGGCAAATCTATTTATAGATTTGCCCTTTCTGGGGTGTCTGGGGGCAGATGTTAGTAGCCAGGTGGGGCACAAAAAAATGTACCCTCCCTAGGCTATTATTATCTGCCCCCACTCGCTTGCTTTGTCTGTCTGGTGGAGAAAATACAGCGGGAGCCCACGCATTTTTTTTCAATGAATTTACACCTTTAATTAACCCCTACATGTCTGAAATTTGGCACACATACACTTATGTAATTGTAAGTTCAAACCATATATCAAAATACAGGAAATGACATGGTTAACTGTGTCTAAACAATGTATCATTTCATGTCGGCTTCTGTGATTTCACAAAAGCCGGCAATTGAATTAGCGGCTATTACAGTATGTAGAAGTGTAAGAACTATAAATATATGTATATATATATGTCACAATGACATGTATATATATATATGTGTTCTATGTGTATATATCTATTCTTTCTTTTGTGATTTAAATACTATTCTTTTGGATCCATTATATGTCAGTTTTGCAAGCCTGCGAGAAATTCTCGCAAGTCGGATGAAAATCGGATGTTACAAGGTCCACACACATGCGACTAAATCGCATCTTTGAAGGAAAATCGGATGCCAGGCGGATGTGTGATGTTTTCATTTTGGTACGATAATCGACCGACTAAAACGGTCCGATTTTTTGTAGTTGTGTCTGACCCCGGCCTAAAAGGAAAAGTCTCACGATGCAGAGGAGAGTTCATTGCAGTTCACTGGGAGCATTTCTCTGTGGTGAATTTCAACTGCAGTGAACTCGCCTCTGCACCGTGAGACTTTTTCTCACTGTGTAGGAGGTGATCTCACTGGAGGCAGGTCACCGTACTTCATTGGCCAGGCTGGAAACGCAGCCTCAGTGACCTACGGTAACCTCAATGAGGTCACCACTGCTCACTGATGAGCAGGAAAACAAGAATGCAATGATTTGAAAATCTTTTATAGCCAGATTTTTCTTACAACCGGTCATAGAACTCAGATCAATATTTGAAAGTTACATATTTTATTTAATCATAGTTGAAACAATTAACTACTTTACAACTTGTTGTAATAACACATAATCCACAGTGTTCTCTGTTTAATCAATTTTTACAAATGGTTGGCAGAAACACATAGACAAAAATTGGGATAGGGCCATATATTATTCTATTTTGTAACATCCTCTCTTCTTTTTACATGAGTCTGTAAACATTTAGGATGTGAGGAGACCAACTGCTAGAGTTTGGGGAGAGGAATGTTATCCCATTCTTGTATTATTTTGGAATCTAGCTACTCAATTTGCAAGATTTTTTTTCTATTGGTGTAAGCTCTGGACTACAAGCAGCTGGCTTATTACAAGAACTCTTCTTCTATGAAAGCATGTTATAATCATGGATGTAGTATACAGCATTGCATTATTGAAATATGCAAAGCCTTTCCTGAAATAGACATTGTCTGTATTAGAGCATATGTTATTCTAAACCAATATAAAGTGGATGAAATAAGTACTGAACATGTCATCAATTTTCTAAGTAAATATATTTCAAAGGTATTTTTGACATTAAAAATAATCACCAGATGTCTGTCAAAACCCATCCAATCCACACAGGCAAAGAAATCAGTCCATAGATGTCCTTAAGTTAAGGTATATGTAATAATCAGAAATTACACAGGGAAAAAGTATTGAACACAGTTACCGAGTTTCAATTATTACTTTGTACAAAAGCCTTTGTTGGTTATGACAGCTTTAAGATGCTTCCTGTATGGAGAAACTAGTTGCATGCATTGCTCAGGTATGTTTTTGGCCCATTCTTCCATACAAATACTCTTAAAATCCTGAAGGTTCTGTGAATAAATGCAGCTACAGTACCCCACTATTTTGCTTGAATCTTCAGATAATTGTTCACAAACTGAGCCTCCTATCCCCATTTTCATTGTGTGTTTAATCACTGCAGTAAGGCTAGTTTCACACTAGCGGTTGACCGACCTGCATCGGTCTGCGCACGGTCACTGATAAGCTCCGCCCCGTCTGCGCCGCCTCCTGGCAGCTCTGCCTATGGGCGCATGACGCTGCATGCGACTTGCGTACCCTATCTTTAGATTGGGTACGCAGGCCGTACGCAGGTATGCGTTTGCCGGCGCATGTGTCCTTTTGACAGTGCGCCGACCTGCGCCCAATGCACCATGTTGCATTTTGGTTCGCTCGGCGCACCGTCAAAAGGACGCATGCGCTGGCAAGTGCATACCTGCGCACGGCCTGCGTACATAATGCTAAAGATAGGGTATGCAGGTCGCATGCAGCATCATGCGCCCATAGGCGGAGCGGCTGGGAGGAGGCTTGGCTGGGGCGGAGCTTAGTGGCGGCCGTGCGCAAACCGACGCAGGTCAGTAAAACACTAGTGTGAAACTAGCCTAATACACCACAATAAGATTATGCCTTTTTCAATCTCTATGGGGATGAGCTGCGTCCTCTGACCTTTATCTCTAGGCTTTAAATGCCAAAAGTTGCGCTACTTGGCTGGCCCTCATCTTTTATTGTCCCTGACATAACCCATATGAGTGGCTGAGCTAGACTATGGGATTTGATAGCTGCAAGGCATTATAGGGAAGCCCACTTGACCACACTTGACATCATTAGACGGCTTTCTTAGGCCACAGCATTCTGTCAAATGATGGCAGCATTTTTTTATTTTTACCAATCCTCGCAAAAAGAATCAAAAGTTGTTCAAATACACAATGACATTCAAATAATTTGACTCAAAGTCGATCCTCTTCCTAGATAATCTAAGGTTTAACACACATATTCTGGTTTATTTCACGCTTGTCTCTTTATTCCTTGTTTTCATATATTTTCCTTGGTGGTTTTGCTGTTTTCAGTCTGACTCTACAAAACACGCATTCCAATAGAAACAAAGAAAAGCACGGCATGAACAGGTGTGTCCAATTTTTAGCGGGAAAGTACATATACGCATGCATTCAGAATTTGTAGCATATTGATTTAAATAGCCTAGTCTCTTTACTATGTTTAGTTAAGTTTATCAACATGGCTGTATTAGTGCACTAAATAACCTTCCTGTTCAGCTGCTTTTCGCTGATAGTGGAAGTCATCTTACTTTCCTGCCTCTGTAGAGCCTTAGTGCTTTCTAGCAAATCTAAAATACACTATAATAATATTCTTGGAAAATGATTCGGTATCTAATTGAAACTCTGCTCTGCAATATCCCCGATTAAGTGGGGCAATCCCAATTTGGGGAAGCTGTCCTGGGAGGTCAGACCTAGGTCCCAACTTTCACTCACTCCATACAATGGCTCGTGTCTTGCTGTGCAGGCTTACCTAAAGGGTATGCCACACTAAACGAGATCGCAAACGAGATCGCTAACGAGATCACTAAAACGTCACTATTTTGCGATCTCGTTAGCAACCTCATTGTGTGTGGCATGTAGCAACGATGTGGCCCCTGCTGTGATGTCGCTGATCGTTCACTAGAGTTCTGGACCGTTTTTTGATCGTTGGCGTCCCGCTGGTGAGCCTGAATCGCTGTGTTTGGCACCTTTTGCGAACGACGAGCGACCTCGTTTGTGACGCATATGACTGTTTTGCGTCACGGAGTGGATCGCAATATCTGTAAGTTCTCTTTTGCGTCACAGAGAGGATCGCAGAAGTTGCAAAGCAGGCTAGCAGGACGCAGAGAGCAGGAGCGATGCTGGAAATTCCTTTGAATCAGAAGTGCTCAGTACATGCTAATGACATCCTAACGACCGCCAAAGTCGTTAAAGAGATCGCTGACCACTGATGAGTCGTTTATGAGATCTCCTCTTTGGCAGCTACTAGCGACCTAAAAGAGATCACACCAACGATTGCGTCGTTATCGAGATCGCTAACGAGATCGCTAAGTGTGGCAGTACCTTAAGTTAATTGAGTTAATTGCTCAGAAGATCCACTTCCTCCATTTCAGTTTGTTTGTTTTTTTATGTTAAAGAAAATTTCCAGTGGTGATCATATTGTTCCCACCATTTAAATTCCACATTCAAACGGCTTAACTTTTTAATGCTACTTTAACATTCCATGAAAGAATTGTGCTAATAAGATGGCTAATGCTTCTGTACCCAGTTCCCACATGGCAACAGTAGTTTCATGGGATGGATAGGTACGTTCCCACGATGAGTGTTTGATGATTTTTTGATGCTGCTGAATTTCCGCACCATTTTTGTGCCCAAAATTAGGCTCCTTGCATTTTTTCATTGCAATTTTGCGTGCATTTTTTAATATTCATTATTATGGCATTTTTGATGTGTCATGCTTTAAAGCTGTTTTGTTTTTGATACTTTATGGCATTTATCTTTCACACAATTTTATTGATATACTTAGGTGTGGATTACATGTGTTTTTAATGAGTTTCTCCCATGGAAAATGCATGTGCGGTTTTTATCTGTGTATTTTCCACATCTAATGCAAGTTTATGAAGAAAATCCTCTCTATTTTCTTACAGATTGTAGGCCTGTGAGCAGAGTCCTCACTCCTGTAACTGCTCAACTATGTGTTACTTTGTGATGTTTTTATTGTTTGTACATGTCCCCCTTAATTGTACAGTGTTGAGGAATATGTTGTTGCTATATAAATAAAAATATTATTTTTATTATTATTATTAAAATCAGCACGTAAAACGCAGCATACCCACAAGAGAAATGTCACGATATTACTGCAGTAGAGCGGAGCCAGAAGACCACAGCATCTGGTTGCTCATACTACGCTGAGAAGGAGCACTTCTCCAGTGTATTAAACGTGTTTAATTCTTCCAGCAGAACAGGGGTTAATCGGCCATATTGGAAAACTCCTACATTCAGCTGTGCTTGGTTAGCCACTCCTTTTCCCTATAAAATCTGGGCTTAATTACCAAGTCATTGTCAGAGTTAGCCATTGCTGCATGACTGAAGGAGAGAAAGAAGTTGGTTTTGTGAAGGAGAGCTGGAGAAGTTTAGTAGCGACTGTTGTCTGGTTTGTACCCTTGGAAATTCCTTACCTTTCCCTGTTTTGCTTTCTTTTCCCGCCCTACACACCCTGGTGAATACCTCTGTTATACGTGAGTGTATATTTTGTCTGTGTGGAGTTTTTAGCTTACCCTTGTCTTTGCTACCCTGTCTGTCGTGTTGGTGTACTGTGGTGCACAGTAGAACCACTCTTCCCTGGGTGGGAGGAAGGGGACAGATGAAGGGCTATTCTAGGAGATAAGGCAAGATCGGAGGCCCCGGCATCTTCACCATCTGAAGTATCCCGGGAACAGGGCGGGCTAGGGCGTTAGATGTTATTATCGCTTATTATGTATAGCGCATCACTTTTTATGTATAACACAGTCCCATAGTATACAGTGTACTCACTTATTATGTATAGCACAGTTCTTTAGTATATTGTGTACTCACTTATTATGTCTAACGGTCCCTTAGCATATAGTGTACTTACTTATTATGCATAACACAGTCCCTTAGTATATAGTGTACTCACGTAATATGTATAACACCATTCTCAGTTACATACTGTAGTTTCCTCTTTTATTATATATAATAACCATCCCTTATTACGTACCATCCTCTCTAGTTATATATGGTGCCGTCCCTTATTATATAGCTTCCTCTGCTGTTATGTACAGTGCTGTCTCTTACATAGTGTATTCTTGTTATTCACCGCACCCTCTTTTATTACATACCATACATACTTGTATATAAGCCGAGTTTTTCAGCAGATTTTTTGTGCTGAAAATGCACCCCTCGGCTTATACACGAGTCATTGTCCCAGAAGCTGTCAGGGGAGGGGGAGAGGCGGAGCTATGGGTCACAGGAGGCAGGAGCCAGCAGTTGCCACTGTAACTGTGCCTGCTGCTATTGGACACACTGAAAAGGTGTTTTGCTTCTGCGCCGATTCTTGTCCAGCCTGACGTCTCTCAGTCTTTCATTGTGGATGTCAATGCGTCTGAGTTGGGAGAGGGGGCTGTATTATCGCAAGGTGTGTCTCCTGGTAAATGGAAACCTTGTGCTTACTTTTCCAAGAAACTATCGCCAGCTGAGAGAAATTACGACATTGTTAATACGGAACTCTTAGCTATCAAATGGGCATTTGAGGAGTGATGTCATTTCTTGGAGGGAGTGGTACACCCAGTGAAGGTTATCAAAGAACATAAGAATCTGGTATAGTTGGAATCAACGAAACGTCTTACACCACGACAGACAAGATGGGCACTGTTCTTTAACAGGTTTAACATTTTTGTTACTTTTAGGCCAGGGAGCAAAAACATTAAGGCAGATGCTTTGTCCCATTGCTTTCCTGGGGGAGGAGATAAGTGTAAACCGGTTACTATTCTCCAAAAGGAGGTTGTGATGGCGTCTATATGCTCCAATCTTGACAGAGAGGTTGTTGACGCTCAGGAGGATGCCACTTCTACCTGTCCACTTGGTAAACTATTCGTTCCAGTCAATTTCTGTCTTAAGGGTATGCCACACTAAACAACATCGCTAACGGGATCGCTAAAAAACGTCACTATTTAGCGATCCCGTTAGCGATGTTGTTGTGTGCGGCATCTGCCAGCGACGAGCTTCCTGCTGTGATCTCGCTCGTCGCTGGAATCGTTCCGGACCCTATTTTATCGTCGGCGCTCCCGCTGGGTAAGTATATATCGCTGAGTGTGGCACCTTTTTTAGCGATTTAGCGGTACTTTTGTACCGCTAAAGTCGTTAAGGAGATCGCTAACCGCGATAGCGTCCTAACGACATCGCTAAATAAAGCCGCTACTAGCGATATTAAAACGATCCCGCTAGCGATCGCAATTAGTATGCGTCTTTATCGTGATCGCTAGCGGGATAGTTTAGTGTGGCAGTACCTTTAGGGTCCTCAGTGAACATTATGATACGATGGACATCCTTTGAATAAGTCCACCTCGGATCTACTTACTCTGTGTTTTTGGTGGCCAAGTTCTCATAAGGATGTTTGAGAGTGTGTGGCTGCCTGCAATATCTGTGCATGTTTTAAGACCTCACATACTAGTCCGTCAGGGGCTCTTCAACCACTGGAGATTCCCAGAAGACCTTGGACTCACTTATCAGTCAATTTTATTATAAACCTACCCATGTCCACAGGAAGCACTGTAATCCTGGTGGTGGTGGACAGATTCAGAAAAATGTGTCATTTTATTGCTGTACCTGCTTTGCCCAATGCCAAATCTCTGGTGTAAATTTTTGTCAGGGAAATTATTAGATTGCATGGAATACCTACCAATATTGTTTATGATCGGGGGCGCAGTTTATCTCCAAATTTTTGAGAGCATTTTGTGACCGTCTGGGGATCCATTTGTCTTTTTCTTCTGCATTTTACCCACAGTCTAAGGGGCAGACTGAACGTGTTAATCAGAATTTAGAGCATATCTTAGATGTTCGTGTCTGAGAATCAGGAGGATTGAGTTACCTTCATACCCTTGGCTGAATTAGTGGTAAATAATCCTTGTCAGGAATCAACTGGTAAGTCCCCGTTTTTCTGAGCATTTGGCTTCCATCCGCAGTTTAGTTTTTTCAATGGTAATCCTTCCAGATTACTGGAGGAAGAATGATTTTCATCTTCCATCTCTACCATATGGCAGGGGGTGACTAATAATTTGAGAAAGATGGGTTCTAAAATATAAGAATATGGCTAATCGGAGACGTGTGGTGGGTCCAGACCAGTGTGTTGGTGACTTGGTATGGCTGTCCTCGAGAAACATTAAGCTGAAGTTTCCGTTTTGGAAACTGGATCCCAGGTTTATCGGTACGTATAGGATCTTAACTATTGTCAGTCCGGTAGCATTCCTCCTTGCTTTACCATCTACCTTTACAATCCATAATGTTTTTCCCTGTTCACTTATCAAAAAGTATGTGGCATCTGCAGTACCTTCGCCTCTACCACCTTTTCCTGTCATTACCAATGGTAATCTGGAGTTCCAAATAGCAAAGGTCTTAGACTCTTGTCTTGTTAGTCGGTCGCTTCTTTACATGGTATATTGTAAGGGGTACAGTCCTGAAGAGAGGATGTTTGGGCTTTTCATGTTACACACCTGGATAAACCTAGTCCTGAGGTTCCAGAGGTCCATCGTAGAAGAGGGGGTACTGTCATGGGGTTACCACAATGGAGCGGAGCCAGAAGACCGCAGTGTCTGGTTGCTCCTACTACACTGAGAAGAAGCACTTCTCCAGTTTATTCAACGTGCTTATTTCTTCCAGCAGAATAGGGGTTAATCGGCCATAGTGAAAAACTCCTACTTTCAGCTGTGCCCGGTTAGCCACTCCTTTTCCCTATAAAATCTGGGCTCGATTACCAAGTCATCGTCTGAGTTAGCCATTGATGCATGAATAAAGGAAGGAAAGAAATTGGTTTTGTGAAGGAGAGCTGGCGGAGTTTAGTAGTGACTGTTGCCTGGTTTGTACATTTGGAAATTCCTTACCTTTCCTGTTTTGCTTTCTTTCCCTTCCCTACACACTCTTATATGTGAGTGTATATTTTGTGTGTATGGAGTTTTCAGTTTACCCTTGTCTTTGTTATCCTGTCTGTCGTGTTGGTGTATTGTGGTGTATTGTGGTGCACAGTAGCGCCACTCTTCCCTGGGTGGGGGGAAGGAGACAGATGAAGGGATGTTCTAGGAGATAAGGCAAGGGCGGAGGCCCCGGCATCTTCGCCAACTGAAGTATCCCGGGGAACATGGCGAGCTAGGGCACCCCCTAGTGTTAGGGCTAGGAAAGGTGCCCCTGGTCCCAAATCACTTGACAGTCGAATCATGACAAAAAATTGGACTTGAAAAACACACCGCTGGTCAGTTTGCGCTGAGTAAAAAAAGGCACAGTGGGCAGGGGATTTCTATGAATCCCATCCATTATTTAGAACTGTAAGACTGCATCAAAAATGCACCAAAAGCTCATTGTGGGAACATAGCCTAAAAGCTTTAAAAGAGAAAATATTATGTTAAATAACACCATTTACCTGCAGATATGGGATTAATCTGCAGGTTTATAGGATTCTAAATCTGTGCGGCCACCCTACTGAAAACCTGGCTACCAGGAGGAAATAAGCTTTATTCCTCTTGGCTGCCTCTGGCTCTCAGTCATAGAGGTGCAGCATCCATCACCAGTTAGTACATAGTGAGCAGCGGCTGTAACCACTCCCCAGCACTGATTGATAACTGTCAGCACTGATGCACTGCTGAACAGACTGTCAGTCAGTGCTGAGGTGTGGTTACATCCGCTGCTCACTATGCACTAAGTGGTGACTGAAGCAGCACTGACACATCTCTATGGCCAGGGTCAGACATGCGAGAAACTCGCACGAGTCTCACATGTCAATACCCAGCACTGCCACCAGCACTTGTACAGGAACATGCAGCTGCATGTATTTCTATGCATGTGCACGCTCCGGTTCCGAGTGCCAGCGGCAGTGCCGGGTATTGACATGCGAGACTCGTCCGAGTTTCTCGCATGTCTGACCCCAGCCTATGACTGAGAGCCAGAGTTTTTTTTTGCAGGAATAATGTTAATTTTCTCCCTGTAAGGTTATGGCCACAAGTTGCGTTTTTCGCAGTTTTCTTATGCAAATTTTCAGCTGCATTTCACAGTAAAAGAAAAGCCTATGAGATTTCAGAAATCTCATGCACACACTTTGTCTTTTTTTTCTTGACTGTTTTGTCAAAGTGCTTGGCATTTGAAAAATGCAGCATGTCACTTCTTTTAATGTTTTTGCAGCGTTTTTCACCCATTGAAAGCAATGGATATTGCAAAAATGCTGATAAGTATCATATTTTGCTGCGTTTTTGGTGCCAAAGCTTAATGAAGTTGAATCAGATTTTTTTAAAAACACTAAACTTTATCAGCATGCACAGGAGATAAATGTACCCTGACAAAAATACAGTGAAAAAATGCAGCAAAACCTAAGCAAAAAAAAGGTAGCAAAAACTAAGCAAAACCTGCTTAAACTTAGCATAAAAAAAAACTAATCAAAAATACAAAGTTTAAACAAAGCCTAACTGAGCTTTCGGTGTGGCTTTAGCTTTCGAATACTATTAATCTGAAATTAACCCCATGTTTGAAGGCTAATAGAATTTGGGAACATAAAAAGCTCCCTTTAAAAAAAAAAAAATATGAGATTTGCTATTTTTCATTCATGCAATATATGTCCTACGAGGAATGGTTAAAGGATCTGGGTGTTAGAGTTTGCGGATTGCACCAAATACAAATTATGATAAGGTGGAATCGCAACCCTGGGTCCACTGTGAGGTGATGGAGAAACCGCAGCTAGTAGACAATGGCGGAGCAAAGCTGCGAACAAGCACCGTAAACACACCGAGTTAAATGTTACTCGGTGTGAACAGAGTGCAAAGGAACTGACTCTGTTACGTCACAGAGCAGAAGCAAACTGAAAGCACTCTAAGCTGTGCCCTGTTAGGCCCTGTGCACACTTTTCGTTTTTAGATGCGTTTCCACTGCGTTTTTCAACGTGCGGAAACGCATCCAACCCGCAGCACAGTGCACTACCAATGTAATCCAAAGGGAACCACATATCTGCTGTGCACATGCTGCGGAAAAAAAAACGCCGCTCTTTATTTTCCACAGCATGTCAATTCTTTGTGCGGAACTGCAGCGGTTCGGCGCCCATTGACTTGCATTGAGTCGGGCACTTCCGCAGCAAAACCGAAGGTCTAAAAAAGATCTGCGGTTTTGCTGCGGGTGAAACAGCTGCAGTTCGGGAGGAGGGAAGTGTGTGGGCCGAGTGTGGGTGTGTATAGTGTGCGGCGCTATGTGTGTGGGGTGTGCGTGGGTGTGTATAATGTGCGGCGCTATGTGTGTGGGCAGTGATTGTGTGCCGGTGTCTGCGTGATCGGTGTGCGGGCCTGTGTGCGGGATCGGTGTATGTGCGGCGGTGTGCGGGGCTGTGTGCGTGATCGGTGTATTGCGGGGCTGTGTGCGTGATCGGTGTGTGTGCGGGGCTGTGTGTGTGTCTCCGCGTACGCAGGCATCTTCGAATGGGACTACAAGTCCCATCCGGCTATGCCTGCTACAGTGACTGACACATTAGCCAATGATGGGACAGTAGTAGTCCCATCATCCGGCTAATGTGCTGAATGTAAAAAAAAAAAAAAAAAAACACGTACATTACATACACAGAACATATAACATACACATGAAATACGGAACATATAACACACACATGACATACAGAACATATAACATACACATGACATACAACACATAGAGTATATACTCACCTATTCCCCGACGCCATCCAACTGTGTACCGCTCTGCCGCCTGGAGAGAATGACGTCACTTCCATTCATTCTCTCACGGCAATGCTGGTTGAGAAAATTCCCACGCAGCATTGCCATAAAGTGAGAAAATGAACTCAGGTAACCTCAGTGATGCACTGCAGGAGCCATTGTCTCCTGTCAGTGCATCACTGGGAGGCCCTATAGAACAGTGACATCACCAGATGTCACCGTTCTATAGGGGAGACCGTCGTGGGACACTCGTTATTAATTGGACTGCGTCGGACAGGGAGTATACGGTTGTTTTATTTTTTTACGTTTTATCGTAAAAAATCGTAGGAGATCGAGGGCGTCGCTTGGATCTGAGCGTGTAATAAAGATATGAAAAAAGTGTTGTGTTTTATTTCATTAAAATAATTTATTCTTATGCGTGTGTTGTTTTTTAACCCTTTATTAATATAAGATTAATAATGGATAGGCGTCTTATTGACGCCTCTCTATTATTAACCGGGCTTAATATCAAGGTGATATTAACCCCTTATTACCCCATATCCCACCGCTACAGGGGAGTGGGAAGAGAGGGGCTAAGTGTCAGAATTGGCGCATCGTACAGATGCGCCAATTCTGAGGCGGCTGGGTGCTGGTATTTTTAGCCAGGGGGGGCGCCAATATCCATGGCCCATTCCTAGGCTATGAATATCAGCCCACAGCTGTCTGCCTAGCCTTTCTGGCTATAAATTATAGGGGGACCCCATGTCATTTTTTTGGGGGGTCCCCCTATTTTAATAGCCAGTGAAGGCTAGCTGTGGGCTGATATTCATAGCCTGGGAAGATCCATGGGTATTAACCCCTTCCCAGGCTAGAAATATTGGCCCCGGCTGTCGGCTTTCCCCCTCTGGAGCAGAAAATTGCGCGGGAGCCCACGCCATTTTTTTTCCTATTTTTTTTTATTAACTATATTGCGTTAAGATTTTGTGTGTGTGTGCGCGTGGATCTTTAACTATTTATGTACCATTTTATCTATCATCTATCTACCTATATATCTTTCTGTCTATCTATATATCTATCTTTCTATATATATTTCTAACTATCTACAGTATTATCCATCTATCTATGTATTTTCTATCTATCTATCTATCTATCTATCTATCTTCTTCTATCTATCTATCATCTATCTATCAATCTATCTATCTGTATCTATTATCTATCTATCTCTATCTGTGTGTGTGTAATGGAGTGTGGGTTGGACAAATGTAAAAGAGGAGGTTGGACAAGAAATGACATCACAAATCTTTTTTTTTTGTTAAACAACATATCTTTATTTAGCTGTCAAAACCGCATACAAAAACGCATGAGAAAAAGCATGAAAAACCACGTCAAAACCGCGCCAAAACAGCTCCTGCATTTTCTGCCAAGAGGTGCGGTTTTGGCGCGGAAAAATCCGCAATGTGTGCACAGGCCCTTAGAAGTCACAGGAGCACAGTAGTAGTGACGCTAGTTGGCGTCACTATAACTCACCCCCCACTATGCTGGTGATTGAGCCTGCCCTGTCACACAGTCTGTGAAACTTGCACATGCGACGCTGTCACTTGATGCAGGTGCTAGGCTCAAGCAGGCGTTCCCACCCTACACTGCCTGACGAGAACCACACTCACAGTACCAATAGCATCACATGTGCATACAGGGTAGTAACTGTCCCACCTACACACATTCAGCAAAACAAGTGATCTTAGCGCGCTGATGGGTGCCCCAGAGATCCTTTTATAGACTGCGCCTAAGTCCAGTCAGACAGGACCTTGCTCACAGGCCAATCTGGAGCCGACACAGGACCTGAGCAGCTGACGACCGACAACCAATGAGAGGTCGCCACCTCATGAGCATGATCAGTAGAGCAAATCCTGGACTTAGTCTCAGGAATGTCTGCTCACCTCTGTCTATTGTAAGTTACCATAGCTGGACCTAGAGAGGCAGCAGTAACAACACGCACGGCCTGAGTCTGAGCAAGATGCTGAGACTGACGTCTTTGCTGAGCAGCATCTACTGCGGTTGAAACTGAATGGGAGACCGCAGGACAAGAAAAGGCTTGGGATCCATCCTGTGCAGAAGGAGAATCCTGGCGCCTAACATTGAGCATGTTTAGCTTGCAAAAAGGAAGGCTAGGAGGAGACTTAATAGCTGTCTACAAATATCTGAAGGGATGTCATTGTGTAGAGGGATCATAATTATTATCATTTACACATGGAAACACGAGAAGCAATGGAATGAAACAGAAAGACAAGATACAGTTTAGATGCTGGAAAAAACTTTTTGACAGTGAGGGTGATCATTGAGTGGAACAGGCTGCCACGAGAGGTTGTGAGTTCTCCTTCAATGGAAGTCTTCAAACAGAGGCTGGACAGACATCTGTCTGAGATGGTTTAGTTAATCCTGCATTGAGCAGGGGATTGGACACGATGACCCTTGAGGTCCCCTCCAACTCTAACATTCTATGATCAGTTTCTCAAAAACTAGATTAAAAAGCAAGAAAAAAAATCACTCGCAGTCATTAAACACAAACTCCTCCCAAAAAAACAATCCCTCAAAAACAAACAAAATAATGTATAGCTGTTAGAATACTGTGACACAAAGCTATTTTTTTAATGCATCGGATCACCCGTATCTGCTCCACATATTTCAAATCCCATATTTCAAATTACAGATTTCTAATTACACTACTGTGAATTAAACTAGAATTTGACTGGAATTTGGCTGCAAGGTAACATAATTTAAAACCACTATGTTTCAGTTTCTTTCACTTTCACCCCCATCCTCCTTTCTTTCTTCCTATCTCCTGTAATCCCCCACCTAGTAAGGAATTAGTCATTTCCCCCTCCATTCTCCCCACCCATCTCACCTCCTCCTCAGAACTGTTCCTCCACATACAATCCTTCTTACCAAGACACACACGGCCACATCATGTCTTATCCTGCTCCCACCTTCTAACGCTCTGTCTGCCACTCCTCATCGCTGGCGATGTATCCCCAAATCCTGGCCCTCCTCAACACATCCCCACACTCATTTCTAACACCCTGCTACGATCCTCCACACGTTTCTGCAACCATGATAACCTCATACCTATCCATCCACACACCCCTCCCCCGGTCCCACTACCTGGAGCACTATGGAACGCACGCTCCGTCTGCAATAAACTGTAATTTATCCACGACCTCTTTATCACCAACAAACTCTCCTTCCTTGGCATCACTGAAACCTGGCTCACCCCCTCTGACTCAGCCTCTCCAGCTGCGCTTTCCTGTGGCGGATTCCATCTCTCTCACACCCCTCGCCCCAGCAACAAACGTGGTGGAGGGGTTGGCTTACTCCTGTCTGATACCTGCTCCTTTACCCCTATTCAACTTCCACCCTCCACTGCTATTCCCTCGTTCGAGGTGCACTCCGTCCGCATCTATTCCCCCTCCAACCTCCAACTGGCTGTCATCTACCGCCCCCCAGAACTAGCCATCTCCACCTTTCTCGACCACTTTACCACCTGGCTACTCCATTTCCTCTCTGCTGACATCCCCACCATCATCATGGGCGATTTCAACATCCCCATTGACACTTCCACCCCGGCTGCCTCTAAACTTCTATCGCTCACGGCTTCCCTCGGCCTCACTCAATGGTCCTCTGCGGCCACTCACAAAGATGGTCACACGCTGGACCTTATCTTCACCCGCCTCTGTTCCCTCACTAATCTCACTAACTCCCCACTCCCCCTGTCTGACCACAACCTACTGACATTCTCTTCCCTCTCCTCTGTTAGTACGCATCCCCCACTCCACAAACTCACCCACCCTCGCAGAAATCTCAAACACCTCAATTTACAATCGCTATCTGAGTCCCTCCTCCCTCTCACATACATAGCCTCACTTAATGACACAGATGCTGCTGCCACATTTTATAACACCACAATAAAAGCCACACTTGATTCGGCCGCCCCCCTCATGCAGAGCATAACTCGTACAATCAACAGGCAGCCCTGGCTGACCGGCCTGACCAAAGAACTGAGACGGGCTTCCAGGGCTGCCGAGCGGAGATAGAAGAGAACCCATTCTACCGAGCACCTCAACGCATACAAGCAGTCCCTCGCCAGCTTCAAGTCCACGCTGTCTGCCGCAAAACAAACTTACTTCGCATCTCTCATATCCTCCCTGTCTCACAACACGAAACAGCTCTTCAACACTTTCAATTCTCTACTCCGTCCCCCAGCACCTCCTCCCTCTCCTCTCATTTCTGCTGAAGACTTTGCCTCCTTCTTTAAGCAAAAAGATTGATATGATCAGAGAAAGCTTTGGCCCGCAGCCGCCAATGCCCCTCTTAGCCACTCAGCCCTGTTCTTCCAAAACCAGCTTCACCACCATGACAGAAGATCAGCTCTCCACTCTCCTGTCACAATCACACCTCACCACTTGCGCGCTTGACCCACTCCCGTCCCACCTCATCCCTAACTTTGCCACAGTCTTCATCTTTACTCTCACACACCTCTTCAACCTTTCACTTACAAATGGTGTCTTCCCCTCATCCTTCAAACATGTCTCAATCAGTCCCATCCTCAAAAAGCCCTCCCTCGACCCATCCTCTGTGTCTAACTATCGCCCGATATCTTTTCTCCCCTACACATCAAAACTACTGGAACAGCATGTATATCTCAAACTGTCCTCCCACCTCTCCTCCTGTTCCCTCTTTGACCGTTTACAATCCGGCTTCCGACCGCATCACTCAACTGAAACTGCCCTAACTAAAGTCACTAACGACCTGCTAACCGCCAAGAGCAAGCGACACTACTCTGTCCTCCTTCTCCTGGACCTGTCTTCTGTCCTCGACACCGTGGACCATTCCCTCCTGCTACAGATTCTCTCATCTCTTGGCATCACAGACTTGGCCTTATCCTGGATCTCATCATACCTAACAGACCGAACATTCAGTGTCTCCCTCTCACACACCACCTCCTCACCTCGCCCCCTGTCTGTCGGTGTTCCTCAAGGCTCAGTCCTAGGACCCCTACTCTTCTCCATCTATACCTTCGGCCTGGGACAGCTCATAGAATCCCACGACTTGCAGTATCACCTCTACGCCGATGACACGCAGATCTACCTATCTGGACCTGACCTCACCTCCCTACTGACTAAAATCCCACAGTGTCTGTCTGCTATCTCAGCCTTCTTTTCTGCTCGCTTTCTCAAACTGAACATGGACAAAACAGAATTCATCATCTTTCCCCCACCTCATTCTTCCCCTCCACCAGACCTATCCATCAATGTCAATGGCTGCTCACTTTCCCCTGTCCCGCATGCTCAGTGCCTTGGGGTGATCCTCGACTCTGCCCTCTCTTTCAAACCACACATCCAAGCCCTCGCCACCTCCTGCCGCCTCAAAATCAAAAATATTTCCTGGATCCGCTCATTCCTCAACCATGAAACCACAAAAACACTAGTGCACGCCCTTATCATCTCCCGCCTCGACTACTGCAACCTCCTACTGTCTGCCCTCCCCTCTAGCACTCTGGCACCACTCCAGTCCATCCTACACTCTGCTGCCCGACTAATCCACCTGTCTCCCTGCTATTCCCCAGCCTCCCCCTGTGCCAGGCCCTTCACTGGCTTCCTATTGCCCAGAGGCTTCAGTTCAAAACTCTAACCATGACATACAAAGCCATCCACAACCTTTCTCCTCCATACATCTGTGACATGGTCTGCCGCTACCTACCCACACGCAACCTTCGATCCTCTCAAGATCTCCTTCTCGACTCCCCCCTCATCTCTTCTTTCCACAACCGCATACAAGACTTCTCCCGGGCTTCCCCCATACTCTGGAACTCCCTGCCGCAAAACATCAGACTTTCACCAACAACGGAAACCTTCAAGAAGAACCTGAAGACCCACCTGCTCCGACAAGCCTACAGCCTACAATGATCCTCATTCTACTGAACCATCGCACGACCAGCTCTACCCTTTCCTAGTGTATCCTCACCCATCCCTGTAGACTGTGAGACCTCGCGGGCAGGGTCCTCGCTCCTTCTGTACTTGTGTGTCCCTTGTCTAGCACACGTTTATTGTACCTGTCTATATTTTCCCTTTTCATATGTAAAGCGCCATGGAATAAATGGAGCTATATAAATGTGTAATAATAATAATATTATTAATAATCACACAAAATTAGAAAAACGTAAAAAATATATATATAAATTAGGTGTCGACATAATCATACTAACCTATAGAATAAAGTGAACATGTCACATACCTCACGGCAAACACTGTAAAGAAAAAAATTGCAAATTATACGTATATACATTAAATATATTCCAAATTGACACCATTAAAAATTACTACTTGTCCATCCCAAACAAGCCATCATATGGCTACTTTGGCAGAAAAATTAAAACACTTATGGATCATGGAACACAATTTTAAAATAAAGTATCCTAAGGGCCCAAAATAGCTGCTTACATAAAGTGTTAGAGAATTCTGCAAGCTAGCTAAGGAATTAGTAAGCCATAAAAGGCCCTTACACACATGCTATTAGATAGGGGTGTAATATCCTGATGACAGGTCTTAGGTCTCTACAAACAAGAGATTCTTAGCTTTCTACATATATGCCTTAAAATCTACTAAAATCTAAATCTTTATACAATAAGAATACATGCAATTAGTGTTGTAGAATAAAAATCAGAATTATATGACATGCGTAATGGAGATGACATAGTGTGGTCATGATACTAGAGCGTTTCACTCAGTAGTGCTGGAATAGTTGGGCTTTTCCTCTCTATATGACATAACCATCATTTTTACCATCCTGCCAGCTAATACTTCAGTACACAAACTCTCTTGTGAATCGACTGTTCTAATATTATTATCCTCTTTTTTACTATGTGAAGATATTTATCGTGAAATATTTACAAGCTCTCTAATCTCATACACAATAGTTGTTTACAAGCCCATGCAAAGTGCTAAAATCAGCAGTATTTCAGCATGTTTTGAAGAAACTTCACATCATTACTAAGACACTACCTATCCTCAAAACCACAACGTATTAGTTCCAGCAGCTTTTCAGTGTCTAGGCCTTGCCACAGTTTCCTGCTTATATTCTAAGCCAACTACCTGCAATTAGCTGGAGTCATGCAAGAAACATTACTTTTCTTTTAAATAAAATCTACCATCCTGTAGCTATTTTCTTATCATTGAAAAGGCAAGTAGCATTTTCTTACAGAGCATACAGTGCTGTGAAAAAGTTTTAGGCAGCTGTGGGAAAAATGGCAGAAAGTAAGAATGCTTTCAAAAATAGAAGATTGAAATGTCATTAACAGGCTTTCTAACAATAGGTGTAAGCCAAGTGTGGGTTAAATTTTTGTCTTCTTTACATGTTACCTATAGCAATACATTTTTCAGTCTAATGGACCAAGGTAGATCTAAATTGCTCCCATTTATCATGTGCATCACTATCACTATAGGACAGTAGCTACTTCCAGTCAGTGCTCTGAAGTGCAGCCTACAGCTTGAAGAAATTGCTTTTTAAAAAATTAAGTGTTTTTGCACTCCCTACCCAATTATGTTTTTACATATATTTAAGTAAAATGAAATTATATTGTGATTACTGGTCCCAGATTGTTTGCAAATAATGACATTTCCAACAAGCTCTGCATTGTTAGAAATGACCAGCTTTGTCTATAATAGGGTCTTACTCAAAACTGGTCCATAAAGTTATCCTGCAACAAGCTGAGAAATTTTCTCCCCTATGCAGTTGAATTAACACAGCAAAAAGGGCAGCAGAGTTTACCTTCCCAGGTCTCCGAACTAATGCACTCTCAGGATGCAGCAAACCCATGTAATAAAGATGGCGGCAACACAGGTGCAAAATACTGATGAGACAACCACTCACAAATACCAATTCATGGAGGGGGTGATTGCTTAGCACTAAATTGTACAAAAGCAGCTTGTATAGGGCACTGGTTGCACACAGGTAATACACAGTATCTGGCTTACAGCCTTTTAGTGACGCCAATACTAGTAGAATATTTGGGCTTACCTGCACTAAGTGTACATCATGAGAACAGACACCATAGTTTACAAGGCCAAAAATACTGGGCACTCTGAAAAATGACGTGCAAAAAAAATACATAATATATGAGGTATTGTTTGATATTTTGGACAAGATACGCAAGCTCACAACCCACATCAAGGGTCCTCACAATGGCAAGTTCTAACACTAAAATTAAAAGCAAAGCCACAATATCTAAGTGAACCCAACGAGAACATACACCCTCCATGAATTGGTAGGTTGTGAGTGTCTCATCAGTATTTTGCACCTGTGTTGCTGCCATCTTTTATGTGGGTTTGATGCATCCTAATAGTGCATTAGTTCTGAGACCAGGGAAGGTAAATACTGCTGCCCCTTTTTTGCTGAGTTAATTCTTGAATTTTTGAAGGTTTTTTTTATTCTTTTTGTAGCTTTGCTTTTAATTTTAACCTTTGCAGTTGAAGCGGAACTGTGAATAAAGTTAATATCTAGATAGTTAAAATCTACCATATTAATGACTATTTTATCCTGTTACATCCCTGTCTTCTTTATTATAAAATACCCTACACTTTAATTAATTTTTATTTCTTTACTCATTTATATAGCACCATTAATTCCACAGCGCTTCACAGACAATATTGCAATAAAAAGGAAAAAAGGGGTGCTTGAGCAGGACCAGTGGGGTGAATGAGGATAAATGGAGCTGTAGAGCCACTAACCTTAAGAGGTAATGCAACCCTGCATAACCTCGTTGTGCGTGTGAAATGGATGCGTCCAAGGGGAGAGGGGCTGACAGCTCCAGATGGTGCGGTGATCCACTGTGGAGCCAAATCTTTTACATCAAACACAGCAGGCACTAACTACACTATCAAGTGTCATGTGGACTGCCAGTCAATCTATGTTATATATCTGTTACAATGCACTTGCGGCTTACAATATGTAGGCCGCACAATTCAAACAATGAATACCCGCTTAAATATACATAGCCAAAACATTTGCAACGGTTATTTACTACACAGTGTTTCCAAGCATTTCTGTGTCACCCACCAAAAGAATCCTAGCTACTTGAGTCTCATTATTATTGATCAAAACCCGCTAATATTCCGGACCATCTGAGATACTTGATCAACAGGGAAAACTATTGGATTTTTAAACTTGGTGCCTTAGCCCCAGAGGGTCTAAACCAGAGGTCTCAAACTGCATTCCTCAAGGGCCATAAACAGGTCATGTTTTCAGGATTTCCTTGTATTACACAGGTGATAATTTAATCACCTGCACAGAAAATGACTAATGCAATGCTAAGGAAATCTTGAAAACACACACGGTTGTCGGCCCTCGATGAATGCAGTTTGAGACCCTTGGTCTAAACCTTACAATAGATAATATTGTTGGATAGTCCTTTTATATAAATATTGTTTTTAATATAGTTTTTTTATTGTTTTGTCTTTTTATTGCTCATTGTATTTAATATTAATTTTAATCAGATTTTTATTATATTTTTTTTGTTATTATTTTTTCAGCAAATATGTATTTTTTACTTTATGTGATATCATTGCTTTTGCTACATTACTTTATGTATTATATTCCGGCACCTTAAGGGTGCATATGGTCCTCCCTTGTAATTAATGTTTGATTAATTGCCTTTTTTCATTTGTTCCTCTTCTTTTAAATATCATTGTTATATGCCACCTGATGAAGACAGTAGAACGCTGTTGAAACGCGTTGTGGACTATGTTTCAATAAAGGTTGCACCTTTAATCCTTTTGGACTTTCATCACTACCAGCCTAGCGTTCCTTATCAGACCGCGTTCATCCTTTCACTATGACAGACATTATTAGCACTGTCCCCGATGGAGCTCACAATCTAAATTCCTATGAGTATGTCTTTGGAATGTGGGAGGAAACCTGGAGTACCTGGAGGAAACCCATGCAAACACGGGGAGAACTTACAAACTCCTTGCAGATGTTGTTCTTGGTGGAATTTGAACCCAGGACCCCAGTGCTGCAAGGCTGCAGTGCTAACCACTGAGCCACTGTGCCACCACTTCACCCTATCCTGCTAATGCCCAAATGTGTCTTTTTTACTTTATTTTTTGTGGCATTTCATTTGAAAGAAGTCTCAAATAAAGTATCATCGGAAGGCTGGGGTTGCAGTCACTTCTCCTCAGCACCTATCTCCCCTCCTAGAACAGGACATCATCATGGGGCAGCACTGCAGCAATGTACTACAGTTCTTTCATTTCCTCCCTCTGAAGTTGTCCTGGTACCATAATGGTGATAGAAGCTGTGGGGAAGTGAGTGCAGTATTTGAACCCTGCTTTCCTGACCGCCACTGCAGTTTCTAACTGTGAAACAAGTAGTTGTCAAGGGTCGGAAATAGAAGCCACCAGTAACAGTAATGCTGAATCACAGCTTCTATCACATACCCAAAGTCAACTCCAAGCACCAACACCAATCAGCTTCTAGAGAATAGGAGCTTATCTGTATTGATTGGCAGTGGCCACTATGCATTTAATGGAGCAGTGAAGTACAGCTCCGTTCAGAGTGTACATACTGCCACAACCAGAAAAATTACCAATTGATTAGTGGGGGTGTTGGATGTCGGAGATCCAACCCATCTGATATTTTTGACTTAGCCTATGGGTCCTCTTCATAGGTCACCAATGTCATATGCCCAAAGAACCTCCTTAATTTCATTTTAATGTTTTATTTTCTTTACGGCAGTATAAAATTTTATACAGGATGATAAAAGCTCAGTGTACTTTATGAAATCTAGCTTATTAAAGATCTAAATCCACTGAATTGGCTCTAACTGCTTCACTTTACTGTATTACAAGTGGTATAAAATGTTGTTATTTCCTTCCTGAAATATTTGTTTCTCTTTTCTTCACCTGAGAATGGGGGTCTCTGAGGTTACAGCTAAGTCATCATTTTTTCATGTATTCATTTTACTTTTGTCAGTTAAAACTACAAAGCAAACCCACCAAAAAGAGGTCTCATCTTATATACCTGTTCCCAACTGAAGATAGAGATATGTGACAGTTTCCTTCACCACTGCTATATATAGAAGCCTGTAGCTGTGGCTTACTGCTTTATATGTAAAGTCAACACACCTTAGACTCTAATTCCTCTTACCACCCACATCAACGGTCACATGTTACAAAGGCAACACATTTTCCACAAGTGAAATATGCCATTTTTAAGTGTGTTATTTATTGCTGAGTTTTCCTTTATGATACATGTTTTCTGCAAACATAATTAATGCAATGCATTAATTTCACACATATACTATATAAAAGAAATGAACTGACTAGTATAAAAGGAACTTTGGAATGGCAATTAACTGTTTATAAACCTAAAAAAAGCTTAGGACTCTCCTGCATTTGACAAATAGTATAAAATAAAAATTATATAAAGACTAAAATGGTTGTCTGGGCTAATGATATTGATGAGTTATCCAAAGGATAGGTTATCAATATGAGATCAATGGGGTCTGACACACCTCAACCAAAATAATCAGCTTCAGTGGTGGTGGGTTGTGAACCGTGAACTGAGCTGAACACCACAGCTCCAAAAGCTGAGTAGTGGCTGCTGCCAGGAACTGCAGCTCGACTCTTATTCAATTGAATAGAGAATCAATATCATTAGCTCTCCTATCAAGATTTGTTTTCTAACCAAGCAGACTGATCTTATGGTATTAATCTTAGTTGACTGTTTACACACATAGATACCTTGTTAGGAGGAAACCAATTTCCACCTTTATCATCCTACAATAAAACTTTTAGATTCTATATAATGGAGCTGTGTTTTGGAAATCGTTAAAATACTATTTAAATCCTACAATTACTGCAATTTTCAGATGATTTTTCTCGCGGATGAGGCCGTTTATATAAAAATCAAATGGTTATTTAATGAAACCAATTGATGTTAATCTGATTTGACAGAAATTGGTCAGATATCTGTATGTGTGAAAGCACCTAATGTAATCCACAGATATCAGCTTTACCCCTTCACCCCTGAGCCTGTATACACCTTCCTGACGAGACCAAATATTACAATTCTGACAAGCTTCACTTTATCAGGTAATAATTCTTTTTTTTGTGACACATTATACTTCATGTAAGTGGTAAATTTTAATTGATATGATTTGCATTTTTATTCTGTGATAATGTCCCCCAATTTGGCCCCATACCTATAATAATGTCACCCACTTGGCTTCAGTCCAGTAATCATGTCCCCATCCTAGGCACTTTCCCTGTAATAATGTCCCTTGCTGGTCCCTATCCTGTAATAAGGTCCCCTATCTTGCCCCCATCCAAGCAGTGCCCTCTTCCTCCTCCTTAATCAGTGCAGGGATGTGGGCGACGCACTATAGTGGCATTATGCACTGCCCACAAAGGGCATACCCATGTCAGCTGCCGGCCTCTGATTGGCTAGCTACATGTATAGTTATAATGGTGCAGAGAGCTGGTGACTCTCTGCGCTGCAATAAATTTCATCTGGATGTGCTTTCAAGGACAAATATTCTGAAAATATTTCTAGGGTCAGGAGTACCTCTCCTGCAAGTCCCCAATTGCTGTGGCACCCTCTGTAATCACAATTGTTACACCCTTAGTGATCAGCCACAAGGCTCTCCAGAGTATATCTCCTCCCTCATTTCTATCAGCCCAACCGACCACTGTGCTCTGCAAACGACTTTTGACTAACCTCTGCACTAATCCGTATCTCCCACTCCCAACTCCAAGACTTCTCCAGCGCTGCACCAATCCTCTGGAATGCTCTACCCCAAGAAATTAGGACTATCCACAATTTGCATAGTTTTAGGCGCTCCCTCAAAACACATTTGTTCAGAGCAGCCTATCACGTTCACTAATCAAAGTCATTTTATGTGTAAGTGTGTGTGTAGCCCATTCACTATCTCCATCTATCTCTCACTCTCTCAAGATGGCTGGACCATCATTGTAAATACACCATTGTATATACACACCTGTACTTTGTATCTCTCCCACCTCATTGTAGATTGTAAGCTCTCACGAGCAGGGGCGGCTTATTTTGCTTTAATTATTGTATTGTTAACGTTGTTACTTATGACTTGTGTTCTGAAACTGTTAAACTGTAAAGTGCTGCGGAATCTGTTGGCGCTATATAAATAAAGATTATTATTATCACCACTTCTTTAGGAAGTAAAGGGAGTAGTGGATGCACTTGTTCACTATCACTCTACTCATACAGATCACACAGACAACTTTTATGGTGAGCAGTGGGGGCCTTAATGGTCAGACCCTCAGTGATCATACGTTTATCTTTTATCTCGTGAACAGTTGATATGTATTGTTTATGGGACATTCTTTTTAAGGCCACAATGAGAATTTTTGAAGTAGTGTTCATTGAGGTTGAGATATTGAATTTCAATCACAGTCCACAATATTGGTAATTAGTGTTGAGCGATAGTGCTCGATATCTAAAAATATCGTATCGAAATTGTATCGCCGATAGCACTAAATATCGTCGATATCCGATTTCGATACCGGAAGTCCCATGTAAGTCTATGGGAACAAAATATCGCAACAAAAAAAAACCCTTTCTTTCGTTGTAAACACAAAATATACACATAGAATACATATATATATATACAATGTCATTGTGACATATATATATACATATATTTATAGTTTATACACTTCTACATAGTAAAATAGACTCTGATTCAATTGCCGGGTAAAGCCGTGACATACCCCATAGAAGTCGACGGGCTCGGTGCCGAGTACCCCAAAAACCTCTGGCTCTGTGCGACTCAACTTGGGCGTCACGAACAGGATTCTGTAGCTCGCTATAAGCGAGTCCTGTGTGCCTGAATTGAACTGGTTTTGTGCTTGAGAATTGCTAAAATCATCAGAGAATGTATTTGCCATTTTTCCGCCATATCTGCGTCACGACGAGGCACTGGTGAAGAAGAAGGGCGTGCTCTTCATGGGTGTACACACTCACTCAGTGACGCGAAAACGATGGCTCTAAATGGTACTGCAATGTAAGATCGTGCCCCACAGCTCTTCAGTTCCGCCTCCTCATCCTCCTCAGTGGGCGGAAACTAACACGAAGGTCCCGCCTCCCTACAAAAGAGGGGCCCTCTCCAGATGCTAATGACACATGTGACTTGGCAGAGATGGCTAATGGACACGAGCAGAAGTGTGAAGGGATGGAGCAGTCAGAGCTCTCCCTCCACGGAAGCGACCCGATCGCCACGGAACCACCGTTGGGCACCCGGCCTGGAAACCCTCCTACGCTGCAAGAAGCGGAGGATACCCTAAGAGGCCTGGCCCGGCACCGGGAGGAGGTCGCCAGGATGGAAGCCAGCTCGCGTGCCCTAAAAATAAACTTGGAGCGGCGCCAATCCCTCTTACCTGAAGTGTCTGTACCGGAAGGTGAGGCACCCGTTCTAGTAGAGGAGCCCTTGCAATGTGATCCGGTTGACGTTGTCGAAGTGGAGGCACCCGTTCGTGCAAAAAACGCTGCACCGGCAGCACCCCAGATCCCGCTGTCTGCCCCTGTCGCTGAGACAGAAGAAGCGACACCCGTCCTCATGGAGGAGGCCGCGCAGGCACCAGAGCACTACCTGCCTGTACCGGAGCCCCGACTGTCATCTGTTCCAGAGCCGGCTGCTTCCTCCGCAGGTGAGCGCCGCCAGGACTGGGGGGCGCCAGGAGAGCTGCCGCAAACCGGACACTGTAAGCTGGCATTTGATGGTGGATACATGGAGCAGCTGGTGGAGGAGAATTACAACCGGCGTCAGGAGGAAGAGTGGAGACGTTGGGAGCGGGAAGCAGAGCGACAAAGGGAGCAGCGAGAATCCCAAAAACTTCGCCAACGTCAGATGGAGAAGGACCGGGCAGATAAGGACCGGATGAGAAAGGATAAAGGAACCCTGAGGGAGCCGCAGCGTAAGGGTGCAGTACGGAGCTTTAAATTGAAAGGTGGTTGGAGCTTCATCCAGGAGCCTGGACTTTATTTAGAAGTTTTTGTGAACCGGCGGGACGTGGAGGCTCACCTCCCAGAAGGACACCCGGGGAGGGACCTGTTGCCAGGAGACTTGGTGACTTACACCCGACACTGGGGTTACAATGGATTGTACGCCCTAAATGTTACCAGGTGCGACTCCTACTCCCCAGAGTGTCAGGAACCTGTGAGACCCTCGGAGCCTTCAGCCTCCCACATCCAGGCCTCTGCAAAAGTGCCCACCCCACGCCGTAAATCTCCCCAGCCTCCCTCAGTGGTCTCCTCAGCAGCCCCAGCTATGGACATGATAAGTATAGCTGGCCCGTACCCGGCGCCTGTTAGGCCCCTGGGGTTCGTTCAGTCTGGGACATAGGGTTCCAGACCCGGAGGGAGATGAAAGAGGTGGCCACACAGACCCAGATAGCGGGTCACGACTTGACTGTACAGGCCACACGACGTCATCAGGTCCTGGTGGTCCTTGGTGCCTCGGATGTTTGGCAAGCATCAGAAGAGTACCAGGTGGTACCTGGAACACCCCTGCCAAAGAATTATAAATAACCCGGACAGGGTCCCTGTATGTAAATAGTTAAATTGTTTATGTACCCGGACGGGTGAATGTTCATAAAAAAGTGTTTTAATTTAATAAAAAAAAACAAAACACAGTTTTCATTACTTTTATTACAGTCTCATCCTGCGACGCCATCGATCTCCTGTAAAAAAATGAAAAAAAAAAAAAAAGTATACCACCTGACCGACGCAGTCCATAGTAACGAGTGTCCCACGACGATCCAGCTCTGCTACATCAGAATGACAGGCAGAGCCTGTCATCCCGGCGCAGCACAGCTGATTACCTGCTTCCCCGGCGGTGACGTCATCGGACTGACTGCTTTACGGCCGGGATTACCCAGCAGTCACTGCAGTTATCGCGAAAAACTGTATGTGACCGCCAGGGAGAAGATAATGGCGGCCATCAAGCAGTCCAGGCCGTGACCGCCGGAGATCTTCTGCCAGGTAAGTGCTGCTGACTCCTGACAGACCCGACCGACGGACACTCACAGTGACAGTGACAAATCCGATTCCGGTATTCGATAAGACGAAAATATCGAAACGAATTATTGAAAGGCCGATAGAGCTAATATCGGCCGATAGCCGATATTTGCATTATCGTATCGCTCAACACTATTGGTAATATCTCCATGAGTTCCTTTGGACTGTATCCTGTATCACTTAAATTAATAGTTAAAAATCAGCCAGTAGTAGTACAAAATGTCACACTTCAGCCTTATCATAAGTTCCTCCCATACACTTTAGAAATATATTAGCTTTTGGCAGAACGATAGGCCATGTCATCCAACTTTCCCATGCATATTAGCGCACACTCTGCTGTGCACATCTGGGTTCTGTATACAAGAATCACTGGCATTGTCTTAGAGAACTAAAGGATCAGCAATTTAAAATCATATATGTCAGATAAAGATACAGACATGCTGCACACATTTCCCCCTTGAAGAAAAGAGTTTGTTGTTGTTAAAGTGTGTGTAATGTGAAATGTCATGTAAAATATGAGTGTCAATGACTTGTAATGTGAACGGTTTGTGTTTTGTGAATTGTGATGTTTGTGTAGTGTATTGTATATAATAGTGTTATAAGTTAATGTTTTATAGGGAAGGTCTGCCCAGCAACAGACAGCATGGTGAAAACAAGTTAATAGTTGAGACTAACCAATAGTGGGAGGGGCCAGTGTTAGGCAGGGTGACTGCTTCCTGCTATGAAGGAAGATAGGATCTGAAGTGCAGAGTGAGCAGTGCTGCTGACAGGACTGACTCTAAATGAGAGGATACCAAACAGAAGGGATAGCGAGATCCTGAAGATAAGTGACTAGGATAAACAGATTGGCCTTCTGGAGCATGATCCTAGGAGAGGACAACTAACCACAAGACTTGGGCTTGTAATGTTGAGAGGTAAACAGGACAAGACTGAATATTAGGGATTAGTGAAGGGTCCTGAGTGGACGTTCCAGGCCACCAGTAGTGGAAGACATTTGTCACGTGGCTGCTGAACAAGTAAAGGAGACTTGTTAATCAGGACTGTAGTGTTAAAACTGGGTTGTGTCAAAGTAGGGAGAATCAGTGGACATAAATAGCCCTGGAGTAAACTAGTAAGGAAGGAAACTATGTAAAAATGCTTCATGTTTTTAAAAGAAACATTCATAAGACTTTGCATCCGCTATCCCTTGTATGTAACCATTACGAAATTGCCGTTTTGTTTATTTTTCAACAATGTTCTCCCTCATTGAGCTGTGAAACATCTGGTCCTAGCAAACCAGCAACATCGTTTATATGCGGCCTGCACTGGCATAATGCCTTCAAAGCACAAGTCCATGCACCCAGCCAGGACCTCCAATTTCATGTAATGTGCCTGGGTGCCTCAGAAAAATGCCTTGTCTGCAGCTACCGCCTTACACCTTGTTACAATCTTCCCCCACAATCATCTGTCGCGGAACCGTTCAGCCAAACTCATCAATATTAGCAGGTTGAGCCGGCGCTAGTCAAATGTGTATGGGGGACTTTACCTATCTCATTTATATGTTTGTCTATATTTTGAGACACGTTATAATAAAGTAATGTAGAAATTCATTTCTTTCTCCTAAAGTTTCTGTTTTCAGAGCCAGATAGATAATATAGAAAAATATTTTATTAATTATTTTAAGCCTGTAGAATCATTTGTTTTAATTTCACAGCAATACTATCAATATTTAGTATTCAGCCTGCCATTACAAAGTGCACTGTCTTAAATTAGCCAAAGAGATGTACATTAGAGGCAAAGTCTAGACTACAATAGCCATCAATGCAAGACTAATTTGCTTTTGTCCTAATATAGGATACATTAAAAAGAAATACGTTAAATTATAAATTTGTACTCCATTTTCCTCATCCTCTAAACATCCCAGGTGAGTTGGACATATTAAACCTCAGAAGCTCCTTTATACTAAGCCTGCTGCTTAAACAATAAACATATAATGTAAAACAGACATAGAATAGCTATGCAATAAACAACTGGATTCTAGGTCATTTAGAGGGACACCGAAAACTTTTTCCATCTCATGCACTCCTCTTTTCCGGTAAGCAGCCATTTCATAAAAAAAGAGTACCTGGTCATAGCGTCCATTAGTGGTTTCACACATAGAGCCCAAGTCCTTATTACATTTGCGCCTATTTCTGTCTTATTTTTTCTCTTTTAAATATTTTTGTTGCCAAATTATTCTTTTAATTGGTGTCTATTTTAAAGTATATTCTTTATTTTTCTGTTTTTTTTCTCATTTAACTATTGTAGATATTATTTTTGTAAACCAGATGTTTGGGCCAATTCATTATATACAACTTTTATAAATGATGCAATATTTTTGCACAAATGTACTCAAGTCCTCTGCAGTTTATTTTTCGTACACCAGAAATCTTTGTGCAAATATTGGCATTGTATGCTATGCTTTAATGGGTCATGTTACTTTTTGCTCTAAAAAAGGGCAATTTTGTGTAAAATTAAAAAAGACGTTTGGATAATTTTTAAGAGTTTGGTGGTAAAATGAGAACAAACACAAGGAAAAAAAAAGCAACTTAACCCCTTAACGACCGCCGATACGCCTTTTAATGGCGGTAGTTAAGGGTACTTAAACCACAGCACGTTAATTAACGGCGCTGTGGAGAAAGTATATAGCACACCCCAGAGTCGGATTTTCTCCGGGGTCTCGGCTACCAGGGGTAGCCGAGACCCCAGAGAACATGATTCGGGTCAGTTTTTACCGACCCAGCTTTTGTGATCACCCTTATTAACCCTATAACGGTGATCGCAAAAAAAGCCGCGATTCTCCATTCAATTTCTCTCTCCTCTGATGTGATTGCACATCAGAGGGGAGAGAAATGGGGTCCCCGGGACCCCCAATCTGTCCCCTGTGCCTCCCTGTGTCCCCCCATGGTTCCCAGAGCTCCCCGAGCTCCCAGCTTCTTGTCCAGGCAAAGAAAATGGCGGGTGCCTGCGCAGTGTGCCCGCCCAGTCATAATTTCTCTGGGGTCTCGGCTACCAGGGGGTTGCCGAGACCCCAGATAGCATAATTAGGGTCCCCCGCAGTCCCCCCGCTTTTGAGATTGCTGAAGAAAAAAAAAGCCGCGATCCTGCATGTAATTTCTCTCCCCTCTGATGTGATCGCACATCAGAGGGGAGAGAAATAGTGTCCTCGGGACCCCCGATCCCTCCCCGGTGTCCCCTCTGTCCTCCATCAGCTCCCAGCCTCCAGGCGTCTTCATCCTGTAAAACAAATGGCAGCAGATTCATTAATAAAGTGACTTTTTGATCACTGTCATAAACTATCACAGTGATCAAAATAAAAAAAATAGTACATAAATCCCCCCCTTTATCACCCCCTTAGTTTGGGACATATATTAAAATAAAGAAATTGTAATTATTTTCATTTTTCCATTAGGGTTAGGGTTATAATTAGGGTTAGGATTAGGATTACGGTTGGAATTAGGGTTAGGGTTAGGGTTACAATTAGGGTTAGGGATACAATTAGGGTTAGGTATACAATTAGGGTTAGGGATACAATTAGGGTTGGAATTAGGGTTAGGATTAGGGTTAGGGTTGGGATTAGGGTTAGGGGTGTGTTGGGGTTGGAGATAGAATTGAGGGGTTTCTACTATTTAGGCACATCAGGGGGTCTCCAAACACGACGTGGCATTCAAAAAGTCAAATGGCACTCCCTCTGTTCCGAGCCCTGCCGTGCACCCAAACAGTGGTTTACCCCAACATATGTGGTATCAGCATACTCACGAAAAATTGCACAACAACTATTGGGGTCCAATTTCTCCTGTTACCCTTGGGAAATTAAAAAAAATAGCGGGCTAAAAAATAATTTTTGAGGAAAAAATGATTTTTTATTTTCACGGCTCTACGTTATAAACTTCTGTGAAGCACCTGGGGGTTCAAAGTGCTCACCACACATCTAGAAGAGTTCCTTAAGGGGTCTAGTTTCCAAAATGGGGTCACTTGTTTGGGGTTTCCACTGTTTAGGCACATCTGGGGCTCTCTAAACGCGACATGGCATCCAGCCAATTCTGCGTTGAAAAAGTCAAACGGCGCTCCTTCCCTTGCGAACTCTGCAGTGCGCCCAAAAAATGGTTTACCCCAACATATGGGGTATCGGTGTATTCAGGAGAAATTGCACAACAAATTTTGTGGTTTATTTTTTCTTTAACACTTGTGAAAATAAAAAAAATTGGTTCTGAAGAAAAGTTTTTGCAAAAAAAGTTAAATGTTAATTTTTTCCTTCCACATTGCTTCAGTTTCTGTGAAGCACGTAAAGAGTTAATAAACTTCTTGAATGTGGTTTTGAGCACCTTGAGGGGTGAAGTTTTTAGAATGGTGTCACTTTTGGGTATTTTCTGCCATATAGACCCCTCAAAGTGACTTAAAATGTGATGTGGTCCCTAAAAATGGTGTTGTAAAAATGAGAAATCGCTGGTCAAATTTTAACCTTTATAACTTCGTAACAAAAAAAAATTTTGAACCCAAAATTGTGCTGATGTAAAATAGACATGTGGGAAATGTTATTTATTAAGAAATTTGTGTGACATATCTCTCTGATTTAAGGGCATAAAAATTTAAAGTTTGAAAATTGATAAATTTTCAAAATGTTTACCATATTTCCTTTTTTTCATAAATAAACGCAAGTCATATAAAAAAATTTTACCACTAACATGAAGTACAATATGTCATGAAGAAACAATTTTCAGAATCACCTGGATTCATTAAAGCGTTCCAGAGTTATAGCCTCATAAAGTGACAGTGGTCAGAATTGTGAATATTGGCCTGGTCATTAAGCTGCAAATTGGCTCTGTCACTAAGGGGTTAAACATCCTTGCAAATGATGAACTGAGCCCAGAGGTTTTTTGGGAGAAAAGCCTCTACACTTTTTGTTTTAATTTTCAAGGCACTTTTTTTTAGCCAAAATGAAGTGTAGATTCAGCCGGAATGGGTAATATAAAAGAAGTTGTTTTACACATTGCTTTTTCCAATGATGCATTTTTGCCCACTTTTGTTTACAGTGAAGAAATAAAAACAATGAAGCCTAATGTCTAAAGTCAAAAGGACAATATTAAATGTGCTAAAAGCAGTGCGTTTTTTGCTGTTTTTTCACACTCTTAGGCCTGTGTCACATGTTCAGTATTTGCTTAGTGTTTTATATCAGTATTTGTAAGTCAAAACCAGGAGTGGAACAAACATAGGAAAAGTATAGTAGAAACACAGGCACCATTGATGCACCCACTCCTTGTTTTTAGATTACAAATACTGATGTAAAATTCTGGCCAAATACTGAATGTGTGAACTTTGCCAAAAGTCTCATTCAGACGTCAGTGATCTTTCATCAGTCTGTCACGATTACACCCTGAGTGTGTCTGGAATGCAGTTACTGACGGCTCAGCCATTTAATCTGGTGCGTGGGCATGCTGAAGCTGTCAGTACTTTCATTGAATGCTCAATCATCCAGTCTGCTGCAGGGGCACGCTGAGTTGTCGGTGTTTTGATTGACAGCTCAGCCTTCCAATCTGAGACTGAGAAGTTCTGGGCTGCCTTCAGGTGTTCCCTGCCCCAGGTAATTGTCCATACATCTGCCAGACGTTGCTCCAGCAAAATGTGGTTGGTTTTCTCTGTGCCTATGGTTTTGCTTAATTCTGACTCTCCATCTGTTTAACCCTTTGCTCTGATCCCGCTATCCTCCCATAATATTTTGACCTTGGACCGTTACCTGAATACTTCTTTGTCTCTTCCCTCTGTTTATGATGTACACTCCTGGCTTTTGACCTCGGACTCCTTGACTATCCCGACTCATGGCTTGTCCTTGAGAAGTGACTCAGCATCACACAGTGTTTATATACCAAAACCAGGAGTTTCTCCAAAACAAAGAACAGGTGTCAATCTTTCAATGATGGTTTTTCTCTGTATGTTCCACTCCTCGTTTTGGCATTCATACCTTGATGAAAAATCACTGATGTCTGATTGAGCCCTTAGTGTGATTTTTAAGTCCCTGACATTTTTCCAAATGCAACATGCTCTAGGTTTGGCTACACCTTTTGTGTTTTCCCATACATTTCTCTAAAGAAGGTAAAAAAAAAATACATTCTGTAAATTACTTGCAGATGGCTGAAATTCTTAATATGTCTAGACAAGGGCTTATCAATATTTTTCTATGATTTCTCTACCTCACAGATCAGACTTATGTCTGCGCCTCACCACCTGTATTGATTGTTTATATTAAATTTTTAAATAACTCCTAAAGAGAACAATTTTTTTTTTACTGAAATGGAATCTGTCAGTAGGATCAACCCTAATAAGCCATCTATATAGGCATATAGGTCATAGGAAGCCAAATAAAATTATATATTGATATCTGTGATTTAATGTCTTATTCAAGAAAAATCCATGTTTTTCATATATGTAATGAGTTGTTAATAGAGTTGAGCGATACTTTCCGATATCCCTAAGTATCGGAATCGGAATGGTATCGCCGATACCATTAAAATATCGGCGATACCCGATACCGATACCGGAAGTCCCATGTAAGTCTATGGGAACAAAAGATCGGAACTAAAAAAACCCCATTCTTTCCTTGTAAACACTAAATATACACACATAGAATACATATATATATATATATATATATACATGTCATTGTGACATATATATATACATATATGTATAGTTTATACACTTCTACATAGTAAAATATCCTCTGATTCAATTGCCGGGTAAAGCCGGCTTCAGTGAAAAGACAGAAGCACCCGACATGAAATGACACTTGGTGCACATAGGGTTAACCATGTCTTTTCATGTCGTTTGCTATCTGATTTGCACAAACAAATCAGTCTATGTTTGCAAAATTTCACACCTGTAGGGGTTAATTAAAGGTGTAAATTCGTTGTAAAAAAAACGGACTTTTTTGCTACGAATTTACACCTTTAATTAACCCCTACAGGTGTGAAATTTTGCACACATAGACTGACTTAATTGTTTGTGCAAATCAGATAGCAAAGGACATGAAAAGACATGGTTAACCCTATGTACACCAAGTGTCATTTCATGTCGGGTCACCAGACACCCCAGAAAGGGCAAATCTCTAATTAGATTTGCCCTTTCTGGCACTTTGCCCGTCTATTCCCATTGCCCTGTAGCGGTGGCGAATGGGTTAATAAGGGGTTAAAATGACCTTGCAATTGAAAGGTCACTTTAAGCCAGGTTAATAATTGAGAGCTGTCAATTAGACAACTATCAATTATTAATCCTATTGTATGAAAGAAAAATCAAACACACACACTTTAATAAAAAAGAAGTTTAATGAAATAATCACACAGTTTTTGACCATATTTTATTTACCTGCTAAAACCATTTCCTGTAATAAAAATAAAATAATAAAGCAAAATTATTCTTACCAATCCGATGCACAGTCAGGTCCCACGGTGTAATCCTTCAGAAAGGGTTAATGTTTACTGCAGGGACCGCAGCTAATGCTGTAGCCTCACAGTAAACCCCCAAATGAATGAGTTCCTCTCCTGGCTGACAGGAGAGGAAGTGGAAAGCTTAATTGATTGCTTTCCACTTTCACTTCAGGTCAGCCAGGGACACCATCAGTGACGTCAGAGGGAACTGATTAACAAAAATAGGGGTTCCCTTCGAAAAAAAAAATGGCGTGGGGTCCCCCCTATTTTTGTTAACCAGCCAGATGAAGCAGACCGCTGAGGCCTGGATTTTCAGGCTGTTAAGGAGCCAAGATCCATGGACCTTGCCAGCCTGATAATACCAGGCCACAGCAGTCTGCATATCTTGGCTGATTAACAAAAATAGGGGATCCCCTCGAAAAAAATTAGCGTGGGGTCCCCCCTATTTTTGTTAACCAGCCAGATGAAGCAGACCGCTGAGGCCTGGATTTTCAGGCTGTTAAGGAGCCAAGATCCATGGACCTTGCCAGCCTGATAATACCAGGCCACAGCAGTCTGCATATCTTGGCTGATTAACAAAAATAGGGGATCCCCTCGAAAAAAATTAGCGTGGGGTCCCCCTATTTTTGTTAACCAGCCAGATGAAGCAGACCGCTGAGGCCTGGTTTTTCAGGCTGGTAAGGATCCAATATCCATGGACCTTGCAAGCCTGATAATACCAGGTCACAGCAGTCTGCTTAGCTTGGCTGGTTAACAAAAATAGGGAATCCCCTCGAAAAAAAAACGGCGTGGGGATCCCCCCTATTTTTGTTAACCAGCCAAGTAAAATGCAGACTGCTGCGGCCTGGTATTAAAAGACTGTCAAGGCCAATGGATTTTGGCCCTCAACAGCCTGATAATACCAGGCTACAGCAGCCCCACATTTGGCGCATCAAAAGATGTGCCAATTGTGGCACTTTACCCGGCTCTTCCCACTTGCCCTGTAGCGGTGGCAAGCGGGGTAATAAGGGGTTATTGTCACCGTTGATTGCACGGTGACAATAAGCCCGGTTAATAATGGAGAGGTGTCAATAAGACACCGATCCATTATTAATCCCAAAGTTATTAAATGTTTAAAAAAAAGACACAGCAAGAAAAAAGTCTTTTAATGAAATAAAAGAGACAACACAGTTTTCATTTTTTTTATTACTCTCTCATTCCTGCGACGCCATCGATCTCCTGTAAAAAAATAAAAAAAACAAACCAACAGTATACCACCTGTCCGACGCAGTCCATAGTAACGATTGTCCCACGACGATCCAGCTCTGCTACATCGGAATGACAGGCAGAGCCTGTCATCCCGGCGCAGCACAGCTGCTTACCAGCTTCCCCGGCGGTGACGTCATCGGACTGCTTTACGGCCGCGATTACCCAGCAGTCACTGCAGTTATCGCGAGATACTGCATGTGACCGCCGGGGAGAAGAGGATGGCGGCCATTAAGCAGCCCGGGATGTGACCGCCGGAGATCTTCTGCCGGGTAAGTGCCGCTGACTCCTGACAGACCCGACCGACGGACACTGACAGTGACAGTGACAATTCCGATTCCGGTATCCGATATGACGAAAAGATCGGAACTCGGAATCGGAATTCCGATACAGCCAATATCGGCCGATACCCGATATTTGCAGTATCGTATCGCTCAACACTAGTTGTTAAGATTTTTGGCAGGACACTGATGTGCATGAGAATCTAGCTTCAGAGCTTATTTTTAATAAATGTTGGCATTACCAGTGCGAGACAAGAAACTAACACAGAACAATAGTACTGAACTTTGTCTCCTTGCAAACACATTTACTGCAGATCTCATAGTTCTGCTGTATTGCAACACTGGCTGCCTGGGAGATGGAAGCTGAAGCTGAGAGGAACCTGCACATGTGTCAGTTATCACACACAGCTCTGCATTGAGATCAGAGAGATGTGTATTTATTTAAATAATAAAAAAAACAACTTGCGGACTCATCTATTAGTGATCATCAGCCATGATAAAGCTGACATCTGAAGGTTGCAGCCTGCAGCAGTCAGTTGTGGCATGTTGGTTATCAAAAATAGAAAGACCACGTCATTTGTTTTAAAAAAGTATCTATTTATAGAGCAGGCGCTGGCTGATGAATACTCTCATCAGCTGCACCTGCTCTCACTGTTATTAGTGACAGCAGGCATAGGCTGATGGGAATAGTACTCTCTCATCAGCTGATTGCTGTGTGACTGCAGGTAAACTTTTTACCTCCGGTCACAGCTGCAGGTTCACGCTGGTAATGATTTTTCCACCAATCAGAAGCAGTGTTTGCTGTGCTGTCATGCAGATGCTAGAGGCAGATTGGGCCAAATGTTCAAGGCAGTTGGAGGCCAAGTGGAGATCCATAATGGCCATTTCAACAACATCTGGAGCGTAGGGCTCTGGCCAGGTACCAAGGAGCAGGCCTGGTCTTCTGACATCACAAGGTCAGTGGACATGGAATTACATGGGGAGCATGTGGCCGGTCCTGGGGGCACTGCCAGAGTGGACAGCAAATCCCTGAGGCTGATAGAATCAGCAGGTTTGGGGGTAGTCCAGAATAAATGGGTGGCAGAACAGAAGAGAAGTTGTGCTAAAGAGGAAGGAAGTGTGAATTGCTGTGCTCTGTCACACCTGTATCCACCTGATGAACTTGAACTGTTTAGTAAAAGTTTGACTATTTCAAAGAGACTGTTGTCCCATCCATTGTGTGCAGTGGCTCTGAGGACGGAAGCCTGGAGGCAGTGGAGGCCTGCGGCCTACAAATAAGTGTGATGTACCCCACACCCCTTGTCTCTAAAGTTCCAGAGCAAAACCAGACAGCAGATCGGTCAGGACTATTGCTCTCTGACATTTTACACCTATACTAGTCTGTCATTCTTATTAACCCCTTCTCGTGTACAGCATCATGGATTCAATGACACTCTAACAATAAATAATAATAATGATCTGCATGCACAGTGAGGCAAAGTCTTTTAGAGGCTGGTCTGGTGTTAAGAAGGACAGGAAATAAGCCACTTCTCTTCAAGAAAAACACCATAGACTCATTGATATTCTGTTAGATTTATATTCTGTTAGAAGTACAGAATATCTGGATGGCAGATAACTGGGATAAAGTTATTTTTTCTGATGAAACCTCCTTCAGACTGTTTGTGACACCTGCAAGAATGACTCTGCAGAGAAGAGAAGGTAAGTACTACCATTAGACCTTTATCATATCAACAATAAAGCATCATGAGCAGTGATGAGCAAAAAGATCTGTAAAGGATTGAGCTAAATTTCCAGAGATTTGTGGTTTATTGTGAATTCAAACACTTTGAGATTCATTTTGTGAATCAGAAAACAAAAAACTTTCCCAGCACCATCTACTAAACTGCTGAAGTATCAGACAGAGAGCAGGTTAATATCTTTTTGCGTTGCCATGTGGGATTCCCCATAATGCCCTGCTGCTGTGACATCTTACGGATTATCACACTTTGTTCAGTGGTGGTTAGTATCTGGTAATGGAGTACAGTTTGTATAGATGGCATTATAGAGTCATTTTCCATGTCCAGCATCACTAGGCAAGTCTCTTCTTTCTATAGAGTGTAAGCTCTTATGGTTAGTGTGGTTCTCTCTTTTCTGTAGAAAGTTAGCTCTTGTGACTAACAGT
Source organism: Oophaga sylvatica (assembly GCA_033576555.1). NCBI lineage: Eukaryota > Metazoa > Chordata > Amphibia > Anura > Dendrobatidae > Oophaga > Oophaga sylvatica. Next base: position 314,079,557 of record JARQOD010000004.1, read on the forward strand.
GTCTGTTCTCTCTTCTGACTGAAAAGTGTAAGCTCCTATGATCAACTGGATACTTTCTCTCCTGTAGAGTGTAATCTCTTATGGATAGTTGGATTTTCTCTCTCTTTCTCACCTGTAAAGTTTGTTCTTTTGATTAGTGGGGTTCTCTCTAGTGTTGAGCATTCCGATACCGCAAGTATCGGGTATCGGCCGATATTCGCTGTATCGGAATTCCGATACTTAGTTCCGATATTTTTCATATATCGTATACCGGAATCGGAAGTTCCCATAATTCTTTGAGAGGCAATGTGATTTTAGTGAGCCAATGAGGAATCTTATGAAGTGTGGGCACATCCTGTAATGCTGCGGTCATCTTAACTAATGGCATGGCTGTGATTGGCTGCTGAAATGATGTCAGAATGCACTATAAAAGGCGCCGCCGCCATTTTAGCGTCACTGTGCTGTGAACTCAGTTAGGGACAGAACGCTGCTGTGCTGACTCTGAGGGACAGTTAGAGATTACGATTTAGTGTACTGTGCTGTAGGCAGGCTAGCACCAACCGCTGTGTAAAGCTTCCTTTTGCCTTGCAGTGTTGTTTTAACAGCTCTGTGCAAGGTGTGTGTGTGAGAGTGCAGGTGACGCTGCAGTTTGCTCTGCATCCACCGCTGTTTGTAGGCATCTGCACGTGTCACTCACTGACTCTTTTTTTTATTTTATTTTGTGGAATTGGTGCAGCTCCATTATATTTGAAAAAAATCTAATCTATTAGTGTGACGCGCTTCCATCCGTATACAATACATTGGTTGAAAACACTATAGAAGTACAGAAAGGAGCCTTTCACAGATAGTGAATAGTTGTGTTTCAGTGTTCACTGCAGTCTGTGAGGTTTTGATTTTTTGAGTGCAGATCACGCTCCAGTTAGTTCTTCAACCACTGCTGGTTGTAGTCTGCTGAGCGTGTGTCACTGCCTCATCCTTCACATTTTTCTCTAATTGGTGCTGCTCCATTATATTTGAAAAAAATCTAATCTATTAGTGTGACGCGCTTCCATCCGTATACAATACATTGGTTGCAAACACTATAGAAGTACAGAAAGGAGCCTTTCACAGATAGTGAACAGTTGTGTTTCAGTGTTCACTGCAGTCTGTGAGGTTTTGATTTTTTGAGTGCAGATCACGCTCCAGTTAGTTCTTCAACCACTGCTGGTTGTAGTCTGCTGAGCGTGTGTCACTGCCTCATCCTTCACATTTTTCTCTAATTGGTGCTGCTCCATTATATTTGAAAAAAATCTAATCTATTAGTGTGACGCGCTTCCATCCGTATACAATACATTGGTTGCAAACACTATAGAAGTACACAAAGGGGCCTTTCACAGCTACTGAACAGTTGTCTGCAGTGTTCACTGTAGTCTGTGAGCTTTTCATTTTTTGAGTGCAGATCACGCTCCAGTTAGTTCTTCAACCACTGCTGGTTGTAGTCTGCTGAGCGTGTGTCACTGCCTCATCCTTCACATTTTTCTCTAATTGGTGCTGCTCCATTATATTTGAAAAAAATCTAATCTATTAGTGTGACGCGCTTCCATCCGTATACTATACATTGGTTGCAAACACTATAGAAGTACAGAAAGGGGCCTTTCACAGATAGTGAACAGTTGTGTTTCAGTGTTCACTGCAGTCTGTGAGGTTTTGATTTTTTGAGTGCAGATCACGCTCCAGTTAGTTCTTCAACCACTGCTGGTTGTAGTCTGCTGAGCGTGTGTCACTGCCTCATCCTTCACATTTTTCTCTAATTGGTGCTGCTCCATTATATTTGAAAAAAATCTAATCTATTAGTGTGACGCGCTTCCATCCGTATACAATACATTGGTTGCAAACACTATAGAAGTACACAAAGGGGCCTTTCACAGCTACTGAACAGTTGTCTGCAGTGTTCACTGTAGTCTGAGCTTTTCATTTTTTGAGTGCAGATTACGCTCCAGTTAGTTCTTCAACCACTGCTGGTTGTAGTCTGCTGAGCGTGTGTCACTGCCTCATCCTTCACATTTTTCTCTAATTGGTGCTGCTCCATTATATTTGAAAAAAATCTAATCTATTAGTGTGACGCGCTTCCATCCGTATACAATACATTGGTTGCAAACACTATAGAAGTACACAAAGGGGCCTTTCACAGCTACTGAACAGTTGTCTGCAGTGTTCACTGTAGTCTGAGCTTTTCATTTTTTGAGTGCAGATTACGCTCCAGTTAGTTCTTCAACCACTGCTGGTTGTAGTCTGCTGAGCGTGTGTCACTGCCTCATCCTTCACATTTTTCTCTAATTGGTGCTGCTCCATTATATTTGAAAAAAATCTAATCTATTAGTGTGACGCGCTTCCATCCGTATACAATACATTGGTTGCAAACACTATAGAAGTACACAAAGGGGCCTTTCACAGCTACTGAACAGTTGTCTGCAGTGTTCACTGTAGTCTGAGCTTTTCATTTTTTGAGTGCAGATTACGCTCCAGTTAGTTCTTCAACCACTGCTGGTTGTAGTCTGCTGAGCGTGTGTCACTGCCTCATCCTTCACATTTTTCTCTAATTGGTGCTGCTCCATTATATTTGAAAAAATCTAATCTATTAGTGTGACGCGCTTCCATCCGTATACAATACATTGGTTGCAAACTCTATAGAAGTACACAAAGGGGCCTTTCACAGCTACTGAACAGTTGTCTGCAGTGTTCACTGCAGTCTCTGAGGAATAACCACACTTAGGCCTTATAACTTTTTTGACTTTCTTTATCAATCTACCAAGATGAAGAAGGCAGGGAGTAAGGCACGTGGTCGTGGCCGTGGAGTTTCAGCAGGGAGAGGACGTGGGGATTCTGTGGCTGCTTCCACCAGTTTTCCCCGTGAGCGTTCCTTTATGCGCACTTTTGTAGGAGCTCAGCGTACCCCCCTGCTGCGGGAAGAACAAATTGAAGCCGTTGTTGGTTGGATGGCAGCCAATGCATCGACTTCAATTGCTTCCACCTCCTCTCAGGACCACAGCACTGTTGAACAACCATCTGTCTCTTCACCGCCTGCCAAATTGCCCAGGCAGTCAGAGAGTTCTGAACTGGAGCCAGCTGAGTCTCTGCTTCTGTTCTCAGAATCTGTTGGCTTGCAAACAGGGGCCCAGCCAAGCAGCATTCTGGAATGTGAAGAAGAGGCAGTATGCAGTGATGCGCAACAGCTGTGTCTCTCTGAATGTGAAGAGGCGGGTGAGCCAGTGCCGATGGTCAGCACACCGCAGAACGCATCTGATGATGATGAGACTCAGGTGCCAGTTTCTGTTGAGCATGGTGCTGGCCAGACCACACAACAGCAGCAGGTGTTGGAAGAGGGTAGTGGAGATGATGAGGTCCAAGACCCAACATGGCGTGAGGAACAGGAAGGTGGTGGTAGTAGCCCTGAGGAAGAGATTGCCCCAACGGTCCAAACAGTAGGGAGAGGTAGGCTGCAGACTCGGTTGCCTGTAGCCTCCAGTTTGGCACCCGTTCGTAACAGTTCTCTTCCAACAGCCAAAACGGGCGCTCCCAGGACTTGCACTGCGTGGTCCTTTTTTGACACACTTGCAGATGATATTTGCTATGTCAAATGCAAGCTGTGTCATCAAAAAGTAAAAAAAGGTAAAAGTGTCAGTAACCTTAATACCACAAATATGTGGAAACATGTGCGGTCAAAGCACGTGGTTGAGTTACAAAGACACACTGGAGATGTAGGCCAACCTACAGCAGCACCTACATCTTCAGCTCGTGTTGGAGCCTCTTCCTCCAGCTCACACACAGCTGGTTCGGCTTCCTCACAGGATCGCCATGGAAGAACCTCTGTCACTGTTGTCCAGAGACCCAGTGTTATTCCACCCACAGCTGCAAGTTCCCTGTCATCCTCACACTCCCAGGCCACAAAACAGCCATCGGTAGCAAAGGCATGGGATAAAAGACGGCCATACTCGGCAAACCATCCACGAGCACAGGCTCTGAATGCTGGCATTGCAAAACTCCTGTCCCTTGAAATGCTGTCATTCAGGCTGGTGGAGACTGACAGTTTCCGTAACTTAATGGCATTGGCAGTCCCACAATACAATGTGCCCAGCCGATTTTATTTCAGCAGGCAAGCCGTCCCTGGTCTGCAAAAGCATGTTGAGGGAAAAATTAAACATGCGCTACTAAACGCCGTCAGTAGCAAGGTCCACCTGACCACCGATGCGTGGACCAGTACCCATGGCCAGGGACGATACCTTTCCCTCACTGCCCATTGGGTCAATGTTGTGGAGCCGGGTACAGATCTTGTGAGTGGCGCTGTACGTGTTCTGCCAACTCCAAGGATTGCAGGAATCAAGTCTGTCCACATTGACTCCTCCTCCTACTCCAGTTCCTCAGAATCATCGCTGCAGGAGCCGTCACGGTCTACCTCCACATGGACCCGTGAACGCTTACCTGATGCGACCGATATGAGCACAGCCGTGGCCAAACGTCAACAGGCCGTCCTGAAATTAATTTCCATGGGGAATCGAAGCCACACAGCGCAGGAGCTCTGGAATGCCATCAAGCAGGAGAGCGACATGTGGTTTTTGCCAGCGAATCTCCAGCCAGGCTTGGTAGTGTGTGACAATGGCCGAAATCTGGTGGCAGCTCTGGGCCTTGGCAACCTCACTCACATACCATGTCTGGCACATGTGCTCAACTTGGTCGTGCAGAGTTTTTTGAGGGACTATCCGGATCTTGATGCACTGCTGCACAAGGTCCGCCTAGAGTGCGCTCACTTGCGACGTTCCAGCATGGCCAGATCGCGCATTGCAGCTCTGCAACGCAGATTTCGCCTTCCTGAACATCGCATCATATGTGACGTACCCACCAGGTGGAATTCCACGTTACATATGTTGGAGCGGTTGTGTGAGCAGCAGCCAGCAGTAATGGAGTATCAGCTGCATCAGGCGCAATCAACTCGCAATTTGCGCCGTTCACACTTCACCACTACTGAGTGGGCCTCTATGAAGGACATCTGCCACGTTTTGCGTGCGTTTGATGAGTCAACGCGGATGGCGAGTGCAGATGATGCACTAGTCAGCCTGACTGTCCCCCTTATCTGCCTGCTTCAAAAAACACTGCAAGCACTAAGGGATGAGGTTTTGGAAGAGGTGGAGGATGAGGAGACACAAATTCCATCACCTTTTGGACAGTCAGTGCAACGTGGTTCCTCCCAAAGGGCTTTGCAGGGCTCACTTTGTGAGGAGGATGAGGAGGAGTCAATGGAGGAGGAAGACATCGCTCCAGAGGGAGGTACACAACGCTCTAGTCAGTATGTAGAGCGAGGGTGGGGTGATGCAGAGCAGGCAGAGATTACGCCTCTTGCAGGGGACAGTGTTTCTTGGCCAGTTGGGAGTCTGCAGCACATGGTTGATTTCATGCTGCAGTGCCTGAGAAACGACCGCCGCATCGCCCACATTCTCACCACGTCTGATTATTGGGTGTACACCCTCCTAGACCCTCGCTACCGGGACAACTTACAAAGCCTCATCACACCGTTGAACCGGGAGCGTAAAATGCGGGAGTACCAAGACACACTGGTGCAATCCATAATGTTCTCCATTCCAGCCGAGAGCACTGCTGCTGCTGCTACTGCTTTACAAAGCAGCTCTGTGCGTCGAGGCAGTGGAGACAGCTCTGCAACAAGAGGGAGCACAAGCAGCGCCTCTTCAAAAGGCAAGACCAGTATGTTCCAAATGTGGCGAAGTTTTGTGGCAGCGCCACAAATGTCTACACCATCCGAGACGGCTCCAGTCAGCAGGAGGCAACGTTTCCGTAAGATGGTGACAGACTACATGTCTTTCCCTCTCAGTGTACTCCCAGATGGCTCTTCCCCATTCAAGTTTTGGGTCTCTAAGCTGGATACATGGCCAGAGCTTAGCCAGTATGCATTCGAGGTGCTGGCTTGCCCTGCTGCCAGTGTATTATCGGAGCGCGTCTTTAGTGCTGCAGGTGGTGTACTAACAGACCGTCGCATACGACTATCCTCCGATAATGTAGACCGGCTTACTTTTCTGAAAATGAACAAGGCATGGATCTCGCCAGAATTTGTCTGTCCGTTTTCAGATTAAATAACTGGTTCGCAACGTTATCCATGTCTCCTGTTCCCTACACATGCACAGAAAAACCCATGTCGAACATGCTCCAAATAGGGAAGAGCCGTCACCCTGATTGTTATGCTTAAAACATGAAATTGTGAAGTTTTCCAGGCCTAGAATGATAAATTTCTATGACAAATATGGACAAATAATAATTTGTCATCACAGCGCATATCTGCACATGTCTATTAGAAATGGTAACAAAAACTAAAACATAGTGTTCACTTTTTGAAATTAATGCTTAAAAGTACATTTCATACTTATCAATTAATGCTTTTTAAGGAACTTTATCTGTACCTGTAAGATAATGCAGTCAATGGATGTACGAATCGTAAAATCCTCATCATCATCATCACGAGTTTTATTTATGACAGACATTATAAAATACACATACTGATGCCAACTGTAACTTCACACACCATATATGAAATGGCCAGCATGTAAACCTGGTAATAATGTGCAATAATAAATTATTACATCTAGAAAGTGCATCATGCATACTGACAATAGGTAGTTATACCTGCAAGTGCTGTTGAAACAAGCACAACAGATATAAATTAATAATGGTATATAGGTATCACAGTGCATAGTTACTCATGGACAATGTCGATGTAATACTGTACCTCAATAAAGTCAGCGTCAACCATTATGGTTGTTAGTCTTGTAGATTGTTAAAGAGGGAACGTTCTTTTTTTGTTGGTCATAGGTGGAGTATTAGACAGTAAATGATTACTGCTGTCGTATTTTTGGCGTCCATAGGGCGCAATAACGCTGCGTAACGTCACATTTTATAGAGTCATGTAATTGACACACGCTACCCTACCCAACGCGTGACAGTAGGAAGGTAGTGTTGACGGATAAAGCCTTGCGCAACCAGACATGCTTTTACCCTCTTCAACACTGTACAAGCAAAAAATGCATGATTGCAGCCGCAGACTTTATTGACGTACAGTATAACATCGCCATTACCCATCAGAGGCTGTCCACTGTCTGATACAGACATAGAATACACCTTTTCTATCCGTAGCCTTTGTTTCACCTACACTTGCAGGCACACACTTAAATTGTGACAATGCATTATGTTTTTTTAAATGTTTATTTTTTATCGTACATTATTGTGTCATCACATTGATGAGTCCATGCTAGACATGTCATACATGCTGTACAAAGTAACGATTTTATTAACTTAAATAATTGAAATGTCTGTGACTGTCACATCTAAATTGCAATGAAGATGATAATGAGTGACTATTACAAAATCCATTGTCTTCACTATGTTATGGTTTAACATAGCGTTCCTTAAGCATTATTCATAAATACAAAAATGGACTTTTATTCTTAAATTTACAACACTATATTTTGTAACCAATTTTTTGGGTGGTGTGTTGTTCCATTTCTTGTTGGCATGTGCATATATGCGTTTATATTTGCAGTGTCTTTATTTTTATTCTTGAAGTTAGGAAACATGTGTATCTTCGTACCGTGTTAGCCAGTAGATAGAAAAATATTTAGACTTGAGAGTCCGCAGTGGTTGTTACCTTTTAATGGATAACTGAAAAGATGGTAACAAATTGCAAGCTTTCGAGGCTACTCACGTCTCTTCATCAGGATAAGACTAAAACCAAAAATGAAGCATCACATATTTCTATACACAACAGGACACAGGAATAGTGAAATAGGTAAGACAAGTAAGTGACGTGTAGCAGAACTGTCATTATCACAGAGGGATGAACATAAATATTGTAACAGTTCCTACATAAGGATAGAAAGTTTTATTGCCCTCTGATTGGGGTCTGGTTTTGTGTTTTCATGCCCCTGGAAGGGCAGAGACGCAGATTCCTTAATTGATATAAAATGACATAAATCCGTTTTGATCTATTCATTCCATCACTAACAGTGTCAAAGGTCATGATGAGCTTATATTCTGAAACCTTTGTATCTTTCTCATATTTGAAGTTATATTTTAATACCAGTAATTCCATATCCATCATGCTATGACCGGGCATACAAAAGTGTTTTGCCACAGGTAAATCCATTATTTTTTCTCTTATTGTGTGGCGCTGATAATTCATCCTTGTTCTCATTTTTTGGCCGGTCTCCCCTCACTTGTCCCTCCCTCACTTGTCTTACCTATTCCTGTGTCCTGTTGTGTGTAGAAATATGTGATTCTTCATTTTTTGTTTTAGTCTTAGCCTGATGAAGAGACCTGAGTAGTCTCGAAAGCTTGGAATTTGTTACCATATTTTCAGTTAGCCATTAAACGGTATCAACCACAGAGGACTCTCAAGTATAAATATTTTTCTATTCTTGGAATTGAAATTCATCATTTTATTGTCCTAGTAAAACTTCATTTATTCTTGTTTGAAGTACTGTCACGCTGTATAGCAGATATATATATGAGATGTCTGTAATCTATATCAAAAAGGGCAACATACTATATAACATGCGCATAGATATATTATAACATGGATTTACCTGACAGAATGTCCACTGGGTCAAAACGGAATCCGTTATACACTGTCTCCGGCTAGAGGGTGACCGGGGTCTAAGCTGACCCTGAACTGGGATCCTAACTAATCCCTCAACCTGGAGGTACTGTTAAAGGTACAGAGGTCCAGGCCACCAGCGTAAACCCTGTCTCCTATCAATCCCTGCCAACTGTATTCTAGTCCTAAGAAGGACCCTGAATACCACCAAAGGGAATGAACAGGTAACGGATAATGAACAGAAAGACATACAAGAAAGAGAAGGAATAAAGTAAATAAAGTCTTACATACAACACTCACACACAGTAGGAACACCTAAGGTCTCAGAGATTAACTATAAGCTATAAGAGTAAAAACACCTAATGAACTCTTAGCTTAAATATTCTCAGAACCGATCCAGTCTGCTGAACTACATGAATGCTTTCACCGGCGTCTAACACCCAGACTGGCAGAAATATAAAGGAAACTAATTAGAACATAATCAAAAGCAGCCGGGCGAGGCTGCACCTAGCCTTAGCAAAGAGCTAGGAAAAATTAACTCTCACATTACCAAAAAACAAAGAAACAGAAGCTCAGCTGTGAGAAGTCAGAATGTGCAATCGCGACGATCTTCGTGGCGATGCACCCATGACAGTACCCCCCCTTCTACGAGGGGCCTCCGGACCCTCATGACCAGGTCTGTCCGGGTGAGTTGTGTGAAAGGTCCGTCCACGTTATCATTGACCACCACTGAAGGAGGTAGAGGTGACGGTATGACTGGTGCCACATACTTTTTAAGTAATGACTTGTGAAACACATTATGAATTTTAAACGTAGGAGGGAGGTCCAGACGAAATGCCACAGGATTAATTATGGAGCTGATCCTGTACGGCCCGATGAATCTGGGACCCAACCTCCAGGAGGGAACTTTAAGTTTAATATTCCTGGTAGACAACCACACCAGATCATTCACCTTCAGATCTCGACCAGAAACTCTCCCCCTATCAGCCATCCGTTTGTAACGGTTCTCCGTAACCTTCAGTCTTAACTGATCTGGAACTATCAGTCTCCCTGGAAGTCCCACAGGGGCGTCCCCCTGAGCCCCCAATACCTCCCCCTCAAGCTCAGAGCATACAGCTGACACTACAACTCCCTCCTGAGGAATAGGAACCGGATCATCCATCCTCCCGGTCCCTGGGAAAGTACGAGATAAGGCATCAGGAAGCAACTTTATTGAGCAGTCATATGCGCGATGAGGAGGTAACTCTTTACACCCCTCCTCTGAGAACATCTCCCCAAAGTCCTCCAGAAAAGGAGGCAAAGTCCTAGGTACAACCGCACCGATGACCGTGTTCATGCAGTTATTCTTGCAAAATTCACCCCACTGGCTAATCTTTCTGGATTGCCAATCAATCACTGGGTTATGTTTAGCCAACCAAGGAAGTCCCAACACAATAGGAGTAGGTAGACCCTCCAACACATAACAAGACAATTGCTCTTTATGTATTGCCCCTTCTCGAAGATCTATGTTATGAACAGCTTGAACCAAGCTACCTTGACCAAGAGGTCTAGAATCAATAGAGAGTATAGGGACCGGTTTGGCCAATACACTCAGTTGCATACCATGCACCTGGGCAAACCGAGCGTCCACAAGATTAGCCCCGGACCCACTATCAAGAAAAACAGAAATCCTCTCAGTTCTAGTACCAATCACCACCTCCGCAGGCACGATAAACTGAGAGGGATTTGGGGACGAAATACAGACTCCCAGGTTAACTCCTTGGGTCAAAGAGGTCCGGGATGGACAACCCCCAACAAAATGTCCCTCTCTCCGCAAAAGAAACACCTTCTAGTCTTGCGGCGCACCGCCGATTCCCTCCTACAAAATGATGTCCCTCCCAACTGCATGGGTTCCTCAGAACAGACCAGGGGAACCTCAGTATAAGGGACTTTAGTAGTAGGTGGAGTCATCATGGGGGGCGGAGTTACCTCGCGTCTTCCCCGAAGTCGTCTATCAATGCGAATAGCGAGGGCCATAGCAGCCTCCAGTGATGGAGGAGAATCATACTGAGCCAACACATCTTTTAATTTGTCAGACAACCCTTGACAAAACTGGCTCCTAAGAGCTGGGTCATTCCACTGAGTATCTGTTGCCCATCTACGGAACTCAGAAGAATATTCCTCCGCTGGACGATTTCCTTGCCGTATTTTACGTAACTTTGTTTCAGCAAGGGAAACTCGATCCGGATCATCATATACCAGACCCAGGGCAGTAAAAAATCGATCCACTGACTGGAGATCTGGGGAGCCTGGAGGAATAGAGAACGCCCAAGATTGAGGGTCCCCTTGTAAGAGCGAGATAACAATTCCCACCCTCTGCTCTTCACTCCCAGATGACCGAGGCCGCAGCCGAAAGTACAATTTACATGCCTCCCGGAAAGTAAAAAATTTGTCCCGCCCACCAGTGAACCTGTCCGGGAGAGCAACCTTAGGTTCAGATCTGGTTTGCTCTGGGAGAGACAAAACCTTGGACTTAATGTCTGCAAATTCCATGGACAACCCCTGCAACTGTCGGGCCAGCTGGGCTACTGGATCCATGACAGCTGGGAGAATCTTTAGTTTGGGCCGGTGAAAATGTCACGCTGTATAGCAGATATATATATGAGATGTCTGTAATCTATATCAAAAAGGGCAACATACTATATAACATGCGCATAGATATATTATAACATGGATTTACCTGACAGAATGTCCACTGGGTCAAAACGGAATCCGTTATACGCTGTCTCCGGCTAGAGGGTGACCGGGGTCTAAGCTGACCCTGAACTGGGATCCTAACTAATCCCTCAACCTGGAGGTACTGTTAAAGGTACAGAGGTCCAGGCCACCAGCGTAAACCCTGTCTCCTATCAATCCCTGCCAACTGTATTCTAGTCCTAAGAAGGACCCTGAATACCACCAAAGGGAATGAACAGGTAACGGATAATGAACAGAAAGACATACAAGAAAGAGAAGGAATAAAGTAAATAAAGTCTTACATACAACACTCACACACAGTAGGAACACCTAAGGTCTCAGAGATTAACTATAAGCTATAAGAGTAAAAACACCTAATGAACTCTTAGCTTAAATATTCTCAGAACCGATCCAGTCTGCTGAACTACATGAATGCTTTCACCGGCGTCTAACACCCAGACTGGCAGAAATATAAAGGAAAACTAATTAGAACATAATCAAAAGCAGCCGGGCGAGGCTGCACCTAGCCTTAGCAAAGAGCTAGGAAAAATTAACTCTCACATTACCAAAAAACAAAGAAACAGAAGCTCAGCTGTGAGAAGTCAGAATGTGCAATCGCGACGATCTTCGTGGCGATGCACCCATGACAAGTACATACATTTGCAATGGCCACGTAACAAGGCAATAACTCAATATTTTATGCCTACACCCTCCTTGACCCTGGGCTTCAACACCGCCAGTTGCTGCTCAGAAGTGTTAGATGCACAGATGAAAACAATCGCTGATGTGTTTGTGGGGTTCAGTAACGCCTGCTGTTCCCCTGCTGTGTGTCTGGCAAAAATTACTGCTGCTAACTACAACTTCAACTTCAAACATCTCATACTAGGCCTCTGCCTACACCCTCCTTGACCCTGGGCTTCAACACCGCCAGTTGCTGCTCAGAAGTGTTAGATGTACAGATGAAAACAATCGCTGATGTGTTTGTGGGGTTCAGTAACACCTGCTGTTCCCCTGCTGTGTGTCTGGCAAAAATTACTGCTGCTAACTACAACTTCAACTTCAAACATCTCATACTAGGCCTCTGCCTACACCCTCCTTGACCCTGGGCTTCAACACCCCAGTTGCTGCTCAGAAGTGTTAGATGCACAGATGAAAACAATCGCTGATGTGTTTGTGGGTTCAGTAACGCCTGCTGTTCCCCTGCTGTGTGTCTGGCAAAAATTACTGCTGCTAACTACAACTTCAACTTCAAACATCTCATACTAGGCCTCTGCCTACACCCTCCTTGACCCTGGGCTTCAACACCGCCAGTTGCTGCTCAGAAGTGTTAGATGCACAGATGAAAACAATCGCTGATGTGTTTGTGGGGTTCAGTAACGCCTGCTGTTCCCCTGCTGTGTGTCTGGCAAAAATTACTGCTGCTAACTACAACTTCAACTTCAAACATCTCATACTAGGCCTCTGCCTACACCCTCCTTGACCCTGGGCTTCAACACCGCCAGTTGCTGCTCAGAAGTGTTAGATGCACAGATGAAAACAATCGCTGATGTGTTTGTGGGGTTCAGTAACGCCTGCTGTTCCCCTGCTGTGTGTCTGGCAAAAATTACTGCTGCTAACTACAACTTCAACTTCAAACATCTCATACTAGGCCTCTGCCTACACCCTCCTTGACCCTGGGCTTCAACACCGCCAGTTGCTGCTCAGAAGTGTTAGATGCACAGATGAAAACAATCGCTGATGTGTTTGTGGGGTTCAGTAACGCCTGCCGTTCCCCTGCTGTGTGTCCGGCAAAAATTACTGCTAGCTACCTAATCATGGTGAAAAAAACATGACATGTCAAAGTGTCTAGTGCTACACATAGATATGAGGCTACACCCTGATTTCTAAGCTGTAAACATTTGAAACGTCAACTTTAAAACCATAAAATGATTAGTCTTTGTCACAAATCTGTTACAAAATAATTGTGACATATTATTACAGATATGCACATGTCGAAAACAAATGCAAACACAAAAGCCTACTTAATGCTATAGGATACTGATGGTCAACCTTGTCACTCCATAGCTTAGACAAATCCAACTCACATCATGACTCAAATTCTGCAATGTTGGAAGTGCATAATGTGGGTTGAACTTTGACAACTGCTGCAGTGCGAAGGTTATACTTCAGTGTTCTTGCCTTTTAAATAAAAGCATACAAGTAAATATAATAATCCAATGTTGATTAAGGGACGTGATGTACACCTGTAATATTGTGCAAACAATGCATGTAGGAATAGTCCTCTTCAACATTACTTATATTTGTGTCATTTTAAAAAATACATATTTAATTAGAAAGTTAACAGCCCATATCATAAAGGTCCTTCATGTAAACATGATAATCGCTAACAAAAATCATGCATTACCTTGGTAAAGTCAATAGTGCATAGTCACAATAGCAAAATATATACCTGTAAGTGGTGCTGAAAGAACGACAACTGATAGAATAGGTGAATGATATATATTTATCAGACTGAATAGCGACACCTGTACAATGTCGATATAATACTGTACCTTAACAAAACAGCTGTGTCACACCTCACACTCGTTTTTCTTGTAGCTTGTTATGTAATAGGGCACATGCGTGTATGTTTCATCATAGGTGCATGTTTACTGAGTAAAGCAGTCATGACAACGCCTTTGTGTTGTCGGTACGCTTGCGATGATGAACGATGCGCACCGTGAATGTTAGTCTGCGTCATAAGACGTACAGACGCTCCAATACCCAACGCGTCACAGCAGGAAGCCAGTCTGTGCGTCCAAACAAAGGCGCAACCATACATGCACGTAACCTTTTATAAAGCTATATAAAAAAAAGGATGTAGTAGTAACGCACACTTTATTGAGGTACAGTATTACATCGCCATTCACCATCTGTGGCTATGCAGTCTCATCTATATATACCTTATCTATCCGTTGTCATGCTTGCAAGTCCACAGTCAGGCATAAATATCTGTTTTCACTCTGCACTATGCACTTTTTAAATTTTTTGTTTGTTAATATAAATGATTGGCACATATTATCAGTATTACATGATGGAAATTTTAGATATTTTTAAAAATTTTTAGTGAGATTATTCACCAAATGTAAAGTTTTATGAATGTCAAAGATAACTTGTAATGCTGATTATGTTTTTAAGTCAGCCATTCATTGTCTACACAATAAAAATGGTGTACATACTGTTACTTAGCCATCATTAATGGATTCTGATATGTACTTGTATGCTTTTATTTTAAACCGTATAGCAGATTATTTAACCTATTTTAATTGTGGTTTGCATTGCTTTTCAACATTTTAATGTATGCGTTTATGTTTGTAAATTATTAATTTACATATATTTTTTTAAGTTAAATCATCATCTTATGGTACTAAAGTTTATATTTCTCTTGTTTGGAGTATAGACATTTTTAATTGACACGTAACAAGGAAAATACTTGATATAGTATTTAAACATCCTCCTTGACCCTGGGCTACAACACCACCAGTTGTTTCTCGGAAGTGCTGTTAGCACAGTGAACACTTGCTCCTGTGTTACTGGGGTTCAGTAATGTCAGCTGTTCCCCTGCTGTGTGAACGGCAAAAAGTCCTGCTGCCTCCACCATGTTCTCTTCTCATCCCTGGGCTACAACACCGCCAGTTGTTTCTCGGAAGTGCTGTTAGCACAGTGAACACTTGCTCCTGTGTTACTGGGGTTCAGTAATGTCAGCTGTTCCCCTGCTGTGTGTAACGGCAAAAAGTCCTGCTGCCTCCACCATGTTCTCTTCTCATCCCTGGGCTACAACACCGCCAGTTGTTTCTCGGAAGTGCTGTTAGCACAGTGAACACTTGCTCCTGTGTTACTGGGGTTCAGTAATGTCAGCTGTTCCCCTGCTGTGTGACGGCAAAAAGTCCTGCTGCCTCCACCATGTTCTCTTCTCATCCCTGGGCTACAACACCGCCAGTTGTTTCTCGGAAGTGCTGTTAGCACAGTGAACACTTGCTCCTGTGTTACTGGGGTTCAGTAATGTCAGCTGTTCCCTGCTGTGTGTAACGGCAAAAAGTCCTGCTGCCTCCACCATGTTCTCTTCTCATCCCTGGGCTACAACACCGCCAGTTGTTTCTCGGAAGTGCTGTTAGCACAGTTACACTTGCTCCTGTGTTACTGGGGTTCAGTAATGTCAGCTGTTCCCCTGCTGTGTGAACGGCAAAAAGTCCTGCTGCCTCCACCATGTTCTCTTCTCATCCCTGGGCTACAACACCGCCAGTTGTTTCTCGGAAGTGCTGTTAGCACAGTGAACACTTGCTCCTGTGTTACTGGGGTTCAGTAATGTCAGCTGTTCCCCTGCTGTGTGAACGGCAAAAAGTCCTGCTGCCTCCACCATGTTCTCTTCTCATCCCTGGGCTACAACACCGCCAGTTGTTTCTCGGAAGTGCTGTTAGCACAGTGAACACTTGCTCCTGTGTTACTGGGTTCAGTAATGTCAGCTGTTCCCCTGCTGTGTGAACGGCAAAAAGTCCTGCTGCCTCCACCATGTTCTCTTCTCATCCCTGGGCTACAACACCGCCAGTTGTTTCTCGGAAGTGCTGTTAGCACAGTAACACTTGCTCCTGTGTTACTGGGGTTCAGTAATGTCAGCTGTTCCCCTGCTGTGTGTACGGCAAAAAGTCCTGCTGCCTCCACCATGTTCTCTTCTCATCCCTGGGCTACAACACCGCCAGTTGTTTCTCGAAGTGCTGTTAGCACAGTGAACACTTGCTCCTGTGTTACTGGGTTCAGTAATGTTTAGCTGTTCCCCTGCTGTGTGTACGGCAAAAAGTCCTGCTGCCTCCACCATGTTCTCTTCTCATCCCTGGGCTACAACACCGCCAGTTGTTTCTCGGAAGTGCTGTTAGCACATGTAACACTTGCTCCTGTGTTACTGGGGTTCAGTAATGTCAGCTGTTCCCCTGCTGTGTGTACGCAAAAAGTCCTGCTGCCTCCACCATGTTCTCTTCTCATCCCTGGGCTACAACACCGCCAGTTGTTCTCGAAGTGTAATTGTAGCACGGGGAACACTGCTCCAGGACTGGTTCATAGCACGCATGTTTCCCTGTCGTGTGCAAAAGTCACTTGCCTCCAATGTTGTCCTCTCCGTGGCTTCGCCGGTCGGAGGCTTAGCCGACACTTGGTGCCTGTGTTTATGGGTTCATATGTCGTCCTGCGGTTATGCAAAAAGTCTGTGTACCTGTTGTGTCACAAAAGGCTCCAACACCCACTGTAGCTAAATGTTGGACGGTAACATCGGCCAGGCTCGCTGCCGCACTTATTTCTCAGTGTAACCTTCCTTAGCCGTCCGATTAGTTACCGTCGCTGGTTGCGTCTACCGACCAGTGCCTTTGGCTAGGTGCCTCCATATGTTCGGTTCCACATAAGGTCTGTTTCTTGTGTGACTATAGCACAGTACCCACTGTAGTAACGTGGTTCGGTAATCGGGCCGCTGGCCTGCATTAAATGCCATGGGACCTTCTGCTACCCTCCGGATTCCAGTACCGTCAGCTGGTCTCCGCATGCCTTGCCTGTGTCCTTCTCTCGGTTTCAATTGAGTTACAAGTCTTTGGTCAATTATGCTTGGATCGCAACAGGTACCCTCCTGTAGTACCATTCCCAGAACGCAGCTGGTCCTCGTTTCCAGCTTCTTCTGCCCCACCTCCGGGTTACCAACAGCAAGCGCTGTTCTGCATTACTCTTGATTCGCACTACAATGAAGATCAGCTTTTTTAATCGAACCAAAATGAAGACGACACCAGACAACACGAAGAAAGACCAAAGGACGACGAGCATCAAGCCAACCAGCCTAAACACCATCACAAAGAAGAAATAAAAGATTACCAAACAGGACTAAGAAGGTTAAGACAAACTACAAGATACAGAACAAGAGACTTAAGAACAATAAGCAGAAGATCAAAAAGCAGAAGAACATGAAGTATAAGACCAAAATGAAGAGCAAAATATATGCTCTAAATTCTAAGCAGAAGAAGACTAAGCAGTGTATGGGGGTGAGTCCGTTCCTCCTCGTGGTGCCCCTGGAAAATGCCTGCTGCTGCAGGCTAAACTGAACACGGACAAATACTGTTGTAATTTAAATCTTTTGTGACAGCAAGAACGGAAGGATGAAAAATTCATACTTTGACAGATTACAAGTACAGGATTCTCTGTCACAAATAAGAATATGATGAAGAAGATGAAGTACAATATGAATAAGAATAATAGTTTAATAAGAAGAATATGAGTAATGTTAACAAAAAGATGAATAGCAAGAAGTTTAAGAAGAAGATAAAGAAGGTGAAGATGAAGAATAATTTGATGAAAAAGATGATGCTGCTGAAGATTATGAAGGAGAAAGTGTGTCAAAAGTTAAAAAGGTGAAGAGCATGGAAGTTGTGAAATATACATATTTGCCAAAATAGAAAAAACGTTAACAACATTGTCAATTTCTTCGTCAATCCGAACATCTTTAAAAAAAAAATATTTATGCTATTCCATTTGATTGGGTTAAACATCTATGCCTTTAATGTCTCCTCAACCTTCCCCAATACATTCTACATTACTCTTTGTTGTTTTCCTTCATGTACAATTAACCAACAAGTAGTGTTGAGCGATATTGCTCGATATCTAAAAATATCGTATCGAAATTGTATCGCCGATAGCACTAAATATCGTCGATATCCGATTTCGATACCGGAAGTCCCATGTTAGTCTATGGGAACAAAATATCGCAACAAAAAAAACCCTTTCTTTCCTTGTAAACACAAAATATACACACATAGAATACATATATTGTAATGTATGTAGTACAGTTCATATAGCGTCTTGTGCTTGGGTGCGATGAAAACACAGGAGTCACAGGTTTGATATAGAAAAGTCCTGTATTACTTCATACAAGTTGGCAGAAATAGTCACACAGTTTGCAGACACAGAAACAGGAGACACAGCAGGCCAGAGTAATCCAAGCTCAGCAATCACTCTCCAATACAGATTCAGGATCTTCTTCTCTGTTACCGTAAGTCCATGCAAATGTGGGTCTTTCAAAGAGCAGGGTTCAGAGTCCACAAGTGCTTCAGAGTTCCTCAGTAGGAATAGCTGGAGTACAAGGTCCAAGGCTTACAGGAGTCAAGTCACAGGTTCACTGCAGGCTAGATTCTGAAGCACTGATTGCTCAGCTGTGGCTGCTTAAAGGTACTGCCACACTAAGCTATCCCGCTAGCGATCTCGTTAGCGTTGCATACTAATGAGATCGCTAGCGGGATTGTTTTCTATATCGCTAAATGCTGCCGCATTTAGCGATATAGTTAACGACGCTATCGCCGTTAGCGATCTTCTTAACGACTTTAGCGGTACAAAAGTACCGCTAAATCGCTAAGAAAAGGTGCCACACTAGCGATATATACTTACCCAGCGGGAGCGCCAGCGATGAAATAGGGTCCGGAACGATTCCAGCGACGAGCGAGATCACAGCAGGAAGCTCGTTGCTGGCAGCTGCCGCACTGAACAATATCGCTAACGGGATCGCTAAATAGTGACGTTTTTTAGCGATCCGTTAGCGATATTGTTTAGTGTGGCATACCCTTAAGAAGCAAAGGAGAGAATCAGGGCGGGAACATGCAAGCTGGAAACTCCATTTTGACTGAGGGCAAGATAGCTGCAGCAAGACAGAAAGTAAAATGGCTGACGAACAAACTGAGTTTCAGGAATATATACATAGAACCTTACATTACTCCCCCCTTAAGGACAACCTCCAGATGACCTCAGACCAGGCTTGTGTGGGTACCTCTGATGAAACTGACGGAGCAAGCGAGGAGCATTAACGTTATTGACCGGTTCCCAATGAGTTGTCCTCCACTGGGTAGCCCTGCCATTTAATCAGATATTGTAACTGATTTCTATACAACCTGGAATCTAAAATCCTTTCCACCACAAATTCTTCCTGACCATCGACTAGCACTGGGTCAGGGCAAGGAGAGGAACGTCCAGGAAACGTATTGGGTGTCGCAGCCTTTAGTAGGGATACATGAAAGACAGGGTGGATTCTCATAGTTCTGGGCAGTTGAAGATGACAAGCAACGGCACTTATAATTTTACTGATTTTATAGGGTCCAATGTACTTATGTCCCAACTTAGACGATGGAATCCTTAACTTAAGATTTCTGGTTGACAGCCAGACCAAGTCTCCTACCTTGAAAGCTGGTGCAGGTTTACGAAATTTATCTGCTGCTTTCTTGTACCTTTCTTGAGCCGATTCCAGATTTTCCTTTAGAAGATCCATATTCTTCTGTAAAGACGTGATTCTTTCAGCCACTGCTGGTAAAGGCGTTTCTATGGGAAATCGTGGTAGAATGTTAGGATGATAACCTAGATTAGAGTAAAAGGAGACTGTTTAGTGGAGGCACTCTGAGAGTTGTTATACGAGAACTCAGCTAATGGAAGTAGATCCACCCAATCATCCTGTAGGTGGCAGATAAAGCAGCGGAGATACTGCTCCAGGGTTTGATTGGTTCGTTCGGTCTGTCCATTAGTCTGGGGATGAAAAGCAGAAGAAGGTTTAACTTTAATGTCAATGCTGCACAGAAATTTTGCCAAAACCTAGAAGTGAATTGCACCCCTCGATCCGAAATAACCTCTACGGTACTCCATGTAAGCGAAACACATCTTTAATCATCAAATTGATGTCTGTTTTGCAGTGGGTAAGCCGACACAAGGGATAATAATGAGCTGCCTTTGTTAGACGGTCAACCACCACTAGAATGGTGTTCTTCCCCTGCGGGTTGGTAACTCCACAATGAAGTCCATAGAAATGGATCCCCACGGGCGGGACGGGGTGGAAGAGGCTGTAACAGACCAGTTGGTGAGGAGCGAGGTGTTTTGCATCTTGCACAGACCTCACTGAAGTGACATAATTCAAAACATCCTTCCTGCAAGTGGGCCACCAAAAGAAACGAGAAGAAATTCCTGTGTCTTTAGAATTCCTCTATGCCCAGCTATCTTGGAATCGTGAATGAGTTGCAATACTCTTAATTGACTGTTTCAGGAATATACAGACGTTGTCCTGAATCCACACACCATTCTTAAAGACAAGACTTACGTCCCTTGGGGGTTGTGCCAAAAAGGATCCGCATGGTATGCTTCCTTGATGTCCTTAAGTAGGTCTTTGATTATGAATTACTCCTAGGAATCTAGAGTCAGGAAGAATAGTCTTAGGAGGAGTAATTGGACTGTCTCTGCTGAGTAAATCCTAGAGAGTGCATCAGCCTTTCCATTGCGCGATCCTGGTCTATAAGAGATGATAAAATTAAATTGGTTTAAGAAAAGATTCCAGCGAGCCTGGCGAGGAGTCAGGCACTTAGCCGACCTGATAAACTCAAGGTTACGATGGTCTGTCAGGACGACTATTTGCTGTGCAGCTCCTGAAGAAGGTGTCTCCATTCTTTGAAGGCGGCAATAATGGCCAACAACTCTCTATTGCCCACATCGTAGTTCCTCTCAGCCGATGACAACTGTGGGAAAAGAAGCACAGGGATGCAAGACATTCTTCTCACCTGTTCTCTGAGAGAGTATAGCTCCAACGGCACAGTCTGAGCATCCACCTCTATTATGAAGGCAAGCTCGGGGTTGGGATGTACTAGGATAGGTGCAGTGGTAAATTTATCTTTTTAGACGGGAAAATGCTTCCTGGGCTTGGGGAGTCCAGGAAAACCTAGACTCTTTCGGGTAAGTTGAGTGATAGGTGACACTACCTCAGAGAAATTTCTAATGAAACGTCTATAGAAGTTGGCAAACCCGATGAAGCGCTGTACCTCCTTCACATTTCTAGGACTTGGCCAATCCTTGATGGCTTGGGTTTTGCTTCCATCCATACTAATTCCTTGTGTAGACAGTACATACCCCAGAAATTGAATTTCGGTCCTATGGAATCACACTTTTCAAGTTTGATGTAAAGATGATTTTGTCTTAGACGTTCCAAGACCATTCTCACATGTCCATGATGTTCCTCTGTGGAGTTAGAAAAAATTAGAATATCATCCAAATAAATTACCACGAATGTATCTAGGAGATCCCTGAAGATGTCATTCACCAAGTGTTGAAAGTGGCTGGGCGGTACTCAGACCAAAAGGCATAACTGATATTCAAAGTGTCCATAGCGTGACCTGAATGCAGTCTTCCATTCATCCCAGGTCTAATACGGACTAAGTTATAGGCCTCACGAAGATCTAGTTTAGAAAAAATTTTGGCATGTCGCACTCTCTCCAATAACTCAGGGATTAAAGGCAATGGATAACGGTTTCTAATAAACCTTATTAGTTCCCCCATATTTTACGCTGGTCTCAGAGATCCATCTTTTTCTTTACAAAGAAGATGGGGGCACCTGCAGGAGATAAGAGGGG
>JARQOD010000004.1:314101418-314143333 GCA_033576555.1 Oophaga sylvatica
AATATGTTCTGAGTATGCTGGTGCCCAATATGTGGGGGTAAACCACTGTTTGGGTGCATGGCAGAGCTAGGAAGGGAAGGAGCACAGTTTGACTTTTTCAACGCAGAATTGGCTGGATTTGAGATCTTACGCCATGTCGCATTTGGAGAGCCCCTGATGTGTCTAAACAGTGGAAACGCCCCAATTCTAACTCCAACCCTAACCCCAACACACCCCTAACCCTAATCCCGACCATAACAACAAACCTAACTCTAACACATCCCTATCACAAATCCCAACTCTAACCCTAATCCTAACTTTAGCCCCAACCCTAACCCTAAATTTAGTCCCAACCCTAACCCTAACTTTAGCCTCAACCCTAACCCTAACTTTAGCCCCATCCCTAACCCTTGCCCCAAATCTAACCCTAACTTTAGACCCATCCTCAACCCTAACTTTAGCCCCAACCCTAGCCCTAATAGGAAAATGGAAATAAATACTTTTTTATATTTTATTATTTTTCCCTAACTAAGGGGATGATAAAGGAGGATTTGACTTAGTATTTATAGTGGTTTTTTTATGTTTTGCAGCTGTCACATGCTAAAAGACGCTGATGTACAGTACAGACCAAAAGTTTGGACACACCTTCTCATTTAAAGATTTTTCTGTATTTTTATGACTATGAAAATTGTAAATTCACACTGAAGGCATCAAAACAATGAATTAACACATGTGGAATTATATACTGTACTTAAGAAAAAAATGTGTAACAACTGAAATTATGTCTTATATTCTAGGTTCTTCAAAGTAGCCACCTTTTGCTTTGATGACTGCTTTGCACACTTTTGGCATTCTCTTGATGAGCTTCAAGAGGTAGTCACTGGAAATGGTTTTCACTTCACAGGTGTGCCCTGTCAGGCTTAATAAGTGGGATTTCTGGCCTTATAAATGGGGTTGGGACCATCAGTTGTGTTGTGCAGAAGTCTGGTGGATACACATCTGATAGTCCTACTGAATAGACTGTTAGAATTTGTATTATGGCAAGAAAAAAGCAGCTAAGTAAAAAAAAACGAGTGGCCATCATTACTTTAAGAAATGAAGGTCTGTCAGTCCGAAAAATTGGAAAAACTTTAAAAGTGTCCCCAAGTGCAGTTGCATAAACCATCAAGCGCTACAAGGAAACTGACTCACATGAGGACCGCCCCAGGAAAGGAAGACCAAAAGTCACCTCTGCTTCTGAGGATAAGTTTATCCGAGTCACCAGCCTCAGAAATCGCAGGTTTACAGCAGCTCAGATAGGAGACCAGGTCAATGCCACACAGAGTTCTAGCAGCAGACACATCTCTACAACAACTGTTAAGAGGAGACTGTGCAGCAGGCCTTCATGGTAAAATAGCTGCTAGGAAACCACTGCTAAGGACAGGCAACAAGCAGAAGAGACTTGTTTGGGCTAAAGAACACAAGTAATGGACATTAGACCAGTTGAAATCTGTGCTTTGGTCTGATGAGTCCAAATTTGAGATCTTTGGTTCCAACCACTTTGTCTTTGTGCGACACAGAAAAGGTGAACGGATGGACTCTACATGCCTGGTTCCCACCGTGAAGCATGGAGGAGGAGGTGTGATGGTGTGGGGGTGCTTTGCTGGTGATAGTGTTGGGGATTTATTCAAAATTGAAGGCATACTGAAACAGCATGGCTACCACAGCATCTTGCAGCGGCATACTATTCCTTCTGGTTTGCGTTTAGTTGAACCATCATTTATTTTTCAACAGGACAATGACCCCAAACACACCTCCAGGCTGTGTAAGGGCTACTTGACCAAGAAGGAGAGTGATGGGGTGCTATGCCAGATGACCTGGCATCCACAGACACCAGACCTGAACCCAATCAAGATGGTTTGGGGTGAGCTGGACCGCAGAGTGAACGCAAAAGGGCCAACAAGTGCTTAGCATCTCTGGGAACTCCTTCAAGATTGTTGGAAGACCATTTCCGGTGACTACCTCTTGAAGCTCATCAAGAGAATGCCAAGAGTGTGCAAAGCAGTCATCAAAGCAAAAGGTGGCTACTTTGAAGAACCTAGAATATAAGACATAATTTCAGTTGTTACACACTTTTTTGTTAAGTATATAATTCCACATGTGTTAATTCATAGTTTTGATGCCTTCAGTGTGAATGTACAATTTTCAAAGTCATGAAAATACAGAAAAAATCTTTAAATGAGAAGGTGTGTCCAAACTTTTGGTCTGTACTGTATATACAGAGGCTGGGGGCTGACTGTGGCTGGGCTAATGTTTATACAAGGGCTGGGGGCTGGCTGGTCAGATGTATATACAGGGGCTGGGGGCTGGCTGTGGCTGGACTGATGTATATACAGCGGCTGGGGGATGGCTGGTCTGATGTATATACAGGTGCTAGGGGCTGACTGTGGCTGGGCTGATGTATATACAGGTGGTGCTGGACTCAGTGGGCTGGGGCTGGTGATGATATATACAGGTGGTGCTGGGTTCTGTGGGCTGGGGCTGGTGATGATGTACATACAGGTGCTGGGCTCAGTGGGCTGTGGCTGGTGATGTATATACAGGTATGGGGCTCATTATACTGTATGGAGTATTACATGAGGCTCGTTATACTGCATTGAGCAATATATGGAATCATTATTCTGTATGGAGCAATAAATGGGCATGCCATTCTGTATGGAGCACTATGTGGTGCCCATAATACTGTATGGAGCAATATATATGGCTTATTATTCTGTATGGAGCAATATATGGGGCTCATTATTCTGTATGGAGTAATATATGGGGCTCATTATGCCGTATGGAGCACTGTATGTTATCCAAAATACTGTGTGGAGCAATATATGGGGCTCATTATACTGTATGGAGCAATATATGGGGCATGTTATTCGGTATGGAGTGCTATGCGGTGCCCACAATACTGTATGGAGAACTATGTGGTGCCCATAATACTGTATGGAGCTATATATGGGGCTCATTATACTGTATGGAGCAATATATGGGGCTCATTATTCTGTATGGAGCACTATGTGGTGCCCAGAATACTGTAGGGAGGACTATACTGTCTCATTTATGACCTATTGTAGAATGTGCAATAGTTATCACTCATGTAATGTATGGGGGGACTGTATATGAGATGGCTTGCTGACCATGGCTTGCCCCTCCCCCAGTTTTGATCCTGGGTACGCCCATGGTCATGATAACACATATAGTCAATGCAGGCTCCTCACTGTAACCTGAGCAACATCTGGGATGCCATTGGTTGGCAATCGCAAAGGGAACTATCATCAGCGGATCTTGATTATCTGTGTGGCCAAGTGTATGCAGTAATTCAGAACATTACTCAGACGACCATTATTAACCTCATTAATAGCAAAGAAGGTGTGTAAGTCCATGCATATCTGTATCTGTATGTGGTGCTCATACTTGATTCTGAATAAATTGAAATTATTTGAATAATGTCACTTCTATTTTTTCCAGATGTACATATCATTAATATGTCTCCTAATCCTGTGATTTTCATAGCTCTATGACTTTTCATTCTTAGAGATGCAATTTTAAAGTTGAGATATGTGTGTATGTATGTGTATATTTACAGTATATATACATATAATTTTTTTTTTCACATGTATAAATGTATGTATACATAGTTAATTTAATGGCTATAGGTACTGGTGGCGAGTTCAAATGTCACACGAGGACAAGTTTTAATTTTGGCGGCAATAATTAAAATCCACATGTGCAGAATTAATTATCACATCACAAGTTGTCTGGTTCATCCTCTGATAAATTGTGTACTATACCATACTGCTTGGAACTTGGAAAAAAACACACAAACACAATTGTTTTTCAAATAAGTAATAAATAAGAGTTTTACTTTCAAATTTCACAAACCTGTATTGGTGTACAATAATAAATTATATTGTGGTACCGTATTGAATTTACAAAATGATTGATGCTTATTTAATTGGAAGACTACTTGCTATTGGTTTGTAGTTGTCTTTGGGGAGAACATGCATGGGATTTTCAAAGAACCTTATTCTTTCAGTACATCCCTAAATTTAAGCATAGGTCAGCAATGGTCTCCTTTGGACTAATATGCTGCGTTGCTGGGTTAATTGCTGTTGAAATAAATTGTAAGTAACTGAATGCAGATTCCTTAATACTAATTGTTAGTCATTTCTCAGTCTATTTGTAATGAATTGATATTCCCAAGACAGCTTCAAGTAAGCAGGTGTCCAAGTCACAAAATTAACACTCACAATTGACACTAATTGGCAAGTTAGAGAAGAGTCTCAGAGGAAGCCTGAAAATCTGCTTTTCAGCTTTCCCATGTGGTGAAAATTGCAAAGCCTAAATCAGAAGCACATAGAAACCATTCCATGTAAAGCCTGTCCACATCCAGCAACTATACAAGAGTTCCTGTTTTCATAACCAAATTTCTAATTATTTTTCAAAGGGTGCTATTGACTTGAAATTCTCACCAGATGTCAGTAACAACTTATTTAATCCACAAAAGCGAAAAATTCAAACCAACAAAAGTATTCAACACACCAAAATTTATTTAATACTTAGTACAAAAGTCTTTGTTACTCGTGACAGCTTCAAGATGCCTCCTGTAATGAGAAACTAGTTGCATGCATTGCTCATGTGTGATTTTGTCCTATTCTTCCACATACAGTGAAGGAAATAATTATTTGATCCCGTGCTGATTTTGTAAGTTTGCCCACTGACAAAGACATGAACAGTCTATAATTTTAAGGGTAGGTTAATTTTAACATTTAGAGATAGAATATCAAAAATACAATCCAGAAAATCACATTGTATAAATTATAGAAATTTATTTGCATTTTGCAGTGAGAAACAAGTATTTGATCCCCTACCAATCATTAAGAGTTCTGGCTCCTACAGATAAGTTAGATGCTCCTAATCAACTTGTTACCTGCATTAAAGACAGCTGTCTTATATAGTCACCTTTCTAAAAGACTCCTGTCCTCAGACTCAATCAGCCAGACTCTAACCTCTACAACATGGGCGAGACAAAAGAGCTTTATAAGAATGTCAGAAACAAGATCATAGACCTGCACAAAGCTGGAATGGGCTACAAAACCATACGTAAGGTGCTGGGTGAGAAGGAGACAACTGTTGGTGCAATAGTAAGAAAATGGAAGAAATGCAAAATGACTGTCAATCGACATTGATCTGGAGCACCTTGCCAAATTTCACCTGGTGGCCTATCCTTGATCATGAGGAAGGTGAGAGATCAGCCTAAAGCAACACGTGGGGAACTTGTTAATGATCTCAAGGCAGCTGGGACCACAGTCACCAAGAAAACCATTGGTAACACATTATGCCGTGAAGGTTTAAAATCCTGCAGTGCTCGCTAGGTCCCCCTGCTCAAGGAGGTACATGTAGAGGCCCTTTTGAAGTTTGCCAATGAACATTTTGATTTGTCCGTGAGAGATTGGAAGAAGGTGCTGTGGTGAGATGAGACAAAAATTGAGGTATTTGGTATTATCTCAATTCGTGTTTGGAGGAAGAGAAATGCTGCCTATGACCCAAAGATCACCATCCTCACTGTTAAGCATGGAGGTGGAAACATTATGTTTTGGGGGTGTTTCTCTGCTAAGGGCACAGGACTACTTCACCGCATCAATGGGAGAATGGATAAAGCCATGTTCCACAAAATCCTGAGTGACAACCTCCTTCCCTCCGCCAGGACATTAAAAATGGGTCATGGCTGTCTTCCAGCAAGACAATGACCCAAAACATACAGTCAAGGCAACAAAGGAGTGGCTCAAAAAGAAGCACATTAAGGTCATGGAGTGGCCTAGCCAGTCATCAGACCTTAATCCTAAAGAAAACTGCATGATCTGTAAAGAGGAGTACACCAAAATTCCTCCTGACATGTGCACAAACCTCATCATCAACTACAAAAACATCTGACTGCTGTGCTTGCCAACAAGGGTGTTGGCATCACGTATTATGTCTTGTTTGCCAGAGGGTTCAAATGCTTTTTTCTCACTGCAAAATGCAAATAAATTTATATAATTTATACAATGTAATTTTCTAGATTTTATTTTTGATTTTCTATCTCTCAATGTTAAAATTAACCTACCCTTAAAATTATAGACTGTTCATGTCTTTGTCAGTGGGCAAACTTACAAAATTAGCAAGGATCAAATAACTATTTCCTTTGCTGTAAACACTCTTCAAATTCTGAAGGTTCCATGGGTTTCTCCTATGAACTCTTAGCTTTAGTTCCTTCCATAAATTTTCTATTGGATTCAGGTCCAATAGAAATTTTTACTTAGAAAATTGGTGACGTGTTCAATATTTATTTCACCCGCTGTATATCAAGTATATTTCCCCAAATTTGAAATTGACCATTATAAGCCTATTGTGTAAAAATGAATTACACCCACACACACCTTAGATAAAAGTCAGCCAAAACTTATGATTTCGGTAGAAGCAGCAAACTATCTAGTGTATGTGGAGATTTGAGATGATATTGAAAGAATGAAGGATTAAGCATGTTCAACTTCATTGCTTATTCTTTTTGTTATCATGTTAAAAAAAACTCTGGCAATTATCTGACCTATTTCCCTCTCCACATAAAAATCATACACCTGCTTCACAAAACCAAGCATGCAAGAGTATGAGACAAACAGCTACTGAATTTGTATGTGTAACTTATAAATGAATTCACATAGAAGAGCAGTGTATGGCACCCTACACCACAGCGCTCTGAATACCTAGCATGCCACTTTATGGCGATCAGTGTGTTGAAGCTATGCTTCTAGGTCAGTAGCCTACATACATATGGTATCTAATTGATTATTTCATATTTTTTGTCAGATTCATCAAAACGCAATAGAAATTAAATTCTGAATACTCCCGTATTAAATCAAAGGCATATAAAGGTACAGTATATGGCTCATCTATCTCTGTGTCATTAAAAGGGAGCCATTATATGGTTATGTACATGAACCTACATATTCATTTTAATATAATGTACAATTCTGGTAAATGATGTCATTCCATGCCATATACAAGATTGAGTGCTACCCTAAGGGCCCTCACTGAGTTCAGTGTTTGAACAGGAAAACTAAACCTGGAAAGCGGAGTCTCACCTATCACATAGGTTGGAGATTCCATTTTATTTTACTGTATTTACGTTTCTATAGTAAAGCCCTCTCTGTTTTTTTCCCTTTTTTACAATGTTTTTAACTAATAACTCTTAAAAAAATAAAAAACTGATGCCATGTACAGTGGTGGCCAAAAGTATTGCCACCCCTGCAATTCTGTCAAATAATACTCAGTGTCTTACTGAAAATGATTGCAATCACAAATTATTTGCTATTTTTCTCTTCATTTAATTTGCTTGCAAGGAAAAAACACACAAAAAGAATGAAGCAAAAATCAAATCCTTGATTATTTCACACAAAACTCCAAAAATGGGCCAGACAAAAGTATTGGCACCCTCAGCCTAATACTTGATTGCACAACCTTTAGCCAAAATAACTGCGAACAACCGCTTCCGGTAAACATCAATGAGTTTCTTACAATGCTCTGCTGGAATTGTAGACCATTTTTCTTTGGCAAACTGCTCCAGGTCCCTGATATTTGAAGGGTGCCTTCTCCAAACTGCCATTTTGAGATCTCTCCACAGGTGTTCTATGGGATTCAGGTCTGGACTCATTGCTGGCCACCTTAGAAGTCTCCAGTGCTTTCTCTCAAACCATTTTATAGTGCTTTTGGAAGTGTGTTTTGGGTCATTGTCCTGCTGGAAGACCCATGATCTCTGAGGGAGACCCAGCTTTCTCACACTGGGCCCTACATTATGCTACAAAATTTGTTGGTAGTCTTTAGACTTGATAATGCTATGCACACGGTCAAGCAGTCCAGTGCCAGAGGCAGCAAAGCAACCCCAAAACATCAGGGAACCTCCGCCATGTTTGACTGTAGGGAATGTGTTCTTTTCTTTGAATGCCTCTTTTTTTTCCTGTAGATTCTATGTTGATGGTTTTTCCCAAAAAGCTCGACTTTTGTCTCATCTGACCAGAGAACATTCTTCCAAAGCGTTTAGGCTTTTTCAGGTAAGTTTTGGCAAACTCCAGCCTGGCTTTTTTATGTCTCGAGGTAAGAAGTGGGGTCTTCCTGAGTTTCCTACCATACAGTCCCTTTTCATTCAGACGCCAATAGTACAGGTTGACACTGTTGTACCCTCGGACTGCAGGGCAGCTTGAACTTGTTTGTATGTTAGTCAAGGTTCTTTATCCACCATCCGCACAATCTTGCGTTGAAATTTCTCGTCAATTTTTCTTTTCCTTCCACATCTAGGGAGGTTAGCCACAGTGCCATGGGCTTTAAACTTCTTGATGACACTGCGCACGGAAGACACAGGAACATTCAGGTCTTTGGAGATGGACTTGTAGCCTTGAGATTGTTCATGCTCCCTCACAATTTGGTTTCTCAAGTCCTCAGACAGTTCTTTGGTCGTCTTTCTTTTCTCCATGCTCAATGTGGTACACACAAGGACACAGGACAGAGGTTGAGTAAACTTTAACCCATGTTAACTGGCTGC
Source organism: Oophaga sylvatica (assembly GCA_033576555.1). Lineage (NCBI taxonomy): Eukaryota > Metazoa > Chordata > Amphibia > Anura > Dendrobatidae > Oophaga > Oophaga sylvatica. The sequence goes on from JARQOD010000004.1 coordinate 314,110,003, forward strand.
AAGTGTCATTTAGTTATTGCCAACACCTGTTAGGTGCCACAGGTAAGCTACAGGTGCTGGTGATTACATGAATTAGAGAAGCATCAAATGATTTTTCAAACAGTGCCAATACTTTTGTACACACCCTTTTTAGGTTTGGTGTAGAATAGTGTTGAGCGATACTTTCCGATATCCAAAAATATCAGATCGGAATGGTATCGCCGATATCACTAAAATATCGGCGATACCCGATACCGATACCGGAAGTCCCATGTAAGTCTATGGGAACAAAATATCGCAACTAAAAAAAAACTTTCTTTCGTTGTAAACACAAAATATACACACATAGAATACATATATATATATATATATACATGTCATTGTGACATATATATATACATATATGTATAGTTTATACACTTCTACATAGTAAAATAGCCTCTGATTCAATTGCCGTGTAAAGCCGGCTTCTGTGAAAAGACAGAAGCACCCGACATGAAATGACACTTGATGTACATAGGGTTAACCATGTCTTTTCATGTAGTTTGATATGTGATTTGCACAAACAATTACATCAGTCTATATGTGCAAAATTTCACACCTGTAGGGGTTAATTAAAGGTGTAAATTCGTTGTAAAAAAAAACGGACTTTTTTGCTACGAATTTACACCTTTAATTAACCCCTACAGGTGTGAAATTTTGCACACATAGACTGATGTAATTGTTAGTGAAAACAATAGATCAAACAACTTGAAATGACAAGGTTAACTCTATGTAAACCATGTGTCATTTCATGTCGGGTTCTGCATTTTCACAAAAGCCGGCAATTGAATTAGAGGCTATTATACTATGTAGAAGTGTATGAACTATAAATATAAATATATATATATATGTGTCACAAATTCAATGACATGTATATATATATATATATATATATATATATATATATATATGAGGTGTAAAATTGTTGCAAAAAAAATGCGTGGGCTCCCGCCCTATTTTCGCAACCAGACAGACAAAGCCAGCAGTGGGGGCAGATAATAATAGCCCAGAGAGGGACCATTATTTTTGCCCCCCCCTGGCTACTAACATCTGCCCCCAGACACCCCAGAAAAGACAAATCTATAATTAGATTCGCCCTTTCTGGCACTTTGCCCGTCTATTCCATTGCCCTGTAGCGGTGGCGAATGGGTTAATAAGGGGTTAAAGCCACCTTGCAATTGAAAGGTCACCTTAAGCCAGGTTAATAATTGAGAGCTGTCAATTATACAACTATCAATTATTAATCCTATTGCATGAAATAAAAATAAAACACACACACTTTAATGAAAAATCATTTTAATGAAATAAAGACACATGTTTTTGACCATCTTTTATTTGACTGCAAAAACCATTTCCTGTAATAAAAATAAAATAAAAAAGCAAAATTATTCTTACCTATCCCATGCACAGTCAGGTCCCACGGTGTAATCCTTCAGAAAGGGTTAATGTTTACTGCAGGGACCGCAGCTAATGCTGCAGCCTCACAGTAAACCCCCAAATGAATGAGTTCCTCTCCTGGCTGACAGGAGAGGAAGTGGAAAGCTTAATTTATTACTTTCCACTTTCACTTCAGGTCAGCCAGGGACACCATCAGTGACGTCAGAGGGAACTGATTAACAAAAATAGGGGTTCCCTTCGAAAAAAAATTGGCGTGGGGTCCCCCCTATTTTTGTTAACCAGCCAGATGAAGCGACTGCTGAGGCCTGGTTTTTCAGGCTGGTAAGGAGCCAAGATCCATGGACCTTGCCAGCCTGATAATACCAGGCCACAGCAGTCTGCATATCTTGGCTGGTTAACAAAAATAGGGGTTCCCTTCGAAAAAAAAATTGGCGTGGGGTCCCCCCTATTTTTGTTAACCAGCCAGATGAAGCAGACTGCTGAGGCCTGTTTTTTCAGGCTGGTAAGGATCCAATATCCATGGACCTTGCCAGCCTGATAATACCAGGCCACAGCAGTCTGCTTATCTTGGCTGGTTAACAAAAATAGGGGATCCCCTCGAAAAAAAAACGGCGTAGGGGTCCCCCTATTTTTGTTAACCAGCCAAGTAAAATGCAGACTGCTGCGGCCTGGTATTAAAAGACTGTCAAGGCCCATGGATTTTAGCCCTCAACAGCCTGATAATACCAGGCTACAGCAGCCCCACATTTGGCGCATCAAAAGATGTGCCAATTGTGGCACTTTACCCGGCTCTTCCCACTGCCCTGTAGCGGTGGCAAGTGGGGTAATAAGGGGTTAATGTCACCGTTGATTGCACGGTGACAATAAGCCCGGTTAATAATGGAGAGGCGTCAATAAGACACCGATCCATTATTAATCCCAAAGTTTTTAAATGTATAAAAAAAAGACACAGCAAGAAAAAAGTCTTTTAATGAAATAAAAGAGACAACACAGTTTTCATTTCTTTTATTACTCTCTCATTCCTGCGATGCCATCGATCTCCTGTAAAAAAAGGAAAAAAACAAACCAACAGTATACCACCTGTCCGACGCAGTCCATAGTAACGAATGTCCCACGACGATCCAGCTCTGCTACATCGGAATGACAGGCAGAGCCTGTCATCCCGGCGCAGCACAGCTGATTACCTGCTTCCCAGGCGGTGACGTCATCGGACTGACTGCTTTACGGCTGGGATTACCCAGCAGTCACTGCAGTTATCGCGAGAAACTGCATGTGACCGCCGGGGAAAGATGATGTCGGCCATCAAGCAGTCCAGGCCGTGACCGCCGGAGATCTTCTGCCAGGTAAGTGCCGCTGACTCCTGACAGACCCGACCGACGGACACTGACAGTGACAGACCCGACCGACGGACACTGACAGTGACAGTGACAATTCCGATTCCGGTATCCGATATGACGACAATATCGGATCTCGGAATCGAAAGCCCGATACAGCTAATATCGGCCGATACCCGATATTTGCAGTATCGTATCGCTCAACACTAGTGTGGAATTATATCCAATTTGGCTTTAGGTCAATTCTTTTTGTGTTTTTCATTGAAGACAAATTAAATGAAGATAATAATACCAAAGAATTTGTGTTTGCAATCATTTTCAGGAAGAAACTGAGTATTATCTGACAGAATTGCAGGGGTGCCAATACTTTTTACCACCACTGTACATAGCCTATAGTAACTATGAGTTGCATATACCATGCAGTGTACTTTTTTGCATGAAAAGTGCATCCATTGCTGAACTTCTGTTTGCTTTTTATTATTTGCAAAATGAGATGCAAAAGTAATAACTTTGTCATATGTCACAGGTGAATATTTAGTATATATCCTAATCAGGAAATATATCATTAAGCAATTTCTATAGAAATAGTCCTAAGACATAGCATTTCAGCACCAGAAGTGTGGATCTCTTCATTATTGCCTTGGTCCTACTATATGTAAACCCCATCACATTGTGTGGCGTAAAATTAGCATATGTAGGCAAATAAATGTTTAATTGTCTATGGACTTCCTTTTTTAGTATTTCCTTGTATATTTTTGTACATTTGGAGCATTTGTTAGACTGACCTTAAAACAGATGTTCGGAATAAAGGTGCTTCTGGGAAGAAATGACACAGTATAAAGTCACAGTATTGAAAAGCAGATCTGTGAAAAAGGGAACAGATGGCATGGGACTCCCAATTCTATGGCAAAGGCACTTGGCACTGTTTGGAATGCTGTGCTTTTTTTTAAACAAATTAAATGAGTCTTGTTCTGTAAAGCTGCACACAAAAACCAATGAAGTGTATACACATCAAACATTCCAAATAGAAAATATCTACCGCTCTATACATGATATATGCATCTAATGTCATGTGTCTGCATAGTAAATGTTACTGTAGCTTGAATGCAACAAACTAAATCTAAGGACATTTTGGAGATGAAACATTGACCAGTACAAGTTTGTATACTTTTTTTCAGCTTTTAAGTCTTTTTTTATGGTAAATAAAAAAATGATACACAAAAGTTTGCCCACAAGTCACATAAAAACACATTATTGAAACAATCTTATTTAAGGCTAAATTTGTGAAGTCATGTATACATTTTAATGCCGCTGAGGTGCTGAAATCTCAAGATTAGCCACATTTGTTCTCCATGGTATGGACATTTATGGTTATGTTTACTCTAAAACAAAGCTATCTGTATTATCAAATGCAGAATTTGCAACACTGTGCTTATTAATAATTAAAACAGCCTTGTTTTTATTTTGCTTACAGTATTTTTAATGCAATGTAATTCTAAAGGAGTTTTTCAACCCTTCTTTGAATTTTCTGCAAACAGCTGCAAATGGAAGTGATAGCAAAATGAATAATGCTTACTTCAGTGGCATAGCTAGCTTAAAAAATCCAAGGCTAAGACTGCGAACCTCTGGCTTTTAGCTCTGGATCTCCAGCAACCGCCACTTTGAACTGTGTTGGTGTAAGGCGGAAATTTTGCTGATTTCTAATTTCATGCCCTTAAATTCCTTATATAAAGGTCCACTAGTGTGTGTATACAGTTGTGCTTCTTTTGCAAACACCTTCAGGTTTAATTCTGGCACAATTTGTGTGACACTAGACCCCTTTAACTTCACAATAAAGAAAACAGATAGTTTGGCAAAAATAAAATCTTGTTTACTGAGGTTGAAACATATATACAAGGGGTAGCAGGAGCAATTCTTGGCCTTCTCGTCTGCAGAATACAGAGGCACATTCATTGTAGTTATGGATGGCGGCACATCGCTTGTGAAGAATGTTACACAACAGGTTGTGCTGAGGGTCTGCATTTTCCCAGTAGAGGGACATATGAGTCAATCTGTTATGCTGTGCCCACTGCACCCTAACAGCACTCTTGTGATCAGTATAAGGAGCTCTCATTAGCCTTGCTGATCCTGTATTCTTTCACTGCAGACCTCCAGGTCTAGCTAATACTGATACGCTCCTCCCGGTCATGTAAGTATGTGAGTATGGCGCTGGAGATCGCGGTATGTATCCAGTGTCTATGCATACTGCGATCTCTGGCGCCATACACAATCCTCACCGCTGGATGCCGTCTTCTGTCTGGAGCCAGACTGCTCAGGCATGTCGCGCTTGCGCAGTCTATAAAGGCTTCAGACAGAGTGACGCTCCTAGCATTATATTATAGATGACTCCAATCAGAAAGAACATTATATTTAAAACTCTCTAATGTACAGTCATGGCCAAAAGTTTTGAGAATGACACAAATATTATATTTTCTCATGATCTGCTGCCCTCTGGTTTTTATGTGTGTTTGACAGATGTTTTTATCACAGACAGAAATATAATTGCAAACATATGAGTAACAAAAGCTTATATTGACAGTTAGGGTGAGTTTCCACGGTCAGGATACGCTGCGTGTTTGGCGCTGTGCGCTGGCGCAGCGCCAAACACGCAGCGTCCAGATGTTACAGCATAGTGGAGGGGATTTCAAGAAATCCCGTCTCCACTATGCGTAACAATACGCAGGTGGCAAACCTGCGTAAACGGACATGCAGCGCGTCTTTTTAGACCGCAGCATGTCCTCGCGTATTGCGGCGACGGTGCGTCGCCGCAACAGAATATTACACAGGGCTATGTAGCCCTGCGCTCTTTCCGGAGGTGTTCCGGAGGTGTCCTGAACACCTCCGGAAAGATCGCGCGTCATAAAGGGGGCGGGGCTTAGACAGAGCGGAATTTCCGCTCCGTCCAAAGCGCTGTGGTTCCGGACCGTGGAACCACAGCCTTAGAATGAGTTAATGCAGCAAGTCAATATTTGCAGTGTTGACCCTTCTTCTTCAGGACCTCTGCAATTCTCCCTGGCATGCTCTCAATCAACTTCTGGACCAAATCCTGACTGATAGCAGTCCATTCTTGCACAATCAATGCTTTCATTTTGTCAGAATTTTTAGGTTTTTGTTTGTCCACCCGTCTCTTGATGATTGACCACAAGCTCTCAATGGGATTAAGATCTGGGGAGTTTCCAGGCCATGGACCCAAAATCTCTATGTTTTGCTCCCTGAGCCATTTAGTTATCACCTTTGCTTTATGGCAAGGTGCTCCATCATGCTGGAAAAGGCATTGTTGATCGCCAAACTGCTCTTGGAGGGTTGGGAGAAGTTGCTCTTGGAGGACATTCTGGTACCATTCTTTATTCATGGCTGTGTTTTTAGGCAAGACTGTGAGAGAGCCGATTCCCTTGGCTGAGAAACAACCCCACACATGAATGGTTTCAGGATGCTTAACAGTTGGCATGAGACAAGACTGGTGGTAGCGCTCACCTTGTCTTCTCCGAATGAAGCGTTTTCCTGATGTCCCAAACAATCGAAAAGGGGATTCATCAGAGAAAATAACTTTACCCCAGTCCTCAGCAGTCCACTGCCTGTACCTTTTGCAGAATATCAGTCTGTCCATGATGTTTTTTCTGGAGAGAAGTGGCTTCTTTGCTGCCCTCCTTGAGACCAGGCCTTGCTCCAAGAGTCTCCGCCTCACAGTGCGTGCAGATGCACTCACACCTGCCTGCTGCCATTCCTGAGCAAGCTCTGCACTGCTGGTAGCCCCATCCCACAGCTGAAACACTTTTAAGAGACGGTCCTGGCGCTTGCTGGTCTTTCTTGGGCGCCCTGGAGCCTTTTTGGCAACAATGGAACCTCTCTCCTTGAAGTTCTTGATGATGCAATAGATTGTTGACTGAGGTGCAATCTTTCTAGATGCGATACTCTTCCCTGTTAGGCCATTTTTGTGCATTGCAATGATGACTGCACGTGTTTATTTTGAGATAACCATGGTTAACAGAAGAGAAACAATGATGCCAAGCACCAGCCTCCTTTTAAAGTGTCCAGTGGTGTCATTCTTACTTAATCATGACAGATTGATCTCCAGCCATGTCCTCATCAACACCCACACCTGTGTTAATGGAGCAATCACTGAAAAGAGGTTAGCTGGTCCTTTTAGGCAGGGCTGCAATGATGTTGAAATGTGTTTTGGGGATAAAGTTCATTTTCTAGCCAAATATTGACTTTGCAAGTAATTGCTGTTAAGCTGATCACTCTTTTAACATTCTGGAGTATATGCAAATTGCCATTAGAAAAAGTGAAGCAGTAGACTTTGTAAAAATTAATATTTGTGTCATTCTCAAAACTTTTGGCCATGACTGTATATAACTTTACCGTAATCATGTATAAGTATAGCAGTACAGGTCTCTACAACTAAACTGTAACTGTATGGTAGTAATATTGGTCTCTTTTTTGTCTGCTGTTTTTGTTTATTTTGTGCATTTTGTTTATTTTACTTTTAGCACTATTAATAGAACAGCACTTTATCACTGTTCACGTTGAGACTCATAATTTATATCTCTTGTCAGTACGTCTTTGAAGTGTGGGAGGAAACTTAGGTACCTGGAGGAAACCTATGGCCTCAGCAGTCTGCTTCATCTGGCTGGTTAACAAAAATAGGGGGGACCCCACGCCATTTTTTTTCGAGGGGATCCCCTATTTTTGTTAACCAGCCAAGATAAGCAGACTGCTGTGGCCTGGTATTATCAGGCTTGCCAGGTCCATGGATATTGGCTCCTTAACAGCCTGAAAAACCAGGCCTCAGTAATCTGCTTCATCAGGCTGGTTAACAAAAATAGGGGGGACCCCACGCCATTTTTTTTGTGGGGATCCCCTAATTTTGTTAATAAGTTCACTTCAGGTCAGCCGGGATTCCCTCTGACGTCACTGATGCTGTGCTGTGTCCCTGGCTGACCTGAAGTGAAAGTGAGAAGCAATCAATTATGCTAACCACTTCCTCTCCTGTCAGCCAGGAGAGGAGATGATTCATTCGGGGGTTTACTGCGAGGCTGGCAGCATTAGCTGCGGTCCCTGCAGTAAACATTAACCCTTTCAGAAGGATTACATCGGGGGACCTGACTGTGCGTCGGATAGGTAAGAATAATGTTGCTTTATTATTTTATTTTTATTTCAGGAGAACAAGGGAATCGAGGATTAACAGTACAATAAAAGATGGTCAAAAAAATGTGTTTTTATTTCATTAAAATTATTTATTCTTAATGTGTGTGTGTTTTTTTAATTTACTTCAATAGGATTAATAATTGATAGTTGTCTAATTGACAGCTCTCAATTATTAACCTGGCTTAAAGTCACCTTTCAATAGCAAGGTGACTTTAACCCATTATTAACCCATTTGCCACCGCTACAGGGCAATGGGAATAGACGGGCTAAGTGCCAGAAAGGGCGAATCTAATTATAGATTTGTCTTTTCTGGGGTGTCTGGGGGCAGATGTTAGTACCAGGGGGGCAAAAATAATGGTCCCTCTCTGGGCTATTATTATCTGCCTCCACTCGCTGGCTTTGTCTGTCTGGTTGAGAAAATAGGGCGGGAGCCCACACATTTTTTTTCAACAATTTTACACCTCATATATATATACATGTCATTGTGACACATATATATATATATATATATATATATACATATATATTTATAGTACATACACTTCTACATAGTATAATAGCCACTAATTCAATTGCCAGCTTTTGTGAAATTACAGACCCCACATGAAATGACACATGGTTTGCATAGAGTTAACCATGTCATTTCATGTAGTTTGATATATGGTTTTCACTAACAATTACATGAGTGTATGTCATGTAGGGGTTAATTAAAGGTGTAAATTCGTAGAAAAAAATGCATTTTTTTTACAACAAATTTACTCCTTTAATTAACCCCTACTTGTGTGAAATTTTGTACACATACACCCATGTACCGTATATACTCGTGTATAAGCCGACCCGTGTATAAGCCGACCCCCCTAATTTTGCCACAAAAAACTGGGAAAAATTATTGACTTGTGTATAAGCCGGGTGTATAAACTGCCCTCCTTCTCTGTGCTGCCCCCGTCCTGCTCCTTGCTCCCCCATCCAGCTCTGTGCTCCCCCATTCTCCTCTGTACTCCCCCTCCTGCTCCGTCCTCCGCTGTGCTCCCCCATTCCTTCTCCATCCTCTGTGCCCCCCGTCCTGCTCAGTGCTCCTCTGTGCCCTCCATCCTCCCCTGTCCTGCTCCATGCTTGCCCCGTCCTCCTCCACGCTTCCCCCGTCCACCGATCCCCCGTCCTGCTCCATGCTTCCCCATCCTCCGTTCTCCCCGTCCTCCTCCATGCTTCCCCCGTCCTGCTCCAGCTTCCCCGTCCTCCTCTATGCTTCCCCCGTCCACCGATCTCCCCCCCGTCCTGCTCCAGCTTCCCCCGTCCTCCTCCATGCTTCCCCGTCCTGCTCCAGCTTCCCCCGTCCTCCTCTATGCTTCCCCCGTCCACCGATCTCCCCCCGTCCTGCTCCAGCTTCCCCGTCCTCCTCCATGCTTCCCCCGTCCTGCTCCAGCTTCCCCGTCCTCCTCTATGCTTCCCCCGTCCACCGATCTCCCCCCGTCCTGCTCCAGCTTCCCCCGTCCTCCTCCATTCTTCCCCGTCCACCGTTCTCCCCCCGTCCTGTTCCGTGCTCCTTGTCCTTCCTCCATCATACTCACCCCTCCCCGTGCCATCGCTGAGCGTCCCTGCAATCCTGCGTTCTCCCCGTCTTCCTGCAGCTCTTCAGCACTGAGCGGTGATGTAATACCACTCATTAAGGCCATGAATATGGACGCCACGCCTATGGGAGTGGCGTCGCGTCCATATTACATGACCTTAATGAGCGGGTATTACATCACCGCTCAGTGCAGAAGAGCTGCAGGAAGGGGAGAACGCAGGATTGCAGGGACGCTCAGCGATGGCACGGGGAGGGGTGAGTATGATCCCAGCCACCGGCTCCTGCCGCGGCATCCCCTCCCCCGCTGGTTTCTGCCCTATGACTCGTGTATAAGCCGAGGGGGCATTTTCAGCACGAAAAAAGGTGCTGAAAATCTCGGCTTATACACGAGTATATACGGTAATTGTTAGTGAAAACCATATATCAAAGTACATGAAATGACATGGTTAACTCTATGTAAACCATGTGTCATTTCATGTTGGGTGGTTCTGTAATTTCACAAAAGCCGGCATTGCCCAGCAATTGAATCAGCGACTATTTTACTATGTAGAAGTGTATGAACTATAAATATATGTATATATATATATATATATGTCACAATGACATGTGTATATATATATATATATATATGTATTCTATGTGTGTATATCTAGTGTTTACAAGGAAAGAAAGGGATTTTTTTAATTACGATATTTCTGTCCCATTGACTTGCATTGGGTTTCCGGTATCGGAATCGGCGATACCCGATACTTTTTAAGTATCGGTCCTATCCAATCCAATCCGATATTTATGGATATCGGGAAGTATCGCTCAACACTATATATGATCAATCTGTGTTCAATGGGAGCCCCATTCTGATAACAGAATGAAAGACTTCAAACTGGAGGGATTCCAGTGTGTGGGATCAGACAGTGATCTAAAAGAAAAACAAACACTACAAAAAATATTGCAAAAAATTATCATCAAAAGATAAACCTATCAAATAGATCTGGGTGATATGAAATATTAAATGTTGAGATCAGTTTGAAATTCACATACAAATGAAACAGATCCATCAAAAGGTCTACTATGTGTTTCAATAGACTACTTATCCAAATATGTAAGGAAAAAAAGCTTAGTGTTTGTTCTGCCTGATAGTGCCCTAAGCTAAAGTGAAGCAGATATTTTTCTTGGCCATCCTACATTCACTTATAAAGACAACAACCACTGATTTGTATTAATCAAACATATTTATCACAAAGGTGTTTACAGCATGATAAATGTTTTCACGTCCCTGGAGGGGTAAATCATTGATAATTATTTGTATCTAATGAGTACATTTGACAGGTACAAGTCTAGTATTTTGTTTTATTTGGCAGTCCCAAAGGGTTGGAGTCATTCTACAATATTAATGGCCATGAGCAAGAAAAAGGTTACTACTACCTAAACAAATTTTCAATTGACGCCTCACAACAGAATGTTTAATTACTCCTGGTTAACAGATGCTGCTATCTTCTACCTAAAAAATGATCAAACAGTACAGGGTCATGACGAAATTAATCTACATGCTAATTAATGGGAGTTCTGATTTGGCTGGGCAGATAAAGAGTCAGTCTATAAAAGTCTATAAAAACATAGTTGTACAAATTTATGTGGGTATGTTTTATATGTATTGTACTGTAATGTGTGACTATAGTGAATGTATGAACATGTATGTGTGCATTTGAATGTAGTTTATTCATGGCTGTTTTAGAATGTGTACTTAGCTTACTCATGTGTCTGCATTTAGTAAGGGTATATATGTTTATCGTGCATGTACTAAAATTGTGTGAAAAATGTAGTACGTGAATAAAAAATATATGATTGGAAAGTTTTAGCCCTTTTCTCACCAGAAGAAAAAATATAGTTTGTAATAATGACTGAATCTGCCAAAATTCAAATGCATCGGTTTGCTTAAATTTGGCCAAGAAATTTGATTTGCATCAAATTTATGTAATATGAATTAAATGAGCCTTATTATGCTCCAGAATATTTCTGGGGAGCCCAGAGCATAATAAATGTAAGGTAAAAATAATGTGAAAAAAATGAGTACAAAACAGCAACAATGATCATCAATGGAGATGAGTGTATCAGGCAGAATTCAAAGTGACAAAATCACATGGATTTTCCCAGGAAATTTGATTTGCAAGTTATTCTATGCCAATAAAATGTCCCTAATTTAATTATGCTGACAGATCCCAGAGCATAATAAAGGTAACATGAAAAAAAATACCTTACACTGACCTCACCTCTCATCTGCCTGTCATCCAGGCTTCTCCTCTCTACTTTTGCATCTTTGACCTTTTCACACTAAGCCCGGACTTCTAGCCATGACCAAGCATTAGAAGTCATTGCGCATCACAAGTCCATGATGTCAAAAAGCAAACTTTGAGGCTTAAGCCCCCGTCTCACACAGCGATCTCGCTAGTTTTGTGACGCAACAGTGATCTCCCTGCGATATCGCTGTGTGTGACATTCAGCGATGATCAGCCCCCCTGCTGGGGTATCGCTGATCATCGCTGAATGTCCTGGACATTTTTTTGCTCGTTGGTCTCCTGCTGACCAGCACGCATCGCTGCGTGTGGCAGGCAGGTGACCAGCGATTAGCTGGTAACCAAGGTACACATCGGGTTACCAGGCTCCGCGCAGTGCCTGGAAACCCGATGTGTACCTTGGTTACCAGCTCCCTGCACCAGCGGGCTGGTATCCAACGTACGCTGCGGGTAACTAAGCGACGTTACCCGAGTGTCGCTGTCCTGATCGCTGCCTGAGCTGCCTGTTTGGCAGCTCAGCAGTGATCATGTAGCGACACACCAGCGATCCTGACAAGTTCATATAGTTGTCGGGATCGCTGGTGTGTCGCTATGTGTGACGGGGCCCTTAGTCACCGTCGGAAGTCCTGACCTATAGCAAGCATCAGAAGAGTTGAACAGGTAAGTGGTGAGGTGAGTATAGGCTTTTTTTTTACTTTGCCGACTCTCTACGATTTAGCAAAACGGTTATCAGCTGGCCGCCAATTTGCTGAATCCGAACAACACAAATTTACAAAAATCTGTATGCTCAAAATATTTCTGTATATTCAAGTAGAATTTTTTTTTTGCTATTTTGTGGCAGAAAGTAGTATTGTGATTTTTTTTCAGCATTTTAATGCAGTTTTGGGTACACAAAGGCACAAGAGATATTTGCTCTGATGAAATACTGAAAGTCTGAAGCTCATAAGTAGCTGCTGATTGGCTGCAGTGATCATAATGTCATGTATCAGCCAGGATAGATATCACAGATATTGGAGGGGTGTTGTGGTCTTGAAGATAAGTACATGTTTTTACTATTTTATTGTAACTAATTTTGCTGTTAAAGGGGTTGTCCAGGCTTGAGATAAAAGTCTTGCTGAGTCATGTGAGCACATGTTGTCACGATTCCCCCGTATTGCCACTGTAAGCAGGTGGTCATATGACCTTTTGTTTACAAATTGCACAAGTTCTCAATCTGAAACATGTAATTACTGACAGTCTGATCTCATAATCACTCATAGCTCTGCAGTGAGATCAGATCTAATAAACCAAAGCAGAAGTAAATTTTGTCTCATTACAAACACATTTGCAGTTGTCCTTTCAAAATTCTGCTAGCACTACTGTACTGCCCCTCCACATACACAAACACACACTCTGGTTGCCTGTGAGTTGGAAGCTGAAATCCTATAAGAGGACAACTAGAAATGTGTTTGCTGTGTTTGTAATGAGACAAGGTTCAACGCTGCTGTTTGATTTGGTTATAATCAGTGAAAGCACTACAGCATAACAGACAGCACTACGACAGGACAAATATAGATGCAAGTGTGTTTGTAATGAGACAACATTCACTTCTTATGTTCTGTGTTAGCTTTGATCTGTGTGCGATTATGAGAGCAAAGTGTCAATCACTAGACATCATATTGTTAACACCCCCTTTAATATAAAAAAAAAGCTTTGAAGGCAGGTTCTCATGCAAATCAGGGTACAGACCACAGATTTTAACAGCACATTTGCATTTGCATATAAGAAAAACATGTATTTCCCTGGAATAAGAGATCGGATTACAGATATCAAGGTATCACTTTATTCAACTTGTATGACTTGCATGCACACGTACACGATTTAAGAACTACCTTCAGCATAAATAATACAAAGGAGTCCTGAAAGTGATGATATGGCCAGCACAGAACCCTTAATCTCAACATTATTGACTCTGCGTGGCATAACTTAAAGAAGATCTGTGGTGAGTTCATCAAAATGTTTGGAACACCCTCACTTTCTTCAAAAACTAGACTACCAAGAAGGAATGATCCTTTCATGTTGTTTGAAGGCAAAGGATGGTCATGGTCAAACCAAATATTAATTTGATTTAGATGTTCTTTGTTGCTCATTTACTTTTAATTTTGCTAAGTAATAACAAAAAATATTAAAATTTCTATTTCTAAAAGTATTCCTATTTCTAAAACCATTCTTACTTTGCGTCACTTGTTCCATACCTACCTAAAGTTTGCACAGTACTATCTATCTACTGTATCTATCTATCTACTGTATTTAGCCATCTAAGCTTTAGAAAGGTTCTCACTAAGGAACGGGAATCAAAACATCGCCATGATGGGCCATTAAACAGAAATTTGTTTCACTCTGAATGGTGTGCTACCTCCAATCTCTGGAAGTCTATCTATCTATCTATCTATCTATCTATCTATCTTTTAATTTGCAGTTTAAAGTATATATAATTTTTATTAAAACTGTAAGTAATTTGGGGTGTTTTAATATAGTAACATTGACAATTTACAAAAAAACCTTAGCTGGACCCTTGCACAGTTGACTGTATTGATATATTTTATTTTAGACTTCTGTATTTTAGACTCTCAAGTCTAAATATTTTTCTATCTACTGGCTAACACGGTACGAAGATACACATCTTTCCTATGTATTGATATAATATTTTACTCACACAGGATATTCACATCATCAGGCATAGTACCTTAAGAGCTTTAGGAAAACAGCCTTTAATCCCAGGTACATACCAGCAGACACGTAATAGACATCACTAATGATATCTTTCTCTTTAGAAGATTTTCAGTCACAACAAAACACTACATCAATAATGTTCCATATAAACAAGCTGCACCATTGAACAGCATCAAAAAAGGTGAATTTATTGTTTGATTTGAGTAGTATAGGAACTGTAGTATTCGTCAAACTCAATTTGACAGGTCGACACGCCCCCTATCATTTAATCCGTCTCCCTGTCAGCTTGATCCAGGTCGTCATGCCCCCTGGCTGAACTTTGCTCAGGCTGAGAAATCTGAGCTGCTGGATTTTTATTCAGTGCCTTTGATTAGTCTGTGGAGTTTTACTGTATTAAAGAGTGCTTCTTGATTTTATAAGTCTCAGGAAGAAACTTTTAAGGACCCAGTAAATGTCTGTATTAGAATCCATCAGTAAATGTATGTAAAGCTCATTTCTAGCAGACTTGTATAAATGTCCCCGAAACTTTTAAGGAGTCAGTAAATGTCTGTATTAGAATCCATCAGTAAATGTAAAGCTATTTTCTAGCAGAGGAGAGAAACTTTTAAGGACCCAGTAATTGTATAAGGAGTTCTAGTTAAATACAGACTTCTGTATATAACTAGTATATAAGGATTTTTAGTGAAATAAAGAGTGAATCTTGATTTTATACTGTTGTTAGAAGTCTAAATATTTTTCTATCTACTGGCTAACATGGTACAAAGATATACACCTTTACTGCACCATAGAGGTAATTTATCTATGTGTGTGTTTCACACAGGACAAGTTCTGTGATCCGTCTTTTGTGTGGGAAAAGTCAACAATTTTTATTAAGGTCTAAAATACATTATCATGGATAAAAATCCAAAAGAGTGGGATATACAGCATGCAGAAAAAATAGCCAAATGCAGACAGGTGTGAATTACATTCAAATCAATATATAATAGTGCACATCGACATATCTTATATGTTATAGCGATAATAGACTAATCCGGGTCTATACAATAATAAACTCCATATATTTGTCCGTATATATGCAATCTATGTAACTCACAATATCCCCCAATAGGCAGACATATATGCACTATATATAGGATTATAAGTATCTCAATGAATCAGGTATATCAATAAAGTAACTTCTCCATCACAGTTGCTAATATAATGATGTTAGCATGCGAGTGCAGAGCTCACAATACATACTGTGCGTGCATATGAAGTCAATTAGCACATCCATATGAGGAGCTATATCAAAAAAGCAGCACCATAGATGTGAGATCATACCTGAATGCTGCTTGGCACCCCTTGTGTATAGTCCTCATTTCTAACAGTGTTTTTCACAGATAGATCACTTCAAGAAAACTGTCCCGACAGTTCATATTGTGTTAGAAGTCTAAATATTTTTCTATTTACTAGCTAACATGGTACATAGATATACATCTTTATTGGCACATAGAATTGTAGTACAGCAGTGTTGACCTGAATTGTCAGAATGAGTGAAGGTCGATGCTACGGTAATTCAGGCAAACAGTAAATAGTATTGCATTGTGTATAGTCAGTGGGATCTTTTAAAACCAACACATTTATGTGTATTCTGATAGCACTGCCCATAAAACCGAAGGTTTCTAGCAAATATAATATGCACTAATGTGATTTTAAAACAATGGGTTTCTGAAGGGTCTTCCCACACTACCACTCTGTGGGAAGCTGTGTGGAAATGACAGGCATAAGAGATCATTCATATTAAATACGTTTATTGCCAGAAATAATCATTATTTTACTGTAATAAATAAATACATCTCAAAGACATTTCAAGCATTGAATTAATTGTGACACCAAAATGTCGACACAAATGGCAATACAGGTCATGGGATTCTCTCTAGACAGGAACAACGCTGTTGAATGCTCCAACACGTGTAGTGAGGGTTTTTTAAAGTTGATTTCTTCTCAGCAATGAAATTTCTCACAATTGTATCATTACGCGGTTTATCAGCAGAAAACTTCTCCAATATCTTACTGAACGGTATGTTCCGAGCTAAGAAATGTAAAAAGTACAGGCAGTAGTGCCCACAGACAGTACTAATATAATGATGTTAGCATGCAAGTGCAGGGCTCACAATACATACTGTGCGTGCATATGAAGTCAATTAGCACATCCATATGAGGAGCTATATTAAAAAGCAGTTGTGTATAGTTGGCCAATCAAATATTAGTTATGCGTTAGCTATCAGTGTCAACCATAGCAGCTCTCAGAGTTTTACTGTATTAAAGGGTAGTTTTAACTCCATCCGTAGATGTAAAGCTATTTTCTAGCAGAGAGTGCCCTATTTGTGCACTGACATGAACTGTAAAGGGTTTGTATTAGAAGCACCCAGTAAATGTCTGTATTAGAATCCATCAGTAAATGTATGTAAAGCTCATTTCTAGCAGGCTTGTATAAATGTCCCCCAGTAAATGTGTAAAAGTTTGGAACTGATATGCCTGAATGTAAAGGTGATTTCTAACACTCTCTGTTAGAGATGTCTGGAACTACATTCAAATCAATATATAATAGTGCACATCTCCATATCTTATATGTTATAACGATAATAGCAGTCTATGTAACTCACAATATCCCCCAATAGGCAGACATATATGCACTATATATAGGATTATAAGTATCTCAATGAAGCATGTATATCAATAAAGTAACTTCCCCATCACAGATGCTAATATAATGATGTTAGCATGCAAGTGCAGGGCTCACAATACATACTGTGCGTGCATATGAAGTCAATTAGCACATCCATATGAGGAGCTATATTAAAAAAGCAGTTGTGTATAGTTGGCCAATCAAATATTAGTTATGCGTTCACTACCACTGTCAACCATAGCAGCTCTCATGATGCTAGCTATTCTGATCACCTTATCATATCAACCATGAAGCCTCTTTTAACCCCTTCACAATAATGTACAGAGGTGATTTTATGTTTTAATACTGATAGACATATTGTGAACGGACATATAGGGTCCATGTGAGACACCATATTTTTCAAATATTAGTTAAGCGTATATTTCAACATTTTGCTCCTTCACAGATTTATTTTACATTATTTTTTTATTTTGCTTAAGGATCGTGTACAGAGGAGTTTTTATGTTTTAATACTGATAGACATATTGTGAACGGACATATAGGGTCCGTGTGAGACATGTCTGGACAAGTCCGGGCATGTCTGGGCATGCCTGGACAAGTCCTGGTCACGGGGCAGCCGTGGAAAAAACAATACTGAAATTCAAAAACTATGTGCTGGCCGTTAACACGCGCACAGTCATCTAGAAAATATTGAGCGAGTTGCTTCACAAACCCTCTCAAGGCATGTTGAATGTTAACGTTCCCCTATGAGCTACACACATGACCAACTGTATAGCCTGGGATGCGTAGCGTTCTTGCAGCGCAAGCCTATTTTTAAAGACGGTAAGACCATCAGATATAAAAGACAGGCATGTTGAGACGTGGCCCGGCCTATTTTGGTACATACCCACTCCTATGCAACGATACTGAGTGGCGTTCAACAAAAATCAGGTACAAACTTTTAACATACCTGTGTTTCGGGCGCTCATGCCATACCAGAAGCACTCTGTGCCATGTACCATAGCCCATAATAATCGATCTTGATCAGTATTCAACAAAAAATTGGGTGCAAACTTTTTTTAGCATAGCTGTGTTTCTGACTCCCATGTCGTACCAGAAAGACCTATTTTGGCACAGGCCTACACCTATGCAGCGGTTTTGACCACTACTCAACAAAAATGGCTACAAACTTTTTAACATATCTGTGTTTCGGACTATCATGTCATAGCAGAAGCACCCTGTGCCATGTACTCTAGACCATAATATTCGTTTTTGATCACCATTCAACAAAAAAATTGAGGCATGTTGAGACGTGTCCCGGCCTATTTTGGCACATGACAAATGTTTCTGACTATCATGTCATAGCAGAAGCACCTGTGCCATGTACTCTAGACCATAATATTCGTTTTGATCACCATTCAACAAAAAATTGAGGCATGTTGAGACGTGTCCCGGCCTATTTTGGCACATGACAAATGTTTCTGACTCTCATGTCATACCAGAAGCACCCTGTGCCATGTACTCTAGACCATAATATTTCACATCGGGTATGGGAACTACATAGCTTTGTTTTCTCAGGTATTTAAAAAAGTGTGGAAAACTGAAAATCCCGCGACCTGTGGTAATTTAGTGAGAACCATATAGACAAATCGGGTATCGTCACACACGAGACCACGACACCTCGGGCTATCACATTTACCATTAGTTTTCAAAAATCAGCTCCTTAACAATAAAGTAAGAATCGTAGTGTCCTGCATTGTGGTCTATAAATGTATAGTTTGAAAATTTACCGTTGCTAAAGAACAGTAAAAAGTCGTGCGTACAACTATCAACCCCAAAACTCTCACCACTATCACAAACACTATTGCCTACAGAGGCGGCCAGCGAGAATTTCCGTATGTGTGTATCAAGATGCTCCCTGCTATGACCGAATGTTTGCTCGTGGATGCTGGCATTTCCAGTGACATCATAGTTGTGTAAATGCGCAGGGGCACGTGTATCGATCCCCTAGGGTGTAATGCGTGATCATTTTAATTATTTTTCAATTCATAACCACACGTTCTCAGGCAGACAGGTTTATTTCACAGAAGTTGACTGTACAGTTGCATAATCTTTGTTTAAAATCATACATTTGCATAATTTGTTTAAAATCGCACAGCTCTGCAATAATGTCGGGTGTTGGACATGCACTTATCAGTCTTTCATACGTGTCGCAGAAAGATTTTAGTCTGTTCTGCGAGAGTTTATTATGCACGTACTGTGCAGACATGTCAAGAAACATTTTGGTGTGTTCACCAGTCCATACGGGTGTTGGTGTGTAAGGCGATCGACCATCATCCTTCTGCTTCTTACTTACACGACGGCGTGATACAGTGCGTTTCTTTGGTGCTAATGCATCGGCTGAATTGGCAGCTGCGGCTTCAGCGTTGCTATTTGCAGATTCTGTAGCTTGACACAGACGCATATTCTTAAGCCGACTACTCTCAGCATTCCCGGGGTGCTCGGTTGGCGCGTCGTTTTCTTCACGATCTGCGACACACCCGTGTGAAAGAGGCTCCGTTCTCACCTCCGTTCTGTTCTCAAATCCATAATTGCGCTGCTGCAAAACTCGCGAATGACGATCCTCCGTAACTAAAGAAAAGATACGTGGTGTAGTTAACCGCTAAGTGGGGGAGATATAGGAAGAGCTACATGAGCCACTTGGCTCTGATTCAACGCGATATTTGTAAAGCTACTAGCACCGATTATCTGTGAAACCGATGCATGATTGTTTGTATAAGTACACTATAGAGCGGCCTAGACATATATATACTTACAAGAATCCCCCGGGTGCTGATCTACAGAGAATGCTGAATTAACAGACATCTCGCTGCTGGGGCGCCGCCGTGTGGGCTGTTTTCTCCCTCAAACTGCAACCTCACGGGCGATACTTTAGCAGCTGTAAATAAAATATAGCATACATGAATGCGCACAACACATTCACAAAGCTAACTTGACACACGTAAATAAAATATATCTACTAGTTACCGCAGAAATTTTTATCTGCGTGTATAAGTACACTATAGAGATGCGTAGACATATATGCTTACAAGTATGAGACGTGTAGTGTAGTTCAGAGATTGGTGAATTAAACGGTGTGGAGGTGCTCGGGCGTTTTCGTATGGGTGTGTTTTCTTTTTCAAGCTGCAGCCTCCTGCTCGTTAGTTTAACATCTGTAAATAAAATATAACTATTACTCGCCACAGAAATTATATCTACGCGGGCCACACGCACAAAGCTAAATTCGCAAAGCTATCGTAACGCGCGTAAATAAAATATACCCACTAGTTATCGGTGGGGTCACAGGGTACAGAGGATACAAACACACATATCACCCGGGTTTCAAGGACCCGCTACCTTTTCTATTCCAGAGCCGTGTGCTTAGCGAATCACCCCATCTTTTAGGAGCGTTGGGAGGATTATAGTCCAGTTCGACGAACTCGACATCTGAATCCTGGGGATCCTCCACGATCTCAACATCGGAATCGCGATGCTCGAGCGGCTCAGTCGCCACAGGGTTTCCAACCGCCCAGTCCGCTACAGCTGTATCTGTATGAGAAAATGTTTATATTATTAAAACATGTCTAGCTAACGACCCAGTCAGCTAAAATAAAATTAACTGTATGGATTTTAGCGGCAGTCTATATTAATTATTAATATTAATAGTAGGCGTTATAAATTTACAGCTACCACGTTTACACGTCTAGATACATAGGTTTAAAACATATGATATAGCTATAGGTTTCTTGCCTGTGACAGACTGGTGAGAGCTTGAAGCTCGTCGCCCGCTAGCAGAGTTGCCTTCCTCTAACAGGTTCTGCGTAATGAACCGGTTCTCGTAGGAGTAGTCTGAATGGACTCCCTCTTCTTAAATAAGAATGAAATATATCGTTTATATATACAAAGCGCAGACTCAGACAGCCCGACACAATACGACGTACACTATATACGGTGTAAAATTTACCCGATTGTTCTGGTGAAAGCAAAGCAGAATATTGAACGCGAGAATATCTGGACTCCATCTTGAATAAAAAGGGTCCTCTATTAAATTAAAGCAAATAAAGATCAAGTATGAAAACACGACTAAGCTGTTCATGCAAATACTACACAAACTTAAATATAATTGAAACAAACGTGGATATTCACGAGACATAAAAATACGCACTTTAGCTCTAAAGACCAACTATGAAAACAAGGGTAACCTATTCATGCAATTACTACACAGACTTAAATATAATTGAAACGAAATCCGTAAAAATACTCACTATAGTCCTGTTCAGATCGGAGTTGTGGTCTGTGAGTTGTGAACAAGTGCGAACTGTATTGCTTGTGAGCTACCCGTATTTATTAGGGCTAGCAGAGAGAACACGCCCTCTGTCACTGCCCCCATGGTAAGGGCAGAAAAAACATCCCATTCATGTTTTACAGAGGGATCATAGCGACTAACCGCGTTGATGCAATATTGTAGAAGTAATATTTCACGACAGAACCCCCAAACATCATTACCCTGTATTAGCTTTGTTCGTGTGGCCCGCGTAGATATCATTTCTGTGGCGAGTAATAGTTATATTTTATTTACAGATGTTAAACTAACGAGCAGGAGGCTGCAGCTTGAAAAAGAAAACACACCCATACGAAAACGCCCGAGCACCTCCACACCGTTTAATTCACCAATCTCTGAACTACACTACACGTCTCATACTTGTAAGCATATATGTCTACGCATCTCTATAGTGTACTTATACACGCAGATAAAAATTTCTGCGGTAACTAGTAGATATATTTTATTTACGTGTGTCAAGTTAGCTTTGTGAATGTGTTGTGCGCATTCATGTATGCTATATTTTATTACAGCTGCTAAAGTATCGCCCGTGAGGTTGCAGTTTGAGGGAGAAAACAGCCCCACACGGCGGCGCCCCAGCAGCGAGATGTCTGTTAATTCAGCATTCTCTGTAGATCAGCACCCGGGGGATTCTTGTAAGTATATATATGTCTAGGCCGCTCTATAGTGTACTTATACAAACAATCATGCATCGGTTTCACAGATAATCGGTGCTAGTAGCTTTACAAATATCGCGTTGAATCAGAGCCAAGTGGCTCATGTAGCTCTTCCTATATCTCCCCCACTTAGCGGTTAACTACACCACGTATCTTTTCTTTAGTTACGGAGGATCGTCATTCGCGAGTTTTGCAGCAGCGCAATTATGGATTTGAGAACAGAACGGAGGTGAGAACGGAGCCTCTTTCACACGGTGTGTCGCAGATCGTGAAGAAAACGACGCGCCAACCGAGCACCCCGGGAATGCTGAGAGTAGTCGGCTTAAGAATATGCGTCTGTGTCAAGCTACAGAATCTGCAAATAGCAACGCTGAAGCCGCAGCTGCCAATTCAGCCGATGCATTAGCACCAAAGAAACGCACTGTATCACGCCGTCGTGTAAGTAAGAAGCAGAAGGATGATGGTCGATCGCCTTACACACCAACACCCGTATGGACTGGTGAACACACCAAAATGTTTCTTGACATGTCTGCACAGTACGTGCATAATAAACTCTCGCAGAACAGACTAAAATCTTTCTGCGACACGTATGAAAGACTGATAAGTGCATGTCCAACACCCGACATTATTGCAGAGCTGTGCGATTTTAAACAAAATTATGCAAATGTATGATTTTAAACAAAGATTATGCAACTGTACAGTCAACTTCTGTGAAATAAACCTGTCTGCCTGAGAACGTGTGGTTATGAATTGAAAAATAATTAAAATGATCACGCATTACACCCTAGGGATCGATACACGTGCCCCTGCGCATTTACACAACTATGATGTCACTGGAAATGCCAGCATCCACGAGCAAACATTCGGTCATAGCAGGGAGCATCTTGATACACACATACGGAAATTCTCGCTGGCCGCCTCTGTAGGCAATAGTGTTTGTGATAGTGGTGAGAGTTTTGGGGTTGATAGTTGTACGCACGACTTTTTACTGTTCTTTAGCAACGGTAAATTTTCAAACTATACATTTATAGACCACAATGCAGGACACTACGATTCTTACTTTATTGTTAAGGAGCTGATTTTTGAAAACTAATGGTAAATGTGATAGCCCGAGGTGTCGTGGTCTCGTGTGTGACGATACCCGATTTGTCTATATGGTTCTCACTAAATTACCACAGGTCGCGGGATTTTCAGTTTTCCACACTTTTTTAAATACCTGAGAAAACAAAGCTATGTAGTTCCCATACCCGATGTGAAATATTATGGTCTAGAGTACATGGCACAGGGTGCTTCTGGTATGACATGAGAGTCAGAAACATTTGTCATGTGCCAAAATAGGCCGGGACACGTCTCAACATGCCTCAATTTTTGTTGAATGGTGATCAAAACGAATATTATGGTCTAGAGTACATGGCACAGGGTGCTTCTGCTATGACATGATAGTCAGAAACATTTGTCATGTGCCAAAATAGGCCGGGACACGTCTCAACATGCCTCAATTTTTTTGTTGAATGGTGATCAAAAACGAATATTATGGTCTAGAGTACATGGCACAGGGTGCTTCTGCTATGACATGATAGTCCGAAACACAGATATGTTAAAAAGTTTGTAGCCATTTTTGTTGAGTAGTGGTCAAAACCGCTGCATAGGTGTAGGCCTGTGCCAAAATAGGTCTTTCTGGTACGACATGGGAGTCAGAAACACAGCTATGCTAAAAAAAGTTTGCACCCAATTTTTTTGTTGAATACTGATCAAGATCGATTATTATGGGCTATGGTACATGGCACAGAGTGCTTCTGGTATGGCATGAGCGCCCGAAACACAGGTATGTTAAAAGTTTGTACCTGATTTTTGTTGAACGCCACTCAGTATCGTTGCATAGGAGTGGGTATGTACCAAAATAGGCCGGGCCACGTCTCAACATGCCTGTCTTTTATATCTGATGGTCTTACCGTCTTTAAAAATAGGCTTGCGCTGCAAGAACGCTACGCATCCCAGGCTATACAGTTGGTCATGTGTGTAGCTCATAGCGGGAACGTTAACATTCAACATGCCTTGAGAGGGTTTGTGAAGCAACTCGCTCAATATTTTCTAGATGACTGTGCGCGTGTTAACGGCCAGCACATAGTTTTTGAATTTCAGTATTGTTTTTTTCCACGGCTGCCCCGTGACCAGGACTTGTCCAGGCATGCCCAGACATGCCCGGACTTGTCCAGACATGTCTCACACGGACCCTATATGTCCGTTCACAATATGTCTATCAGTATTAAAACATAAAAACTCCTCTGTACACGATCCTTAAGCAAAATAAAAAAATAATGTAAAATAAATCTGTGAAGGAGCAAAATGTTGAAATATACGCTTAACTAATATTTGAAAAATATGGTGTCTCACATGGACCCTATATGTCCGTTCACAATATGTCTATCAGTATTAAAACATAAAATCACCTCTGTACATTATTGTGAAGGGGTTAAAAGAGGCTTCATGGTTGATATGATAAGGTGATCAGAATAGCTAGCATCATGAGAGCTGCTATGGTTGACAGTGGTAGTGAACGCATAACTAATATTTGATTGGCCAACTATACACAACTGCTTTTTTAATATAGCTCCTCATATGGATGTGCTAATTGACTTCATATGCACGCACAGTATGTATTGTGAGCCCTGCACTTGCATGCTAACATCATTATATTAGCATCTGTGATGGGGAAGTTACTTTATTGATATACATGCTTCATTGAGATACTTATAATCCTATATATAGTGCATATATGTCTGCCTATTGGGGGATATTGTGAGTTACATAGACTGCTATTATCGTTATAACATATAAGATATGGAGATGTGCACTATTATATATTGATTTGAATGTAGTTCCAGACATCTCTAACAGAGAGTGTTAGAAATCACCTTTACATTCAGGCATATCAGTTCCAAACTTTTACACATTTACTGGGGGACATTTATACAAGCCTGCTAGAAATGAGCTTTACATACATTTACTGATGGATTCTAATACAGACATTTACTGGGTGCTTCTAATACAAACCCTTTACAGTTCATGTCAGTGCACAAATAGGGCACTCTCTGCTAGAAAATAGCTTTACATCTACGGATGGAGTTAAAACTACCCTTTAATACAGTAAAACTCTGAGAGCTGCTATGGTTGACACTGATAGCTAACGCATAACTAATATTTGATTGGCCAACTATACACAACTGCTTTTTAATATAGCTCCTCATATGGATGTGCTAATTGACTTCATATGCACGCACAGTATGTATTGTGAGCCCTGCACTTGCATGCTAACATCATTATATTAGTACTGTCTGTGGGCACTACTGCCTGTACTTTTTACATTTCTTAGCTCGGAACATACCGTTCAGTAAGATATTGGAGAAGGTTTTCTGCTGATAAACCGCGTAATGATACAATTGTGAGAAATTTCATTGCTGAGAAGAAATCAACTTTAAAAAACCCTCACTACACGTGTTGGAGCATTCAACAGCGTTGTTCCTGTCTAGAGAGAATCCCATGACCTGTATTGCCATTTGTGTCGACATTTTGGTGTCACAATTAATTCAATGCTTGAAATGTCTTTGAGATGTATTTATTTATTACAGTAAAATCATGATTATTTCTGGCAATAAACGTATTTAATATGAATGATCTCTTATGCCTGTCATTTCCACACAGCTTCCCACAGAGTGGTAGTGTGGGAAGACCCTTCAGAAACCCATTGTTTTAAAATCACATTAGTGCATATTATATTTGCTAGAAACCTTCGGTTTTATGGGCAGTGCTATCAGAATACACATAAATGTGTTGGTTTTAAAAGATCCCACTGACTATACACAATGCAATACTATTTACTGTTTGCCTGAATTACCGTAGCATCGACCTTCACTCATTCTGACAATTCAGGTCAACACTGCTGTACTACAATTCTATGTGCCAATAAAGATGTATATCTATGTACCATGTTAGCTAGTAAATAGAAAAATATTTAGACTTCTAACACAATATGAACTGTCGGGACAGTTTTCTTGAAGTGATCTATCTGTGAAAAACACTGTTAGAAATGAGGACTATACACAAGGGGTGCCAAGCAGCATTCAGGTATGATCTCACATCTATGGCGCTGCTTTTTTGATATAGCTCCTCATATGGATGTGCTAATTGACTTCATATGCACGCACAGTATGTATTGTGAGCTCTGCACTCGCATGCTAACATCATTATATTAGCAACTGTGATGGAGAAGTTACTTTATTGATATACCTGATTCATTGAGATACTTATAATCCTATATATAGTGCATATATGTCTGCCTATTGGGGGATATTGTGAGTTACATAGATTGCATATATACGGACAAATATATGGAGTTTATTATTGTATAGACCCGGATTAGTCTATTATCGCTATAACATATAAGATATGTCGATGTGCACTATTATATATTGATTTGAATGTAATTCACACCTGTCTGCATTTGGCTATTTTTTCTGCATGCTGTATATCCCACTCTTTTGGATTTTTATCCATGATAATGTATTTTAGACCTTAATAAAAATTGTTGACTTTTCCCACACAAAAGACGGATCACAGAACTTGTCCTGTGTGAAACACACACATAGATAAATTACCTCTATGGTGCAGTAAAGGTGTATATCTTTGTACCATGTTAGCCAGT
The DNA here is from genome assembly GCA_033576555.1 of Oophaga sylvatica. Lineage (NCBI taxonomy): Eukaryota > Metazoa > Chordata > Amphibia > Anura > Dendrobatidae > Oophaga > Oophaga sylvatica. Next base: position 314,136,899 of record JARQOD010000004.1, read on the forward strand.
AGATAGAAAAATATTTAGACTTCTAACAACAGTATAAAATCAAGATTCACTCTTTATTTCACTAAAAATCCTTATATACTAGTTATATACAGAAGTCTGTATTTAACTAGAACTCCTTATACAATTACTGGGTCCTTAAAAGTTTCTCTCCTCTGCTAGAAAATAGCTTTACATTTACTGATGGATTCTAATACAGACATTTACTGACTCCTTAAAAGTTTCGGGGACATTTATACAAGTCTGCTAGAAATGAGCTTTACATACATTTACTGATGGATTCTAATACAGACATTTACTGGGTCCTTAAAAGTTTCTTCCTGAGACTTATAAAATCAAGAAGCACTCTTTAATACAGTAAAACTCCACAGACTAATCAAAGGCACTGAATAAAAATCCAGCAGCTCAGATTTCTCAGCCTGAGCAAAGTTCAGCCAGGGGGCATGACGACCTGGATCAAGCTGACAGGGAGACGGATTAAATGATAGGGGGCGTGTCGACCTGTCAAATTGAGTTTGACGAATACTACAGTTCCTATACTACTGATTTGTCTTGTTTTTATATATTTGCCGTATTTTTTTGCTTTATCTAGAGGACAACTTGGTAATTCTACAGATGTATGCATACAATAAGACATGTACAAACAGAGATTTAATATACAATTGCATGTAAAAGTTTTGACACCCCTGGTCAAAACTACTGTCATTTTTAACATTTAAGTAAGTTGAAGATGAAATGATCTCTAAAAGGCCTATAGTTAAAGATGACACATCTCTTTTGTATTTTAGGTATATATATATCTATATATCTATATATATATAGATATATAGATATATATTCAGTATATATAGTATTTTTTTTCATTTTAAAAATTAAAAAAAGGGAAATTGGCAGATGCAAAAGTTGAGCACCCTTGGAGATTTGTGTGCTGACAAAACTTTGACCAAAGTTTCAGACATAATTTGATTTTTGGGATTATGGCTTGTTCACTATCATTGTTAGGAAAGGCCAGATAATGCAAATTTACCAGCTTTATAAAAACCCAGCCTCCTCTAACCTTGTGCCAAAAAACAGCAGCCATGGGTTTTTCAAAGCAGCTGCCTAGCACTCTGAAAATAAAAATGGTGGCGGCAGGAGAACGCTATAAGAAGATGGCAAAGCATTTTCAAGTTGCCCTTTCCTCAGTTAAAAATATAATTAGGAAATGGCAGTTAACAGGAACAATGGAAGTCAAGATAAGGTCTGGAAGACCAAGCAAATTTTCAGTGAGAGCTGCTCGAAGGATTGCTAGAGAGGCAAATCAGAACTCCCATTTGACTGAAAAGACTTTCCGAAAGAATTGGCAGACTATGCAGTTGTGGTCCATTGTTCTACTGTTCAGAGACACCTGCACAAATATGACCTTCATGGAAGAGTTATCAGAAGAAAACCTCTCCTTCCTCTTTTTGCTTAAAACAAAAAGGAAATGTACCATCTTCAACTTTACACATTTTAGATATTATTTCATCACTTGCTTAACTGTTTATAATAACAATAATTTTGACCAGGGTGCCCAAACTTTTACATGCCTCTGTAATAATTTGAAATGTAGTTTCATACGTTTTCCAATTGACTGAGATAAAGCACTAAGCATTATATGCTTTGTAATAATATAGAGTTTGCAATATTAGTACTGTTGACCACATTTAAAAGGGTACCTACTGAAGATTAGAGATCAGGCAAAATTTGAGTTTGCTTGTTCGTGTAGATTTTCCCAGTAAATTTGATATGCAGAAAAGTTATTCTCCACAAATTTAATGTCTTTTATTATGGTCTTGGGTCTTTCTCCAGAACTCAGAGCATAATAAATTTAAGATGTAAAAATGTAAAAAATCCTTGTACTCATCTTGCTGCTCACCTCTTCGACCTCTCTGCTTCTCACTGACATCAATTCGATCATCGGTGCATCTTATTACTGCCGCCAAGTGCATGATGAAGTGCACCATGACTTTGCACGTGTATGTGCGGAAACCTCTTAGGCCTCAGCAGAGCAGGAAGTCTCAGCCACGCAGGAGAAGATTCAATGATGCAGCGCTCATTGCATCGATAAGATGCAACAAGGACAGTGCGGGTAATGGTAAGGAGTGAAAGGACAAGAGAAGAGAACAGTAAGCTGAGTATAAGTATTTTTTTATTTGGTAACCTTTTCATGGTCTTTTATGATTCAGAATATGCTGAGGCACATAGCCGCCATTCTGCTGAAACTGCGTGGAAGCGAATTACAAAGTTTAGTTTTTGGCAGATGCAGACTATTGTAATATTCAGAAGACAATGGCAGAGAAATATAGAAAATTAATTCAAAGATGAAGATTTAGTAAATTTTATTATGTTACTCTGCAAAGAAAGGAATGAAAGACCATTCAGTATTAAATTAAAAAAAATTATACCCATTGATTGGAAAATTTAAGATACTTTATATTATAAAATTCCATAAAAATATATTAATAAAAAAATAAAAATAATAGTAAAAAAGTGGACGAAAAAATATTTATAATAAAAAACCTTTATTAATTATGGTTTAACACAGTACATTACAAATACACCAAAAATTAAATAACATTAATGGCCCATAGTAGATGTATATTCAAAAAGATCATAAAATTCAGCATATATATAATAGTTATTCGTGAGGAATAATGCACTAAAAAACAAAATCATGTGACAATAGTGAAAAGATATCTCAAAAATCCTCAGTACAAATAAGTGCAATTAATCACAATATATTTTCACACAGTGATTTCATAAGGTGCTGTAAGTGCAATAGTGCAAAGAAAATGTGCAAAGTAACGCTACCAAATCACAGAAATAAACGCCTGTGCAATATATTATTCACAAATATATGTGCAAATATGCAAGATAAAAGTGCAGTTAGTGCCAAAATAGCTCCCTATTATAAAAAAGCTGAACGCCCCCACCTGCAATGTATTGATTAATCACAGTGAATATAGGGCGTAAGTTCCCTTATAAAGACTTTATGGCTCCTGAATGGGTATATAGTTGGTGTGGCCAGTCAGGCACACCCGATACAAATGTACCACTTAAAAATAGAAAGGGGGCTTAATACACGCCATATAGTGCCAATCCTACAACATTGCGGTACTTGGACCATAAAAGATTAGAAACCGACCATAAAAAACATTAAAGATAGACCAAAATCATTACCTTGATATAAAGGGTCAGACAGATTTGTGTGCTAAATGAGCCCCGATGCGCGTTTCAGATATTTCCTTCATCAGAGATTGTACTATTCAGGAAGAATTCAATTTTACTCAAATTAATTAGCTTATTGCTTGTATCGGTCATAAAAAAAACTTGCAGTTCAGTTTTCATGTAGTAGGTTATAGAGCACAAAGAATTTGAAAAATGTAAATATATTTTGTGGGAAAAGATTTAGTATTTATTTAATTTTTCTTTCAATGCTCAGGAGCCAAATGGATGGCTCTGCTCTCTCGTCGACAGCTATCTCTGTATGCATACTTATAAATGACAGGGACCAATTACTTATCATTATTATTATTTATTTATATAGCAACATTGATTTTGTGGTAGAACCACACATAGAGTTGAGCGATACTTTCCGATATCCTAAAGTATCGGAATCGGAATGGTATCGCCGATATCACTAAAATATCGGCGATACCCGATACCGATACCGGAAGTCCCATGTAAGTCTATGGGAACAAAATATCGCAACTAAAAAAACCCCATTCTTTCCTTGTAAACACTAAATATACACACATAGAATACATATATATATATATATACATGTCATTGTGACATATATATATATACATATATGTATAGTTTATACACTTCTACATAGTAAAATATCCTTTGATTCAATTGCCGGGTAAAGCCGGCTTCAGTGAAAAGACAGAAGCACCCGACATGAAATGACACTTGGTGTACATAGGGTTAACCATGTCTTTTCATGTTGTTTGCTATCTGATTTGCACAAACAATTAAATCAGACTATGTGTGCAAAATTTCACACCTGTAGGGGATAATTAAAGGTGAAAATTCGTTGTAAAAAAAACGGACTTTTTTGCTACGAATTTACACCTTTAATTAACCCCTACAGGTGTGAAATTTTGCACACATAGTCTGATTTAATTGTTTGTGCAAATTAGATAGCAAAGGACATGAAAAGACATGGTTAACCCTATGTACACCAAGTGTCATTTCATGTCGGGTCACCCGACATGAAATGACACTTGGTGTACATAGGGTTAAACATTTCTTTTCATGTCCTTTGCTATCTAATTTGCACAAACAATTAAATCAGACTATGTGTGCAAAATTTCACACCTGTAGGGGTTAATTAAAGGTGTAAATTCGTTGTAAAAAAAACGGACTTTTTTGCTACGAATTTACACCTTTAATTAACCCCTACAGGTGTGAAATTTTGCACACATAGTCTGATTTAATTGTTTGTGCAAATTAGATAGCAAAGGACATGAAAAGACATGGTTAACCCTATGTACACCAAGTGTCATTTCATGTCGGGTTCTGCATTTTCACAAAAGCCGGCAATTGAATTAGCGGCTATTATACTATGTAGAAGTGTATGAACTACAAATATAAATATATATATATGTGTCACAAATTCAATGACATGTATATATATATATATATGAGGTGTAAAATTGCTGAAAAAAAATGCGTGGGCTCCCGCCCTATTTTCGCAACCAGACAGACAAAGCCAGTGAGTGGGGCAGATAATAATAGCCCAGAGAGGGACCATTATTTTTGCCCCCCCCCCGGCTGACTAACATCTGCCCCAGACACCCCAGGAAAGACAAATCTATAATTAGATTCGCCCTTTCTGGCACTTTGCCCGTCTATTCCCATTGCCCTGTAGCGGTGGCGAATGGGTTAATATGGGGTTAAAGCCACCTTGCTATTGAAAGGTGACCTTAAGCCAGGTTAATAATTGAGAGCTGTCAATTAGACAACTATCAATTATTAATCCTATTGCATGAAATAAAAATAAAACACACACACTTTAATTTAAAAATCATTTTAATGAAATAAAGACACATGTTTTTGACCATCTTTTATTTTACTGCAAAAACCATTTCCTGTAATAAAAATAAAATAAAAAAGCAAAATTATTCTTACCTATCCCATGCACAGTCAGGTCCCACGGTGTAATCCTTCAGAAAGGGTTAATGTTTACTGCAGGGACCGCAGCTAATGCTGCAGCCTCACAGTAAACCCCAAATGAATGAGTTCCTCTCCTGCCTGACAGGAGAGTAAAGGCTGGGTGTCACATAACGATACACCAGCGATCCCGACAACGATATGCACTTGTCAGGATCGCTGGTGTATCGCTACATGATCGCTGCTGAGCTGCCAAACAGGCAGCTCAGGCAGCGATCTGGGACAGCGACACTGCGGGTAACATCGCTTAAGGGCCCGTCTCACATAGCGATATCGCTACCGAGATCGCTGCTGAGTCACTAGTTTTGTGACGCAGCAGCGAGCTCACCAGCGATATCGCTGTGTGTGACATTCAGCGACGATCAGCCCCTGCCGGGTATCGCTGATCGTCGCAGAAATGTCAGGACCTTTTTTTGATCGCTGGTTTCCCTCTGACAGGCACGCATCGCTGCGTGTGACAGGCGGGAGACCAGCGATCCGCTGGTAACCAAGGTACACAGCGGGTTTCCAGGCACCGCGCAGCGCTTGGAAACACGCTGTGTACCTTGGATACCAGCTCCCTGCATCAGGGCGCTGGTATCCAAGGTACACAGCGGGTTTCTAGGCACAGCCCCGCGCCTGGAAACCCGCTGTGTACCTTGGTTACCAGCGGATCGCTGGTCTCCCGCCTGTCACACGCAGCGATGCGTGCCTGTCAGCGGGAAACCAGCGATCAAAGGTCCTGACATTTCAGCGACGATCAGCGATACCCGGCAGGGGGGCTGATCGTCGCTGAATGTCACACACAGCGATATCGCTGGTGAGCTCGCTGCTGCGTCACAAAACTAGTGACTCAGCAGCGATCTCGGTAGCGATATCGCTATGTGAGACGGGCCCTTAAGTGGAAAGCTTAATTGATTGCTTTCCACTTTCACTTCAGGTCAGCCAGGGACACAATCAGTGATGTCAGAGGGAACTGATTAACAAAAATAGGGGTTCCCTTCGAAAAAAAAAATGGCGTGGGGTCCCCCTATTTTTGTTAACCAGCCAGATGAAGCAGACCGCTGAGGCCTGGATTTTCAGGCTGTTAAGGAGCCAAGATCCATGGACCTTGCCAGCCTGATAATACCAGGCCACAGCAGTCTGCATATCTTGGCTGATTAACAAAATAGGGGATCCCCTCGAAAAAAATTGGCGTGGGGTCCCCCTATTTTTGTTAACCAGCCAGATGAAGCAGACCGCTGAGGCCTGGATTTT
>JARQOD010000004.1:314143433-314251266 GCA_033576555.1 Oophaga sylvatica
AAAAAAGCTTTGAAGGCAGGTTCTCATGCAAATCAGGGTAAAACCCCCAACAGTTTTTTAAACAGCACATTTGCATTTGCATAAAGAAAAACATTTTTTTTTCCCCCTGGAAAGAGATCGGATTTACAGAATAAAGAAACACTTTATTCAACTTTATGACTTGCATCACACTACACGATTTAAGAACTACCTTTTCACAAAATAATAAAAGGAGTCCTGAAAGTGATGAATGGCCAGCACAGAACCCTTAATCCAACATTATGACTCTGCGTGGCATAACTTAAAGAAGATCTTGGGATTCATCAAAAATGTTTGGAACACCCTCACTTTCTTCCAAAAACAAACTACCAAGAAGGAATGAACCTTTCATGTTTTTTTAAGGAAAGGATGGTCATGGCAAACCAAAATTTAATTTGATTTAGATGTTCTTTGTTGCTCATTTCTTTTAATTTTGCTAATAATAACAAAAAATATTAAAATTTCTATTTCTAAAATTTTTCCTATTTCTAAAACCATTCTTACCTTTGCGTCACTTTTTCCATACCTACCTAAATTTGCACAGTACTATCTATCTACTGTATCTATCTTCTCTGTATTTCCATCAAGCTTTAGAAAGGTTCTCATAAGGAACGGAATCAAAAACGCCATGAGGGCCTTAAACAAAAAATTGTTCACTCTAAAAGGGTGTCTACCTCCAATCTCTGGAAGTCAATCTATCTTCTATCTATCTATCATCTATCTTTAATTTGCGTTTAAAGTATATTAATTTTTATTAAAAACTGTAAGTAATTGGGGGTTTTAATATAAACATTGACAATTAACAAAAAAACCTAAGCTGGACCCTTGCACAGTTGACGTATTGAATATTTTATTTTAGACTTTTTGTATTTTAGACTCTCAAGTCAAAAAATATTTTTCTATCTACCGGCAACAACGGTACGAAGATACACATCTTTCCTATGTATTGAATAAAATTTACTCACACAGATATTCACATCATCAGGCATAGTACCTTAAGAGTTTTAGGAAAACCCTTTAATCCCAGGTACAAACCACAACACGTAATAACATCACTAGAATCTTTCTCTTTAGAAGATTTTCAGTCACAACAAAAACTACATCAAAATGTTCCATAAAACAAGCTGCACCATTGAACAGCAAAAAAAGGTGAAATTTATGTTTGATTTGAGTAGTATAGGAAACCAAGTATTCGTCAAACCAATTTGACAGGTCGCACGCCCCCTATCATTTTAATCCCTCCCCTGTCAGCTTGATCCAGGTTGCATGCCCCCTGGCGAACTTTGCTCAGCTGAGAAATCGAAGCTGCTGGTTTTTATTCAGTGCCTTTGATTAGTCGGGAGTTTACTGTTTTAAAGAGTGCTTCTTGATTTTATAAGTCCAGGAAGAAACTTTTAAGGACCCTAAATGTCTGTATTAGAATCCATCAGTAAATGTTTTAAAGCCATTTCTACAGATTTGTAAAATGTCCCCGAAATTTTAAGGAGTCAGTAAATGTCTGTATTAAATCCATCAGTAAATGTAAAGCTATTTTCTACAAAGAGAAACTTTTAAGGACCCAGTAATTGTATAAGGAGTTCAGTTAAATACAGACTTCTGTAAAAATAATAGAAATATAAGGATTTTAGTAAAAAAAGGGAATCTTGATTTTATACTGTTGTTAGAATTCTAAATTTTTTCTATCTACGGGCAACATGGTACAAAGATATACACCTTTACTGCACCATGAGGTAATTTATCTATTGTGTGTTTTCACACGGACAAGTTCTGTGATCCGTCTTTTGTGGGGGAAAAGTCAACAATTTTATTAAGGTCTAAAATACTTTATCATGGATAAAAATCCAAAAGAGTGGGTAACAGCATGCAGAAAAATAGCCAAATTCAGCAGGTTTGAATTACATTCAAATCAAATATAATAGTGCACAAACGCCCTATCTAATGTTATAGCGATAATAACATCCGGGTCTATACAATAATAAACCCATATATTTGTCCGTAATATGCAATCTAGTAACCACAATAATCCCCCAATAGGCAACATATATGCACTATATATAGGATTATAAGTATCTCAATGAATCAGGTATATCAATAAAGAACTTCTCCATCACAGTTCTAATATAATGATGTTAGCATGCGAGTGCAGAGCTCACAATACATACTGTGCGTGCATATGAAGTCAATTAGCACATCCAATGAGGAGCCTATATCAAAAAAGCACACCATAGATGTGAGATCATACCTGAATGCTGCTTGGCACCCCTTGTGTATAGTCCTCATTTCTAACAGTGTTTTTCACAGATAGATCACTTCAAGAAAACTGTCCCGACAGTTCATATTGTGTTAGAAGTCTAAATATTTTTCTATTTACTACTAACATGGTACATAGATATACATCTTTATTGGCACATAGAAATTGTAGTACAGCAGTGTTGACCTAATTGTCAGAATGAGTGAAGGTCGATGCTACGGTAATTCAGGGGAAACAGTAAATAGTATTGCATTGTGTATAGTCATGGGATCTTTTAAAACCAAAACATTTATGTGTAATCTGATAGCACTGCCCATAAAACCGAAGGTTTCTAGCAAATTTTAATAATGCACTAATGTGATTTTAAAAAAAATGGGTTTCTGAAGGGTCTTCCCACACTACCACTCTGTGGAAGCTGTGTGGAAATGACAGGGATAAAGATCATTCATATTAAATACTTATTGCCAGAAATAATCATGATTTACTGTAATAAATAAATACATCTCAAAGACAATTCAAGATTTGAATTAATTGTGACAACCAAAATGTCGACACAAAGGCAATACAGGTCATGGGATTCTCTCTAGACAGGAACAACGCGTTGAAAAGCTCCAACACGTGTAGTGAGGGTTTTTAAAGTTGATTTCTTCTCAGCAATGAAATTTCTCACAATTGTATCATTACGCGGTTTATCACAGAAAAATTCTCCAATATCTTACTGAACGGTATGTTCCGACTAAGAAATGAAAAAGTACAGGCAGTAGGCCCACAGACAGTACTAAATAATGATGTTACATCAAGGCAGGGCTCACAATACATACTGTGCGTGCATATGAAGTCAATTAGCACATCCATATGAGGAGCTATATTAAAAAGCAGTTGTGTATAGTTGGCCAATCAAATATTAGTTATGCGTTAGCTATCAGTGTCAACCATAGCAGCTCCAGAGTTTTACTGTATTAAAGGTAGTTTTAACTCCAATCCGTAGATGTAAAGCTATTTTCTAGCAGAGAGTGCCCTATTTGTGCACTGACATGAACTGTAAAAGGGTTTGTATTAGAAGCACCCAGTAATGTCTGTATTAGAATCCATCAGTAAATGTATGTAAAGCTCATTTCTTAGCAGGCTTGTATTAATGTCCCCCAGTAAATGTTAAAAGTTTTGGAACTGATATGCCTGAATGTAAAGGTGATTTCTAACACTCTCTGTTAGAGATGTCTGGAACTACATTCAAATCAATATATAATAGTGCACACTCCATATCTTATATGTTAATAACGATAATAGCAGTCTATGTAACTCACAATATCCCCCAATAGGCAGACATATATGCACTATATATAGGATTATAAGTATCTCAATGAAGCATGTATATCAATAAAGTAACTTCCCCATCACAGATGCTAATATAATGATGTTAGCATGCAAGTGCAGGGCTCACAATACATACTGTGCGTGCATATGAAGTCAATTAGCACATCCATATGAGGAGCTATATTAAAAAAGCAGTTGTGTATAGTTGCCAATCAAATATTAGTTATGCGTTCACTACCACTGTCAACCATAGCACTCTCATGATGCTAGCTATTCTGATCACCTTATCATATCAACCATGAAGCCTCTTTTAACCCCTTCACAATAATGTACAGAGGTGATTTTATGTTTAATACTGATAGACATATTGTGAACGGACATATAGGGTCCATGTGAGACACCATATTTTTCAAATATTATTAAGCGTATATTTCAACATTTTGCTCCTTCACAGATTTATTTTACATTATTTTTTTATTTGCTTAAGGATCGTGTACAGAGAGTTTTTATGTTTTAATACTGATAGACATATTGTGAACGGACATATAGGTCCGTGTGAGACATGTCTGGACAAGTCCGGGCATGTCTGGCATGCCTGGACAAGTCCTGGTCACGGGGCAGCCGTGGAAAAAACAATACTGAAATTCAAAAACTATGTGCTGGCCGTTAACACGCGCACAGTCATCTAGAAAATAATGAGCGAGTTGCTTCACAAACCCTCTCAAGGCATGTTGAATGTTAACGTTCCCGCTATGAGCTACACACATGACCAACTGTAAGCCTGGGATGCGTAGCGTTCTTGCAGCGCAAGCCTATTTTAAAGACGGTAAAGACCATCAGATATAAAAGACAGGCATGTTGAGACGTGGCCCGGCCTATTTTGGTACATACCCACTCCTATGCAACGATACTGAGTGGCGTTCAAACAAAAATCAGGTACAAACTTTTAACATACCTGTGTTTCGGGCGCTCATGCATACCAGAAGCACTCTGGTGCCATGTACCATAGCCCATAATAATCGATCTTGACAGTATTCAACAAAAAATTGGGTGCAAACTTTTTTAGCATAAGCTGTGTTTCTGACTCCCATGTCGTACCAGAAAGACCTATTTTGGCACAGGCCTACACCTATGCAGCGGTTTTGACCACTACTCAACAAAAATTGGCTACAAACTTTTTAAACATATCTGTGTTTCGGACTATCATGTCATAGCAGAAGCACCCTGTGCCATGTACTCTAGACCATAATATTCGTTTTTGATCACCATTCAACAAAAAAATTGAGGCATGTTGAGACGTGTCCCCGGCTAGAGTTGAGCGATACTTTCCGATATCCTAAAGTATCGGAATCGGAAATGGTAATCGCCGATATCACTAAAAATATCGGCGATACCCGATACCGATACCGGAAGTTCCCATGTAAGTCTATGGAACAAAAATCGCAACTAAAAAAACCCCATTCTTTCCTTTGAACACTAAATATACACACATAGAATACATATATATAATAATATACACCAAGTCCATTGTGACATATATATAATATATACATATATGTAAGTTTATACACTTCTACATAGTAAAATATCCTCTGATTCAATTGCCGGGTAAAGCTGGCTTCAGTGAAAAGACAGAAGCACCCGACATGAAATGACAACTTGGTGTAACATAGGGTTAACCATGTCCTTTCATGTCGTTTGCTATCTGATTTGCACAAACAATTAAATCAGTCTATGTGTGGCAAAATTTCACACCTGTAGGGGTTAATTAAAGGGTGTAAATTCGTTGTAAAAAAACCTGCCATTTTTTGCTACGAATTAACACCTATAATTAACCCCTACAGGTTGAAATTTTGCACACATAGTCTGATTTAATTGTTTGTGGCAAATTAGATAGCAAAGACATGAAAAGACATGGTTAACCCTATGTACACCAAGTGTCATTTCATGTCGGGTGCTTCTGTCTTTTCACTGAAGCCACTTTACCCGGCAATTTGAATCAGAGGAATATTTTACTATGTAGAAGTGTATAAACTATACATATATGTAATATAATATATGTCACAATGACATGTGTGATAAATATAAATAAGTATTCTATGTGTGTATATTTAGTGTTCACAAGGAAAAAGGGGTTTTTTTAGTTGCGATATTTTGTTCCCATAGACTTACATGGGACTTCCTATCGGTATCGGGTATCGCCGATATTTTAGTGATATCGGCGATACCATTCCGATTCCGATACTTTAGAATATCGGAAAGTATCGCTCAACTCTAGCCGGGACACGTCTCAACATGCCTCAATTTTTTTGTTGATGGTGATCAAAAACGAATATTATGGTCTAGAGTACATGGCACAGGGTGCTTCTGCTATGACATATAGTCCGAAACACAGATATGTTAAAAAGTTTGTAGCCATTTTGTTGATAGTGGTCAAAACCGCTGCATAGGTGTAGGCCTGTGCCAAAATAGGTCTTTCTGGTACGACATGGGAGTCAGAAACACAGCTATGCTAAAAAAAAGTTTGCACCCAATTTTTTGTTGAATACTGATCAAGATCGATTATTATGGGCTATGGTACATGGCACAGAGTGCTTCTGGAAATGGCATGAGCGCCCGAAACACAGGTATGTTAAAAGTTTGTACCTGATTTTTGTTGAACGCCACTCAGTATCGTTGGCATAGGAGTGGGTATGTACCAAAATAGGCCGGGCCACGTCTCAACATGCCTGTCCTTTTATATCTGATGGTCTTTACCGTCTTTAAAAATAGGCTTTCGCTGCAAGAACCTACGCATCCCAGCCTATACAGTTGGTCATGTGTGTAGCTCATAGCGGGAACGTTAACATTCAACATGCCTTGAGAGGGGTTGTGAAGCAACTCGCTCAATATTTTCTAGATGACTGTGCGCGTGTTTAACGCCAGCACATAGTTTTTGAATTTCAGTATTTTTTTTTTTCCACGGCTGCCCCGTGACCAGGACTTGTCCAGGCATGCCCAAAACATGCCCGGACTTGTCCAACATGTCTCACACGGACCCTATATGTCCGTTCACAAAAATGTCTACCCAGTATTAAAACATAAAAACTCCTCTTACACGATCCTTAAGCAAAAATAAAAAAATAATGTAAAATAAATCTGTGAAGGAGCAAAATGTTGAAATATACGCTTAACAATATTTAAAAAAATATGGTGTCTCACATGGACCCTATATGTCCGTTCACAATATGCCCTATCAGTATTAAAACATAAAATCACCTCTGTACATTATTGTGAAGGGGTTAAAAGAGGCTTCATGGTTGATATGATAAGGGATCAGAATAGCTAGCATCATGAAAAGCTGCTATGGTTGACAGTGGTAGTGAACGCATAAACAAATATTTGATTGGCCAACTATACACAACTGCTTTTTTAATATAGCTCCTCATATGGATGTGCTAATTGACTTCAATGCACGCACAGTATGTTTTTGTGAGCCCTGCACTTGCATGCTAACATCATTATATTAGCATCTGTGATGGGGAAGTACTTTTATTGATATACATGCTTCATTGAGATACTTATAATCCTATATATAGGCATATATTCTGCCTATTGGGGATATTGTGATTTTACATAGACTGCTATTATCGTTATAACAATAAGATATGGAGATGTGCACTATATATATTGATTTGAATGTATTCCAGACATCTCTAACAGAGAGTGTTAGAAATCACCTTTACATTCAGGCATATCAGTTCCAAACTTTTACACATTTACTGGGGGACATTTATACAAGCCTGCTAAAATGACTTTACATACATTTACTGATGGATTTTTAATACAGACATTTACTGGGTGCTTCTAATACAAACCCTTTACAGTTCATGTCGTGCACAATAGGGCACTCTCTGCTAGAAAATACTTTACATCTACGGATGGAGTTAAAACTACCCTTTAATACAGTAAAAACTCTGAGAGCTGCATGTTGACACTGATAGCTAACGCATAACTAATATTTATTGGCCAACTATACACAACTGCTTTTTAATATAGCTCCTCATATGGATGTGCTAAATGACTTCATATGCACGCACAGTATGTATTGTGAGCCCTGCACTTGCATGCTAACATCATATATTAGTACTGTCTGTGGGCACTACTGCCTGTACTTTTTACATTTCTTAGCTCGAACATACCGTTCAGTAAAGATATTGGAGAGGTTTTCTGCTGATAAACCGCGTAATGATACAATTGTGAGAAATTTCATTGCTGAGAAGAAATCAACTTTAAAAAACCCTCACTACACGTGTTGGAGCATTCAACAGCGTTGTTCCTGTCTAGAGAGAATCCATGACCTGTATTGCCATTTGTGTCGACATTTTGGTGTCACAATTAATTCAATGCTTGAAATGTCCTTTGAGATGTATTTATTTATTACAGTAAAATCATGATTATTTCTGCAATAAACGTATTTAATATGAATGATCTCTTATGCCTGTCATTTCCACACAGCTTCCCACAGAGTGGTAGTGTGGGAAGACCCTTCAGAAACCCATTGTTTTAAAATCACATTAGTGCAAAATTATATTTGCTAGAAACCTTCGGTTTTATGGGCAGTGCTATCAAATACACATAAATGTGTTGGTTTTAAAAGATCCCACTGACTATACACAATGCAATACTATTACTGTTTGCCTGAATTCCGTAGCATCGACCTTCACTCATTCTGACAATTCAGGTCAACACTGCTGTACTACAATTCTATGTGCCAATAAAGATGTAAAATCTATGTACCATGTTAGCTAGTAAAAGAAAAATATTTAGACTTCTAAAAACAATATGAACTGTCGGGACAGTTTTCTTGAAGTGATCTATCTGTGAAAACACTGTTAGAAATGAGGACTATACACAAGGGGGTGCCAAGCAGCATTCAGGTATGATCTCACATCTATGGCGCTGTTTTTTTGATATAGCTCCTCATATGGATGTGCTAATTGACTTCATATGCACGCACAGTATGTATTGTGAGCTCTGCACTCGCATGCTAACATCTTTATATTAGCAACTGTGATGGAGAAGTTACTTTATTGATATACCTGATTCATGAGATACTTATAATCCTATATAAAAGTGCATATATGTCTGCCTATTGGGGGATATTGTGAGTTACATAATTGCATATATACGGACAAATATATGGAGTTTATTATTGTATAGACCCGGATTAGTCTATTATCGCTATAACATATAAGATATGTCGATGTGCACTATTATATATTGATTTGAATGTAATTCACACCTGTCTGCATTTGGCTATTTTTTCTGCATGCTGTAATATCCCACTCTTTTGGTTTTTATCCATGATAATGTATTTTAGACCTTAATAAAAATTGTTGACTTTTCCCACACAAAAGACGGATCACAGAACCTTGTCCTGTGTGAAACTCACACATAGATAAATTACCTCTATGGTGCAGTAAAGGTTGTATATCTTTGTACCATGTTAGCCATAATAGAAAAATATTTTAGACTTCTAACAACAGTATAAAACCCAAGATTCACTCTTTATTTCACTAAAAATCCTTATATACTATTTTATATACAGAAGTCTGTATTTAACTAGAACTCCTTATACAATTACTGGGTCCTTAAAAGTTTCTCTCCTCTGCTAAAAATAGCTTTACATTTACTGATGGATTCTAATACAGACATTTACTGACTCCTTAAAAGTTTTCGGGGACATTTATACAAGTCCTGCTAGAAATGCTTTACATACATTTACTGATGGATTCTAATACAGACATTTACTGGGTCCTTAAAAGTTTCTTCCTGAGACCTATAAAATCAAGAAGCACTCTTTAATACAGTAAAACCCACAACTAATCAAAGCACTGAATAAAAACCAGCAGCTCAGATTTCTCACCCTGAGCAAAGTTCAGCCAGGGGGCATGCCCGACCTGGATCAAGCTGACAGGGAGACGGATTAAATGATAGGGGCGTGTCGACCTGTCAAATTGGAGTTTGACGAATACTACATTCCTATACTACTGATTTGTCTTGTTTTTTAATATTTGCCGTATTTTTTGCTTTATCTAGAGGACAACTTGGTAATTCTACAGATGTATCATACAATAAGACATGTACAAACAGAGATTTAATATACAATTGCATGTAAAAGTTTTTTGACACCCCTGGTCAAAACTACTGTCATTTTAACATTTAAGTAAGCTGAAGATGAAATAAATCTCTAAAAGGCCTATAGTAAAGATGACACATCTCTTTGAAATTTAGGTATATATATATCTATATATCTATATATATATAGATATATAGATATATATTCATATTTTATAGTAATTTTTTTTCATTTTAAAAATTAAAAAAAGGGAAAATTGGCAGATGCAAAAGTTGAGCACCCTTGGAGATTTGTGTGCTGACAAAACTTTGACCAAAGTTTCAGACATAATTTGATTTTTTGGGATTAATGGCTTGTTCACTAAACATTGTTAGAAAGGCCAATAATGCAAATTTACCAGCTTTTAAAAACCCAGCCTCCTCTAACCTTGTGCCAAAAAACAGCAGCCATGGGTTTTTCAAAGCAGCTGCCTAGCACTCTGAAAATAAAAATGGTGGCGGCAGAGAAAAGCTAATAAGAAGATGGCAAAGCATTTTTCAAGTTGCCCTTTCCTCATTTAAAAATAAAATTAGAAATGGCAGTTAACAGGAACAATGGAAGTCAAGATAAGGTCTGGAAGACCAAGCAAATTTTCAGTGAGAGCTGCTCGAAGGATTGCTAGAGAGGCAAATCAGAACTCCCATTTGACTGAAAAAGACTTTCCGAAAGAATTGGCAGACTATGCAGTTGTGGTCCATTGTTCTATGTTCAGAGACACCTGCACAAATATGACCTTCATGGAAGAGTATCAGAAGAAAACCTCTCCTTCCTCTTTTTGCTTAAAACAAAAAGGAAATGTACCATCTTCAACTTTACACATTTTAGATATTATTTCATCACTTGCTTAACTGTTTATAAATAACAATAATTTTGACCAGGGTTTCCCAAACTTTTACATGCCTCTGTAATAATTTGAAATGTATTTCATACGTTTTCCAATTGACCCGAGATAAAGCACTAAGCATTATATGCTTTGTAATAATAAAAGAGTTTGCAATATTAGTACTGTTGACCACATTTAAAAGGGTACCTACTGAAGATTAGAGATCAGGCAAAATTTGAGTTTGCTTGTTCGGGAGATTTTCCCAGTAAATTTGAATGCAGAAAAGTTATTCTCCACAAATTTAATGTCTTTTATTATGGTCTTGGGTCTTCTCCAGAACTCAGAGCATAATAAATTTAAGATGTAAAAATGTAAAAAAACCTTGTACTCATCTTGCCCGCTTTACCTCTTCGACCTCTCTGCTTCTCACTGACATCAATTCGATCATCGGTGCATCTTATATACTGCCGCCAAGTGCATGATGAAGTGCACCATGACTTTGCAAAGTGTATGTGCGAAAACCTCTTAGGCCTCAGCAGAGCAGGAAGTCTAGCCACGCAGGAGAAGATTCAATGATGCAGCGCTCATTGCATCGATAAGATGCAACAAGGACAGTGCGGGTAATGGTAAGGAGTGAAAGGACAAGAGAAGAGAACAGTAAGCTGAGTATAAGTATTTTTTTTATTTGGTAACCTTTTTTAATGGTCTTTTTATGATTCGAATATGCTGAGGCACATAGCCGCCATTTCTGAAACTGCGTGGAAGCGAATTACAAAGTTTTAGTTTTTTGGCAGATGCAGACTATTGTAATATTCAGAAGACAATGGCAGAGAAATATAGAAAATTAATTCAAAGATGAAGATTTAGTAAATTTTTATTATGTTACTCTGCAAAGAAAGGAATGAAAGACCATTCAGTATTAAATTAAAAAAAATTATACCCATTGATTGGAAAATTTAAGATACTTTATATTATAAAATTCCATAAAAATATATTAATAAAAAAATAAAAATAATAGTAAAAAAAGTGGACGAAAAAATATTTATAATAAAAAACCTTTAATAATTATGGTTTTAACACAGACATTACAAATTACAACCAAAAATTAAATAACATTAATGGCCCCCTAGTAATGTATATCAAAAAAGATCATAAAATTCAGCATATATATAATAGTTATTGAAAGGGTATATAGTTGGTGTGGCCAGTCAGGCACACCCGATACAAATGTACCACATAAAAATAGAAAGGGGGCTTAATACACGCCATATAGTGCCAATCCTACAACATTGCGGTACTTGGACCATAAAAGATTAGAAACCGACCATAAAAAACATTAAAGATAGACCAAAATCATTACCTTGATATAAAGGGTCAGACAGATTTGTGTGCTAAATGAGCCCCGATGCGCGTTTCAGATATTTCCTTCATCAGAGATTGTACTATTCAGGAAGAATTCAATTTTACTCAAATTAATTAGCTTATTGCTTGTATCGGTCATAAAAAAAACTTGCAGTTCAGTTTTCATGTAGTAGGTTATAGAGCACAAAGAATTTGAAAAATGTAAATAGTTTTGTGGGAAAAGATTTAGTATTTATTTAATTTTTTCTTTCAATGCTCAGGAGCCAAATGGATGGCTCTGCTCTCTCGTCGACAGCTATCTCTGTATGCATACTTATAAATGACAGGGACCAATTACTTATCATTATTATTATTTATTTATATAGCAACATTGATTTTGTGGTAGAACCACACATAGAGTTGAGCGATACTTTCCGATATCCTAAAGTATCGGAATCGGAATGGTATCGCCGATATCACTAAAATATCGGCGATACCCGATACCGATACCGGAAGTCCCATGTAAGTCTATGGGAACAAAATATCGCAACTAAAAAAACCCCATTCTTTCCTTGTAAACACTAAATATACACACATAGAATACATAATATATATATATACATGTCATTGTGACAATATATATATACATATATGTATAGTTTATACACTTCTACATAGTAAAATATCCTTTGATTCAATTGCCGGGTAAAGCCGGCTTCAGTGAAAAGACAGAAGCACCCGACATGAAATGACACTTGGTGTACATAGGGTTAACCATGTCTTTTCATGTTGTTTGCTATCTGATTTGCACAAACAATTAAATCAGACTATGTGTGCAAAATTTCACACCTGTAGGGGATAATTAAAGGTGAAAATTCGTTGTAAAAAAAACGGACTTTTTTGCTACGAATTTACACCTTTAATTAACCCCTACAGGTGTGAAATTTTGCACACATAGTCTGATTTAATTGTTTGTGCAAATTAGATAGCAAAGGACATGAAAAGACATGGTTAACCCTATGTACACCAAGTGTCATTTCATGTCGGGTCACCCGACATGAAATGACACTTGGTGTACATAGGGTTAAACATTTCTTTTCATGTCCTTTGCTATCTAATTTGCACAAACAATTAAATCAGACTATGTGTGCAAAATTTCACACCTGTAGGGGTTAATTAAAGGTGTAAATTCGTTGTAAAAAAAACGACTTTTTTGCTACGAATTTACACCTTTAATTAACCCCTACAGGTGTGAAATTTTGCACACATAGTCTGATTTAATTGTTTGTGCAAATTAGATAGCAAAGGACATGAAAAGACATGGTTAACCCTATGTACACCAAGTGTCATTTCATGTCGGGTTCTGCATTTTCACAAAAGCCGGCAATTGAATTAGCGGCTATTATACTATGTAGAAGTGTATGAACTACAAATATAAATATATATATAGTGTCACAAATTCAATGACATGTATATATATATATATATGAGGTGTAAAATTGCTGAAAAAAAATGCGTGGGCTCCCGCCCTATTTTCGCAACCAGACAGACAAAGCCAGTGAGTGGGGGCAGATAATAATAGCCCAGAGAGGGACCATTATTTTTGCCCCCCCCCCGGCTGCTAACATCTGCCCCCAGACACCCCAGGAAAGACAAATCTATAATTAGATTCGCCCTTTCTGGCACTTTGCCCGTCTATTCCCATTGCCCTGTAGCGGTGGCGAATGGGTTAATATGGGGTTAAAGCCACCTTGCTATTGAAAGGTGACCTTAAGCCAGGTTAATAATTGAGAGCTGTCAATTAGACAACTATCAATTATTAATCCTATTGCATGAAATAAAAATAAAACACACACACTTTATTAAAAATCATTTTAATGAAATAAAGACACATGTTTTTGACCATCTTTTATTTTACTGCAAAAACCATTTCCTGTAATAAAAATAAAATAAAAAAGCAAAATTATTCTTACCTATCCCATGCACAGTCAGGTCCCACGGTGTAATCCTTCAGAAAGGGTTAATGTTTACTGCAGGGACCGCAGCTAATGCTGCAGCCTCACAGTAAACCCCAAATGAATGAGTTCCTCTCCTGCCTGACAGGAGAGTAAAGGCTGGGTGTCACATAACGATACACCAGCGATCCCGACAACGATATGCACTTGTCAGGATCGCTGGTGTATCGCTACATGATCGCTGCTGAGCTGCCAAACAGGCAGCTCAGGCAGCGATCTGGGACAGCGACACTGCGGGTAACATCGCTTAAGGGCCCGTCTCACATAGCGATATCGCTACCGAGATCGCTGCTGAGTCACTAGTTTTGTGACGCAGCAGCGAGCTCACCAGCGATATCGCTGTGTGTGACATTCAGCGACGATCAGCCCCCTGCCGGGTATCGCTGATCGTCGCAGAAATGTCAGGACCTTTTTTTGATCGCTGGTTTCCCTCTGACAGGCACGCATCGCTGCGTGTGACAGGCGGAGACCAGCGATCCGCTGGTAACCAAGGTACACAGCGGGTTTCCAGGCACCGCGCAGCGCTTGGAAACACGCTGTGTACCTTGGATACCAGCTCCCTGCATCAGGGCGCTGGTATCCAAGGTACACAGCGGGTTTCTAGGCACAGCCCCGCGCCTGGAAACCCGCTGTGTACCTTGGTTACCACGGATCGCTGGTCTCCCGCCTGTCACACGCAGCGATGCGTGCCTGTCAGCGGGAAACCAGCGATCAAAGGTCCTGACATTTCAGCGACGATCAGCGATACCCGGCAGGGGGGCTGATCGTCGCTGAATGTCACACACAGCGATATCGCTGGTGAGCTCGCTGCTGCGTCACAAAACTAGTGACTCAGCAGCGATCTCGGTAGCGATATCGCTATGTGAGACGGGCCCTTAAGTGGAAAGCTTAATTGATTGCTTTCCACTTTCACTTCAGGTCAGCCAGGGACACAATCAGTGATGTCAGAGGGAACTGATTAACAAAAATAGGGGTTCCCTTCGAAAAAAAAATGGCGTGGGGTCCCCCCTATTTTTGTTAACCAGCCAGATGAAGCAGACCGCTGAGGCCTGGATTTTCAGGCTGTTAAGGAGCCAAGATCCATGGACCTTGCCAGCCTGATAATACCAGGCCACAGCAGTCTGCATATCTTGGCTGATTAACAAAAATAGGGGATCCCCTCGAAAAAAATTGGCGTGGGGTCCCCCCTATTTTTGTTAACCAGCCAGATGAAGCAGACCGCTGAGGCCTGGATTTTCAGGCTGTTAAGGAGCCAAGATCCATGGACCTTGCCAGCCTGATAATACCAGGCCACAGCAGTCTGCATATCTTGGCTGATTAACAAAAATAGGGGATCCCCTCGAAAAAAATTGGCGTGGGTCCCCCCTATTTTTGTTAACCAGCCAGATGAAGCAGACCGCTGGGGCCTGGATTTTCAGGCTGTTAAGGAGCCAAGATCCATGGACCTTGCCAGCCTGATAATACCAGGCCACAGCAGTCTGCATATCTTGGCTGATTAACAAAAATAGGGGATCCCCTCGAAAAAAATTGGCGTGGGGTCCCCCCTATTTTTGTTAACCAGCCAGATGAAGCAGACCGCTGAGGCCTGGTTTTTCAGGCTGGTAAGGATCCAATATCCATGGACCTTGCAAGCCTGATAATACCAGGCCACAGCAGTCTGCTTAGCTTGGCTGGTTAACAAAAATAGGGGATCCCCTCGAAAAAAAAACGGCGTGGGGATCCCCCCTATTTTTGTTAACCAGCCAAGTAAAATGCAGACTGCTGCGGCCTGGTATTAAAAGACTGTCAAGGCCCATGGATTTTGGCCCTCAACAGCCTGATAATACCAGGCTACAGTAGCCCCACATTTGGCGCATCAAAAGATGTGCCAATTGTGGCACTTTACCCGGCTCTTCCCACTTGCCCTGTAGCGGTGGCAAGCGGGGTAATAAGGGGTTATTGTCACCGTTGATTGCACGGTGACAATAAGTCCGGTTAATAATGGAGCGGCGTCAATAAGACACCGATCCATTATTAATCCCAAAGTTATTAAATGTATAAAAAAAAGACACAGCAAGAAAAAAGTCTTTTAATGAAATAAAAGAGACAACACAGTTTTCATTAATTTTATTACTCTCTCATTCCTGCGACGCCATCGATCTCCTGTAAAAAAAGAAAAAAAACAAACCAACAGTATACCACCTGTCCGACGCAGTCCATAACGATAGTCTCACGACGATCCAGCTCTGCTACATCGCAATGACAGGCAGAGCCTGTCATTGCAACGCAGCACAGCTGATTACTTGCTTCCCCGCGGTGACGTCATCGGACTGACTGCTTTACGGCCGGGATTACCCAGCAGTCACTGGAGTTATCGCGAGAAACTGCATGTGACCGCCGGGGAGAAGAGGATGGCGGCCATGAAGCAGTGCAGGACGTGACCGCCGGAGATCTTCTGCCAGGTAAGTGCCGCTGACTCCTGACAGACCCGACCGACGGACACTGACAGTGACAGTGACAATCCCGATTCCGGTATCCGATAAGACGAAAATATCGGAACTCGGAATCGGAATTCCGATACAGCTAATATCGGCCGATACCCGATATTTGCAGTATCGGAATGCTCAACACTAACCACACACTGTACTCTTGAATCCAGAATGAGTGGGAATTAAAATGGAATTACAAGATTAATCTTTTCTTACAATATACACATATACAGTGGGTACGGACCTCTTTAAATTTTGCACTCTTTGTTTCATTGCAGCCATTTGGTAAATTCAAAAAAGTTATTTTTTTTTCTCATTAATGTACACTCTGCACCCCATCTTGACTGAAAAAAATAGAAATGTAGAAATTTTTGCAAATTTATGAAAAAAGAAAAACTGAAATATCACATGGTCATAAGAATTCAGACCCTTTGCTCAGACACTCATATTTAAGTCATATGATGTCTATTTCATTGTGATCCTCCTTGAGATGGATCTACTTCTTCATTGGAGTCCAGCTGTGTTTAATTAAACTGATAGGGCTTGATTTGTAAAGGCACAAACCTGTCTATAAAAGACCTCACAGCTCACAGTGCATGTCAGACCAAATGAGAATCATGAGGTCAAAGGAACTGGCCAAGGAGCTCAGAGACAGAAATGTGGCAAGGTACAGATCTGGCCAAGGTTAAAAAAGAATTTCTGAAGTACTCAAGGTTCCTAAGAGCACAGTGGCCTCCATAATCCTTAAATGGAAGAAGCGTGGGACCACCAAAAGTCTTCCTATACCTGGCCATCCAGCCAAACTGAGCAATTGTGGGAGAAGAGCCTTGGTGAGGAGGTAAAGAAAAACACCAAGATCACTGTGGTTGAGCTCCACTGATGCAGTAGAAGATGGGAGAAAGTTCCACAAAGTCAACTATCACTGCAGCCTTCCACCAGTTGGGCCTTTATGACAGAGTGGCCAAACGGAAGCCTCTCCTCAGTGCAAGACATATGAAAGCCCACATAGAATTTGCTAAAAAACACATGAAGGACTCCCAGACTATGAGAAATAAGATTCTCTGGTCTGATAAGACAAAGATAGTACTTTTAGGTGATAATTCTAAGCGGTATGTGTGGAGAAAACCAGGCACTGCTCATCACCTGCCCAATACAATCCCAACAGTGAATCATGGTGGTGGCAGCATCAAATAATGGGGGTGTTTTTCAGCTGCAGGGACAGGATGACTGGTTGCAATTGAAGGACACATGAATGCGGCCAAATACAGAGATATCCTGGATGAAAAGCTCTTCCAGAGTGCTCTGGACCTCAGACTTGGCCGAAGGTTCACCTTCCAACAAGACAATGACCCTAAGTGCACAGCTAAAATAACAAAGGAGTGGCTTCAGAACAACCCTGTGACCATTTTTGACAGGCCCAGCCAGAGCCCTGACCAAAACCCAATTGAGCATCTCTACAGAGACATGAAAATGGCTGTCCACCAACGTTCACCATCCAACCGGATGGAACTGGAGAGGATCTGCAAGGAAGAATGGCAGAGGATCCCAACTCCAGGTGTGAAAAACTTGTTGAATCATTCCCATCATTCCCAAGAAGACTCATGGCTGTACTAGCTCAAAAGGGTGCTTCTACTCAATATTGAGCAAAGGGTCTGAATAGAGATGAGCGACTTTACCTTCGGGAGGGTTGAGTCGGGTTTCGGACCATCCGACTTTATCAAAAGTCGAGTCGAACGGGATCGGCCGACTAGCGGCAAAAGTCGTGTTTCAATCGGAACACGACCCCAAAGAAAGTCAATGGGGAATAAAAGTCAGCAATGAGTGGAGTACAGTAAACACATCTACAGTGCCCATTTCAATGCCATGACATAAATTTTTATTACTTAAGCTTGTCAACCTTAATTTACTTTATAATAATAGTAACACATTGAAAACATGGGGGTTATTTGGCTAAAGTTGTGGGGGAGGGGCAGGGCTGGCTCCAGGTTTTTGTGGGCCCCTGGCCATAGAGTCTCAGTGGGCCCCTTAACACATACCACAATTCATGATGCTCCGATACAGCAGAGAAATATAGGTATAGTACAATGCCAAATACTTCAGTTCTTACATTACATGAGTGATATCTATTGTAAATTGTACAATAGCTCAAAAATCGGACAGTATAGTCTTCCATACAGTATAATGGGCACCACATAGTGAGCCCCATATATTGCTCTATACAGAATAATGAGCCCCATATATTGCTCCAGGCAGAATGGGCTCCATATAATGCTCCATACAGAATAGGCCCCATATGTGCTCCATATGACGCTCCATATATAAAAGGCCCTATATGATGCCCCATAAATAATGAACCCCATATGATGCTCTAGTATATGATGGGCCCCATATATGATGCTCCAGTGTATGATGAGCCCGATATAATGCTCCAAATAAAATGATCCCTATATATAATGCTGTATATATAATGGGCTCCATGTGAAGTCATTATTGCCCTCTACTCCTCTTTGGTCAGACCTCATCTGGAATACTGTGTGTCCACTTTAAAAAAGACATCAACAAACTGGAGCAAGTTCAGAGAAGAGCGACCAGAATGGTGTCCGGTCTGTAAACCATGTTCTATGAGGAACGGTTACAGGATTTGGGAATGTTTAGCTTGCAAAAAAGAAGACTAAGAGGAGACTTAATAGCTGTCTACAAATATCTCAAGGGCTGTCACATTGTAGAAGGATCATCTTTATTCTCATTTGCACAAGGAAAGACTAGAAGCAATGGGATGAAACTGAATGGGAGGAGACACAGATTAGATATTAGAAAAAACGTTTGGACAGTTAGAGTGATCAGTGAGTGGAACAGGCTGCCACGAGAGGTGGTGAGTTCTCCTTCAATGGAAGTCTTCAAACAGAGGCTGGACAGACATCTGTCTGGGATGATTTAGTGAATCCTGCTTTGAGCAGAGGGTTGGACCAGATGACCTAGGAGGTCCCTTCCAACTCTACCATTCTATGATTCTATGATGCTCCATATATAATGTGCCCATATGATGCACCAGTATATGATGTGCCCCATGGATGATGCTCCAGTGTATGATTTGCCTATATAATGCTCCATATATAATGGGACCCATATGATGCTCCAGTGTATAATAGGCCCCGTATATGATGCTCCAGTGTATGATGGGCCCCATTTACAATATTCCAGTGTATGATGTGCCCCATATATAATGCTCCAGTGTATAATGGGCCCTATCTATGATGCTCAAGTGTATGATGGGCCCCATATATAATTCTCTAGTGTATAATGCTCCCCATATATTGCTCCAAACATTAAAAAAAATGAAATACCTCACCTCGCTGGGCACTGCTCTACTCTGGACTCCTCAGTGTCACCATCTTCCAGCTCTCTGCACTGTGACTGTTCAGGCAGAGGGCGCACAGACGTGATGTCATCGCGCTCTCTGACCTTAATGTCACTGTCAGGAAACGCGGAATACGTCACAGCGGTGGAGAAGAGAGAGGTAAGTATTGTAAGTGCTGGGGCCCTGAGCAAGCAGGGGGGGCTCGCTCGTGGGCACCAGGAACTGGCACAGGGCCCCTCATAGTACGCCGGTGTCTCTGACGGCAAGTGGGCCCCCCACCTGCTCGGGGCCCCGGCACTTGCCCGGGTGTGCCAGTTGCTGACGCCGGCCCTGGGGGGGTACAGCCCAGTTAGGGAGGTGGAAAAACTGGCATATGTTGAGGTGTAGGCTGGACATTCAGCAGCTGCAAATGAGGAATTGAAGAAGTCGGAGGAAGAGGAAGACAAAGCGAGCCATTTTGTTGGCAACCTATGTGTCATCAGGGGAAGGTGGTACAAAATCCTTTGAAACCCAGGCATGGTTCATATTAATGAAGGTGAGATCACCTATATTTTGGGTCGACAGCCGGGTCCTTCTTTCTGTCAGGATTGATCCAGCCGCACTGAAGACTCTTTCTGATAGCACACTACCAGCAGGGTAAGCAAGCTCCTGTAAGGAATATTGTGCCAATTCAGGCCAGGTGTCCAGTTTACAGGCCCATTAGTCAAAGGGGAGTGAACTGTGAGGGAGAACATCGATAGGGGAGGAGAGGTAATTTTGAACCATAGTTGACAACTTCTGTCTCCTCTCTGTTGCAATCGATTCAGTATTACAAGTCTTGTGAGCGGTACTCGAGAAATCAGACCACAACATGGTCATGAAATCCCTGTCTCCAACGCCAGTGTGCACCACGAGCACCTCTTCCATTTGGCCCAGTACGGCTTGTGGTAGAACCTGCACCACTGCTGGGAATGCCTCTAACAAACAGATTACCTGAGTTGCTTGTTTGTTCAAAAATATTAGCTCTAGGTTCTCCTGTGGCATGATGTTCTGTAATTTGCCTTTATAGCTTGGATAGATGCTGGCCAACCAGTAGTCATCATCCTCCCTAATTTTGGCAATGCGGCGGTCCCTTTTTAGGATCCGCAAGTCGTAATCACACATGTGGGCCAATGTTCCAGGTGTCAATGATGCATTGCCAGTGGTGGGTGGAGGAGCACTTTCTGCCAAATCCACATACCTCAAGTCATGCACAAGCCCTGTACCTGACCTTGGAAAGCTAACATTTTCTCTTGCCCCCTGAGAAGCATCCTCCTCCTCAAAATAATCATTCCCTCATCCTCCTCCTCCTCCTCTTCCTCCACCTCATTCAGGACAGTTCCCTGCGCAGACCATGCCTAACTGTCATCACGGCTTCCTCCTCCTCCTCCGCTGCAGACGCCTGATCCTTAATGTGCGTCAAAGTTTGCATGAGCAGACGCATAAGTTGAATGCTCATGCTTATGATGGCGTCATCTGCGCTTACCAGCTGTGTGCATTCCTCAAAACACTGAAGGACTTTACAGAGGTCTTTCAGCTTTGACCACTGCACACCCAACAACTCCATGTCTGCCCTCAAACTGCCTGCCCGTGTATCCTCCCACAAATGTATTACAGCCTGCCTCTGTTCACACAGCCTCTCAACCATATGCATGGTGGAGTTCCACCTTGTTGCAACGTCTATGATTAGGCGGTGCTTGGGGAGGTGGAGCGATTGCTGCAGCCACGGTATACGACTGGAGTCTACGGGCGAGCGACGGATGTGCAAGCCAGTCTTCGCACCTTATGGAGCAGAGCTGTTAACTCCGGATAATTATTTATGAAGCACTGCACCACCAGGTTCAAGGTGTGAGCCAGGCAAGGTTTGTGTCTGAGTTTTGCCAAGGCTATGTCCGCTACAAAATTACTTCCGTTATCACTGACTACCTTGCCTGGCTCAAGATGTAGACTGACCAGCCATGACTCAGTTTCTCGCTGGAAGTAGTCGGCCAGTACCTCAGCGGTGTGTCTGTTGTCACCCAAAGACATCATCTTTAAAACAGCCTGCTGACACTTACCACTAGCTGTTCGATAGTGGGACACCTCGTGTGCAACACTGGCAGCTGCGGATGGAGTGCTCATGCGACTGTGCTCTGTCAACTTGCTTTTGCTTCTGGAGGGGGAGATCGTCGAACGCCTACAGCCAACTGTTGCCTATACCGTGGGCTAGGCAGCACTGTCCTAGCGCCGCTGTCCCCTGTGGACCCTGCATCCACCACATTAACCCAGTGCCCAGTGATGGAAACGTAACAGCCCTGGCCATGCCTACTGGCCCATGCATCTGTTGTGAGGTGCAATTTTCCACTCACTGATTGTTTGAGTAAATGGACAATGCGGTCTTTCACATGCAGGTGGAGGGCAGGGATGGCTTTTCTAGAAAAGAAGTGCCGACTGAGTAGGTCATAGCGTGGGACAGCGTAGGCCATGAGCTCTCAGAACACTGCGCTTTCAACCAAACATAGTAACATAGTAACATACATAGTAACATAGTTATTAAGGTTGAAGGAAGACTTTAAGTCCATCTAGTTCAACCCATATCCTATCCTAACCTGCCCTAACATGTTGATCCAGAGGAAGGCAAAAAAAAACCCAAGTGGCAAACAGTAAGCTTCACATTGGGGAAAAAAAATTCCTTCCCGACTCCACATACGGCAATCAGACTAGCTCCCTGGATCAACGCAGTATCTAGGAAACTAGTGAATATAGCCTGTAATATTATACTTTTCAAGAAAGGCATCCAGTCCCTTCTTAAATTTTAGTAAGGAATCACTCATTACAACATTAGACGGCAGAGAGTTCCATAGTCTCACTGCTCTTACAGTAAAGAATCTGCGTCTGTGATTATGGCTAAACCTTCTTTCCTCCAGACGTAGAGGATGCCCCCTTGTCCCCGTCACAGGTCTAAGAGTAAAAAGATCATTAGAAAGGTCTTTGTACTGTCCCCTCATATATTTATACATTGTAATAAGATCACCCCTAAGCCTTCTTTTTTCCAAACTAAAATAACCCCAAGTGTAATAACCTGTCCTGGTATTTCAGACCCCCCAGTTCTCTAATAACCTTGGTCGCTCTTCTCTGCACCTGCTCCAGTTCAGCTATGTCTTTCTTATACACCGGAGTCCAGAACTGCACACAGTATTCTAAGTGTGGTCGCACCAGTGACTTGTATAGAGGTAAAATTATGTTCTCCTCATGAGCATCTATGCCTCTTTAAATGCATCCCATTATTTTATTTGCCTTGGCAGCAGCTGCCTGACATTGGCCACTAAATGTGAGTTTGTCGTCCACACATACACCCAGGTCTTTTTCAGTGACAGTTTTGCCCAGTGTTTTACAATTAAGCACATAATTATACATTTTGTTTGTTCTACCCAAGTGCATGACCTTACATTTATCCCCATTAAAGCTCATTTGCCATTTATCAGCCCAAGCTTCTAGTTTACATAAATCCTCCTGTAATATAAAATTGTCCTCCTCTGTATTTATTACCCTGCAGAGTTTAGTGTCATCTGCAAATATTGAAATACTACTCTGTATGCCCCCTACAAGGTCATTAATAAATATGTTAAAGAGAAGCGGCCCCAATACTGACCCCTGTGGTACCCCACTGCTAACCGTGACCCAGTCCGAGTGTGCTCCATTAATAACCACCCTTTGTTTTCTATCCATGAGCCAGTTCTTAACCCACTTACACATATTTTCCCCTATCCCCATTGTTCTCATTTTATGTATCAACCTTTTGTGTGGCACTGTATCAAAAGCTTTTGAGAAGTCCATGAACACCACGTTCACTGCGTTCCCTTGGTCCAGTCCTGAACTTACCCCTTCATAAAAGCTTATCAGATTAGTCTGACAAGAACGGTCCCTCGTAAACCCATGCTGATACTGTGTCATGAGGTTATTCAGCCTCAGATACTCCAATATAGTATCCCTTAAAAAACCCTCCAGGATTTTACCCACAGTAGATGTTAAGATCACTGGCCTATAATTTCCAGGTTCAGTTTTTGCCCCCTTTTTGAATATTGGCACCACATTTGCTATACGCCAGTCCTGTGGTTCAGACCCCGTTATTATGGAATCTTTAAAGATTAAAAATAATGGTCTATCTATAACTGTACTTAATTCCTGCAGTACTCGGGGTGTATCCCATCCGGGCCCGGGGATTTGTCAACTTTAGTGATTTTTGCCGCCGTACGTCCTGCTGGGTTAAGCAGGTGACATTTAATGGAGAAATTTTTTTATCACTGATCTGTCATGGGATTTTCTTGTGTAAATACAGTTGAAAAAAAGTTATTTAGCATATTGGCTTTTTCCTCATCCTCATCCACCATTTCACCCAGACTATTTTTAAGGGGATCAACACTATCATTTTTTAGTTTCTTGCTATTTATGTAGTTAAAGAATATTTTGGGATTATTTTTACTTTCTCTGGCAATGAGTCTCTCTGCCTCAATCTTTGATGTCTTGATTTGCTTTTTACAGAATTTATTCAGTCTTCTGTATTTATTTAATGCCTCATCACTACCAACTTGTTTTAATTCCCTAAACGCTTTCTTTTTGTCACTTATTGCGCCCCTTACAGCTCTATTTAGCCATAGTGGTTTCCTCCTAATTCTAGCATGTTTATTCCCATAGGGTATATACTGTGCACAGGTCCTATTCAGGATGCTAATAAACGTCTCCCATTTTCTTTGTGTATTTTTATGTCTCAGGATATCGTCCCAGTTTATTGCACCAAGATCATCTCTCATCCGTTGGAAATTTGCCTTCCTGAAGTTTATTGTCCTTGTTACCCCTCGACTAGACATCTTATTAAAGGATACATGAAAGCTTATTATTTTGTGATCACTATTACCCAAGTGACCCCCAACCCTTATATTAGATATGCGGTCTGGCCTGTTGGATAATATTAGGTCTAGCAGTGCCCCCCCTCTTGTTGGGTCCTGAACTAGTTGTGAAAGGTAATTGTCTCTCATAGTTGCCAAAAACGTATTACCTTTGCTGGAACTACAGGTTTCTGTTCCCCAATGTATTTCAGGTAGTTGAAGTCCCCCATAATAATGACTTCTCCTTGAGTTGCTGCTTCATCTATTTGCTTTACGAGGATATTCTCTGTTGCTTCCATTATTTTAGGAGACTTATAACAAACCCCTATCAGTAATTTATTATTTTCCCCCCTCCCCTAATCTTCACCCACAGAGACTCTACATCTTCATTAGATTCACAGATATCACGCAGGATGAGTTTTAAGGATGATTTTACATATAAACACACACCCCCACCTCGCTTATATTTACGGTCATTGCTAAACAGACTATAGCCCTGTAAATTAACCGCCCAGTCGTGGCTCTCATCCAGCCAAGTCTCAGATATCGCCACCATGTCATAATTATGTTCCAACAAAATTAATTCTAATTCCGCCATTTTGTTGGTGAGGCTTCTGGCATTAGTATACATGCACTTTATGTTTCTCTCTGAACCTCTATTCTTTTTAAATTATTAACTGTTCTAACCCTACCCCCAATTTCATTATTTGTGCCCAGGTCTCTATCTGCACTGCCTTCCCCTCCTATAAAATGAATACCCTCCCCCCTAGTCCCTAGTTTAAAGACTCCTCCAACCTTCTAGCCATTTTCTCCCCCAGCACAACTGCACCCTCCCCATTGAGGTGCAGCCCATCCCTAGCATAGAACCTGTAGCCAACTGAGAAGTCGGCCTAGTTCTCCAGGAACCCAAACCCCTCCTTCCTACACCAATTCTTGAGCCACTTATTAACCTCCCTAATCTCCCGTTGCCTCTCTGGTGTGGCACATGGTACAGGCAGTATTTCAGAAAATACCACGTTGAGGTCCTTGCTTAAAGCTTGCAGCCTAATTCCCTGAAATCGTCTTTAAGGACCTTCCACCTACCTCTAACTTTGTCATTTGTGCCAATGTGCACCATGACCGCTGGGTCCTCACCAGCCCCTCCCAGTAATCTGTCAACCCGATCAGCGATGTGTCGGACTCGAGCGCCAGGTAGGCAGCACACTGTTCGACGATCCCTGTCTTTGTGACAGATTGCCCTATCTGTTCCTCTAATAATTGAGTCCCCCACTACCAGCACCTGTCTGGCCTGTCCTGCTCTAATAATTCCCCCCTTACTGGAGCAGACACTCCCCCGGCTTTCAGAGGACATGCCTGGCTGCAGTAGTGCTACCCCTGTACTGACAACCCCCTTATCTGCCAACTTTGCAAACTTATTGGGGTGTGCCAGATCAGGACTAGCCTCCCTGGCACTCTTCCCTCTACCCCGCTTTCTAACTGTCACCCAGCTTCCTACTTCAGTGTCCTGCAGCTCCACCTAGCATCCCCCCCCTCATCTATCCCATTGAGCGTCTGCTCAGTGAGCAGAAGACTCCTTTCCATATTGTCTATGGATCTCAGTGTTGCCAGCTGCACATTTAGAACCAGGATTTGGGCTTCCAAATGCACAACGTGCTCACATCTCGCACAGCAGTATGCACCCTCGACCGGCTGTTCAAGGACTGCATACATGTGGCAAGATGTACACTGGACGGCATTGGCAATAG
This sequence comes from Oophaga sylvatica, assembly GCA_033576555.1. Taxonomy (NCBI): domain Eukaryota; kingdom Metazoa; phylum Chordata; class Amphibia; order Anura; family Dendrobatidae; genus Oophaga; species Oophaga sylvatica. The sequence continues at coordinate 314,169,810 of JARQOD010000004.1, forward strand.
TGGAGCACATATCTAATGGGGATTTCACCAGACAGCAAAGATAAGTAAAAATAAATAAAAAGTATTAATAAAATATAAGAGCAATTCAGTAATTCCTCCCTTGTCCACTCCCTGAATCCAAAGTCACTGAATCTCAAGTCACACTTACCACCGTTCGCACTTGCGCACCGGTCACACTCCGCTCGCTCACACTCGCTGAAGCAGAAGATTTAAAGAGATTTTTTTTTTCTCCTTCAACAGCAAATCACCCTGCTGCTCAAATGCACTTCCAAAAACGGAAGGGCATCATCTCTAATGAGATCAGTTTAGCAATGTAGGCTTTCAAAGCCAGTGTATGCGGATGAGAGGATGAGTACTTTCTTGTCCTACTCAGATTGTCTGCTAGGGTGAGCTGGACTTGAGAGCTGCATATGGTGGAACTAGCAATGGACATGGCGGACTGAGAGGGGGTTGGTGATGGTGGTGGTGGTCATGGCCTAGATTCAGTCTTTCGTTGGAAAAATATTGTGATCCCCTGACTGCTTTGGCCTTGCCGGCGACACCTCAACATTTCTTGCTGGTGGTGTGCTAACCGGTGGGCTTACAGTGGGGGAAGCGATGTAGCGTTGCTGGCTACCTTCAGTGGGAGAAGGTGCATGTGTGCTATCTGAGGTTTTGTAGTCTGTCCACGCTTGCAAGTGCATGGTGTTTAAATGTCTAAGCATGCAACTGGTATTCAAATTTCTGAGATTTTTCCCTCGGCTAAAGATAACCTTTGCCTCATCAATAGGATTTTGGTCAAAAAAGTGCCACACTGCACTTTCCTACTATGGGATAAATTTTCTGGGCTTGCATGCTGTGCTAATTTGACCGTCTGGCCAAGCTGTCCTGCAATTCTTTTTTTTTTTTAACACGTTTTTGGACTGCTACGGGCCTGCTAGATAACCGCAGCTGCGATGTCGATGCCTGCTGCGGATCCTCCTCCTCTTCTGAGCTTTTGCCAGCGGCACCCTCTTCCCCCAATAGATGCCAATCCGGGTCAACAACTGGGTCATCCATCACCTCCTCTTCAATTTCATCTGCACCTTCCTCTGTGTCATCGTGTAAGGTGGTATAGTATGCGGGAAGGGGCACCTGAGTTTCATCAGGGTCAGATTCTGGCTCAGTAGACTGCGAGGGAAATGTAGTGCTCTAGGTGAATGTAGCCGCAGAATCATATAGCAGTAGCTGTGCATCAGTGCACTCCATGTCATTTTCATCTTGGACTGGGGAATTCAGGATTTGACTTGATAACCCAGGCATGGTATGTGAAAAGAGCTCCAGGGAGTAATCTGAAGTGTGGCCTGCCGCATCCTTCACTTTTGGTGGGGGTGAAGGACCCAAGGAAAGGTGTTGTTCCTGACTAGTAGCCTGCACTGACGACTCAGTGCTTGTATTTTTTGAAACTTCAGAAGAGGAGGCGATAGAACTGGAGGCTGTTTCAGCAATGTAAGCCAAAACCTGCTCTTGATGCTCCGGCTTTAAAAGCAGTTTACCTACTCCCAGAAAAGGGAGCTTTCCAGGCCTTCTGGAGCCAGACGATGACGCAGGCTCAACACCTCCTGCCTTTGGTGCTATTGTGCTTTTGGCACTACCAGCAAATGCACCACCACCACCATCAGTACCAGCTGGCCCCCCCCACCCACGTTAGCGGCCTCTTCCACCATACTTCCTCATGTTTGGGAAAATGTACCAAAACTACCAGCAGATACATGGTACTGTATGAGGAGCGTACAGCTGTATACGGTGTATGGGAAAATTTCAATCTCCGTATATGTTTCCGGAGTCACACACAGACGCTCTCTCAGTATGGATTTGATCATAATACAAACAGCAGAAATACGGTACTGTATCAGAAGCGGACAGCTGTATACGGTGTAGGGGAATATTTAAATCTCCGTATATAATTCCGGAGTCACACACAAACTCTCTCTCAGTATGGATTTGACCGTAATACAAACAGCAGAAATATGGTACTGTGTCATAAGCATACAGCTGTGTATGGTGTAGGGGAAAATTTAAATCTCTATATATATTTCCGGAGTCACACACAGACGCTCTCTCAGTATGGATTTGACCTTAATACAAACAGCAGAAATACGGTACTGTATCAGAAGCATACAGCTGTATACGGTGTAGGGGAAAATTTAAATCTCTGTATATATTTCTGGAGTCAGACCCAGACGCTCGCTCAGTATGAATTTGACCGTAATACAATCAGCAGAAATACGGTACTGTATCAGAAGCGTACAGCTGTATACGGTGTAGGGGAAAATTTAAATCTCCATATTAGGGTTGAGCATTCCGATACTGCAAATATCGGGTATCGGCCGATATTGGCTGTATCGGAATTCCGATTCCGAGTACCGATATTTTCGTCATATCGGATACCGGAATCGGAATTGTCACTGTCACTGTCAGTGTCCGTCGGTCGGGTCTGTCAGGAGTCAGCGGCACTTACCCGGCAGAAGATCTCCGGCGGTCACATCCCGGACTGCTTAATGGCCGCCATCCTCTTCTCCCGGCGGTCACATGCAGTTTCTCGCGATAACTGCAGTGACTGCTGGGTAATCGCGGCCGTAAAGCAGTCCGATGACGTCACCGCCGGGGAAGCTGGTAAGCAGCTGTGCTGCGCCGGGATGTCAGGCTCTGCCTGTCATTCCGATGTAGCAGAGCTGGATCGTCGTGGGACAGTCGTTACTATGGACTGCGTCGGACAGGTGGTATACTGTTGGTTTGTTTTTTTTATTTTTTTACAGGAGATCGATGGCGTCGCAGGAATGAGAGAGTAATAAAAAAAATGAAAACTGTGTTGTCTCTTTTATTTCATTAAAAGACTTTTTTCTTGCTGTGTCTTTTTTTTACACATTTAAAAACTTTGGGATTAATAATGGATCGGTGTCTTATTGACGCCTCTCCATTATTAACCGGGCTTATTGTCACCGTGCAATCAACGGTGACATTAACCCCTTATTACTCCGCTTGCCACCGCTACAGGGCAAGTGGGAAGAGCCGGGTAAAGTGCCACAATTGGCACATCTTTTGATGCGCCAAATGTGGGGCTGCTGTAGCCTGGTATTATCAGGCTGTTGAGGGCCAAAATCCATGGGCCTTGACAGTCTTTTAATACCAGGCCGCAGCAGTCTGCATTTTACTTGGCTGGTTAACAAAAATAGGGGGACCCCTACGCCGTTTTTTTTTCGAGGGGATCCCCTATTTTTGTTAACCAGCCAAGCTAAGCAGACTGCTGTGGCCTGGTATTATCAGGCTTGCAAGGTCCATGGATATTGGATCCTTACCAGCCTGAAAAACCAGGCCTCAGCGGTCTGCTTCATCTGGCTGGTTAACAAAAATAGGGGGACCCCACGCCAATTTTTTTCGAGAGGATCCCCTATTTTTGTTAATCAGCCAAGATATGCAGACTGCTGTGGCCTGGTATTATCAGGCTGGCAAGGTCCATGGATCTTGGCTCCTTAACAGCCTGAAAATCCAGGCCTCAGCGGTCTGCTTCATCTGGCTGGTTAACAAAAATAGGGGGGACCCCACGCCAATTTTTTTCGAGGGGATCCCCTATTTTTGTTAATCAGCCAAGATATGCAGACTGCTGTGGCCTGGTATTATCAGGCTGGCAAGGTCCATGGATCTTGGCTCCTTAACAGCCTGAAAATCCAGGCCTCAGCGGTCTGCTTCATCTGGCTGGTTAACAAAAATAGGGGGGACCCCAGCCATTTTTTTTTCGAAGGGAACCCCTATTTTTGTTAATCAGTTCCCTCTGATGTCACTGATGGTGTCCCTGGCTGACCTGAAGTGAAAGTGGAAAGCAATCAATTAAGCTTTCCACTTCCTCTCCTGTCAGCCAGGAGAGGAGCTCATTCATTTGGGGGTTTACTGTGAGGCTGCAGCATTAGCTGCGGTCCCTGCAGTAAACATTAACCCTTTCTGAAGGATTACACCGTGGGACCTGACTGTGCATCGGATTGGTAAGAATAATTTTGCTTTATTATTTTATTTTTATTACAGGAAATGGTTTTAGCAGGTAAATAAAATATGGTCAAAAACTGTGTGATTATTTCATTAAACTTCTTTTTTATTAAAGTGTGTGTGTTTGATTTTTCTTTCATACAATAGGATTAATAATTGATAGTTGTCTAATTGACAGCTCTCAATTATTAACCTGGCTTAAAGTGACCTTTCAATTGCAAGGTCATTTTAACCCCTTATTAACCCATTCGCCACCGCTACAGGGCAATGGGAATAGACGGGCAAAGTGCCAGAAAGGGCAAATCTAATTAGAGATTTGCCCTTTCTGGGGTGTCTGGGGGCAGATGTTAGTAGCCGGGGGGGGCAAAAATAATGGTCCCTCTCTGGGCTATTATTATCTGCCCCCACTCACTGGCTTTGTCTGTCTGGTTGCGAAAATAGGGCGGGAGCCCACACATTTTTTTTCAGCAATTTTACACCTCATATATATATATACATGTCATTGAGTTTGTGACACATATATATATATATTTATAGTTCATACACTTCTACATAGTATAATAGCTGCTAATTCAATTGCCGTCTTTTGTGAAAATGCAGAACCCGACATGAAATGACACTTGGTTTACATAGAGTTAACCATGTCTTTTCATGTAGTTTGATATCTGATTTGCACAAACAATTACATGAGTGTAAGTGTGCAAAATTTCACACCTGTAGGGGTTAATTAAAGGTGTAAATTCGTAGCAAAAAAGTCCATTTTTTTTACAACGAATTTACACCTTTAATTAACCCCTACAGGTGTGAAAGTTTGCACACAGCCACTCATGTAATTGTTTGTGCAAATCAGATATCAAATTACATGAAAAGACATGGTTAACTCTATGTAAACCAAGTGTCATTTCATGTCGGGTGCTTCTGTCTTTTCACAAAAGCCGACTTTACCCGGCAATTGAATCAGAGGCTATTTTACTATGTAGAAGTGTATAAACTATAAATATATGTATATATATATGTCACAATGACATGTATATATATATATATATGTATTCTATGTGTGTATATTTAGTGTTTACAAGGAAAGAATGGGGTTTTTTTAGTTACGATATTTTGTTCCCATAGACTTACATTGGATTTCCGGTATCGGTATCGGGTATCGCCGATATTTTAATGGTATCGGCGATACCATTCCGATTCCGATACTTTTGGATATCGGAAAGTATCGCTCAACTCTACTCCATATATATTTCCAGAGTCACACACAGACGCTCACTCAGTATGGATTTGACAGTAATGCAAAGAGCAGATATACGGTACTGTATCAGAAGCGGACAGCTGTATATGGTGTAGGGGAAAATTTAAATCTCTGTATATATTTCCAGAGTCACACACAGACGATCTCTCAGTATGCATTTGACCGTAATACAAACAGCAGATATACGGTACTGTATCAGAAGCGTACAGCTGTATACGGTGTAGGGAAAAATTTCAATCTCTGCATATATTTCCGGAGTCACACACAGACGCTCACTCAGTATGGATTTGACCATAATACAAAGAGCAGATAGATATAAGGTACTGTATCAGAAGCGTACAGCTGTATATGGTGTAGGGGAAAATTTCAATCTCTGTATATATTTCCGGAGTCACACACAGACGCTCACTCAGTATGGATTTGACAGTAATACAAAGAGCAGATATACGGTACTGTATCAGAAGCGGACAGCTGTATACGGTGTAGGGGAAAATTTCAATCTCTGCATATATTTCCGGAGTCACACACAGACGCTCACTCAGTATGGATTTGACCATAATACAAAGAGCAGATAGATATAAGGTACTGTATCAGAAGCGGACAGCTGTATATGGTGTAGGGGAAAATTTCAATCTCTGTATATATTTCCGGAGTCACACACAGATGCTCACTCAGTATGGATTTGACAGTAATACAAAGAGCAGATATACGGTACTGTATCAGAAGCGGACAGCTGTATACGGTGTAGCGGAAAATTTAAATCTCTGTATATATTTCCAGAGTCACACACAGACGATCTCCCAGTATGCATTTGACCGTAATACAAACAGCAGATATACGGTACTGTATCAGAAGCGTACAGCTGTATACGGTGTAGGGGAAAATTTCAATCTCTGCATATATTTCCGGAGTCACACACAGACGCTCACTCAGTATGGATTTGACCATAATACAAAGAGCAGATAGATATAAGGTACTGTATCAGAAGCAGACAGCTGTATATGGTGTAGGGGAAAATTTCAATCTCTGTATATATTTCCGGAGTCACACACAGATTGTCAGCATGTATTTGTTCATGATAGCAGCCAGTTCTCGGTAGTGTGTGAGGAGCGTACAGCTCTATACAGTGTGGGAAAAAATGAACGCTCGGTAAGTGTGCAGAAAAAAAGAATAAAAGTATTAGTGCTGTGTAAAAAGCAGTGTGCACAGCAGTGTACACACAGCAATACAGCTATTAGGCAGCCTCATAACCAGCGCTGCTGCACACAAGAAAATCCTCCCCTGTCACTGCACACTAACTGTACAGCACAATTGCTATCAGCACAAGCAGATAAGAATTTCTCTTTCCAGCCCTAAAGGTACTGCCACACTTAGCGATCTCGTTAGCGATCTCGATAACGACGCAAGCTAACGAGATCGTTGGTGTGATCTCTTTTAGGTTGCTAGTAGCTGCCAAACAGGAGATCTCATAAACGACTCATCAGCGGTCAGCGATCTCTTTAACGACTTTGGCGGTCGTTAGGATGTCATTAGCATGTACTGAGCACTTCTGATTCATAGGAATTTCCAGCATCGCTCCTGCTCTCTGCGTCCTGCTAGCCTGCTTTGCAACTTCTTTGATCCTCTCTGTGACGCAAAAGAGAATTTACAGATATTGCGATTTACTCCGTGACGCTAAAAACAGTCATATGCATCACAAACGAGGTCACTCGTCGTTCGCAAAAAGGTGCCAAACACAGCGATATAGGCTCACCAGCGGGACGCCAACGATCAAAAAACGGTCCAGAACACTAGTGAACGATCAGCGACATTACAGTAGGGGCCACATCATTGCTACATGCCACACACAACGAGGTCGCTAACGAGATCGCTAAATAGTGACGTTTTAGTGATCTCGTTAGCGATCTCGTTAGCGATCTCGTTTAGTGTGGCATACCCTTAACTCTCTCCCTACTGATAAACAGTGTCAGCAACCTCTCCCTACTGTTAAGAATGGCAGAAGTAAAATGGAGGTCGGCGCTTAGGGCTTTTATAGACACTATGATGCCCCCAAAGCAAGCCAATCACTGCAATGCCCTTCTCTAAGATGGTGGTGGACGCTGCACATGTCATATCGCTGCCCACAGTGTACGTCCTTGCTCATTGGCTGAAAAAAGGCGCCTGAAAGCATTCTGGGAAAACTGACTTTGGAGCTCGTTTTGCCGAACGCATGGCCGACTGCACGCTATGGTCGTGTTTCGGTTAACGAAAACCGACTTTGGTGAAAGTCGACGACATGAATCTGACCGACCGGTTTTGCTCAACTCTAGGTCTGAATACTTAAGACCATGTGATATTTCAGTTTTTCTTTTTTAATAAATTTGCAAAAAATTCTAATTTTCTGTTTTATTTAGTCAAAATGGGGTGCAGAGTGTACATTAATGAGAAAAAAAATGAACTTTTTTGAATTTACCAAATGGCTGCAATGAAACAAAGAGTGAAAAATTTAAAGTGGTCTGAATACTTCACGTACCCACTGTATAACCTTCTTAGCTCCTCCTCATTATTGTGCTTTGGAAAAAGCACTATATTGTTATTCACATTATTCTTTTTCCGTGTTCTTCTTCTTCTCCAGATTTGCACAATTAATACAGCCCGAACCGCTCGGTGTACAGACTCCGTTCAAACAAGGTTTTGAAGCTAGCTGCCGTGACAGGTGTGCTAAGTATTTTTGGAGTCGATCGGATTTTTTGCTTTTTAACCCTTTACGTTTGAAAAAAAAAATCTTCCCATTGGAATGCATTGATTTTGAACTTAAATGTACGTCTCGGGCTTGGAATTTTTTAAAATCGAAAAATGATATTTTTCCTCCGACTGTTAACCCCCTGAGGACATTTTTGTAGAAAAAAAATTTTGCCACCTCAAAACGTGCGTAAAAAAATGGCGTAAAAATAAATTGCCATAGGAATTAATGGCCCCATTGTAATCAATGGGCTCCCATATAAATCAATAATATAGCTGTGAGGCGTTTGTAAGGACCAACTACCACACCAGCTATAAATAACCCGGTTGCTAGGTGACAACCCATGAACTATAGTGACCCCGGGTAGTAGTGGCACAGCCATGAATTTTAATGACCTGAACTGGAAACACAAACTCCCATAGGAATTTAAATAGCCATAGATTATTGCGGAGGCTGCCATGTATGCAAATCTAGCATCATCACATGACCTTATTGGCCAATAGAATCTTGTAGGTACTTCAGTCACGGCCTAACTGGGATACACAAGGTCACATGACAACTACTGGCCAATGGAAGCTCCCAGGTTCTAATGTTGTTGCCTCACTGAACTGACAGTCAAATATTTCTTCTCCAGAAGGTCCCAGGGCCCTGCAATTTTGGCCCCCAAACATCACAGGGGCCCCGCAATGTTGGCCCCAAAACGTCACGGGGCCCCGCAATGTTGGCCCCCAAACGTCATGGGGCCCCGCAATGTTGGCCCCCAAACATAAAGGGGCCCCGCAATGTTGGCCCCCAAACATAACGGGGCCCCACAATGTTGGCCCCCAAACATAACGGGGCCCCGCAATGTTGGCCCCCAAACATAACGGGGCCCCGCAATGTTGGCTTCCTGCCCGAATACATGAGGTGTTCTGCAGAGTTCCGAGCATGTCCGAGCACCCCGATGCTCAAGGGTTAACGGAGCATGTCCGAGCATGTTCGCTCAACACTACCGGGCACCAATTCAAAGCACAATCTGTAGTTCCTTCAGGAAATACACATCTAGTTTATAACATGTTACCCCAGGACTACATGTTTAACAAGAGAGTTTCCTTTAACCACTTCCCAACATTTGCAGTATACAGCTATGGCAAAAATTAAGAAATCACCACATCAAAACCCTGTCATGGGCAGCCCATTCTCCAGACCTGAACCCCATTGAGAACCTCTGGAATGTGATCAAGAGAATGATGGATAGTCACAAGCCATCAAACAAAGAAGAACTGCTTACATTTTTGCGCCAGAAGCAGTGTGAAAGATGGAGTCAATCATGCCAAGACGCATGAAAACTGTTATTAAAAATCCTGGCTATTCCAAAAAATATTGATTTCTGAACTCTTCCTGAGTTAAAACATTAGTATTGTTGTTTCTAAATGATTATGAACTTGCATTCTTTGCCTTATTTGAGGTCTGAAAGCACTGTTTTTTTTTTTTTTTTTTTAACATTTTTCTTTGTCAGAAAAAAAATACAAAATTTATTGATTGGAAATTCGGTGACATGTTGTCAGAAGTTTATAGACTAAAATAACAATTTACATTTTTCTCAAAAATATTCCTAAAAAGAGAATAATCAGACAAGCTGCACATTTGAAAGTGGTCTCTTAATTTTCGCCAGAGCTGTATATACGTCGTGGTTGGGAAGTACTTCCCAACTGATGAAATATATATTGGTCATGGTGATCACCCGCACACAGAAGGCTCTGATCATGGTGTATCAAACTTGTGTATCAGTGCAGCACTGACAGTTTAGCAATGCTCCTATGCTTTATAAATTATCACAGCAGTCAATGTGAAAGCACCACAGTGGGACTAAGTAAAAAAAAGTTTTAAAAAATTGTATAAATATGTATAAGAAAAATCACAAAATAATAATAAAAACAAATATTGTACAAATAAATGAATATTTTAATGAAAAAAAACAAAAGACAAAAGTACTAATATTTAATATCGCCGAGTCCAGAACGTCCCGACCTATAAAACTGTCCCACTAGTTAACCCATTCAGTGAATTCCATAAAAAAGTAAATTAAAAATGAGGCAAAAAACTATTTTTTATCATCATACCACTGAACAAACTGTTGAATAAAACACGATTGAAAAGACAAATGTAAATAAAAGTAGCATAGCTCAATACATTATCTTGTCCCGCAAAAAACAAGTCACCATACTGCTCTATCAGCAGAAATCTAAAAAATATATAGTTCTTAGACTAAAGGGATGCAAAAAAAATATATTTTTTTTAAAATAGTTTTTATTGTTTAACTCCTTCCCGACATGCAGCGTACATATACTGATCTGCAGGAGCTGTGTTCCTGCAGAGAGAAGTATATGTAAGGCGCCACAATTGCAGGGGCTCATATATAGCGTCGCCGTAATTGGATGCGGGTGTCAGCTCTGTGTGAGAGCTGACACCCTGCAGCAAAGCCCACGATCAGTGCTATCACCAATTGCAGGCGTTTAACCCCTTTGATGCCTCTGTCAATAGTGATAGCAACATTGCAGGCATTGCACAGGGATGGGGCTCCCTGTGTGCTCCTATCAGCACAACGCAATCGCTGATGGTCTCCATGGTGATGATGGGCGCGGGGTCCTTCAGAGAAGGTGGCTTCTCAGTGCCTGCTAAGGGAAGGAGCTGATACGCCTCCTTCCCTGCCTGTCAGACGCTGATCTGATGCTCTGCAGTGCAGAAGCCTTGCAAAGTATCAAATCTGCGATCTGGCACTGTACAGTGATGTCCCATCCTGGGACAATGTAAAAAAGATTAAAAAAACAGTTATTAAAAACTACAAAAATATTGAAAAAATACCCACGTACAGAACAAAAAAGAAAGAAAAAATTAATACAATGTAAAAAAATAAATAAACAAAAAAAGTATATATATTTGGCATTGCCGCATCTGGTGTAATCTGCTCTTTAAAATTGTCCAACTAGTTAACCCCTCCAGTTGAAAAACAAATAAAATGTGAAGCAAAAAACAATGGTTTATCATCATACCGTCAAACATAAAGGACAATGAAATGCCATTAAGAAGACGAATGTAAATAAAAATGCTACCACTGAAAACATCTTGTCCTGCAAAAAACAAAGCCACCATAAATCTCCGTCAGTGGAAAAAAAAAACGTTTTAGCTTTCAAAAGCTATGCAAAAATATGTTTTTTTCTATAAAATAGGTTTATTGTGTAAAAGCACCAAAACATAAAAAAATATAAATGGGGTATTGCTGTACTTGTACTGATCCGAAGAATAAAACTGCCTTATCAATTTTGCAACACGTAGAACGGTATACACAAAACCTCCCTAAAAAAATTCCTGAATTGCCGGTTTTTGTTCATTCTACCTCTCAAAAATCATAATAGAAAGTGATCAAAAAAATTCACGTGTCCGAAAATGGTACTAATAAAAATGTCAACTCGTCCCACAAAATACAAGCCATCACATGACTCTGTCAGCCGAAAAATGGAAAAGTTATAGCTGTCAAAATATGGGAATGCATAAACTAGTTTTTCCAATAAAAAGTGTCTTTTAATATGTAACAGCAGCCAAACATAAAAATCCAATATGAATCTGGTATCGCAGTAATCGCAGCTACCTGAAGAATAAAGTTGCCTTATCACTTATATCTCATGAGGAATGGCGTAAAAAATATAGAGCCAATTCTTTACCTGCTGTTGATTTTTTCCATTTTGCCTCACAAAGATCGCAGTAAGGCTCGGCACATGTTTATCTTGCACTCCTGCGCTTTTACACTGGGGTTTCCATGTAAATTTCAGAAATACGTAATTCAGACAGAACAGTCACGGGAAGATTCCCTGTAATGAGGCATATGGAGGCTCTGTGGATGCCATAAGACCTGCGATTTGGCGGTAACCATCTTTTTAGGCGAGCTTAAAAGTGCAGTTGACCACAATTTTGTGCATTTCTGAAAAGAAGTACACTGCTGAACAGAGGCCAGATGAAGACCAGAATAACTCTGCTGCCTTATTATAACAGGTGCATCCCTCAGGGGTTTAATCTGAATTACATCATTTGGAGATTTAGATCGAAACGCCAAAGTAAGTGCTCAGCGTAGAACATAGGATAAATGTGATCCCAAATGTTATGTAAAATGTTCCCAATTAAAGCTTCAACTAAATCCACAAAAAAACAAGTCCCTTCTCAGCTCCGTCATCTCTTAATGGAAATATATGGGGGCATCCACTTTACTGTTAGCACAAAGGCAAAAAAAGCAAAATGACTCCCCGCACCTCAAAAGAAATTCAGCAAATTCTGCACTCCAAAATCCAAATGTCCCCTCCCTTCTGAGCCCCAGTGTGTCTAAACCACATATGGCATTTCTGTAGTGATGAGAGCTCTCCTAATTACGGATGTATGTCTCCAGAAGCATGGGCTGGGAACAGCGTCGGACTGGAGTACCTTGGGCCCACCAGAGAAAAATTATTCTTGGGGCCCACCATCATACTTCCCAACCTTTGAAGAAGGGAAAGAGGGACAAAGGCTGTGGCACGCTGTGCCTGCTGCAGCAAATTTTAGGCCATGCCACGTTGCACCACAGACTGTCCAGGAGTTGTTGGATGCTTTAGTCCAGGTGTGGGAGGAGATCCCTCAGGAGACCATCCGTCGCGCTCATCAGGAGCATGCCCAGAAGTTGTAGGGAGGTCATACAGCATACCTCCCAAGTTTTGAAGACAGGAAAGAGGGTTAAAGGCTGCGGCGCGCATAGCGCGCCGCCGCAAATTTCAGGCCACGCCCCGACCACACCCATTTCACAACTAATCACACCCATATCCTTGCCCCAACCGTACCATTTAGCACTGCTGATCACACTGACTGGTAATGAGGGCACAGTGGCTGGCATTATGGGCACAGTGGTTCGTACTGAGGAAAAGAAAGAAAGAGCAGCGAGAGAGAAAGAAAGGAGAGAGAGAGAAAGAACAAACAGAGAAAGAAAGAGAGGAAAGAAAGAAAAGAGAGAGAGAAAGAAAAAACAGAGAGAAAAAAGAACAGAGAGCGAGAAAGAAAGAACAGAGAAAGAGAGAACAGAGAGAGAAAGAAAGAACAGAGAGCGAGAAAGACTGGAGAGAGAAAGAAAGACTAGAGAGAGAGCCAGAGGCATAGCTAGGGTTTTGGTTTAGTGGGGGCGAAACTTCTGAGTGGGCCCCTAACCAGAGAACCTCAGCAAATGACCGCGCTGTTGCCAAAAATAATCTATATATAAAAAGACCAATATTGATATCACCGCCATATGGTCTGTGGTAAATAATACCAGTCCTACAGAACATATAATAGATTACAGCACAGGTATAGATAATGACTTACCGCTGATGTTCTTTCTAATGGAATTGTTCACTTTTCATGTCTTTTCCATCTGGCCCAGACCGACATGACGACTTCTCCAGCCAGGACTCGACTGCAGAGATTACAACAAAGACACATTTCACTTCTCATATTTTTAGCACTGTCACGGTCACCAATTGGACTATTCTCAACTTGCACAAACTCCTCATCCTGCTGATACCCCAATACTGAGCTGCTGCTGCCATATGTGTCCCTATTTCTGCACCTGATACCCCAATACTGAGCCGCTGCTGCTGTATGTGTCCCTATTACTGCACCTGATACCCCAATACTGAGCTGCTGCTGCCGTATGTGTCCCTATTACTGCACCTGCTGTGTGGTTCTGTGTGACCTCTAAATTCTAAAGCACCCCTCTAGAATATAGTAATGCCGGGTGCAAGTGCCCTAGAAAACAGTGCCCACATTTTGTCCCCTAGACTGTAATAATGCCCTGTGTGCCCCTTTGACAGTCACAGTAACCCGAGTTCCCCTATAACAATAAGTGTCCACTTTACATTTAATAATGTCCCAAGTCTCCCCCTGTACATCTCCCCTATACACAGAATAATGCCCTCACTGGATATATACTGACCCCTTAATGTCCCCAAACTATTTAATGGGTCCAACACTGTATGATGGCCCCTAGATAGCATCCATACAGCATAATACACCAGATAGTCCTCAATATCGTATAATGCACCCCCATAGGCAGCCTCTATATTATAATATACCCCCATAGGCAGAGTCTATAATATAATGCACCACCATAGGCAGCCGCTATATTATAATGCACCCCCAAATGCAGCCTCTGTAGTATAATGCATCCCCATTGGGAGTCTCTGTAGTATAATGCACTCCCCATAGGGAGCCTCTGTAGTATAATGCACCCCCATATGGAGCCTCTGTAGTATAATGCAGCCCCATATACAGCCTCTGTAGTATAATGCACGCCCCATATACAGCCTCTATAGTATAATGTAGCCCCATATACAGCCTCTGTAGTATAATGCAGCCCCATATACAGCCTCTGTAGTATAATGCAGCCCCATATACAGCCTCTGTAGTATAATGCAGCCCCATATAGAGCCTCTGTAGTATAATGCACCCCCCATATACAGCCTCTGTAGTATAATGCAGCCCCATATACAGCCTCTGTAGTATAATGCAGCCCCATATACAGCCTCTGTAGTATAATGCAGCCCCATATACAGCCTCTGTAGTATAATGCAGCCCCATATACAGCCTCTGTAGTATAATGCAGCCCCATATAGAGCCTCTGTAGTATAATGCACCCCCATATACAGCCTCTGTAGTATAATGCAGCCCCATATACAGCCTCTGTAGTATAATGCAGCCCCATATACAGCCTCTGTAGTATAATGCAGCCCCATATACAGCCTCTGTAGTATAATGCAGCCCCATATACAGCCTCTGTAGTATAATGCAGCCCCATATACAGCCTCTGTAGTATAATGCAGCCCCCATATACAGCCTCTGTAGTATAATGCACCCCCCATATACAGCCTCTGTAGTATAATGCACCCCCCATATACAGCCTCTGTAGTATAATGAAGCCCCATATAGAGCCTCTGTAGTATAATGCACCCCCATTAAAAAAAAAAAAAAACAATACTCACCTCCCGGCTCCTGTGCTGCTCACTGTTCTCCCTCTCAGCGTCTGACAGCGGGCACCGGCAGGTGACGTCATCGCGCCCGCTGTCAGACGCTGAGAGGGGGATTATGGGAGAGAAGGAACGCTCGCTCCTTCTCTATCTATGCGGTCAGCTGTATCGGCTGGATGCCGATACAGCTGACCCTCCGATGACGGGTGGGGGGCCCACTGCTGGCACCGGGCCCCCCCCACCGCCTGTTCAGGCCCCATAGCGGTCGGGCGGCAGAGCAAGGAGAGCGATTCTCCCTGCTCTGCTGCAGAATGTAACTGTATCGGCGTGCTGTGCACGCTGATACAGTTACTGTAGCGTAGCTCCGGGTGGGCCCCTCAGAGCTCGGGGCCCGGGGCCACCGCCCCCTCTGCCCCGCGACCTATCCTTTCAAATCAGGGCCCACCACGCAGGAGCTGGGGGCGGGGCCCACCGGAGGTTTCTCCGGTGTCCCGGTGGCTCAGTCCGACGCTGTATGGGGGCCACCCCGTGTCCGTCCGTAACTGTGTATGGGGGCCCCGTGTCTGTCAATCATTGTGTATGGGGGGCCCTGTGTCCCTCCGTCACTGTGTATGGGGGGCCAGTCCAGTACACCACATCAGCAGACACACAGTGTACAACCCGTACACACACAGCTTGGCTCCGTACACACGCGGCCCCGCACCGTACACCTCGTACACACACAGCTTGGCTCCGTACACCTCGTACACACACGGCTCCGCTCCGTACACCTCGTACACACACGGCTCCGCTCCGTACACCTCGTACACACACGGCTCCGCTCCGTACACACACACACACACTTCTGATACATCCACCACCCTGTAAACCCCTCCTGACCCCACACAAACTTCCGACATCCAGTGTGCCTGCTGATGTGCTGTACTGACTGGCCCACCATACACAGTGACGGACGGACACGGGGCCACCATACACAGTGAAGGACGGACACGGGGCCCTCATGCACAGTGACGGACTGACACGGGGCCCTTATACACAGTGACGGACGGACACGGGGCCCCCATACACAGTGACGGACGGACACGGGACCCCCATACACAGTGACGGACGGACACAGAGCCCCCATACACAGTGAAGGATGGACACGAGGCCCTCATACACAGTGACGGACGGACACGGGGCCCCCATACACAGTGACGAACGGACATGGGCCCCCATACACAGTGACGGACGGAGACGGGGCCCTCATACACAGTGACGGACGGACAAGGGGCCCCCATACACAGCGACGGACGGACACGGGGCCCCATACACAGCGACGGACGGACACGGGACCCCCATACACAGCGACGGACGTACACGGGCCCCCATACACAGTGACGGATGGACACGGGGCCCCATTCACAGTGACGGGTGGACACGGGGCCCTCATATACAGTGACAGACGGCCATGGGCCCCCATACACAGTGACGGACGGACACAGGGCCCTCATATACAGCGACGGACAGACACGGGGCCCCCATACAGTGACGGATGGACACGGGGCCCCCATACACAGCGACGGACGGACACTGGCCCCCCATATACAGTGATGGACAGACACACACTCCACAATGAGCTGCCTGCCATCACAGAGCACCAGAAACTCATCACTTATTCACTAAAGGTACTGCCACACTAAACGTTCCCGCTAACGATCACGATAACGACGCTATCGTTGGTGTGATCATTTTAAGGTCGCTAGTAGCGGCCAAACTGGACGATCTCATTAACGACGGATCAGCGGTTAGCGATCTCTTTAACGACTTTGGCGGTCGTTGGGACGTGCCACACTGCATGTACTGTGAAAGATCACGACCTCGATAGGCGTGACTGAGCGCGACCTTTTGCACGCCCCTCATCACAGATTGGTGGTCACTATTTACCGTATTTTTCTGACTATAAGACGCACTTTTTTCCCCCCAAAATCGGGGGAAAATGAGGGTGCGTCTTATGATCGGAACGTACCTGTAAATGGGGTTCAGCGGCATCACAGGAGCTCGGAGCCGGTGGTGGGGCGGCACTGCGGGAGGCTCCAACGTTGATGCAGCATGGCGGGACCGTCGGCGGTGGAGCAGGAGCCGCCGGCGGTGAAGTGAAAGCCGCCGGCGGTGAAGTGGGGCTGTGGGAGCCGCCGGCGGTGGAGCACAAGCCGCCGGCGGTGAAGTGGAGCTGTGGGAGCCGCCGGCGGTGGAGCACAAGCCGCCGGCGGTGAAGTGGAGCTGTGGGAGCCGCCGGCGGTGGAGCACAAGCCGCCGGCGGTGAAGTGGAGCTGTGGGAGCCGCCGGCGGTGGAGCACAAGCCGCCTGCGGTGAAGCAGGAGCCGCCAGCGGGGACACAGAAGCCGCCGGCGGGGACGCAGAAGCCGCCGGCGGTGAATCAGAAGCCGCCGGCGGGGACGCAGGGCTGTGGGAGCCGCCGGCGGTGGAGCACGAGCCGCCAGCGGTGAAGCAGGTCCCGTCGGTGGGGATGCAGAAGCACATTCAAGATGGCCGCCGCATACTCTCGTTCAAATCTCGGCAACGAGATCTTGTCCTGAGGGAAGAGATCTCGTTGCCGAGATTTGAACGAGAGTATGTGGCGGCCATCTTGCCGGAGGCCCCAGGCGGCCATTCCTCATGCCGGCACCACGTCGCAGCTGCGGGGGGGGCTTTCCGGCTGGGACGAGATGCCGGCGGAGCCCCTCACGCAGCCCAGAGGCCCGCTTGCTGCCCGAACACCACCACCGCACCACACATTGGATCGGGACCACCACCGGAGGCACCGGCACCGCGTCGCAGCTGCGGGGGGGCTTTCCGGCTGGGACGAGATGCCGGCGGAGCCCCCCACGCAGCCCAGAGGCCCGCTGCTGCCCGGACACCACCACCGCATCGCAGCCAAGCTGCATTGGGAGCGCTGCCGCCCCGGATTTGTGAGTATATGGCCACCCTGGCCATCCCACATAACACAGCCACCCCACATAACACAGCCACCCCACAGTGCCCAACCACCCCACACAGTGGTAAGCTAAATTCGGACTGTAAGACGGACCCCCATTTGACACATTATTTTTTTTCCCAATTTTCCTTCTGAAAATTTGGGGTGCGTCTTATGGTCCGGTGCGTCTTATAGTCCGAAAAATACGGTATCTCATAGATATTTATCACAGCTCTCCCGCTTTGTGATTGGATGACCGCGTCATAAAAGACGACGTATCAGCACTCCTCTCCATTGCTCTCGAGCAGAAGCGGTTCTTTCAAATCTCCAGCATCGTTCCAGTGTGTCCTGCTAGCCTTTGTAGCTACTACTGCGATCCAGTTTGCGCCACTATTGCGGTTGCTGCGTTCCAGTCTACGGCGTTGGGGTTTTTGCGATCCAGTCTGTGGCGTTATATCCTCTGCGATCCAGTTTGTGACGCTATTTAGTTTCCCTATTTTCTTTTTTATTCAGAATCACAAACAAGTTTTGTAAGGTAGGTATTTTTTTGTCACATTTAATTTTTATTTTTTCTTTAATTTTACAGATCCATTTTAGATCTCTGCTGTTGTTAACCATTGTCGTCCATCAATTTTTTTTTTGCCATTGTTTTGTTCAGGCACGCCCACCATTTTATTATCCCAGCTCTGTCAATGTTTGCTCCTGCTGCGCCCACAACCACCATTTTGTGATCCCTGCTGTTTTTTGCTGTTTTTTGCGTAATTGTTCATCTATGATTTTTTATTTTTTTTGCCATTGTTTTGTTCAGGCACGCCCACCATTTTATGATCCCAGCTATGTCAATTTTGATCCTGCTGCGCTCACAACCACCATTTTGTGATCCCTGCTGTTTTTTGCTGTTTTTTGCGTAATTTTTCATCTATGATTTTTTTATTTTTTTTGCCATTGTTTTGTTCTGGCACGCCCACCACCACCATTTTATGATCCCAGCTCTGTCAATGTTTACTCCAGCTGCGCCCACAACCACCATTTTATGTTCCCTGCTGTGTTCTATGTTGTAGGCTATGTAAGCATTTTATTTAACCATTATGCCGTTCTCATATAATCATTTTTTTATTACAGATGGCTGATAAGCAGGAATTTTTGCGGGAGTTTATCGAGCTGTACCGCTCAATGCTGTGCCTGTGGAAAATAAAGTCGGCTGATTACTGTAACAGGCTTAAAAAGAAGGACGCGTACCAAAAACTGGTGGAGCTCTGCAAGAACCGTTACCCAGATGAATCGGCGGATGAGTCATCGGTGAAGAAACGCATTCAGGCCCTCCGCACAGTGTACAAAAAAGAGCTCAATAAAGTTATAAATTCTACCAAATCTGGAGCGGGGGCCGAAGATGTTTATGTCCCCCAACTGTGGTACTTTGATCTGTTCGCTTTCACAAGGGACCAAGAAGTACCCAGACAAGGGACATCCATGTTGGATCTAGACCCGGTGATCCAGCCGGACACCCCTGTCATACATGTAAGTACCTTTGTATTACAACACATTTTAATGTACATGCCAAAGTGGACTTAAATTTAAAAAATATAATTGTGAAATGTAGATAAAATGGCAGAATTAAGCACTTCATGTACTGATAATTTATCTAGCTCAACGGTTGAGGCCTATCCATTTACAAGTGTCGTTTTCACATTTTTGCTGTATATGGGTGTTATAGTGTGAAGATTAATTTCTTTGTCTTTGTGATTTACCATTTGTTTTTTGTTCATGCAGGACACAGAAGAGGCCGTCTCCACACCTGCAACTGAACAAGACAGCATGGCGTTGATCCAAGATGAAGAAGAGCCACCATCCTCATCTGTGAGGCGCCGGCTTTCACTTTCAGGAAGGAAAAGGAAGGCTCCCACCTCGGCTACCACCTCGGCTACTCCTGAATTGGTGGAAATTGCGAAAAAAGTGCTTACGGCAGAAAAAGACCAACCTAAAATAACAGGGTTTGCATACTTCGCTAATGAGAAGCTCCCTACACTGGATCCTGTTCAGCGGCTTCATGCAGAGAGACTCATGTTTGAGGTACTGACTCAAGCGTCTTTTGGAAACCTGGATAACAGATATGTCATCATGCCAAGACCGCAGTACCCGGATTACTCATGGCCCAACAATCCTGTGCCGAACCCAATTGGGCTAAATCCTGCAAACCCAAATGTTGGTGCTCCCCCTTATTTTTATACACCGCAGAGGCAGCGTGGTAATGGCAACGATCCATCTTACCAGCAGTTGTAGTTTTTAAAATGTTTTACAAAAGTTTTTTTTGTTGTTTATATATTTTTTACATTGATACCTTTGTTAATAAAAATCTTATTTATCTAATGAATTGTGGTCTTTTCTTATGTAATGTCAAATGTTGTATTTTTATTACATCTACTTGTCACACACGGGGTCATGGGAATACCAGCTATCATAGGTGTTCCATCATAGGGAAAAAATGAAATGAAAAAAATTTCAAAAATTAACATTTCTTTTAAAGGTCCCTGGTCACACTAGCGCTAAAACCTTATACTAAAAAATAATACACCACACCTGCGTAGATTAACGTAAAATATAAAATATATATTATTTTCATATATATATATATATATATATATATTATTTTTTTTTTTTTTTTTAAAGAAATCAAATTTAAATAAAACAAAAAACAGTAACATAATAAAATAAAAAATTATAAAAAAAATATTAACAAAATACAAAATTATTTACAAAAAAATAAATTAATGAGGGCCCCGGAGTCCAGAAAATGCCCTCTCCAGCATCACCCCGTGGTGATGCAGAGCTCCCATGGCACTTTGCAGTGCTGCCACCGCTGTATTCATGGCTGCCACCGTTGTATTCATCGCTGCCACAGCGCTGGTCATGGCCGCCATCAGCCGGCAGTGGACAGCAACAGGTCCTGGGCAGTGGGGATTTCTGTGGAGGTAAAGGTAACAGTTAATAGTGAATTCTGTTGCAACATCAACATGTACATGTTATGTTTGTTAACACTTACGGTTTTCCTCAGAGGACCCGCTGACCGCCCACCCTGAACCTGTTGCTCTGCCGGCTAGGGAAACACAGAAAAAAAAATTATATCACAACAGCCATTACACATAAGACCTTACAAAGTTCTCAAACTTGTCTGAAGCTTATATAATGTGCGTTAATTACCTGATGGGGAGCCTGCATCCGTGTCACAGGATGATGCTGGAGAGAAGGCAAAGTCTGGGGAAGAGCTGGAACACGCCGAATCACGAGGGGGGGTTGCTGCCGGTGAAGGGGTTGAAGGGTCGGAGAGGTGAGGAGATGATGGAGGTGGAGGGTAGGTGATGGAGGTGGAGAGGTAGGTGATGGAGGTGGAGGGGTAGCTGGGGACGGTGGAGCAGCTGGTGCTGGTGATGGTGAAGGTGGTGCTGTAAATGAAATATACAATTCAGAATCCCCATTATCACTGCCGGTACTCCCATCACTGCCTGCCCCATCACTGCCTGCCCCATCACTGCCTGCCCCATCACTGCCGGTACTCCCATCACTGCGGGTGCATTGATATAGATAGATAAGGCTACTTTCACTCTTGCGTTTTTTTGCGCAGCGCAACTTGCGCTATCGGATGCATGCGCAATGTTCCCCTATCTTTAACATGGCGGGCGCAGGGTCTAGCGCTTGCACGCGTTCATGTGCGTTTGTCGTGCGCTGCGCATTTTCCCGGTGTGCGCCCATACGCGCTAGACGCTACATGTTGCATTTTTTTTTTGGTCAAAAAAGACAAAATGATTGAGACAGAGATGATGGAGACAGATGATAGAGCCAGAGATGATGGAGACAGAGATGATAGAGACAGATGATGGAGACAGAGATGATAGAAATGTGACACATAGACAACGCATGCGCCAAAAAAACGCAAACGCTTCTAAAAACGCATGAAATCGCAGACAAACGCTGAGTTTTTTTTGTCGAAATGCGCATGCAGATGCGACTAAATATCGCAGCGTTTACAAGCGTTTGCATGCATTTTTTTAATGCGCTTCATGTGCGCTCGAAACGCAGCGCAAAAAAACGCAAGTGTGAAAGTAGCCTAACCCACAAAACATAACCTCTCCAGATACCCTCATCAATACTCACTCAGAGGCCTGCGGAGCTGGGCCCGGATGCTGGCGACCCTATCGCGTGAGCGGTATCGCAGGTCCGCCAGCTTCATGCGGATTTGTTGCCTGGTCCGCCGCACATTAAAGCGCCTCTGCAGGCCCCGCCGGATTCTCTGCAGGCATACCCTTTTGTGGCGCATTGGATGCGCCACAGGTAGCCTGCAGTAGTAATCCCAGAGGTCCGTTTTTTTTATTAAATAACGGACCTCCTCATCTGCCCACTTAGCCCGCGCTGTCTCGCCTGTCTCGCCGCCATTGCCGCCATTACAAGCAACACCGCATTGGGCGACGCCAGCGCCATGACGTCACAGCGTGAGCACGTTACGTGCGGCCACACTCGCGACGCAAAACGGTATTGCGATTGCAAAGTGACCGCAGCAGCCATGTGCCCAGCCAAGCACAGATATGAGATGCTGTTGCGATCGCAATACCACAGTTCCAAGCTAGGCGATCACAATGGCGTTGCATATCTGTATGGCTGGGGCTCGCGAATCTTCACCTTGCAATCACAATGGCTTTGCATATCTGTATACATATCTGTATAG
Organism: Oophaga sylvatica; assembly: GCA_033576555.1. Taxonomy (NCBI): domain Eukaryota; kingdom Metazoa; phylum Chordata; class Amphibia; order Anura; family Dendrobatidae; genus Oophaga; species Oophaga sylvatica. The sequence goes on from JARQOD010000004.1 coordinate 314,192,454, forward strand.
CTGGAGCTCGTGAAGTCACATTGCGATCACAATGGCATCGCATATCTGTGAATAGCTGTGATTCCCTGGTGAATGTTGACCTTTACCTCCCAAGAATTTTCAAATATATTTATAACAATTTTTTAATCTTTCATATATGACTAAAATATATATATTATATATTTAAACTGTAAATATGCAGCTGTGGTGTCTTATCTGTTATATTTAATTATAATGTTTGAATGCTACTGAGACCATAGGCCCTTAAAATAATTTTAAATATTTGAAACTTTTTTCTTTATTTTTTTAACAATTAACTCCTATGACTGATGGTACTCCCATGACCCCGTGTGTGACAAGTAGATACAATGTAAAACAAAAAATAGACAACAAAAAAGTCTTTGAAAAGATTTTAAAAGCTGCTGGTAACATGCTCCCTCCCCACATCTCACCCATCATTAGCCCTTCTCCCACATTGGTAAAATAATTGAAAAAAAAACACGAATGCATTTTTAAAATAAAAATTTTTTATTATAAAAACATTGTTAAAAAAAGGCAAAAGTCAAACATTATCAAAATCAAACTAGACCTGATGCTGCCAACTCACTGCACCAGGCCCATTAAAGTAATGGCAGTACTTGTCTCGGCCGGCCTTCGCATCGTCCTTGCTCCTGCCTTGATTGACAGGTTGAAGGCCTGCAATAGCGGGATCATTGTCACGCCATTCTCCAAGCACCACGTCACCATTGCTGTCCGAGTCCATGAAGCCTGGCGGACTGTAAGTACCAGCATCGCGTTTGCGTAGAAAATTGTGCAGCACACAACAGGCCAACACCACAGAGTCTATCGATTCCAGCTTCATGTTGATTGGAGTGTGGAAAACCCTGAAGCGGTTGGCCATTATGCCGAAGGCATTCTCCACAACGCGCCGTGCCCTAGACAGTCTGTAATTAAAAATCCGCCTTTCCCCTGTCAAAGTCTTTTGTGGATATGGTTTCACAAGATACTCATGAAGGGGGAAGGCTTCATCGCCCACAAACACAAAGTTTAGGTTGGTGGTGGTGTCCATGTTGGTTGGCAAGTTAAGTTTATTATTAAACAACCGTTCACCAAAACGCCACCGTCAGAAACCCTTCCGTTCATGCCAACATCAACGTCAATAAATTCATAATTGGCATTAACAAGGGCCATGAGGATCACGCTGAAGTAGCCCTTGTAATTATGAAAAAAGGATCCGCTTTTGTCTGGTTGCGTGATCCGCACATGTTTGCCATCCAAGGCACCACCACAGTTTGGGAACTGCCAAATCCTTTCAAAATCAGAGGCAATAATTTGCCATTCCGCCACTGATTTGGAAAAAGGCATGTAGCTCCGTAAACTGCGGACGATGGCGTTGCATGTCTCCGGAATTAGTTCTCCAAGCAGCGACCGAGAAATTGCAGCAGAAAATTGCAAATCCTTCATTGAACGTCCGGTTTCCAGAAATCGCAGCGTTACTGCCAAACGTTCCTCTGCTGAAACAGCTGCACGCATCCGGGTATCCTGCCGTTCAATGAGTGGCCTCACAGCTTCCAGTAGGAGCTTGAATTAATCCTCCGACATCCGTAGATAATTCCGGAAATCCTGCGGATTCTTCTCCTGCAACTCCCTCACTAGATGCATGTGGTAGAATTTGGACCTCTGCTCCAGCCATTCCCTGGTCCACATGCGACGCTTTCGCTTGGAGCGCCTCTCTTCCACCCGCGCCTCTTCTTGTTGATCTGCCTCCATAGATAGTGCAACTGCCACAATCAGACGCTCCGCGGTGGACAGGTTCATTATGTGCAATCTGTACGGTAAAGAAGAGAAAAGTTAATTACTAATTAATTACTAATAATAAAGTGTTTAAACAAAATAAAATAAAGAATAAAATAAAAAATATTTAAAAAAAAAAAAATTAAACTTTTCAGTTAACATTTAATATACAGTTTACAAATGTCTAAAATGGTGGGGGGGGTGTAAAATAAATAAAGCAGATGAAAAAAAAAATAAGGTTAAAAACCATTATCAAACAACATCACAAACAATATGTACCTTGAATGCAAATATCCCGAAGATCCAAATCCAAATGGGGATGGATGGTGCCCTAGCAACTCAGACAGGATCGCAAAACCCAACCACACACACGATACTATCCTCGCAACAACGCACAAAGAGTCACCCATAAAGTGCTCTGGAAACAATGGATGGGGGCGCAGTTATAGCTGAGGTGATGTTGTGGTCACCAATCGGAGCTGAAAGGCGTTAACGAAAGAAAACAAAGTCCCGCCTGCGCCGCTGACTAATGCGTCGTCAACGAGGTCGCACATCGTTCACAAAAGGTGCCAAACACAGCGATTCAGGCTCACCAGCGGGACGTCAATGATCAAAATACGGTCCAGAACTCTAGTGAACGATCAACGAGATCACAGCAGGGGCCACGTTGTTGCTACATGCCACACACAACGACGTCGCTAACGAGATCGCTAAATAGTGACGTATTTTAGCGATCTCGTTAGCGATCTCGATTAGTGTGGCATACCCTTTAGACAGTTAACAGTGTTTACCAGAAGCTAGATGCCTGCAAAAATCTCCACACAGCACAGAGCACTGCACTATGCATGGAAGCCCCGCCCATCAGCCATTACCAGCCAATTGCAATTAAGTAAAAAGCACCAATAGCAGAGCAGAACAGAGGGTGCCTTTCTTTTGTGAAAAACGGGCTGTAATTGGTCGGACTCGGAGGCAGGCAAGGCAATGGTGGGGGTCGGTGAGTCAGTAGTGCTGGTTCAGACATGCTGAAAACTGCTGCTGGTGCTGGCAGTGCTGTGTGTGTCTGTGTGTGCTATGGAATGAAGCGATAGTGTCAGTGTGTGTGTGACACTGTAGGAGATGGCTGCCTGCAGCTTCTCTTACACTCTGCTGGTGATGAGTCTGATCGATGCTATTGGTGCACTGTGCACACACTGCACACACACACACTTCACAAAGCAGACGCACATGGGTTAAGAAGGAGGCTGGGGGCGGGGCCCACCGGACATTTCTCCGGTGTCCCGGTGCCTCAGTCCGACACTGGCTGGGAATAACGTACTGGTCGCTATAATGTACTCATCACTACAACATACTGACTACAACAGTGGCAGTTTGCAATTTTCACTCAGCAACATCTGCTACTGCTTGTTTCTGTAAAACACCCATGGAGTCAAAATTGTCACTACACCTGTAGATAAATTCTCAAAGGGGTATAATTTCCAAAATGGGGTCACTTGAGGGGGATCCTGCATTTCTAGCACTTAGGAGCTCTGTATATGGAGTCCAAAAACTATTCTAGGAAAATCTGCGCTCCAGTCTCTCCACATGACTAAGCAGTACTGTACAGCCATACAAATGGTATCCTTACATTCAGCAGAAACTGTGGGACAAATTTTGGTGCCATTTTTAACCATTTCCCATTGTCAAAATGTAAAAATTTGGATCTAACACACAATTTTGATGGTAAAAATCTGAATTATTTATTCTTCACTGCCCAATGGTATAAAATTCTGTGACACACCTGTGGTTTCCATATGATAAATGCACCCCTATATGAATTAATTGAGAGGTTTAGTTTGTGGGGGTTCTGCTGTTACATGGCACCCTCAAACCAGTGCAGAAAAATCTGCACTGCAACATGGCGCTCCTTCCCTTCTGAGCTGTGCAGTGTGCCTCAAAAGTAGTTTTCTACCACATATGAGGTATCGGTGAATTCAAGAGAGTGTGCACAACAAATTGTGGAGTTCATTTTCTCCTGTTACCCTTATGGAAATACAAAATTTGGAGTTACAAAAAACATTTCTGTCGGGGGAAAAATTAGATTTTTTAATTTTCACAACTCAACATGATTAACTTTTGTGAAGCGCCTGGGGATTCATTGTGCTCAATACAGAACTAGATAAATTCCATGAGGGGTCAAGTTTGTAAAATTCTGTCAAGCACCTATAGGTTCAATGTGCTCACCACTCATCTAGATAAATTCCTTGAGAGGTCTAGTTTCCACAATGGTGTCAGTTGTGGGGGTTTTCCACTCTTTAGGGAAATCAGGGGCCAAACAATCGCAACATGGCATCTGCTAATTATTCCAACAAATTTTCCATTCAAAAAGTCAAATGCCACTCATTCCTTTCCTGCCGTGAATTCAAACAATGGTTTTCCCCCACATATGGGGTATCAGCAGGCTCCAAAGAAGTTTCACAACAAACTGTAAGGAACAATTTCTCCTGTTACCCTTATGAAAATTCAAAATTTGGAGCTGAAAAACATTTTTATGGAAAAATGTAATTTTGTTTATTTTCACGGCTCAACCTTATAAACTTCTGTGAAGCACCTAGGGGCTCAATGTGCTCAATAGATAAGTTCCCTGATGGTTATAGTTTCCAAAATGTTCTCCTTTGTGGGGGTTTCCACTGTTTAGGCACATCAGGGGCTTTCAAAACTTGACATGGCATCCGCTAATTATTCCAGCAAATTTTACCTTCAAAAAGTCAAATGGCGCTCCTTTCCTAACAAGCTCTATCGTGCAGTGGTTTTCCAACACATACGCAGTATCAGCGTGCTCAGGAGAAATTACACAACAAATTTTGTATGGTCCATTTTCTCCTGTTATTCTTGTGAAAGTAAAAAAAATTGGGTCTAAAGGAAAATTTTGGTGAAAAAAGTTAAATGTTTATTTTTTCCTTCCACATTCCATAAATTCCTGTGAAGCACCTGAAGGGCTAATAAACTTCTTGAATGTGGTTTTAAGCACCTTGAGGGGTGCAGTTTTTATAATGGTGTCACTTTTGGGTATTTTCTGCCATATAGACCCCTCAAAGTCGCTTCAAATGTGATGTGGTCCCTAAAAAAATGGTTTTGTAAATTTTGTTGAAAAAATGAGAAATCGCTGGTCAAATTTTAACCCTTATAACTTCCTAACAAAAAAAATTTATGATTCAAACATTGTGTTGCTGCAAAGTAGACATATGTGAAATGTTATTTATTAGCTATTTTGTTTGACATAACTCTCAGATTTAAGGGCATAAAAATTAAAAGTTTGAAAATTGCAAAATTTTCACCAAATTGTTGATTTTTTAACAAATAAACGTAAGTCATATAAAATTTTTTTTACTGCTATCATGAAGTACAATATGTCATTGTCACAAAAAATAATCTCAGAATCAGTGGGATCTATTCAAACGCTCCAGAGTTATGAACTCATAAAGTGACAGTGGTCAGAATTGAAAAAATTGGCCTGATCAGGAAGGTGAAAACAGGTTAAAGGGGGAAGGGGTTAAAAGTGTCCAAATATAATACAACAATATAAATGTGATATTGATGTGACCCCAAGTATAAAGCTGCCTTTTCAATTTACCACACGTGGAACGGCATAGAAAAACCTCCTGAATTGCTGGGTTTTGTTCATTCTGCCTCTCAAACATTAGAATAGAACGTGATCAAAAAATTTTACGTGACTGAAAATGGTACCAATAAAAACTCGTCCCTCTTAAAACAAACCCTCACATAACTCTGTAAGTCGAAATATGGAAAAATTATAGCTATCAAAATATAGTGTCATTTAGTGTGTGACAGTAGAAGCGCTCTCACAGGCACACAGCTCGCCATATTCCCTGCTCCAGGACACATGATTTATTCATCAAGCGGAAATCAGAATATATAATGGCTTATCCTATTGACCCTAACCGCTACATCGGACTACATTTACCCGGTCTGTTTATCAGACCCACGGCACTAGTAACTTTCCCTGTGCTAGTACACGTGGTTCCCGAAACAAGCAGCATACAGTTTATGACGAAGGTCTATACCCGGACCGAAAATTTAATTGATCACTGTACGCAAAATAAATTGGAATGTTTTTTATAGCATGATACATTTTGAGTGCCAAGTTTTTTACTTATATTAATATTGGATGGATATCCAACTTGAGCACCTATTCCAATGACTTTATGAGTGCTGTATACAATCCATTGCTGTTTTCACAGGCAGATTGCTGTGAGCAATATCCAGTGAATGATGTGCAATAGATCATTCAGTGCGCTGGGGTTGCCATAGTTCTCAACAGAGCAAGTCTGTGAAAGAGGACCTTTTGTTCAGCACAAAATATAATTTTGCTTGTTCATCGCGTGATTGGCAGCCTGTTCACACTGTGAAAAATTATCATGAATGAGTATTCTCATTCAAGAATGCTCATTCATGATAATCATTGTGTAGATATACTTTAACTCCTTTACTTTTTGTACTACAAGAAATACTCAATATCCTTAATAACATATTTATTTTATTGGCAGAACAGTTTGCATAAGTTATATTATGTTCTGTGCCCCAGGGGTCTATTTCAAAGCTATATCTTTATACCTTCAGAACAGTAGTTGTCCAGTAAGGAATAACATGTGCTTGTCTGAACTGGTTCAGTGGGACCAATGTGAAAATATTTAAGGTGAGCATACCATGAGATCCTTGCAGTTACACTGTGCATTTAAAAAAAAGTGCATACCCATGCATTAGGAACAGACAAGGAACTGTCCCTGATGGCTACTCCAGCTCTAACTTAATAGCATTCTTTATTATTGATTAACACCTTTCTAAAATGCCAGAGGGGACAGTTGTAACATGGTATTATTTAAAGGCTGATCAGACTATGCAATGAGTAAAATGATACTGGCTGGTAGAGCCATTTTCAAATTTTAATGTGTGACAAAGACATTATATCAGGTATTGCAATTTGACTTTGTATATTTTGTCAATATATGATATTTAATTAAATAACGTGATATTACTTTGCAACATTATTCGTTATGTTAAATAGCCAATTACCGTATATACTCACGTACAAGCCGATATTTTCAGCCCATTTTTTAAGGCTGAAAGTCCCCCTCTCGGCTTATACGCGAGTCATATACCGGGGGGTCGGCGGGTAAGGGGGAGCGGGAGTGTCAGATTACACTTACCCCTCCACCGGCGCATCTCTGCAGCCCCCCTGCTTCTCCCACGATCTCAGGCTCCTTCCTGCAGCAGTCGCATGGTACCGCTCATTAAAGTCATGAATATGCACATATTCATGACTTTAATGAGCGGTACCACGTGACCGCTATAGGAAGGAAGAGCTGCGGGAGAAGATCAGTGTTATGATCTGCTACAAGCACTAAGGAAAGATGGGAATTCTGTCCCTACAATAGAACTAAGCTGGATCCCTACGATGTAACGGGGAACCTGATCCTGCGACCAGACCCGCTAAAGTCCTCAGCTAGTCTGAACGAAGACCTATAGTTGCGAGGAAGGAATCCCTACAAGATCTAGGGACTGGGAGAAAAGGTGGACACCTCCTAACAGAAATTGTAGCAGGGAAAAATAAAACAGAAAACAAATTACTAGAGATCCTAAGATCAAACAAAACTGACTGAGTAAGGCACCTAAGCACCCGGCTAGCTTAAGAGTAGGTAATACAATGAAGTCCAGCAAAGCCAGAAGGGCGGAGCCAGACTAAATAGGGAAAAAAGGTCATGTGACCAGCAAACTGAAACAAAACCTAACAAGAGGGTTCTAACAGTACCCTCCCTTCTAAGAGGATCCTCCGGATCCCCTAGGACTTAAGCTTATCCGGAAACCTCTTGTGAAATGCTCTGACAAGTCTAGACGCAGAAACATCATCCGCCCTCACCCATGAGTTATCCTCGGGTCCATAACCCTTCCAAGCGACGAGGTACTGTAAACTCCCTCTATACCGTCTAGAATTTAGGATGCGGGAAATCTCATATTGCCCGTCCTCCACCACCAGGGGAACAGTGGCCAAGACGTCTCCATCAAAGACCTCAGCTTTTTTCAAGAGAGAAACATGAAACACCGGATTAATCTTCCAGGAAGTGGGAAGCTCCAACTTAACAGCAGATTGGTTAATAACCTGAAGCACCTTAAAGGGCCCTACAAACTTGGGACCCAATTTCTTAGACGGAATCCTCAAGCGCAGATTCTTAGAGGACAACCAAACCATATCACCAATAGCAAACAAAACCTCTTGTCGTTTTCTATCAAAATACACTTTGGATCTTTTGTTAGCCTCCTGAAGATTACCACGCACATCAGTCCAAACTCTCTCCAAAACACCAGAAAAATTCTCCTCTTCAGGTACAGCCGATCCCAACTTGGAAAGTGACCCAAACGACGGATGTCTCCCAGTACAACAAAAAAAAGGCGAACAACCAGCAGAAGCGGATGTATGGTTGTTAAGAGCAAACTCAGCAAGTGGCAGAAACTCAGACCACCCCTCTTGATTATCAGTCACAAAACAACGCAAGAACTGCTCAACATCCTGGTTTTTCCTTTCGGTGTGGCCATTAGACTCAGGATGATATCCGGATGAAAACGACAAATGAACTCCCAACCTGTCACAAAAGGCGCGCCAAAAATGAGCCACAAACTGAGGTCCCTTATCAGAAACAATGTCAGTAGGAACACCATGTAGTCTGACTATTTCCTTGACAAAGGCCTTAGCGAGAGTCTTAGCGCAGGGCAGTTTGACGAAAGGAACCAAGTGACACATCTTGCTAAAACGGTCCACGACCACCCAGATGACAGTGAAACCCTCAGAGGGGGGAAGGTCAGTAATAAAGTCCATAGCCAAATGTGTCCAAGGTGCACTAGGGACCTCCAGAGGGCAAAGCAACCCTGCAGCAGGAATATGAGAAGACTTAGATCTAGCACACACAGTGCATTGACGCACCCACTTAATGACTTCCTTCTGCCATCCTGGCCACCAAAAACTGCGACCCACAAGTCTCTTGGTCTCAGAGATTCCAGGATGACCTGCCAACCGAGAGTCATGACATTCATCAAACAAATCTCTCCTCAGGGTACCAGGCACAAACAACCTCCCATGCGGCGTGTTAGATGGGGCATTCTCCTGTGCTTTAAGAATCTCATCTTCCAACACGGAGTCCAAAACAGCAATAACAACCCCCTCTTGCAAGATGTTTTCCTCCTCCTCCTCAGTACCCACCATAGGAGAAAAGCTGCGAGACAAAGCAACAGCTTTAACATTTTTAGTACCCGGGATGTAAGTAACGGTAAAATTAAACCGTGAGAAAAACAGTGCCCACCTAGCCTGACGGGCATTCAAGCGTTTGGCAGCATCAAGGTAGATCAGATTTTTATGATCGGTGAAGACTTGAACGGGAAATTCCGCCCCCTCCAAAAAATGATGCCAGTGTTCAAATGCGAGTTTAATTGACAACAATTCCCGATTACCGATATCATAATTTAGTTCAGACTCAGAAAATTTCTTTGAAAAAAAAGCACAGGGATGTACTCCATCCGTCTTTGCCTGAGACAACACCGCGCCGACCCCCACAGAAGAAGCATCAACCTCAACCAAAAATGGTTTAGTCACATCAGGCTGCGTAAGGATGGGAGCAGAGCTGAACCTCTCCTTTAGCAACACAAAAGCCTCAATGGCCTCAGTAGTCCACTGAACCGCATCAGCACCTTTCCTGGTGAGATCGGTCAGAGGTTTGGCAATCACAGAAATTTTTTTTATGAATTTTCTATAATAATTGGCGAACCCCAAAAACCTCTGTATTAATTTCACACCAATAGGCCTAGGCCATTCCTGCACAGCTTGCACTTTCACCGGGTCCATCTCAAAACCTTCACTGGAGACAATGTAGCCCAAAAAACTAAGTCTCTGTACAGCGAACTCACATTTTTCTAGTTTGGCAAAAAGTGAATTATCACTCAGTAACTGTAATACTTCACGCACACTCCTCCAATGAGACTCCAAATCCAGTGAATAAATCAAAATGTCATCCAAATACACAACCACACCTCTGCCGATCAAAGGTCTGAGGATGTCATTAATAAGATTCTGAAAAAATGCCGGAGCACTGGAAAGCCCAAAAGGCATGACCAGATTCTCAAAATGACCCAGTGGAGTGTTAAACGCAGTCTTCCATTCATCCCCCTCCTTCATGCGCAACAAATTGTATGCCCCTCGAAGATCAATTTTCGAGAACCACTTGGCCCCCACTAACTGATTAAACAAATCAGGAATTAATGGCAGTGGGTAAGGATTGCGTACAGTAATCTTATTAATCTCACGAAAGTCTAGACAAGGCCGTAAACCGCCGTCCTTTTTTTTAACAAAAAAAAATCCAACCGCCACAGGAGATTTGGAAGGCCTAATGTGACCGGCGGCCATGCTTGTCTGTATGTATTCCTCCAAAGCCTTTCTCTCAGGAATAGTCAAATTAAATAAACGACTTTTAGGAAGAGTCGCTCCAGGGACAAATTCAATTGCACAATCATAATCTCTATGAGGAGGCAATACCTGCGATTCCTTATCAGAAAAAACTTTCCAAAAATCCTAAATAGGTACAGGTAACTCCCCCTTAACTACAGCAGCAATACGCCTGTTACAACACTTGTCATAACAATTAGGACTCCAGGACTTAATTTCATTGGTAGACCAATCCAGTACCGGATTGTGCAATTTTAACCAGGGTAACCCCAAAATCACCGGTGAGGGCAAATTATTCAAAACTACCAAATCCAAATTCTCTTGATGAACACCATTAATAGTAAGAGGAAATTCACAGATATGGCGAGTAACATTCTTCAAGTGAGAACCATCCACAGACACCATATTAATAGGGGAAGATAGAAGTTTGGGTTTTAATTTTAGTTTTTCCAAAAATTTCCCATCAATCACATTGAGAGTTGAACCATAATCCACAAATACCCGAAACTCCATTAATTCCTCCTCACCAGCAGTGGTAGCAGAAAGAAAGACACCTTTATTGTTTAAACAAGCTATGCGGGCGAAACTGACCTCATTTTTTTTTCTCTCTTTATTCATTCGAAGCGCACAGTTCTTAATAAAATGCTCAGATTTGCCACAATAGAAACACAAGCCCTCCGCAAATCTACGGTCTTTTTCCCAAGAGTGAGGTGTCATTGCTCCAATTTCCATCGGCTCTGCAATGTCAGTACAGTCCCTTTCCAATCTTGGAGATGACAAGGCAGATTTACTCTCATTAACCCTTGCACGCAGTCTCCTATCCACCCGTATGGCTAATTGCATAGCCTCTTGCAAGTTACCAGGTATAGGATAAGCAATCAGCAAATCTTTAACCCTTTCACTTAACCCTGCAAGAAATAAACTTTTCAAAGCTGAATCGTTCCACCCCACCTGAGTGGACCACCTTCGGAAGTGAGTACAGTATTTTTCCACATTACCTGATCCCTGTCTCAAACGTCTCAATTCTGTCTCAGCTGATGAAACACGATCCGGATCGTCATACAATAACCCCAAAGCAGAAAAAAACTATCCACTGATCTAAAGCATGGATCACCAGGCTGCAGAGAAAAGGCCCAGTCCTGAGGTTCTTTGCACAAAAGTGACATTATGAACCCTATGCGCTGTGATTCATCACCAGAGGATCTGGGTCTCAAACGGAAATACAACAAGCAAGCATTTTTAAAAGAAAAACAATCTTGTTGTTCACCAAAAAATAAATCAGGCAAACGTACCTTTGGCTCCACGAAATGTGCTCCAGAACAACTACTCACGTGTTGCTGGATTTCAGCCACCTCCAGAGAAAGTCCCTGCAGGCGTTGAGCCAAATCCTGAACCGACACCATGATGGAAACAGAAAATCTTTCCTTAGTGATTTTTTTTTTTTTTCTTTTGTGCTGGACTTACTGTTATGATCTGCTACAAGCACTAAGGAAAGATGGGAATTCTGTCCCTACAATAGAACTAAGCTGGATCCCTACGATGTAACGGGGAACCTGATCCTGCGACCAGACCCGCTAAAGTCCTCAGCTAGTCTGAACGAAGACCTATAGTTGCGAGGAAGGAATCCCTACAAGATCTAGGGACTGGGAGAAAAGGTGGACACCTCCTAACAGAAATTGTAGCAGGGAAAAATAAAACAGAAAACAAATTACTAGAGATCCTAAGATCAAACAAAACTGACTGAGTAAGGCAGCTAGCTTAAGAGTAGGTAATACAATGAAGTCCAGCAAAGCCAGAAGGGCGGAGCCAGACTAAATAGGGAAAAAAGGTCATGTGACCAGCAAACTGAAACAAAACCTAACAAGAGGGTTCTAACAATCAGGGCTGCAGAGACACACCGGCGGGGGGTGAGTATAAGCGATATTCACCTGTCCACGTTCCACCGCTGCGCGCTGCTCTGACCACCTTGTCCTCTGGCTGTGATATTCAGTCAGAGGGCGCAATGACGTAGCTAGCGTGTGCCGAGCCGTCTGCCTGAGCGCTCACTGACAAGAGGACCAGGAAGACAGCGGCTGTCAAGATCCCGTCTGGGTTGGCGCCAATGTTACTGCAAACACTAGGGGAAGCAGAGGCAGGTAACGTGGTCAGAGATAGCCGGGTTGGTACACCGGAAAGGCGTTATTAGTAGCACTGGATCAGGCAGGGAGCGTAGTCAGGAGGCAGGCCGAGGTAGGTTCACAGGAGAGCAGTGTTTGTAGCAATGGATCAGGCGGAGAGCGTAGTCAGAAGGCAGGCCGAGGTCGGTTCACAGGAGAGCAGTGTTTGTAGCAATGGATCAGGCGGAGAGCGTAGTCAGAAGGCAGGCCGAGGTCGGTTCACAGGAGAGCAGTGTTTGTAGCAATGGATCAGGCGGAGAGCGTAGTCAGAAGGCAGGCCGAGGTCGGTTCACAGGAGAGCAGTGTTTGTAGCAATGGATCAGGCGGAGAGCGTAGTCAGAAGGCAGGCCGAGGTCGGTTCACAGGAGAGCAGTGTTTGTAGCAGCAGGAACAGCAGGAAACACTTGACTAAAGGCTAAGAGCACAATAATCTCGCAATAACACACCCACAGGGCCAGGTTTATATAGGGCGTGTAATTGGCAATCAGAGGCCAAACGAGAGAGCACTGGGTGGAGCCGATCAGGAAGAACAGTCAATGGTATCCGGTTTCAGCAAGGAACTTTGTAGCCAGCAGAATAGCTCAGATGGTAGAGCTGCTGGCCGGTGGACAAGAGACACTGGGTTCGATTCCTGACAGCGGCGCGCAGCAGTGGATCGGGGACAGGTGAATATCTCAGTTGTCGGGGCCCTGAACGAGCGGTGACACTGGCACCTGTCCCCCATAGCGCGCCGGTGTCCCCGCCTGCTCAGGACACCGGCACCTTGCCCCCAGTGACGAGAGGTGAGTATGACATTTTTTTTTTAGTTGCAGTGGCAGCATAAGGGACCTATACTATGGAGCATATGGGGGCATAATCTGTGGGGCATATGGGGGCATAATCTGTGGAGCATATGGGGGCATAATCTGTGGAGCATATGGGGCATAATCTATGGAGCATCTTATGGGGGCACAATCTATGGAGCACCATATGGGGGCATAATCTATGGAGCATCTTATGGGGCCATTATTAACCTTTATGGAACTTTATATGGGGAGTATTTTGTATGGATTATCTTATGGGGCCCATCATTAACTGTATGGAGAATTATATGGGGCTCCTGATTCAATATGGATATTCAAAAGCATTTAACCTACTGATGTCTCAATAAATTTTACTTTTATTGGTATCTATTTTTTTTTGTAATTTACCAGTAGCTGCTGCATTTTCCACCCTAGGCTTATACGCGAGTCAATAAGTTTTCCCAGTTTTTTGTGGCAAAATTAGGGAGGTCGGCTTATACATGAGTATATACGGTAATTTATTTATACTGCATTTACTAGAGTTGATCCTTCCTCAATCATACAGACATGCACATGCTGCTATTGTGGTAATCACAGTGATTAGATCACCAATTTATTTTATGAAAATTACACAATGATTGCATCTAACGAAAATGTACATGAGGCCAAGTGTAACCTCCTCTTTAAAACATATGCATGTGATTTATCTGAGATCCATATTACACAGATGCTAAATATGGTGTTAAATTGATGATGTATTTTAGGATATACAGTGGGAGAAACAAGTATTTGATCCCTTGCTGATTTTGTAAGTTTGCCCACTGACAAAGAGGAGACGTTTCGGTCCAAAAGGACCTTCATCAATCTGACGGCAATAAAGCATAATGAGAATAATAAAAATAAAAAAAAACAAAATAAACAATAAAAATAAAACATTGTATTATAAAGCAAATTCATTCAAAAGGAAGAACAGAAAATTATTACAGGGTAGAGACCCTCTGGGGAATAATTCCCATAATTCGATAAAGTGGAGTAAGATATATACAGTGATTGAAAGTTCGAATACCTACCCGACTGCTTGTGAGAAGAAAATTAGTATTGGAATAAAGGCAATATGCCTAAAAAGACAAAGGCATGTAATAAACATGTGACAGCCAGGGTGCTGCAGTTGGTTAGGTAATTGCAGTTTAAGAGCCAAAAGGAGCTTTTTTTACCTTAAAAAGAGGAGGACCATATAGATATATACCTTCTTACGTGGTGGAGAGGCAGAAAGTTGGAGCCTGAGGTAGAGAGTATCATGTGTTTGTAACATTGAGGCATGTGATAATAAAGACGTGTATGAGAAAGTATCAAAATAACTTTGAGTAAATGGATCCAAGTTTAGAAATAATGGATCCAGAAGGTTCCTGTAAGACGTTTAATGTTACCTGAGGGTAAGATGAATTAAATGGGTATAATTAGATCAAAATCTATGTGTGCAGGAGGGGAAGTCTCAGTCCCAAAGACTAATGTGATGTCATGTGTATGAATGAAATCATCATTGTAGTCTATTGTAGTGATATACGCATTGGTGGCAGTGTGTCTGCGCAATGAAGTACTATCGTCTGTATGAGGGAAATACGGAGCACAGTTCCAATTAGGATCCCTTATAGAGAGACATAATATAAAACACATTGGTGGCAGTGGAATGGCGCAAGTGAAGCGGTAATACTCACAAAGAGGAAACGCTGGTCTCTTCTACCCTGACGCGGTATCCCCCGCTTGTCAGTGGCAGAGATAGCGCGTCCACGGGCCTTAAGGGAGAAAGGGGCGGGACAACATGGTGTGTGTAGCGGAAATACGTCACAGGAAGTGACGTTTGCGGTCCATTAGTCGTTATAGCTTGCGTTCCACTTGTTGTAAGGTATATGACGCTGAAGAGGCGTCAGTAAATTGATGTGATGGGTGTTACCATGTGAGACAAGGCAGATTTGAGGGGAACTGAGATGTGTAACCTGCGGTTATTATCTTGAATAGCCAAAAGGACACAGAAAAAATAGTAATGATTATTCAGGGGGGAATGTATGGTGGTGGTGAATGGTTATGGTTGAAATAATAAGAAAAAATAAGAAAAATTGACTGAAATTATAAAGGAAAAAATGGGGAAATAAGAAAAAAGGAAGGGAATAAGGAGAATGAGATGCTACGGCAAGTTCAGTCAAAAATGGTGAAATTTATTATAATACATGCCTACATATAGGAGAAAGCCCTAGAGCAAGAAAGGGTGCCAGAATGCAGTCGGGTAGAAGGGGTCCAAGGGTGTGGGTTCTAGACGAGAGATACAATACAATCGACTCTGTAATAGGGAGAAAACAGAGTTAGAGGGGGAACTTCATAATCCACATCAGGTATACAATATCGCAATAGGACCGGTGCGGGAACTCAAAAGAGAATGCAGCGTCATATGACATAAAGTACATAAAGTACAACAACACAACAATATCATCTGAAGCCTTATTATTCCAATACCTGTAATTATAGTATTCTAACGAACGGTTAGTGCAGGGAATACCATTGACATGATATATATAGTTTGGTAGAAAACTAGACAGGAGTTACCTCAAGGGAAATCAAAAACTGAGAGATGTGTTAATATAGGAATTGGCTATTGATCAAAAACCCGTTAGATGAAGGATAAGAGATAATAATCTCTGTTTAAGCCCTTGGGGAGAGGGTCTGAAGTTCATGCATCCAGTACGCCTCCCGTTTTTTAAGGAGGCGTACTCGGTCACCACCCCATCTGGGTGTGCGAATCTGCTCAATTACCTGAAATTTAAACTGCGAGATCTGGTGGCCTGTTGTAATGAAGTGGAAAGGAATCGGGAGGAGTAGATTTTTGCACCTGATTGTAGACTTGTGCTTTGAGATCCTATCTTTTATGGCTTGTGTGGTCTCCCCCACGTATAGAAGACCGCATGGGCACTTAATTAGGTAGATGACAAAAGAGGAATTGCAGGTAGAATAGCATTTAATATTATACTTTATGCCGGAATGTGGGTGATGTATAACATTCCCTTTCAGTACATTGTGACATTAGTTGCACTGTAAACATGGGAAAGTACCCATTTTAGGGTTTGACAAAAATCTTGAGTTGGTTTCTGTTTATTGTCACCTATATCAGCCCTGACCAGGTCGTCACGGAGATTGGGTGCCCTTTTATAGCAGGGTAGAAAAGGGTTTTGGAACTCAGGTACCTCTGGATGTGCTCTGCTGAGAAGGCCCCAATGTCGTCTAATAGTTTTGTGAAGAATTTGAACTAAAGGATGGTATGTTTGAACAAAGGGAATCCTCTTCCTGATCAGAGATTTTGGTCTCTCCAATAGTGCCACAGCCTCTGTCAGGAGGTCCGGGGGATATCCCCGTTCTAGGAATCTATTATGCATTTCATTTTGGCGATGAGTGTGGTTGTCCTGGTCAGATACTATTCTCTGTACGAGTTTGAATTGTGACCGTGGTATTGATTTCTTTATTGCTGGTGGGTGTAGGCTACTGAAGTGTAGGAGGCTATTGCGATCCGTGGGTTTTGTAAAGAGGTCGGTACTCAAGTTACCTTGGTAGTCCTTAATGATAGTAGTATCGAGGAAGTTAACCTTCTCTCGGCTTTCAGACATGGTAAAGGAAAGGCCTGGCCATGCTGCGTTAAGTTTTCCAAAAAATTGTTGTAAAGTAGATTCATGTCCCTTCCAGATACAAAAAATGTCATCTATGTATCTCTTCCATAGTCAACCATGGGCGCAGAAGAGGGGATCAGTATAGACCACCTCTTCCTCAAATTTAGCCATGTAGCAAATTGCGTAAGGGGGGCCACATTGGACCCCATGGCTGTTCCCTTAATCTGCATGTAGAAAGTTTCCTCAAAAAGAAAAAAATTAATTGTGAGGACTATGGTCAGGAGTTCAAGACACAGCTGTACTGAATCATTATGCATATGGGATGATTGCAATAACTGTCTAGCGCAGGAGATTCCCTGTGTATGTGGTATTGACGTGTACAGATCTTTGACATCTAAGGTAACTAAAATGGCTGATTCTGCTAGAGCGCCCAGTGAGCCTATTTTCTTCAAGAAGTCACCCATGTCAAGTATAAAAAAGGGTACTATCCAAACAAGTGGAGTGAGGATTTTTTCCAGAAATATGGATAATGGGGAGAGGATTGATTCAGTGGAAGTGACTATAGGTCTGCCGGTGGGATTTTCCAAACTCTTGTGTATCTTAGGCAAAGTATAAAAGATGGGTGTAATTGGATTTTTCTTAGTAAGATATTCCTTAGTTTTAGTATCTATGACACCCAAGTTAGAGAATGTGGTCAAAACAGATTCAATCTGGCTACTGATCTCACGAGTGGGATCCTTAGTCAATTTTACATACACCGAGTCATCATTAAGTTGGTGGTAAATTTCCTGTAGATAGTCGGATTTATTCATGACCACTATAGAGCCCCCTTGTCGGCAGGTTTCATAATGATTGTTTTATCCTCCCGAAGAGACCGTAAGGCCTGTTGGTCAAGGGGACTCACATGGTAACACCCATCACATGGTCTCACATGGTAACACCCATCACATCAATTTACTGACGCCTCTTCAGCGTCATATACCTTACAACAAGTGGAACGCAAGCTATAGCGACTAATGGACCCCAAACGTCACTTCCGGTGACGCATTTCCGCTACACATGCCATGTTGTCCCGCCCTTTCTCCCTTAAGGCCCGTGGACGCGCTGTCTCTGCCACTGACAAGCGGGGGATACCGCATCAGGGTAGAAGAGACCAGAGCTTCCTCTTTGTGAGTATTACCGCTTCACTTGCGCCATTCCACTGCCACCAATGTATTTTATATTATGTCTCTCTATAGGGGATCCTAATTGGAACTGTGCTCAGTATTTCCCTCATACAGACGATAGTACTTCATTGCGCAGACACACTGCCACCAATGCGTATATCACTACAATAGACTACAATGATGATTTCATTCATACACATGACATCACATTAGTCTTTGGGAATGAGACTTCCCCTCCTGCACACATAGATTTTGATCTAATTATACCCATTTAATTCATCTTACCCTCAGGTAACATTAAACGTCTTACAGGAACCTTCTGGATCCATTATTCCTAAACTTGGATCCATTTACTCAAAGGTATTTTGATACTTTCTCATACATGTCTTTATTATCACATGCCTCAATGTTACAAACACATGATACTCTCTACCTCAGGCTCCAACTTTCTACCTCTCCACAACGTAAGAAGGTATATATCTATATGGTCCTCCTCTTTTTAAGGTAAAAAAAGCTCCTTTTGGCTATTAAACTGCAATAACCTAACCACCTGCAGCACCCTGGCTGTAACATGTTTATTACATGCCTTTGTCTTTTTAGGCATATTGCCTTTATTCCAATACTAATTTTCTTCTCACAAGCAGTCGGGTAGGTATTCGAACTTTCAATCACTGTATATATCTTACTCCACTTTATCGAATTATTGGAATTATTCCCCAGAGGGTCTCTACCCTGTAATAATTTTCTATTCTTCCTTTTGAATGAATTTGCTTTATAATACAATGTTTTATTTTTATTGTTTATTTTGTTTATTTTTATTATTCTCTCTCATTATGCTTTATTGCCGTCAGATTGATGAAGGTCCTTTTGGACCGAAACGTCTCCTCTGTGTACTTACCTGTACTTTGACTGCAATAAACTGGAATCGTTCCTCTAATTAAGTTGAGTGCCAAGTTTCACTAGTTACTACACTGTGTTCCAAATTATTATGCAAATAATATTTTCTCTGATTTTCCCAAATTACCTATATGAATTGCAGTCATTGTAATTTTCCAGTCAAATAGCTATTAGAGTACAATTGAAAGGTTTTTGTACAAACTGCCTATGATAACAGTATATTTTTTAAAAATAAAACACTCAAACTGCACTCAAAATGCATGTTCCAAATTATTATGCACAGCAGAGTTTTCAACCTTTTCATTTTAATAAAGAACAAAAAAATGGTCATTTTTGAAATTATAAGCATTAGCAGGTTATTACAAACTGAAATCAAACAGTTTTCAACTCAAAACTTTATTCTAGGTGATGTTACATTTACACATAGAACCCCTTGTTCGAAAGGAGCTTCTGAACTCTCTCGGCCATTGAATTTGACAGGTTTTGGATGGTTTCTGCTTCAATTGTTTTGCATGAGGACAGAATACCCTCCCAGAGCTGTTGCTTAGATGTCAACTGCCTCCCGCCATCATAGACACTCCTTTTGATGATGCTCCAGAGGTTCTCAATGGGGTTGATGTCAGGGGATCATGGGGGCCACACCATAAGTTTGTCCCCTTTTATGCCCATAGCAACCAGAGATGCAGATGTGTTATGTGCAGCATGAGACGGTGCATTATCATGCATGAAAATGATCTTGCTGCGGAATGCACGGTTCTTCTTCTTGAACCATGGCAGGAAGTGCTGTTTGAGAAACTCAACATACAATATGGAGTTCATCTTTACGCCTTCAGGGATCCTAAAGGGGCCAACAATCTCTCTCTCCATGATTCCAGCCCAAAACATTACTCCACCTCCTCCTTGTTGGCGCCGTAGCCGTGTTTGCATGGGGTGTCCATCAACCAGCCATCCTCCACTCTATCCATCTGGACCATTGAGCCTTGCACGGCACTCATCGGTGAACAAAACAGTTTTGAAGTCAGTCTTCATGTATTGTTTGGCCCACTGGAGCCGTTTCTGCTTGTGTGCAGTGGATAGAGGAGGTCGACAGGATGGCTTACGCACAGCTGCAAACCTCTGAAGGACCCTGCATCTTGTTGTTCGAGGGACTTTGGAGGCACCAGCAGCTTCAAAAACTTGTCTGCTGCAATGACAAGGCTCTTTTGCCGCTGCTCTTTTAACCTGATTTATTGCCTGTAGAAAAGAGTCCTCAATTTTCCCTTATCAGCATGCACATGTGTGTATTATGAATCAGCTACATACTTCTTGATTGTGCGATGATCACAATGAAGTGTCTTGGCAATGTTGATTGTAGTCATGCCTTGACCTAAACACTCCACAATTTGTTGCTTCTCAGCAGCCGACACATCCTTTTTCTTTCCCATTTTGGCAGAAAATGTAGGCTGCTTAATAATGTGGGACAGCCTTCTTAAGTAGTCTTGCCTTTCATTGGACACACCTGCCAAACTAATTAGCACAGGTGTCTGCAATTGCTTACAGTGAAATAAAGAGCCCTGACACACATCACCATCAATGAGTTTAACTGACAAACAAAAAATTCTTACCTTATCAATCCTAAACAATTTTTGCATAATAATTTGGAACACAGTGTATATTGGGCTGGGAACCTACTTGTGCACCACCACAATACTGCTACGATATATTTTTCTTGCCCACTGACAAAGACATGAACAGTCTATAATTTTAAGGGTAGGTTAATTTTAACATTGAGAGATAAAATATCAAAAATAAAATCCAGAAAATCACATTGTATAAATTATATAAATTTATTTGCATTTTTCAGTGAGAAATAAGGCTAACCTATTAAATACCGCTGTCAATCTCTGACAGAGGCATTTAACTCGGCAAGCGCGCTGGACATCCCGCCCATCGGTGACCCCATCATGGGTTGGCATGACAACCATTAGTTTCCAGCAGACCTCCATGGTTGTCATGGCCATATTGCTGTGAGTTCCGCCCGGTAGTCGGCGCTCATAGCAAGTGAGTATTTCTGCTACATACAGGCAATCTGATCATAGCTTGTATGTAGCAGAGCCGATCGGACAACTTCAGCTTCTAGTCTCCCACGGAGACTATTGAAGCATGCAAAAAGTAAAAAAAATGTTTTTAAAATATTAAAAAAATTAAAAATATATAAAGTTCAAATCACCCCCCTTTCACCCCATTCAAAATGAAACAGTAAAATAAATTAACCATACACATATTTTTTTTATCGCTGTGTTTAAAGTCGCCCAATCTATGAAAATAAAAAAGAATTAATGGTGTAACGAAAAAAAAGGTCAAAACGCCAGAATATATATTTTTTGGTCGCCACAACATTGCATAAAAATGAAATAATAGGCGGTCAAAACATTGTATCGACACAAAAATTGTATTATTAAAAACGTCAGGTTGGCACGCAAAAAATAAGCCATCACCTAACCCAAGATCAAGAGAAATGGAGACACTACAGGTATCAGAAAATGGCTTTATTTTTTTTAACAAACTTTGGAATTTTTTTTCACCACTTAAGTACAAAAGAATCTATACATGTATGGTGTCTATGAACTTGTAATGACCTGCAGAACCATAATGACAGGTCAGTTTTAGTATTTAGTGAACCTGGTAATGAAAAACCCAAAAAAGAACTGTGAGATTGCACGTTTTTGGAATTTCACGGCACTTGGAATGTTTTTTCCCGTTTTCCAGTACACGATATGTTAAAATTAATGGTGTTGTTCAAAAGTACGACTCGTCCTGTAAAACACAAGCCCTCACATGGCCATTTTGACCAAAAAATATAAAAGTTATGGCTCTGGGAAGAAGGGGAGCAAAACAACGAAAATGCAAAAGCAAAAATACCTCTGGTCATTAAGGGGTTATTGAAAACATATTTTCTTGAAAAATATATGACAAATCATTGATTAGTATAACACATATCAGCATGTACTGAAAATGGAACTATTATACTCCAATATTTCCATGTGTTTGGAAAAAAAGGAAAAACTTACTGGAAGTGAACAAACTATGGCAGTGATAATGCAGTACATCAAATGTGGACAATATTAGAAATCCTTATCAATTTTCTTGTTGATTTTCAATAGTTTTGTGAAAGCAGATCAATATTTTAAATATTTTAAACTATGCCTTAAAGAGAACCTGTCATAAGGAGTTTATACCCCAAACTAATGGAATATATGCAAGGACACTTTAATGACAATATCACGCCTCCCTTTTTAGAAAACACCGGTGATTGTCTTACTGCTGTCTCTAACATCATGTCCTCCCTCTATCTGAAACTGTACCTGTCAAAAACTGAACTCCTTGTGTTTCCTCCCTCCACTAATGTACCTATGCCCAACATTGCCATTTCCGTATGTGGTTCCACCATTACCCCCCAGCAAGATGCCGGCTGTCTTGGTGTCATTCTTGATTCCGAGCTTTCATTCAACCCCCACATCCGATCACTGGCTCGCTCTTGTTATCTCCACCTCAAAAGCATTTTCAGAATTCAACCATTTTTTACTTTCAACTCTGCAAAAACTCTTACTGTTTCTCTTATTTATTCTCGTCTGGACTATTGTAACTCTCTACTAATCGGTCTCCTCTTACTAAACTCTCCCCTTTCCAATCTGCCTTGAATGCTGCAGCCAGGATCATATTCCTCACCAATCGTTATACTGATGCCTCTACCTTGTGCCAGTCATTACGCTGGTTATCCATCCAGAATCCACTCCAGAATCCAGTACAAACTTATTACCCTCACCCACAAAGCACTCCATGGCTCAGCACCACCCTACGTCTCCTCCCTCGTCTCAGCCTACCACCCTACCCGTGCCCTCCATTCTGCTAATGACCTGAGGTTAGCATCCTCAATAATCAGAACCTCCCACTCCCGTCTCCAAGACTTTTCACGTGCTGCGCCAATTCTTTGGAATGTACTACCCAGGTTAATACGATTAATCCCCAATCCTCACAGTGTTAAGCGTGCCCTAAAAATGCATTTGTTCAGACAGGCCTAACGACTAAACGTATTAACCTAACTATCCCTGTGTGGCCCATTCAAATTTTTTTACCATAATCAGGTTCCTCGCATCATGTTCTCACACACTTTATGCATTTAATAGCCCTCTTTGTCTGTACTGTTACATACTTTGGCTGTTAACTGGTTAATGCAGCAATACATGAACACCCGATTCGAACACTATGGCTGGTCCGAACAATGAAAGCAATTGTTACCCTCTACCTTTTGTGTCTCCCTTTTTCCTCATAGATTGTAAGCTTGCGAGCAGGGTCCTCATTCCTCTTGGTATCTGTTTTGATCTGTGTGTATTGTTATGCTGTAATGTCTATTGTCTGTACAAGTCCCCTCTATAATGTAAAGTGCTGCAGAATATGTTGGCGCTATAGAAATAAAATTATTATTATTATTATTAATAATAATTCTTACCTGTTTTGTAAAAAATTAGTTTTGCTGTTTTAGAAAAATCCATAGTTGAAATTATATGGCAATAAGTTACAAGTGCAGTGGATGGGCACTGGGCAGAGCTTGAATCAGGACCCGGCACACTCGGGCAAGTGCAGGGGCCCTGAGCAGGTGGGGGGCCCACTTGCCATTGTGGACACCGGTGCACTATGGGAGCCAGGTGCCAGAGTCTGCGAGTGGGCCCCCTGCCACTTGCTCAGGGCCCCAGTACATGCAATACTTACCTCTCCCCGTTCCCGACATTTCAAGTCAGAGGGAGCAATGATGTCACATTTGTGCGCCTTTTGCCTGAACAGACACAGTGCAGAGAGCTCGGAGATGGCGACACTGAGGAGTCTGGAGCAGAGCAGTATCAAAAAACTGACCGGCACATCCAAACATAGATTCAGTGTGAACAGGTGCTAAACCTAGAGTCACCAACTCATATACATACAAGAAAAAAGGTAGCACACTGTAGCGCTATAGCTTGCAAACACGAAATATGAAAAATATGAAAAATTAATTGCATCATTACCTTAGAAATATGAAAAATTGAGAAGTCTTAGCGCATAAGATGGCCAAATTATGCGAGCCTGATAGCCACGTCAAGGCTCCTCTCATATATCAGGTCCTAACTAATGCCTATCCTCGCTTTAGAAAAGTCTGTCTGCATGGGAACATATGAGTCCTCTCTTCAGACTAAAATCTACATCTCTGTGGAGGGGTGATGAACCTGTTGTAATTAAAAAGCCTGTGACCACCAGGTGGAGTGCTCAGGCAGAAGGCAAATGAATACATATCAAAAAACTGACCGGCACATCCAAACTTAGATTCAGTGTGAACAGGTGCTAAACCTAGAGTCACCAACTCATATACATACAAGAAAAAAAGGTAGCACACTGTAGCGCTATAGCTTGCAAACACGAAATATGAAAAATATGAAAAATGAATTGCATCATTACCTTAGAAATATGAAAAATTGAGAAGTCTTAGCGCATAAGATGGCCAAATTATGCGAGCCTGATAGCCACGTCAAGGCTCCTCTCGTATATCAGGTCCTAACTAATGCCTATCCTCGCTTTAGAAAAGTCTGTCTGCATGGGAACATATGAGTCCTCTCTTCAGACTAAAATCTACATCTCTGTGGAGGGGTGATGAACCTGTTGTAATTAAAAAGCCTGTGACCACCAGGTGGAGTGCTCAGGCAGAAGGCAAATGAATACATATCAAAAAACTGACCGGCACATCCAAACATAGATTCAGTGTGAACAGGTGCTAAACCTAGAGTCACCAACTCATATACATACAAGAAAAAAAGGTAGCACACTGTAGCGCTATAGCTTGCAAACACGAAATATGAAAAATATGAAAAATGAATTGCATCATTACCTTAGAAATATGAAAAATTGAGAAGTCTTAGCCATAAGATGGCCAAATTATGCGAGCCTGATAGCCACGTCAAGGCTCCTCTCGTATATCAGGTCCTAACTAATGCCTATCCTCGCTTTAGAAAAGTCTGTCTGCATGGGAACATATGAGTCCTCTCTTCAGACTAAAATCTACATCTCTGTGGAGGGGTGATGAACCTGTTGTAATTAAAAAGCCTGTGACCACCAGGTGGAGTGCTCAGGCAGAAGGCAAATGAATCATATCAAAAAACTGACCGGCACATCCAAACATAGATTCAGTGTGAACAGGTGCTAAACCTAGAGTCACCAACTCATATACATACAAGAAAAAAAGGTAGCACACTGTAGCGCTATAGCTTGCAAACACGAAATATGAAAAATATGAAAAATGAATTGCATCATTACCTTAGAAATATGAAAAATTGAGAAGTCTTAGCCCATAAGATGGCCAAATTATGCGAGCCTGATAGCCACGTCAAGGCTCCTCTCGTATATCAGGTCCTAACTAATGCCTATCCTCGCTTTAGAAAAGTCTGTCTGCATGGGAACATATGAGTCCTCTCTTCAGACTAAAATCTACATCTCTGTGGAGGGGTGATGAACCTGTTGTAATTAAAAAGCCTGTGACCACCAGGTGGAGTGCTCGGCAGAAGGCAAATGAATACATATCAAAAAACTGACCGGCACATCCAAACATAGATTCAGTGTGAACAGGTGCTAAACCTAGAGTCACCAACTCATATACATACAAGAAAAAAAGGTAGCACATAATTGGCCATCTTGCAAGACACGAAATTTTCAAAATTTAAGTAATGATGCAATTCATTTTAATATATTAAATTGTGTTGAAGCTTAGCGCATAAGATGGCTACCATTTTTCTGTATGTATAGCCATTTGGCTCCTCTAGGTTTAGATGTTCAACTGAATCCTATTGTTAGAAGTCAGTTTTGATATGATTCCTTTCTTCTCTGAGCAAAATCTACACCTGGGGGTCACAGCTTTTTAATTAAACAGTTCACACCCAAGGATGTAGATAGTCTGAGAAGGAAATATATTTACCCAATCAACATAGATTTCTGAAGCAGGTGCTAGTAGACCTGATACAGAAGCCTTGACGTGGCTATAAAGGCTGAAATAATTTGGCCATCTTATGCGCTAAGACTTCTCAATTTTTCATATTTCTAAGGTAATGATGCAATTCATTTTTCATATTTTTCATATTTCGTGTTTGCAAGCTATAGCGCTACAGTGTGCTACCTTTTTTTCTTGTATGTATATGAGTTGGTGACTCTAGGTTAGAACCTGTTCACACTGAATCTATGTTTGGATGTGCCGGTCAGTTTTTTGATATGTATTCATTTGCCTTCTGCCTGAGCACTCCACCTGGTGGTCACAGGCTTTTTAATTACAACAGGTTCATCACCCCTCCACAGAGATGTAGATTTTAGTCTGAAGAGAGGACTCATATGTTCCCATGCAGACAGACTTTTCTAAAGCGAGGATAGGCATTAGTTAGGACCTGATATACGAGAGGAGCCTTGAC
Organism: Oophaga sylvatica; assembly: GCA_033576555.1. NCBI lineage: Eukaryota > Metazoa > Chordata > Amphibia > Anura > Dendrobatidae > Oophaga > Oophaga sylvatica. The sequence continues at coordinate 314,218,820 of JARQOD010000004.1, forward strand.
GTGGCTATCAGGCTCGCATAATTTGGCCATCTTATGCGCTAAGACTTCTCAATTTTTCATATTTCTAAGGTAATGATGCAATTCATTTTTCATATTTTTCATATTTCGTGTTTGCAAGCTATAGTGCTACAGTGTGCTACCTTTTTTTCTTGGAGCAGAGCAGTGACCAGCGAGGAGAGGTGAGTAATTCATTTTTTTTATGTTTGAAGCATTATATGGGGCCCATCATATACCAGAGCATTATACGGGCCCATCATATACTGAAGCATCATACGGGGCCCATTATATATGAGCATCATATAGGGCCCATCATATGCTGGAGCACTATATAGGGCTCATCATACACTGGAGCATTATATGCGGCCCATCATATTCAGAGTATCATATGGGCCCATTATATATGGAGCATCATATGGGACCCATTATGTATGGAGCATCATATGGGGCCCATTATGTATGGAGCATCATATGGGGCTCATCATATACTGGAGCATTATATGGGGAACATCATATACTGGAGCATTATATGGGGCCCATCATATACTGGAGCATTATATGGGGCCTGTCATATACTGTATGGAGCAGTATATTGGGCTCATTATGTATGGAGCAATATATGGGGTCCATTATTCTGTATGGAGCATTACATGGAGTCCATTATTCTGTATGGAGCATCATATGTTGCTCATTACTGTATAGAACATTGTATGGGGTCCATTAATCTGTATGAAGCAATATATGGGGCTCATTATTCTGTATGGAGCACTGTGTGGTGCCCATAATACTGTATGGAGTACTATACTCTACGGTTTTTGAGCTATTGATATCACTCGTGTAATGTAAGAAGTGAAATCTTTGGCATTGTACTATACCTATAATTCTCTTCCGTATCTGTGCATCATGAATTGTGGTATGTGTTAAAGGGGCCCACAAAAACCTGGAGCCGACACTGAAAACTGTAGGTACACATCTCCTGCCTCTCTTTCTATTCTCCACCCACTGCTTGCCTCCTGTCTCTAGGTCATGCACATTTCAGTAACCTATCAGTCAGAGAAAGGAGACAGACAGCAGTCGGTGAAAAGGCAGAGAAGTAGGAGATGAGTGCAAGGCCCACCCACAGCATTTTGTATCTCATTAGCATAAAATTACAACTATGGATTCTCTAAAATGGATTTCTACAAGAAATTTAAGGATTTACTCAGCATTAAAGCACCTTTACAATCATGCTCTTTATTTGGGATATAAGATTCAGATGACAAGTTTACTTTAAAAGGAAAGCATTATTATTATTATTATTATTTATTTATATAGCGCCATTAATTCAATGGTGCTGTACATGAGAAGGGGTTACATACAAAGTTAGAGATATCGTTTACAGTAAACAAATTTACAATGACAGACTGGTACAGAGGGGAGAGGACACTGTCCTTGCTGACTTACATTCTACGGGATAATGGGGAAGAAACAGAAGGTCGGGGGTGCGGCAGCTCTGGTGTTGGTGGCGGCGAGGTGGCAGTTCTGGTGGTGGCGGCGAGGCGGCAGCTCTGGTGGTGGCGGCAGCTCTGGTGGGGGTGGCGTGGCGGCAGCTTGGGTGGTGGCGGCGAGGCGGCAGCTCGTGTTGGTGGCGGCGAGGCGGCAGCTTGGGTGGTGGCGAGGCAGCAGAACGGTTATTGCAGGCTGTAGGCTTTCCTGAAGAGATGGGTTTTGATGTTCCGTCTGAAGGATCCAAGGGTGGTGGATAATCGTATATGTTGAGGCGTGGAATTCCAGAGGATGGGGATATTCGGGAGAAATCTTGGAGGCAATTGTGTGAGGAACAAATAAGTGTGGAGGATAGTAGGAGGTCTTGAAAGGATCGATGATTACGTGAAGGAAGATATTGGGAGATTAGTTCAGAGATATAGGGAGGGGACAGATTGTGGAAGGCTTTGTGGGTCAGTGTTAGTAGTTTGAACTGGATTCGTTGGGGAATTGGGAGCCAGTGGAGGGATTTGCAGAGGGGAGAAGCAGGGGAGTAGCGAGGGGAGAGGTTGATTAGTCGGGCAGCAGAGTTGAGGACAGACTGGAGTGGTGCAAGAGAGTTGACGGGGAGGCCACAGAGTAGGGTGTTGCAATAATCAAGGCGGGAGATGATGAGGGCATGCACAAGAGTTTTAGTAGATTGAAGGCTGAGGAAGGGACGGATTCTGGAAATGTTTTTAAGTTGGAGGCGACAGGAGGTGGCAAGAGTTTGGATGTGTGGTTTGAAGGACAGGGCAGAGTCGAGAGTTACTCCGAGGCAGCGTATTTCAGGTGCGGGAGAGAGCGTGATGCCATTTACCATAATAGATAGATCTGGTAGGGAAGATACGTGAGATGGAGGAAAGATGATGAGTTCGGTTTTGTCTACATTGAGTTCTAAGAAGCGAGAGGTGAAGAAGGAGACCACACAGCTAAAATAACAAAGGAATGGCTTCAGAACAACTCTGTGACCATTCTTGACTGGCCCAGTCAGACCCCTGACATAAACCCAATTGAGCATCTCAAGAGACCTGAAAATGGCTGTCCACCAATGATCACCATCCAACCTGACGGAACTGGAGAGGATCTGCAAGGAAGAATGGCAGAGGATCCCCAAATCCAAGTGTGAAAAACCTGTTGCATCATTCCCAAGAAGACTTATAGCTGTACTAGCTCAAAAGGGTGCTTCTACTCAATACTGAGCAAAGGGTCTTATAACTTATGACCATGTGATAGTTCAGTTTTTCTTGTTAATAAATTTGCAAAAATTTCTACACTTAAGTTTTTTTTCAGTCAAGATGGGGTGCAGAGTGTACATTAATGAGAAAAAAAATGAACTTTTTTGAATTTACCAAATGGCTGCAATGAAACAAAGAGTGAAAAATTTATAGGGGTCAGAATACTTTCCGTACCCACTGTATATTGGCCAACCGTCTAATGTGTATGTGGCCACCAAATTCTCCCTCAACAGATGATGTCAGGGAAAGGAGAGATTCAGCCTATTAAATTTTGAAAATTCCTATCCTTTTGATCTCCGTATGATAAGCAGCTGCTAGAGAAGTCTGACAGCATCTCTCTCATAGCGTTGAACATTACTGTGTACAGGAGAGTGATGGAGAGATAGATGGCAAAGTTGGAATACATAGCTAATTTCCAGATTATTTTTATTTAAATTGTGCAGACAGCCTTAAGGCCTCCATAAACATCTGATTACAGTAGACCAGCCAATATTGGAAGAATGGGCCAAGCATCTAATGCTTACGAGATCTTTTTTCAATCTCGTCTGATAGATGATGTTAGGGGGCATAAGGGTAGGGCAGTTTAATCTCAAACACTTCACCCTTTTGTTCTTTGGAAGATAAGCCTCTGCTAAGCATTCTGGCAGTATCTTTCTCCACTTTCTACATTTACAATACATGAACACTCAACCAAGCCAAATGTTCTTATGCATGGTAAATTTGGGAGGGATAGCTGTTGGCTTTGTTGTATTTTAAGCCCCCGTCACACTAAGTGAGATCGCTAGCGAGATCGCTGAAGCGTCATCGATTTTGTGACTCAACAGCGACCTAGCCGGCGATCTCGCTTAGTGTGACACGCAGCAACGACCAGCACCCCTGCTGGGTATCGCTGATCGTCGCTGAATGTCCTGGACCATTTTTTCATTGTTGGTCTCCCGCTGGCCAGCGCGCATTGCTGCGTGTGACAGAGGGATACCAACAATCAGCGAGCTGATATCCAATGTACATATCGGGTAACTAAGCACCGCGTGGCACCTAGTTACCCGATATGTACCCTGGATAACGGCTACCAGGTTCTGCTGTAGAGCGCTGAGAGCCGGTATCTAGGGTACATATCGGGTAACTAGGTGCCGCGCGGTGCTTAGTTACCCGATATGTACATTGGCTACTAGCGTGCTCGCTGGTCCTGATCGCTGGTGAATCTGCTCATGTGACAGCTCACCAGCGATCAGCTAACGATGTCCCAGCGATCCCATCCACGTCGTATTGTTGGTGGGATCGCTGGGACATTAAAGAGTGTGAAGGGACCCTTAGATGGAACGTTGGTCGAACAGCTAGCCTATGTGTATGGTCAGCTTAAATTGTAGCACAGTATCCTCAAAGTATAGCAAGAATACAAAGAAAAAGTAAAAAGGTGTTATTTCCATTCAATGTTCTGTATTAACCTTGCTTAAATACCAAGGGTGAAGATCTGATGCAGCATATACATAATTAGTAGACCTATCTATATCTGGAGTAAATGATTAGAACAAAGTGTCACATTTAAAGGTAAATTGTATGGAACATCAGTAGAAAAGGCGGCTTGGCAGAACTGAGTCTGAATACAATGCACATAGTCTAATAAACTTGCAGAGCAGCAGATTTCATTACAGATTAGAAAAAGGGACAGACATATAAAGGTTCCATGTACAGGCAAGCAGCATACCAAACACTATTTGTGCAAGCTTATGCGGCAAATTAAAATATCAAGCCTTCCAACTGATTTTAACAATTTTGTCAGCTTTATTGTCATTCTATCATGTGCCCTCCTTTGCCTGGCAGATAATATAGTGTTTGCAACTTTGTTAATTTACACAGCCTTTAAATCTAATCTCAGAAGCCAGCCTAAAGGGTTTCTTCAGCCATTCAAATGCCAATATAATTGAAATTGTCCACAAAAGGCACCAACACAGTAATGAGTATTTCACTGTGCTGATTGCATGTCAGGGGTGTGTGTGGAGGTGTGAACTGAATTAATCCTAGGATACCATATAGTTAAATTTCCCCAGTGTGGCCAAGCACTAAACTTGTGTACAATATTTAATGTGTCCTCTATTCAATGGTCTTCCAAGCTAGCTGACACCCACCAATCTGCTACTGTTGTGTCCTTTTCTAAGAAACCTGATTATTGTAAGTCCCCAAAGATAAAATAAAGTCTGGGAAAAGTGGAATATGAATGTTTCCTTTTAGAAAGCAACAAAACAAATTAGTGTTAAAGAAGACAAAGTATAACAAAGAGACTTTTGTCTGAACAGTGACTTCCACGTATAAGGCTTGTCTCTTGGCTCAAAGCTATTGTACACTTTGCAGTGTCACATTGATCAATGCAGGGAAGTGATTTCACAGATTCAGTTATATTGGCCACTAGGGACCAGCTATAAAATGCTGCCACTGTTTAAAAATGCTATTAGTAATGTAAATCTGAGAACATAGATTATGGCATCAGGGAATTGGTTTGACACTCCTCTGTGACCTGTATATGGGAAGCATTTTCTATCACAGCAAAACTTTCCCAGTAGGACATTTGTGTTTAAAAAAATATTTTTCCTGTACAGTATTCCACACACTTGGAAGACCCATAGGGAATGGATGGAGTGGCATTTGAGTATGCAAACGTTCATTCTATTTTACTATTTTAATGGGGATAAAAATGTCCAATTATGGTCATTGGTGCAGATTTCCAGTGAAAATGTGGATAGGTGAAAACTTGTTTCCTCTGGAGACCCCTTTAACCCTTTAACCCCCGGAGCTTTTTTTTTTTTTCGGTTTTGCGTTTTTGTTTTTCGCTCCCCTTCTTCCCAGAGCCATAACTTTTTATTTTTCTATCAATATGGCCAGGGCTTGTTTTTTGCGGGATGAGTTGTACTTTTGAAAGGCACCATTGGTTTTACCATGTCATGTACTTGAAAATGGGAAAAAAATTCCAAGTCCGGTGAAATTGCGTAAAAAGTGCAATCCCACACTTGTTTTTTGTTTGGCTTTTTTGCTGGGTTCACTAAATGCTAAAACTAACCTGCCATTATGATTCTCCAGGTCATTACGAGTTCATAAACACCAAACGAGTCTAGGTTCTCTTTTATCTAAGTGGTGAAAAAAAATTCCAAGCTTTGCTAAAAAAAAAAAAATTGTGCCATTTTCCGAGACCTGTAGCATCTCCATTTTTCATGATCTCAGGTTGGATGAGGGCTTATTTTTTGTGCACCAAGCTTATGTTTTAATGATTTCATTTTGGTGCAGATACAATCTTTTGGTCGCCCATTATTGCATTTTAATGCAATGTCGCAGTGACCAAAAAAAAACGTAATTCTGGCGTTTTGATTTTTTTCTCGCTACGCCGTTTAGCGATCAGATTAAAACTTTTTTTTATTGATAGATCGGAAGATTCTGAACGTGGCAATACCAAATATATGTACACTCCCTGACAGAAGTTATGTCGCTTATCCATGTTATGTAAATAAAAGCTTATAACCTGACTTTAAATTCATCCATTGGTTGTATAAATTATTCTTTTGAAAGCTGAAACCCTCCGAAATGTGATGTAGGTTAAGAAAATAAATTGACATCAATGCAGAAATATTGATCATTTATTGGACACAGAATGGTCAGATTATGGCAAGACAAAAGTTTTGTCATCCACAGAAAGTAATGTGATATTCAAACAAATAATTAACTTGAAATACAAATATATGTTGCATAACATTGGTGAATGCAGTTGTGGTGCTATTAGAGTCATATTTAATATTTTGTGTGACTTCCATGAGCTTGAAGGACTGCATCCATGCGGTTCAACAATGATTCATACAATTTATTAATGAAGTATAGACATAAGCTCGACACGCAAAAAATAAGCCCTCACCCAGCCCAAAATCCTGAAAAATGGAGACGCTACTGGACTTGGAAAATGGCGCAATTTTCTTTTTCTTACAAATTTTGGATTTTTTTTAACCACTTAAATAAAGAACCTATACATGTTTGCCATCTGCAAAATCGTAATGACCTGGAAAATCATAATGGCAGGTCAGTTTTAGTAATAAGTGAACATGGTAAATAAAAAAAGAAAAAAACAATTGTGGAATTGGACTTTTTCTGCAATTTCACCGCACTTGGAATTCTTTTCTTGTTTTCCAGAACTTTATATAGTAAAATTAAAGGTTTTGTTCAAAAGTACAAAAGTACAACTCGTCCCACAAAAAACAAGCTCTCACATGGCCATATATATTTTTTTGTTGCTTTGTGTGTCTTGTGTGTCTTGTGTAGCACATGATTGATAGAAGATCTACAGGGAACAATAGTTGCAGTCAAAGATTAGCGTGGCGCCATTTCTTTCGTTGCTTTTTACCATAGTAGACATCCAATGACCTTCTTACCTCTGTGTCCTCATCTCCACGTGTGAATGTATATATATATTATATATATATATATATACAGAATGTATGCTTTTTGATTGTTCTATTTTTTTAATTTGTATAATAAATGATGTTGTAAAATATATTATTCAAATCATAAATAGATTATTGCTACTGTTGGAACTGCTACATATGTCCAGCTTACATATGACAGAGACCTAATTCTGTAAGATCACTGTTCTTTGTGTATTATTTCAAGTGTTTACTAAAACAACAAATGTCCATTTAAGCTTAAAAGATGAGTACAGGCCTCGCCCAGGACTGACCAAGACATCCATTCTGTTAGGAGTCTAATTTTCTCATTCAGTTTGTTCTTACCTGTAGACCAAATCCATGGTGTCTCCTCTTAATTGAGGCAAATAACCAGTGCTTACAATGGCAGTTTACAAAAGGTGGCTGGGAGTTTAGTGTAGGACTCAGGAGCTAATTGATTTGAAATGATAATGATGTTTACATTAGGCATCTAAACCCTGTTTATACCTTACCATTAAAAGGTACAAATAAGTATCATCTTCTCAGAAACAATTCCATTGTCATTTCTGGCTCATTGTTTTGTGAGCACATAAACATGTGGACAGGCTAATTAAATGGATTTTTAGGCTGAATGTTGGAATATCAACTAGCTCTAAATCATGTTAATCCCAATCTCATTGTGCAGTCACACAGTTCAAAGTGACACAATGGAGACAGTAAAGCAGTGTGGTCAAAATGCAGACTAAAAAAAGATTTCTGAGGAAAGGAATAAATTGCTCTTCCTCGAACTGTTCCTGCAAACTTGTAGTTACTTGAAGTAAAACCATGGAGGTTGCAATTCTTTATAGGTGATTCACTTCATACACATACAGAATGCAGAGTGGAGGAGTGGGCAGGACGCTGCATGAATGATTGATTAATGTATTTCAGAGTGCTCTCTGCATAAAGTTTGTGAGAAACCTTTCATTGCCATTGCACCTGTTATTCAGTCATTTTATTTTTTATACATGGTCATCTTTCACCTTAATTTGAAGCTGTGACCAGGTTTTTTCTACTCATCTGAGAGAAGCCTGATATGTGGGCAGAGACCCCGAGCCCAGAGATGTATCACATACTTCACTCCTTGCAGCAGTTTTGATAAAGTCACTGTTCTATCTGCTTCAGATCTACCAGTTCTCTGAATGATGATCTCTGTATGATCCCACCCACACCACTGATTGACTGCTTTCTACAAATACTGCGCATAGGCAGAAGCTGCCAATCACTGGTGGAGATGGTTAACTAGTCTTTTAGTGATAATCTGATGTTGATAAAACAGTGATTTTAAGAAAACTACAGAAAACAGACCAGCAAATGACACATCAACCTAAATCATGGTCTCTATCTTTAAATTATGCCGCTCTCAGAATAGGTGACAATGACGTGGTGACAAATTTTCTTCTAACAAGTAATCTGCAAGACCTGTGTCAAATAGGCACAATTATCATAGACTTCACAACATAGACACAGAGCCCCAAAAGCTACGTTCTTAAGGGGATAATTGAAAGTCATGCATTTTTTTAACAGACAGATGCAAACCAGCCATATCATTAACCCTTCCCTCAAATGAGCATAACTGCACATTCAGGTTACAAGTGATTTCCTGCAATAAGGCATACAGTTACATTTTATAGAAGGCATGGCGGATGTACCCATACCATACGCAGCAGTCAGCTGTAACACACTGGCTGGCCGGACCTGAGCTACAGCTGATCTAAGAACTTTACCCCCTCACATGCTGCGTCAATTCAGCATGTGAGGCATTTGACAGATGGAGCTTCCTTTTGCAACCTATCGGCACCCAGCAGCACGATCCCTGCATACCGATTGGTAGCTATGTTAACCCAAGGCCTAAGAATGACCTCAGCAAGTTTTAATAGTAAAAGAGTGGTTTATTTAAGAAAAAATCAGTCCCCACATATTTGGGTACAAAAGATTGTCAATAAGTTATATGTACCCCAAAATGATGAAGCAGCTTATTAAAAAAATAAAACTTTCTATGACTGTCACTGAAAAATAAAAAATGTATGGCTCATAGAATGCTGCAATGAAAAAGAAAAAGGTTTTTCATAAATATCAAAACTGGCTGTGATGCCATGGGGATAAGGACAAAAAATGATTACATATAAACAGGCCCTAAAGTCTGAACTATAAGGGTATGTTTCCACGTGGCATATTACTTCAGGATTTGCTGCAGATTGGACGCAGCGTCCAGATGTTACAGCATAGTGGAGGGGATTTTATGAAATCCCATCTCCACTATGCATGCACGGCCGCATCCAGCGGCCCTGCATATCCAAACATGCGGCGCAATGAACACATGCAGAATCACCGAGCACACAAAAGGGGGCAGCACTTTGGGCGGAGCCGGGTATCCGCTGCGTCCAAAGCGTTGCATATCCGGACCGTGGACACATGCTCTAAAATAAGCAAATATGGGCATTCAAGTAAATTTTATTAAGACCTTTGTGCTTAAACACCTGTGTTTGGACTTTCCCCACTTAATCATCAAAAATACATTTATATCCTTACCTAATATAGATGTTGGAATTATAGGGGGAATTCATTAAGATGCTTATGCTAGAAATATTTAGTGAAAATCAGCAGATGCGCAAAAATATCGTGACTTTTGGCAGTAACACATCCCTGCCACTTACGCCAGCATGGGTGTGGCATCCCCTGTATGGGGCATGGTCACGCCCACCTGGCATACACTATGCTAGTCTTATTGAATCCCCTCCCCATTAATTATACACTATGTAACACAATTTTTGTTCCTGGCTTCCAAGTGTAATATTTCAACTGCTTATGTTTAAAGACTATGGAAAAACTACTACATTCAGCACAAACTTTGATTTTATGACCACAGGCCAGAAAATTTTGTATTTATTGTGTCAAAAAAAAGGAAATTATTATATTTTTGTTCATGCGGTCTAATAAAAAACAACACTTGCATGGTAAATAGATAAAGACAATCAAAACTCACTCAAAAAGGTTCAGAAATGAGTAGTTTTTCTAGATTTGTGAGTGTACAGCAAATCGCTTAATCGAAGAAACCCCCAAATGTAGTCCCCATCATGTTTTCGTTATACTGTCCTTGGTAATGACGTTCAAAGTCCAATATATCTTGATGAAAGCGCTCGCCTTGCTCCTCTGAGTAAGCGCCCATGAACTTGTCAAGATGAGCATCAAGGATATGGACTTTGAGAGACATTCTGCAACCAACTGCACATAGTTTTCAGCCTAGTGATTACCTAGGAAGCCATGAACCACTGCAACGAAACTATTCCAAGCTGTTTTCTCCGTCCTGTTCAGCAGCCTGGCGAACTCGTCACATTCTATGATCTTCTTGATCTGTGGTCCGAGAAGATACCAGCCTTGACCTTTGCCTCGAACAGCTTTGGAAAGAGATCTTGGAGGTACTTGAAAGCAGCTGACTCCTTGTCAGGAGCCGTGACAAATTGCTTGATGAGGCCTAACTTGATATGCAGTGGTGACATCAGCACCTTCAGAGGTTTTTCCATCAATATGGCCATGTGAGGGCTTACTTTTTGCGGGACGAGTTGTAATTTTGAATGACTCAATTGGATTTAGCATGTCTTGTACTCGAAAACAGGAAAAAAATTTCAAGTGCAGTGAAATTGCAAAAAAAGTGCAATCATACACTTGTTTTTTGTTTGGCTTTTTTGCTAAGTTCACTAAATGCTAAAACTGACCTGCCATTATGATTCTCCAGGTCATTCTAAGTTCTTAGACACCAAACATGTCTAGGTTCTCCTTTATCTAAGTTTGCTAAAAAAAAAAAAATTGCGCCATTTTCTGAGACCCGTAGCATCTCAATTTTTCGTGATCTCGGGTTGGGTGAGGGCTTATTTTTTGCGTAGCGAGCTGACATTTTTAATGATACCACTTTTATGCAGATATGTTCTTTTGATCGCCCGTTATTGCATTTTAATGCAATGTCGCAGCGACCAAAAAAAGATAGTTCTGGCGTTATGACTTTTTTTGTCGCTACGCCGTTTAGCGATCAGGTGAATCCTTTTTTTTATTGATAGATCAGCCGATTCTGAATGCGGTGATCCCAAATATGTGTATGTTTGATTTTTTTTTATTGTTTTATTTTGAATGGGGCAAAAATGGGGTGATATGAACTTTTATGTTTTTTTTTTAAACATTTTTTTTTACTTTTGGTATGCTTCAATAGTCCCCATGGGAGTCTAGAAGATGCCATAGCTCGATCGCCTCTGCTACATAGAGGTGATGTTCAGATCACCTTTATGTAGCAGAATTACTGCATTGCTATGAGCGCCGACAACAGGGTTGTGCTCATAGCAATCCGGCATAACAGCCATAGAGGTCTCAAGGAGACCTCTGGTTGTTATGGCGATGCACCGATGACCCACGATCACATGACGGGGTCAACGGTGTGCGTATTTCCGGCCCAGTGGCCGGAAGCGCTTGTTAAATGCCGCTGTCAGTGTATAACAGCGGCATTTAACTACTTAATAGGCGCGAGTGGATCGCGATTCCACTCGTGCCTATTGCGGGCATATGTCAGCTGTTCAAAACAGCTGACATGTCCCGGCTTTGATGTGGGCTCACTGCCGGAGCCCTCATCAAATCGGGGGGATACTGGCCACGGAAGTACTATTCCATCCGCGGGCAGTAAGGGGTTAAACTGTACTAGATCTAAATCATTGAAATTCTACAAAATAAAGCACTGCCATGTAAACGAGCAGCAATTATTCACCTTACCTTCAAGAGTTTTCTTGCAATATTCGCATGTGAAATGAGGTGCCCAGGACTTGTCTTGATCCCTGACAGTCATGCCGAAATATGCCTTGTAGGCCTCGCACATCATATGACATGCTTTCACTGAATACTTTCTCGCTCATCTTCAGAAATTGTCCACACACGTTGCAAAATGTGTCTTCTGGGCGCAAACAACATCTTGATGTCATCTAAAGCAAATAATTGCTCTTTAACTATGATTCGTTATTCTCTTACTCAGCAATAACATAAACCGAAATGTTGGATCGAGTCACTTGTGCTTTTATACTTGTATGACTACTATTGAACAGTCCGAGAATGTTCTAGAAAGTTCTAAAAGTTTCTAGACACTTCCAGATAATTATGGAAAATTGTAGAAACTTCTGCAGAATTCTAGCAGTTAAACAATATTCTAGAATACTACTCCGTATTGAATACGAATCGAGAATTTTCCCGAAAACAGACAAATTTCAAAATTTCATTGTCCTGATCACAAAAGCAAAGTTTTTGTGGAACAACAACTATTTTCTATTTGTTTTAGGCATAACGGGTTAGGAAAACACACTTTGGACCAGGAACAAAAAATAAATAAAAATTTGTTACATAGTGTTATTCTTCAGCTTAAAAAATTATCAGCTAGAACAACTGACATCCCTATATCTGGACAAGCAATATCCTATAGAACTTTTTGCCAAAGTATTAGTAGTAAAGTTTCTTTATTTTTTATAACTTTTTTTAGAGTTGAGAAAAAAGATTTTCAGGGCACTAGTCTAGCAGCCATGTCTGTAGTCCATGGTAGCCAGAGTAGAGCACTGAGAACCTCCTACTAACTGTTGCATCCCTGGTGCCTTTTGTAATTATTAGGTGATGTCATGCATGCATTGGGCACAATGTCACAAGAGGCAAACAGGATACATATATAGCAGGTAGTAGAAGGTTTACAGGTGTTCTACTGCAGCAGGAATGGACTACAGACATGGCTGCTGGACAAACATCTTGAAAATCTTTTTTGCTCAACCCTACTTTTCATGCTTAACAAATAAAAGTATGCTCAATTCATTTTATTATGCTATATATACTTTTGTGTTACATTAAAGATATTTTGCTTACAAATTCTTATGATATACAGTACAGACCAAAAGTTTGGACACACCTTCTCATACAGATGTTTCTGTATTTTCATGACTATGAAAATTGTAAATTTACACTGAAGGCATCAAAACTATGAATTAACACATGTGGAAGTACTGTATATACTTAACAAAAAAATGTGAAACTACTGAAAATATTTTTTATATTCTAGGGTCTTCAAAGTAGCCCCCTTTGCTTTGATGACTGTTTTGCACACTCTTGGCATTCTCTTGATGAGCTTCAAGAGGTAGTCACTGGAAATGGTTTTCACTTCCGGTGACTACCTCTTGAAGCTCAAGAGAATGCCAAGAGTGTGCAAGAAAAATATTTAGACTTGAGAGTCCTCAGTGGTTGATACCTTTTAATGGCTAACTGAAAAGAGTGTGCAAAGCAGTCATCAAAGCAAAGGGGGCTACTTTGAAGACCCTAGAATATAAGACATAATTTCAGTTGTTTCACACTTTTTTGTTAAGTATATAATTCCACACGTGTTAATTCATAGTTTTGATGCCTTTAGTGTGAATTTACAATTTTCATAGTCATGAAAATACAGAAACATCTTTAAATGAGAAGGTGTGTCCAAACTTTTGGTCTGTACTGTATAAAGTAACAGACTACTTTGGCTTTCTTTAAACTTGGATTCACACACAGATTGGTTTTCAAAAGAATTCCCAGAATGCATATATATTTATATCATCAACTTATTATTTAAGGTAGAGACTTCCCAAATACCTTAATTATTTATTTAATTATCTTATTCAATGTAATGATTTAATTTATTTAATTAGTTCCTTAATTTGAGTGCTGAGAAGATATTTATTACGGTCTAGTTTCTCAGGACTTATCCTTATAACCAGGAAGTCCTTCTGTTTTTTCAACAAATGTAACTTTCTAAGAAGCTTAAGGAAGGATTCCCTCTTGCTTAAAGAATATAAATTAATTATCTTTATTCTTAAAACAAAACCACTTGTACAATTGTTAAGCTGTGATTCACTATGATAAATGATTACTATTGATTTATTAAAAAGCAGGCATCTATCGCCAATTATCAAAAAGTAAACCTGTGTTGGTTGAACATTAATAAAAATTTATTAAAGCTGCACACCCATTTTGAAAATGTTTTTGAAATACATACAATACAAATGATAGATATACAACTAGCAGCAACATCGACCTACTACAGAGAGATATCACCATTTACAGTAGTAATCATGTATGGCATCGCCAGCATTAACTCTGGATTTCAACTGCATACTTTTGTTATATGACAATCGTCACAATCATAAAGAGCAGAAACCTCAATATTTGTAGAATCTTATATAATGTTCACAGAAAAAAGTATTTGCCAGAAGGTTTTAAAGATAAACAAATATCTGCACAAGTACTTAAATCCCAATATCGATGCAGATGTCACCATTGTTATTCCGCTTTCACTAGTCTGCTACATTAAACATTTAATTAGTACCTTATAAAAGGTCTCTTTATGATCACTACATGAATGAATGCCTATGTTATAGTTCCTTTAGACAAATTAACAGAAGACAATTTTATTACTTCTTAACAGCAGCCATAAACCAATTCAGAGAGAAATGAATTCCCTTAAGATTCATCTGTCACCCGCACAGGGCTCATTCAATAATAGATCCACTGCTAGTAGACCATAGTGTACACTTTTTTGCTATTTAAATTCAATTTGTTCACATTAGTGTCTTGGATTCCATTTATAACAGTCCTGACTTATGCTGCATTCATTGTTAAAAAGATTCTGCTAAATCTGAGAAACACCATAGAATAATAATGGATATTGTCAGGTTCCTCTAAGGTATCCAGTATTTTTAAAAGCTGCAGACTTCACAATTCTTGCATGTAATAAAATATCAGAGCCCCAGACATAAATTATATGATGAGTACCGAGTCTGAGGACAACCCTATCGCTATGTAGAATTAATGCTAGGCACATTATCTAGGAGTAAAAATAAGTACTGAAGTACATCACAAATGATGCAACTTCCCATGGTCCCATAATGAGCAACGTATCAAATCCACCTCAATCTAGCACTGTACTAACAGTAAGATGTATTTACTGTATCTGGTGGGTTAAAGAGGGGAACACAAATAAATATAAGATGTCCTTAAACAGCTATAAATTTAACAGTCACATGCAGAACAATTATTTACCCTTACTACAGCGAACGGGGCCACAGGAAGCACACAGGGGCCCCATACAGCACACAGGGGGCAGGCACAGCGTGCAAGGTGGAAGAGACAGCGTGCAAGGGGGAAGAGACAGCATGCAGTGCCCCTGTGTGCTGTCTCTGCCACTGTGCGATGTCTCTGCCCCCTGTGCACTGTCTGGGAACCCCTGTGCACTGTTTGGGACTCCCTTTGCGATGTCTGGGGCCCCATTCTTGAGTTTATCACTCAATCCTGTGCAATGTCTGGGGCCCCTGTGAGATGTCTGGGGCCCCTGTGACATACCTGGGGTCCCTTGCACTGTCTGGGGCCCCATGCACTGTCTCTGCCCCCTGTGTGCTGCCTGGGGCCCCTGTGTGCTGTACGGGGCCCCTGTGCACTGACTGGTGCCCCGTTATTAAGTATATCACTTAATGGTTCTCAAAAGCTTGAAAAATCTGATCTACTATACCTGGGGTATATTCTGGCCCAGAGGGGTATAAACTGGCCGAGGCCAATTTATACCCCGGGGTATAGTTTGGCCTCGGCCAGAATATACCCGGGGTATAATCTGGCCTAGGCCACTTTAACACCGGGTATATTCTGGGCGAGTAGGTTAATCTGGCCAGTTACACCGGAACTACCAACAGTACATGACTACTTCACCTAGCTTAGTATAGCGATCCATTTCAATGTCAAATCAGCCCCATAGAAAATGCACAGGTGTCAGCGAGTCGCTGGTACTTCTGCTCCCAGTGTTCTCCGACATGCCAAAACCTTGCACTACATAAGTACCAGTGACTTTCCAGCATCTGCCCAGTAAGAACATGAATCCTATGCCCATAGAAGGACAGAACACTGAAAAGGAGAGAACTCTGGGAAATGGAATGCGCTAGCACAAGATTTCCAGATGAGCACCCAACGTCCCAGGGACAAAGTGACGCTGTGGGTGGCCTTACATTGGTTAATTAAGTACGGAGGCAGAATTATCTTCTTGGCCGCATCCTCCCAAAAGTCTGAAAGAAGTCATTTACTTAAAGTGATAAAAGCTGATTTATTCACAAGGCATCTGAGACTTTTTTTTAGCAATCTATATCTGTATGCCCATATTAATAGATTAGGTAGCTCAAATGTGGTGATAGATTCCCTTTGCATTTTCACTGAAAGATTTACACTGAAAGATTAATCACAATAAACTTTCAACATAGAAAAGGCAGCCGATCAACAAGTATGAGCAACATAGGTAAAATGATATTTTGCACCCTTCTTGGTGATATATTGTCTTGTGTAAACAGAATTTGCCCTGCCGAGAACAGTGGCAGTCTATGAGCCCTGAATGACCCATTAAAGATCGATTAGTTCACATCGTTTACTACGGTCTACCTATGTAAACAGACTGTGAAACGACTGCCGAATAGTAAATGTTTACCGGTCAGAGGCTGTTTAATGCTGCAGGTTGATCCATGTAAAGGGACTAGGGTTGAGCATTCCGATACTGCAAATATCGGGTATCGGCCGATATTGGCTGTATCGGAATTCCGATTCCGAGTTCCGATATTTTCGTCATATCGGATACCGGAATCGGGATTGTCACTGTCACTGTCAGTGTCCGTCGGTCGGGTCTGTCAGGAGTCAGCGGCACTTACCTGGCATAAGATCTCCGGCGGTCACGTCCTGGACTGCTTGATGGCCGCAATCTTCTTTCCCCGGCGGTCACATGCAGTTTCTCACGATAACTGCAGTGACTGCTGGGTAATCCCGGCCGTAAAGCAGTCAGTCCGATGACGTCACCGCCGGGGAAGCAGGTAATCAGCTGTGCTGCGTCGCGATGACAGGCTCTGCCTGTCATTGCGATGTAGCAGAGTTGGATCGTCGTGGGACTGTCGTTATGGACTGCGTCGGACAGGTGGTATACTGTTGGTTTGTTTTTTTTTCTTTTTTTACAGGAGATCGATGGCGTCGCAGGAATGAGAGTATAATAAAATTAATGAAAACTGTGTTGTCTCTTTTATTTCATTAAAATACTTTTTTCTTGCTTTGTCTTTTTTTTAAACATTTAAAAACTTTGGGATTAATAATGGATCGGTGTCTTATTGACACCTCTCCATTATTAACCGGGCTTATTGTCACCGTGCAATCAACGGTGACATTAACCCCTTATTACCCCGCTTGCCACCGCTACAGGGCAAGTGGGAAGAGCCGGGTAAAGTGCCACAATTGGCACATCTTTTGATTCGCCAAATGTGGGGCTGCTGTAGCCTGGTATTATCAGGCTGTTGAGGGCCAAAATCCATGGGCCTTGACAGTCTTTTAATACCAGGCCGCAGCAGTCTGTATTTTACTTGGCTGGTTAACAAAAATAGGGGGGATCCCCACGCCGTTTTTTTTTCGAGGGGATCCCCTATTTTTGTTAACCAGCCAAGCAAAGCAGACTGCTGTAGCCTGGTATTATCAGGCTGGCAAGGTCCATGGATATTGGATCCTTACCAGCCTGAAAAACCAGGCCTCAGCGGTCTGCTTCATCTGGCTGGTTAACAAAAATAGGGGGGACCCCACGCCAATTTTTTTCGAGGGGATCCCCTATTTTTGTTAATCAGCCAAGATATGCAGACTGCTGTGGCCTAATATTATCAGGCTGGCAAGGTCCATGGATCTTGGCTCCTTAACAGCCTGAAAATCCAGGCCTCAGCGGTCTGCTTCATCTGGCTGGTTAACAAAAATAGGGGGGACCCCACGCCAATTTTTTTCGAGGGGATCCCCTATTTTTGTTAATCAGCCAAGATATGCAGACTGCTGTGGCCTGGTATTATCAGGCTGGCAAGGTCCATGGATCTTGGCTCCTTAACAGCCTGAAAATCCAGGCCTCAGCGGTCTGCTTCATCTGGCTGGTTAACAAAAATAGGGGGGACCCCACGCCAATTTTTTTCGAGGGGATCCCCTATTTTTGTTAATCAGCCAAGATATGCAGACTGCTGTGGCCTAGTATTATCAGGCTGGCAAGGTCCATGGATCTTGGCTCCTTAACAGCCTGAAAATCCAGGCCTCAGCGGTCTGCTTCATCTGGCTGGTTAACAAAAATAGGGGGGACCCCACGCCAATTTTTTTCGAGGGATCCCCTATTTTTGTTAATCAGCCAAGATATGCAGACTGCTGTGGCCTAGTATTATCAGGCTGGCAAGGTCCATGGATCTTGGCTCCTTAACAGCCTGAAAATCCAGGCCTCAGCGGTCTGCTTCATCTGGCTGGTTAACAAAAATAGGGGGACCCCACGCCATTTTTTTTTCGAAGGGAACCCCTATTTTTGTTAATCAGTTCCCTCTGACGTCACTGATTGTGTCCCTGGCTGACCTGAAGTGAAAGTGGAAAGCAATCAATTAAGCTTTCCACTTAAGGGCCCGTCTCACATAGCGATATCGCTACCGAGATCGCTGCTGAGTCACTAGTTTTGTGACGCAGCAGCGAGCTCACCAGCGATATCGCTGTGTGTGACATTCAGCGACGATCAGCCCCCCTGCCGGGTATCGCTGATCGTCGCTGAAATGTCAGGACCTTTTTTTGATCGCTGGTTTCCCGCTGACAGGCACACATCGCTGCGTGTGACAGGCGGGAGACCAGCGATCCGCTGGTAACCAAGGTACACAGCGGGTTTCCAGGCGCGGGGCTGTGCCTAGAAACCCGCTGTGTACCTTGGATACCAGCGCCCTGATGCAGGGAGCTGGTATCCAAGGTACACAGCGGGTTTCCAAGCGCTGCGCGGTGCCTGGAAACCCGCTGTGTACCTTGGTTACCAGCGGATCGCTGGTCTCCCGCCTGTCACACGCAGCGATGCGTGCCTGTCAGAGGGAAACCAGCGATCAAAAAAAGGTCCTGACATTTCTGCGACGATCAGCGATACCCGGCAGGGGGGCTGATCGTCGCTGAATGTCACACACAGCGATATCGCTGGTGAGCTCGCTGCTGCGTCACAAAACTAGTGACTCAGCAGCGATCTCGGTAGCGATATCGCTATGTGAGACGGGCCCTTAAGCGATGTTACCCGCAGTGTCGCTGTCCCAGATCGCTGCCTGAGCTGCCTGTTTGGCAGCTCAGTAGCGATCATGTAGCGATACACCAGCGATCCTGACAAGTGCATATCGTTGTCGGGATCGCTGGTGTATCGTTATGTGACACCCAGCCTTTACTCTCCTGTCAGGCAGGAGAGGAACTCATTCATTTGGGGTTTACTGTGAGGCTGCAGCATTAGCTGCGGTCCCTGCAGTAAACATTAACCCTTTCTGAAGGATTACACCGTGGGACCTGACTGTGCATGGGATAGGTAAGAATAATTTTGCTTTTTTATTTTATTTTTATTACAGGAAATGGTTTTTGCAGTAAAATAAAAGATGGTCAAAAACATGTGTCTTTATTTCATTAAAATGATTTTTAATTAAAGTGTGTGTGTTTTATTTTTATTTCATGCAATAGGATTAATAATTGATAGTTGTCTAATTGACAGCTCTCAATTATTAACCTGGCTTAAGGTCACCTTTCAATAGCAAGGTGGCTTTAACCCCATATTAACCCATTCGCCACCGCTACAGGGCAATGGGAATAGACGGGCAAAGTGCCAGAAAGGGCGAATCTAATTATAGATTTGTCTTTCCTGGGGTGTCTGGGGGCAGATGTTAGTAGCCGGGGGGGGGCAAAAATAATGGTCCCTCTCTGGGCTATTATTATCTGCCCCCACTCACTGGCTTTGTCTGTCTGGTTGCGAAAATAGGGCGGGAGCCCACGCATTTTTTTTCAGCAATTTTACACCTCATATATATATATATACATGTCATTGAATTTGTGACACATATATATATATATTTATATTTGTAGTTCATACACTTCTACATAGTATAATAGCCGCTAATTCAATTGCCGGCTTTTGTGAAAATGCAGAACCCGACATGAAATGACACTTGGTGTACATAGGGTTAACCATGTCTTTTCATGTCCTTTGCTATCTAATTTGCACAAACAATTAAATCAGTCTATGTGTGCAAAATTTCACACCTGTAGGGGTTAATTAAAGGTGTAAATTCGTAGCAAAAAAGTCCGTTTTTTTTACAACGAATTTACACCTTTAATTAACCCCTACAGGTGTGAAATTTTGCACACATAGACTGATTTAATTGTTTGTGCAAATTAGATAGCAAAGGACATGAAAAGACATGGTTAACCCTATGTACACCAAGTGTCATTTCATGTCGGGTGCTTCTGTCTTTTCACTGAAGCCGGCTTTACCCGGCAATTGAATCAGAGGATATTTTACTATGTAGAAGTGTATAAACTATACATATATGTATATATATATGTCACAATGACATGTATATATATATATATATGTATTCTATGTGTGTATATTTAGTGTTTACAAGGAAAGAATGGGGTTTTTTTAGTTGCGATATTTTGTTCCCATAGACTTACATGGGACTTCCGGTATCGGTATCGGGTATCGCCGATATTTTAGTGATATCGGCGATACCATTCCGATTCCGATACTTTAGGATATCGGAAAGTATCGCTCAACTCTATAAGGGACCCTTTTGCATTCTATAGATAGAGAAATGCTTAATGCACTCTTTATATATATGACAAAAACAAGCATCACCACTTGAAAAGATCATTGCAATTACTGTTAACATTCATTTAATACACAAAATATCTGGATCAGTTTCAAACTGATGCATTTTAAAACTTATTTGTTCACATTGACTTCAACGATTTAACAAATGCAATAAGTTTTCTTTTACCAGACAAAAAATTTGAGTCAACTACATTTTTTGATTCAGCTAAAATCAGACTGCTGCCTTATTACAGTCAAATGGAAAATATTTTTGAATATTTTTGTCCCAATTAAAACATTTTTTATCTAGTACTGTATAATTTTATTTCCATTTTTCTCATCACAAAATGGATCTAAAAATGGAAATAATTACCGGAAGTGTTAACCAGAGTTGAGTGAATTTGTTTGAAATTGGTCACCGAATCTGAATTTGCCATATTCGTGCGATATTGGTACGCTATTCATGCAAAATTTATGTTTGATGATCGGTTCCATCACATATTCATTCATTTCTACTCCCATTGACTCGAATGACGTTCGGCTGTGTCTGGCGAATATTGCAAAAACAATATTCACCGTCGATCATAATTGGGACTGAATTTGAAAAATTTTTGCTCAACTCTAGTGTTAACATGGACATAATTTGGTGGAGGGAAATGGACAAAAACACAAATAATGATTTGCTTGCCTGTAATGAAATTTAAACAAAATATCAATCAAAACAAACAAAACAGAGGGTACAACGGATACAAAAATATCTAAAGGACAACAATCACCCAGAATTTTTTTAGACAAAGAGGGGAAAAAAAAGATCAGGAGATGCCCATTGAGTTTCACAAGTCCCAATGGTTTCCTTAGGAGTCAGCAGATATTTAAAGAGGACTTGTCAACAGGATTTGGGGCTCTAACTGAAGACAATGCAGTGATGGCGCTTTGAAGCTAATTACAATTACATCATCTAGAAGAAATTTGTTTGGTTGTTCTTCTGTAATCAGCTGAGGAAGTTTTGCGATAATGAGGCACAAGTGCATCATGGCTGGATGTTGCGCTTGGTCTTCTCCTACAAGTTTGAGTATTATCCGCCCCACTCATCTACTCATCGCTTGCTGTTTCACTGATTTTCCTCCACTGGCTGAAATTTCAAGCTTACTGGCATGTGAAGCAACTTCCAAATGATGTCATGAGCTGAGAAATCATTCTGCGTAAGCACCACCTGTGACCATGCCAGCAGCTGTAAGAGATTTTGTCCAGAAGAGAAAAATCAATGAAATGAGCAGTGAACTTCGTCGTAGACTGGAAGCAGGCTGGGATGCGAATAATACTCAGACAAGCAGAAGACCAAGTGCAACATCCAGCCCCGCTGCACTTGCCCCTCATCAACATAAAACTTTTATGGTTTATTACAAAAGAATGACAAAATGGATTTCTTAAAAAGAGGTATCATTTTAATCGACTCCAAGTGTAATGTAAGGAGTACAGTTCATATAGTGTCTTGTGCTTGGGTGCGATGAAAACACAGGAGTCACAGGTTTGATATAGAAGGTCTTGTATTACTTCATACAAGTGGCAATAATAGTCACACAGTTTGCAGATACAAAAGCAGGAGACACAGCAGGCCAGAGTAACTTAAGCTCAGCAATCACTCTCCACAACAGGTTCAGGATCTCTTCTCTGTTACCGTAAGTCCATGCAAACGTGGATTTATCAAATAGCAAGGTTCCAAAGTCCACGAGTGTTCCAAAGTTCCACAATAGGAAATAACTGGAGTACAAAGTCCAAGGCTTCCAGGAGTCAGGTCACAGGTTCACTGCAGGCTTGATTCTGAAGCACTGATTGCTCAGCTGTGGCTGCTTAAGAAGCAAGAGGAGAGAATCAGGGCGGGAACATGCAAGCTGGAAACTCCATATTGACTGAGGGCAAGATAGCTGCAGCAAGACAGAAAGCAAAATGGCTGACGGAAAAACTGAGTTTCAGGAACATGTACACAGAACCTTACATTACTCCCCCCTTAGGGACAACCTCCGGATGACCTCAGACCAGGCCTGTGTGGGTACCTCTGATGAAACTGACGGAGCAAGCGAGGAGCATTAACGTTACTGACTGGCTCCCATGAGTTGTCCTCCACTGGGTAGCCCTGCCATTTAATCAGATATTGTAACTGATTTCTATACAACCTGGAATCTAGAATCCTTTCCACCACAAATTCTTCCTGACCATCGACTAGCACTGGGTCAGGGCAAGGAGAAGAACGTCCAGGAAACGTATTGGGTGTCGCAGCCTTTAGTAGGGATACATGAAAGACAGGTGGATTCTCATAGTTCTGGGCAGTTGAAGACGACAAGCGACAGCACTTATAATTTTACTGATTTTATAAGGTCCAATGTATTTATGTCCCAACTTAGATGATGGAATTCTTAACTTAAGATTTCTGGTTGACAGCCAAACTAGGTCTCCTACCTTGAAAGCTGGTGCAGGTTTACGAAATTTATATGCGGCTTTCTTGTACCTTTCCTGAGCCAATTCCAGATTTCCCTTTAGAAGATCCATATTCTTTTGTAAAGACGTGATTCTTTCAGCCACTGCTGGCAAAGGCGTTTCTATGGGAAATCGAGGAAGAATATTAGGATGATAACCTAAATTGGAGTAAAAAGGAGACTGCTTAGTGGAGGCGCTCTGAGAGTTGTTATAAGAGAACTCAGCCAGTGGAAGTAGATCCACCCAATCATCCTGTAGGTGGCAGATAAAGCAGCGAAGATACTGCTCCAGGGTCTGATTGGTTCGTTCTGTCTCTCCATTAGTCTGAGGATGAAAAGCAGAAGAAAGGTTTACTTTAATGTCCAATGCTGCACAGAAATTTTGCCAAAACCTTGAAGTGAATTGCACCCTCGATCCGAAATAACCTCATCTGGTACTCCATGTAAGCGAAACACATTTTTAATCATCAAATCTGATGTCTGTCTTGCAGTGGGTAAGCCGACACAAGGATAAAATGAGCTGCTTTTGTTAAACGATCAACCACCACTAGAATGGTGTTCTTCCCTTGAGAGGTTGGTAACTCCACAATGAAGTCCATAGAAATGGATCCCCACGGGCGGGACGGGGTGGGAAGGGGTTGCAACAGACCAGTTGGTGAGGAGCGAGGTGTTTTGCATCTTGCACAGACTTCACATGAAGTGACATAGTTTAAAAACATCCTTCCTGCAAGTGGGCCACCAAAAGAAATGAGAAAGAAATTCCTGTGTCTTTAGAATTCCTCTATGCCCAGCTATCTTGGAATCGTGAATGAGTTGCAATACTCTAAATCTGACTGTTTCAGGAATATACAGACGTTGTCCCTGAATCCACACACCATTCTTAAAGACAAGACTTACGTCCCTTGGGGGTTGTGCCAAAAAGGAATTCGCATGGTATGCTTCCTTGATGTCCTTAAGTAGGTCTTGATTATGAATCACTCCCAGGAATCTAGAGTCAGGAAGAATAGTCTTAGGAGGAGTAAGTGGACGTGTCTCTGCTGAATAAATCCTAGAGAGTGCATCAGCCTTTCCATTGCGCGATCCTGGTCTAAAGAAATGATAAAATTAAATTGTTTAAGAAAAGATCCAGCGAGCCTGGCGAGAGTCAGGCACTTAGCCGACCTGATAAATTCAAGGTTACGATGGTCTGTCAGGACGACTATTTGCTGTGCAGCTCCCTGAAGAAGGTGTCTCCATTCCTTGAAGGCGGCAATAATGGCCAACAACTCTCTATTGCCCACATCGTAGTTCCTCTCAGCCGAAGACAACTGCTGGGAAAAGAAGGCACAGGGATGCAAGACATTCTTCTCACCTGTTCCTGAGAGAGTATAGCTCCAACGGCACAGTCTGAAGCACCACCTCTATTATAAGGCAAGTTCGGGGTTGGGATTACTAAGATAGGTGCAGTGGTAAATTTATCTTTTAGACGGGAAAATGCTTCCTGGGCTTGGGGAGTCCAGGAGAACCTAGACTCTTTTTCCGGGTAAGTTGGGTGATAGGTACACTACCTCAGAGAAATCCTAATAAACGTCTATAGAAGTTGGCAAACCCGATGAAGCGCTGCACCTCCTTCACATTTCTAGGACTTGGCCAATCCTTATGGTTTGGGGTCTTGCTTCCATCCATACTAATTCCTTGGTAGACAGTACATACCCCAGAAATTGAATTTCGGTCCTATGGAATCACACTTATTCAAGTTTGATGTAAAGATGATTTTGTCTTAGACGTTCCAAGACCATTCTCACATGTCCATGATGTTTCCTCTTTGGAGTTAGAAAAAATTAGAATATCATCCAAATAAATCACCACGAATGTATCTAGGAGACCCCTGAAGATGTCATTCACCAAGTGTTGGAAAGTGGCTGGGGCGGTACTCAGACCAAAAGGCATAACTAGATATCAAAGTGTCCATAGCGTGACCTGAATGCAGTCTTCCATTCATCCCAGGTCTAATATGGACTAAGTTATAGGCCCCACGGAGATCTAGTTTAGAGAAAATTTTGGCATTCGCACCTCTCTCCAATAACTCAGGGATTAAAGGCAATGGAAAACGGTTTCTAATAGTAACCTTATTGATTTCCCCTATAGTCTACGCAGGTCTCAGAGATCCACTTTCTTCTTTACAAAGAAGATGGGTGCACCTCAGGAGATGAAGAGGGGCGAAATGAAGCCCTTGCTAGATTTTCGTCTATGTAATCCTTTAAAGCCTTTAGCTCGGGCCCCGCCAGGGGTAGATCTTACCAAAAGGTATCTCTGCTCCAGCAATAATTCAATTGGACAATCATATGGCCCGGTGAGGGGGAAGCTGGTCAGCGTTCTTCTTGTCACATAGATCCACATAGTCCTGGTATACAGCGGGTAGTTCAGGGACTGACATGGTTCCATTAGAACAGAGAAAAGCTGAAACTTTTGGACTCATCTGTTTCTCTGGAAAGTGTAATTCCTTGGTCTCCCAGTTAATGTAGGATTCTGAGCCTGCAGCCATGGAAACCCTAGAAATAATGGGAAAATGGGGAGAAGAATAAGCATAAAGGACAGTTCTCTTGATGACTTTACCTATAAGAACCCTCAAAGGCTCTGTTTCCTGATCCACTGGTCCCCAAAGGGCAGCATGGAGCCATCCACATTTTCCATCTGTACTGGATAGCCTTCTCACTGAACGTATCCCCTGTTTCAGAGCAAAGGAGACATCCATAAAATTTCCACTTGCCCCTGAGTCGATCATAGCAGAGCAGATACCCAAGCTGAGTCAACCCAGAGTTTTATGAAAGAAAGCAATGAGAATTGTTTTTCTTACAACTCAGCTGGACACCACTAGGAAACTTGAAAAATTGCAGCGTTTACACAGTCAACGTCCTCAGAGGTAACGGAGTTTAAGTCCGAGAAATCAAGATCTGTTGCTGCAGATCTCTCTGGAGCCTGAGGCTCGGACCTGACAGATCCCCTCTCGCAACACTCACAGTGAATGAGTGCTGCAGTAGTCTTACGAGAACGCTGGGGCAGTTATAATGAAGTGCCCTGACTTACCACAATAGAAACATAGATTCTCCTAAAACATGTTCCTTGCGGCATCACTAACCCCTTTTTTAAAGAGTCTACCTGCATGGGTTCAGGTTCCGGTTCCCCGGCGATCCACCAAAGGTTCCTTAGCTGGAGGAAGGAGGAAAAGGTTAGTGCATGTTTTGAACCATCCTCTTGCCTGCGTTCAGTCAGACGATATCAATACGGATGCAGTAGTTAAAAAGTACCTAACGCAGTGGGGGTCGGCACGACAAGTTCATCCTTAATCAGTGAAATAACCCTTTTCGAAAAATAATTTTTTTGGCGAACTGTCCCAGGTGGTATCCAAGGGCCCTCCCCTGAATCCAAGGCATATTCACTACCGAGTGCTTACCTTGGCGGGAAAGGGAACATGGGTGCTTCGCGTTGCACCTCGATTGGGTCACAAAACCTGCCCCAATGGCTGAAATGAAAGCACAAGAAGATCCAAAAATCATCCCAGTCTCAATCAAGGGTTTTGCCCACATCAAAGCCTTGTGGAACAACAAAATTAAGTACACTTTAGATCGTTCAGGGGAAAATTTTGAAGCATGTCAGAAAAAAAAAGATTGCATTGATTAATAAATCCCCTGAATTTTCCGTTCACCGCCAAAACGAAAAGGGGCAACTTGGGAACCCAGAACTTGGGGCATGGGAGAGCCAGGACTCGTCCTCTAGAACCTCAATCCTGGGTCGCAAATCCCCGGCAGTCGTCCAAAACTTGCAAATTGTGATTAGTGAGGGCCGTAGGTTTTTAAAAGGGGTTTTATATTTGCAAATCTGCAAGGTATTGTCCTCCCCCCAAAATTCCTTTTTGCGGGGGCCTCCATTTTCCGTTTTTTGAAACTGCACTATATATTAATGGAAAAACTGCATTCAGGGAAGCAAACAGCTGAAAGAATCCCCACCTTGCTATCTGTGTTGAATCGCACTATATATTAATGGTTGCTGATTCAGGGAACAAACAGTAAAAAAAAACCCCCCCTCTGCTATCTGGTAATGCGCACTAATCAGTTTAATGGAGAACTGCATTCAGTGGAAGCAAACAGCTGAATAGAATCCCCCCTTGTTTCGTGTTAATGCTCACTATATTTTAAGGTGGGCATCCAACCTTACTTCTCCAAAAGCATGCTTTACATTGCAAATATTTAATGTGCGTTAATAAGGTTTTTGGAATAATTCTTTTTTGGGCACTTTTTAAAATACTTACTGCTTTAATCCGGTGACGGGGCCTCTCTAGATGCATCAGGTGGAAGGGCAAACATATAAGTTGCCAGGACCTTTGATGATCTAACCACCCCCTGGTGGCTGGCCCCACGGCAAATTATCCAAAACAACCCCCACAACCCATTCCCCCGACCCGTATGTGGACATATATTTAGGAGTGTTGGGGGCGCAGCAGAAGGGGGCACGCTACAGAAAAAAAAACATCACGAAAGACAAGATGAGTAAAGGAGTTATCCAGGCAGTTAATCAGGCAGGAACAGGTAGCCCCCCACTTTCTTTCTTTAAAATGTTCTTTATTTATCCTCCTTTTTCCTTGCCATCCACATTCACGCCCCCCCCCCTCCTCACGACCATATACATCGCCCTCCAACTTCCCCCCTCCCATGTACAGTTCCCATACTCCTCACCTTCCTAAAAAACTCAGCCCATTTTTCCCAACATATCTCAAAAAAACCTATTTAAAAATCCAAAAATACCGCTCTTTATCTCCTATCCTATGATTTGGGAATCCCCCCAACCCTGGTCCATCCCCCAACCTCAATCCCTACCCTACCCATTTCAAAACCATAAATCTTGTTAATAACTTGCACCATCATCCCCTTTTCTTTCAACTGTGCCCCTAAAAACCAAAAGGTCGCATGCAATAAACTATTTTCCCCCTGCACAACTATTTTGACAACTCTCTTATCTGTTGGCCCTCACTAAACCCCGGAATTGGGGTTTGCCGGGGTCCCCTGCTCCCCTTTTCCTATGGTGGCTTAACCCCCCATTCCCCGGCCCAAAACGACAGGTGGGGGTTGGATACTCCTGCCCCACAATGCACTTTGGGGTACCCCCCAATTCCATCCTTCTTTTCCCCTTCTTTTAGGTCCACACTCGGCCTTCCATCCCCTCTCCCCCGAATAGCGGCAAAAAAGGGCCCCCAGGCTCACCACCAGTTCCTTGACCCTAAAACCCTGGCTGCCGCACTTCATTCTCAGAACTACCAAAAACCCTTATCCTTGAGACTTCAACCCCCTTAAAACAGTCCTACTTCCCACTGCATCCCCTTTCCACACAACCCCACTTCCTAGCCCTCACGCTTTCAACCCAAACACACAAGGGGGCAACACCTTTACTGTCTTTGCCGCCCCCTTTTTCTTTTTTCCCCTAAATAACTCCCCCGCTTCCCCTATCGACCACAACTTTTCTCCTTCACGTCACAATCCTCCAACCCCAGCAAAACCCCACCTCCGCAATTTAAAATCGAAAACCTTAAACCCCCCCAGACACTTTCAACCCCCAACTCTTCGCTGCCCCAAAACTCCTCTTTTTTTTGCCAATCTGGTTCCACTACAAAGCCCCTTTTTTGAAGCCCCTTGACCAATGCCCCGCCCCCTCAAACTTCCAAACACACAGTAAAAAGCCTGGCTACATCGAAAAATCCCCTTCCCACGATGTCTAGGGTGCTGAAAGCCTTTTGGGAAAAAACCCCCCACACCAAAGACTTCATCCACTTTAAATTCATTTTAAGAATTTAATGCTCCCTTCCCTCGCCAAAAACCTACTTCCCACACTGATCTCCTCCTAGCCAACAACCCCAAGAAATTTTTTTACACTTTTCACTCCCTCCTCGGCCAAAACAAAGCCCCTATCACAGACTTTGTGCTTATGCCTGGCCTCCATTTTAAAAAAATAGTACTACCGTCGGAAAACTGTCTCAACCACCAAGTCTGTGACTCCCCCCACCCTCATTTCCCCCTGGCTCAATTTCCACATTTGATCCCTCACAGAAGAAAAGTCTCCAGACCCTCTCTTCCCCGGGACTCATGCACTACCGCCCCCCTCCCCTCACTCCCCCAGTTCTTTCTCCTGTTTCCAAAAATCCCCTAACAAATCTTCTCCTCCCTCCCGGGGATTTCCCCCCCCTTTCAAACACCCATCTTTTCTCCCTACTAAAGAAACCCCCTTTACCCTTTCCGCACAAACAACACAGCCGGTCCCCCCAAACTCCCCTTCATCCCAAAAATTTTGGAGGCCTGTCTACCCCGCCTCACCCTTCCTCCCATCACCCCTCCAACCCCACAGCCGCTCCCCCCCCTACTTTTTCGAAACTGCACTCATCAAAGTGCCAAAAGACCTTCTGCAGCAAACGAACCGCCACTCTTGATTCACTCGCCTTTCTGCAGCTTTCGACAGGTTTTACCACGTCTCCTACTGTCCGGGGCCCCCTCTCTGGGGATTAAGGACACGTTTTCCCCCTGGGGTTTCCTCCTATCTTCGACCGCTCCCCCATTTTTTCTCTGGCCCACTTAAAATCCTCCCCCTCACTGTCTGTACCCCGGGCTCAGTCTGCCCCCTTCTTTCTTCTTACACCGCCCCAAAATTTGGCAACCATCAGGATTTTGGTTTCATACCATCTTATGTGATGAACACAATTATACACGTCATCCCCCGACCTTTTCCCCCCCTGTCACAGAACGCCACCACTGTCTTCGCAGTCTCCAACATCATTTTTCTCCTTTTGAAACTCAACCTCCCAAAACTGAACTTCTTTCCCCCGCCGTTACAACCTCCAAAAATCTGACATTTCCCCCTCAGTGGGCGGCAATAAAAACACCCGGCAGCAGGCCGTTTTCGGGGTGTTTTTTTTGATACCAATCTCCCTTCCCTCCATATACAATTTTGCCCCCCTTTTGCCCCTACACCTAAAGAACATCTCTAGAATCCCCCTTTTTTCTCACCATGGAAAAAAAAAAAAACCCCACGTAGCATTGATCCCCCCCCGCCTGGATACTGAACCTCTAAATTTTTGGCCCCCCATTACCACACCCCCTCCCTCCACCTTAAGCAGCACCAAAGGTCCCCCTTGATAGTATTGGGGACGCCCGTCTTCCCCCCCTTACACTGGTCCCTTTTAATTATAGGACCAATTCAAAGTACTTTTTTCCCCCAAAAAACCCCCCACACGCAGCCCCCCCCTACATCCCCCCCCTTTTTCTATCACCCTAACCCTGCTGCGCTCTGAAAAGACTTTCGACTAACCTCTGACAAAACCGTACCCCCATCCACCCCAAAGATTTCCCCCGCTGCGAAAAACCTCGGAATGCTTACCCAAGAAATTAGGACTATCCCAATTTGCTTTTAGGCCTCCCTCAAAACACATCTGTTAAAAGGGGCCTATCACTTTCCAACAAAGTCATTCTATGTTAAGTGGTGTGGGGAGCCCATTCACATTCCTCCATCCCTCACTCCCTTAAGATGGCTGGACCACATGTAAAGCACCTTAAAAAAACCCCCGTATTTTTTTTTCCCCCCCACCCATTGAGATTGTAAGCCTCACGAGGGGCCCCTTTTTTTGTTTTTTAAAAATGTATTTTAAGTTGTGATTTAAAGACTTTGTTTTGAAATGTTAAAATGTAAACGCTGCGGGGAAATGATGGGCTATATAAATAAAATTATTATTATTATTATTAAGACAGGGTACTGAAAGGGAGGAGAAAAAAAAAAAAATAGTGTTTCCTGTGGTAACAGAGAGAGAAAAAAAATTAAGGGAAGTCACCTTAATGGTTTGAGAATCACAACCCCCACTACAGAAATTCAACCGGACCCCGAATCCACATTTAAAAAGCAGCACAAAAAAAGAAAAAAAAAACAATAGTTTTTACCTGGGTAAACACTGCAAAAAAAAAAAATTAAGGAATGCTCCCTGGAATGGTTGTGAGAAGTCACAAACCCCTGCATCACAGAAAGTACCCGGGGAACTAATATCCACATTACAGAAACACGCCTTTCCAGACCCGCAGACACAAATTTGGCCCAAATCTTGATGAAGAGTAATTTTTATAGTGTTTGTGCTTGGGTGCATGAAAACACAGGGTCACGGGGTTTATATAGAAGGTCTTGTTTTACTTATACAAGTGGCAAAATAGTCCACGTTTGCAGATCAAAAAAGGGGACAAGCAGGCCAGAGTAACTAATCGCAATCACTCTCCACAACAGGGGTTAGGTTCTTCTCTGTACCGTAAGTCCGCAAAGGGTTTTTTAAATAGCAAGGTTTTCCCAAATCCAGAGTGTTCCCAAATTCCCAATAGGGGAAAAAATGGTACAAAGTCCAGGCTTCAGGATCGTCACATTCACTGCAGGGTTTTTTTGAAGCATGATTCCAGCTTTTGGTTCTTAAGAACAAGAGGGGAAAAAACGGGGGAACTGCAAGTGGAAACTCCAATTTTCTGAGGCAAGAAGTGCAGCAAACGAAAGCAAAATGGTGACGAAAAATGAGTTTCAGGAACAAGTCAAGAACTTCACCAAGGGCCCCTTTCAGTCATGTCGTAGTTAAATCCAAAAGCTGACAATCCTTTTAAAAATTTTTTTTCCATTAGAAAGTATACAGTTGGGGAAAAGGGTTTTCAGGGGTTTAAGGGTTTTTTCCCGTACTAAAAAGTTGTTAATTTCACCAACCGAGTATAGGAATAATTGTGATCATTGTGGGGAAGGGGTAACTTGAAATGTTGGGAAAAAAAGGGAATCCACACTAAACACTGCAACGAGATCCTAAAAAAAATCACTATTTCTCCCCCTTCGACGTTGTTGTGTGGGCATCTAGCGACGACGGCCCCCCCGAATCCTGCTGTGATTCGTTTTTCGCTGACATCTTTTCCCGGCCCTTTTTTTGTCGGCGTCCCGCGGTAATATATAACCGTGTGGCACCTTTTTTTTAGCGATTTAGCGGGATTTTGTACCCTAAAGTGTTTTAAAGGGAAGCAACGCGATAGCGTCCCTTAAAAACATCGCAAATTTTGGGAAACCACTACGTATTATAACAATC
>JARQOD010000004.1:314251366-314328206 GCA_033576555.1 Oophaga sylvatica
CTGGGTAATCCCGGCCGTAAAGCAGTCAGTCCGATGACGTCACCGCCGGGGAAGCAGGTAATCAGCTGTGCTGCGTCGCGATGACAGGCTCTGCCTGTCATTGCGATGTAGCAGAGTTGGATCGTCGTGGGACTGTCGTTATGGACTGCGTCGGACAGGTGGTATACTGTTGGTTTGTTTTTTTTTCTTTTTTTACAGGAGATCGATGGCGTCGCAGGAATGAGAGTATAATAAAATTAATGAAAACTGTGTTGTCTCTTTTATTTCATTAAAATACTTTTTTCTTGCTTTGTCTTTTTTTTAAACATTTAAAAACTTTGGGATTAATAATGGATCGGTGTCTTATTGACACCTCTCCATTATTAACCGGGCTTATTGTCACCGTGCAATCAACGGTGACATTAACCCCTTATTACCCCGCTTGCCACCGCTACAGGGCAAGTGGGAAGAGCCGGGTAAAGTGCCACAATTGGCACATCTTTTGATTCGCCAAATGTGGGGCTGCTGTAGCCTGGTATTATCAGGCTGTTGAGGGCCAAAATCCATGGGCCTTGACAGTCTTTTAATACCAGGCCGCAGCAGTCTGTATTTTACTTGGCTGGTTAACAAAAATAGGGGGGATCCCCACGCCGTTTTTTTTTTCGAGGGGATCCCCTATTTTTGTTAACCAGCCAAGCAAAGCAGACTGCTGTAGCCTGGTATTATCAGGCTGGCAAGGTCCATGGATATTGGATCCTTACCAGCCTGAAAAACCAGGCCTCAGCGGTCTGCTTCATCTGGCTGGTTAACAAAAATAGGGGGACCCCACGCCAATTTTTTTCGAGGGGATCCCCTATTTTTGTTAATCAGCCAAGATATGCAGACTGCTGTGGCCTAATATTATCAGGCTGGCAAGGTCCATGGATCTTGGCTCCTTAACAGCCTGAAAATCCAGGCCTCAGCGGTCTGCTTCATCTGGCTGGTTAACAAAAATAGGGGGGACCCCACGCCAATTTTTTTCGAGGGGATCCCCTATTTTTGTTAATCAGCCAAGATATGCAGACTGCTGTGGCCTGGTATTATCAGGCTGGCAAGGTCCATGGATCTTGGCTCCTTAACAGCCTGAAAATCCAGGCCTCAGCGGTCTGCTTCATCTGGCTGGTTAACAAAAATAGGGGGACCCCACGCCAATTTTTTTCGAGGGGATCCCCTATTTTTGTTAATCAGCCAAGATATGCAGACTGCTGTGGCCTAGTATTATCAGGCTGGCAAGGTCCATGGATCTTGGCTCCTTAACAGCCTGAAAATCCAGGCCTCAGCGGTCTGCTTCATCTGGCTGGTTAACAAAAATAGGGGGGACCCCACGCCAATTTTTTTCGAGGGGATCCCTATTTTTGTTAATCAGCCAAGATATGCAGACTGCTGTGGCCTAGTATTATCAGGCTGGCAAGGTCCATGGATCTTGGCTCCTTAACAGCCTGAAAATCCAGGCCTCAGCGGTCTGCTTCATCTGGCTGGTTAACAAAAATAGGGGGACCCCACGCCATTTTTTTTTCGAAGGGAACCCCTATTTTTGTTAATCAGTTCCCTCTGACGTCACTGATTGTGTCCCTGGCTGACCTGAAGTGAAAGTGGAAAGCAATCAATTAAGCTTTCCACTTAAGGGCCCGTCTCACATAGCGATATCGCTACCGAGATCGCTGCTGAGTCACTAGTTTTGTGACGCAGCAGCGAGCTCACCAGCGATATCGCTGTGTGTGACATTCAGCGACGATCAGCCCCCCTGCCGGGTATCGCTGATCGTCGCTGAAATGTCAGGACCTTTTTTTGATCGCTGGTTTCCCGCTGACAGGCACACATCGCTGCGTGTGACAGGCGGGAGACCAGCGATCCGCTGGTAACCAAGGTACACAGCGGGTTTCCAGGCGCGGGGCTGTGCCTAGAAACCCGCTGTGTACCTTGGATACCAGCGCCCTGATGCAGGGAGCTGGTATCCAAGGTACACAGCGGGTTTCCAAGCGCTGCGCGGTGCCTGGAAACCCGCTGTGTACCTTGGTTACCAGCGGATCGCTGGTCTCCCGCCTGTCACACGCAGCGATGCGTGCCTGTCAGAGGGAAACCAGCGATCAAAAAAAGGTCCTGACATTTCTGCGACGATCAGCGATACCCGGCAGGGGGGCTGATCGTCGCTGAATGTCACACACAGCGATATCGCTGGTGAGCTCGCTGCTGCGTCACAAAACTAGTGACTCAGCAGCGATCTCGGTAGCGATATCGCTATGTGAGACGGGCCCTTAAGCGATGTTACCCGCAGTGTCGCTGTCCCAGATCGCTGCCTGAGCTGCCTGTTTGGCAGCTCAGTAGCGATCATGTAGCGATACACCAGCGATCCTGACAAGTGCATATCGTTGTCGGGATCGCTGGTGTATCGTTATGTGACACCCAGCCTTTACTCTCCTGTCAGGCAGGAGAGGAACTCATTCATTTGGGGTTTACTGTGAGGCTGCAGCATTAGCTGCGGTCCCTGCAGTAAACATTAACCCTTTCTGAAGGATTACACCGTGGGACCTGACTGTGCATGGGATAGGTAAGAATAATTTTGCTTTTTTATTTTATTTTTATTACAGGAAATGGTTTTTGCAGTAAAATAAAAGATGGTCAAAAACATGTGTCTTTATTTCATTAAAATGATTTTTAATTAAAGTGTGTGTGTTTTATTTTTATTTCATGCAATAGGATTAATAATTGATAGTTGTCTAATTGACAGCTCTCAATTATTAACCTGGCTTAAGGTCACCTTTCAATAGCAAGGTGGCTTTAACCCCATATTAACCCATTCGCCACCGCTACAGGGCAATGGGAATAGACGGGCAAAGTGCCAGAAAGGGCGAATCTAATTATAGATTTGTCTTTCCTGGGGTGTCTGGGGCAGATGTTAGTAGCCGGGGGGGGGGCAAAAATAATGGTCCCTCTCTGGGCTATTATTATCTGCCCCCACTCACTGGCTTTGTCTGTCTGGTTGCGAAAATAGGGCGGGAGCCCACGCATTTTTTTTCAGCAATTTTACACCTCATATATATATATATACATGTCATTGAATTTGTGACACATATATATATATATTTATATTTGTAGTTCATACACTTCTACATAGTATAATAGCCGCTAATTCAATTGCCGGCTTTTGTGAAAATGCAGAACCCGACATGAAATGACACTTGGTGTACATAGGGTTAACCATGTCTTTTCATGTCCTTTGCTATCTAATTTGCACAAACAATTAAATCAGTCTATGTGTGCAAAATTTCACACCTGTAGGGGTTAATTAAAGGTGTAAATTCGTAGCAAAAAAGTCCGTTTTTTTTACAACGAATTTACACCTTTAATTAACCCCTACAGGTGTGAAATTTTGCACACATAGACTGATTTAATTGTTTGTGCAAATTAGATAGCAAAGGACATGAAAAGACATGGTTAACCCTATGTACACCAAGTGTCATTTCATGTCGGGTGCTTCTGTCTTTTCACTGAAGCCGGCTTTACCCGGCAATTGAATCAGAGGATATTTTACTATGTAGAAGTGTATAAACTATACATATATGTATATATATATGTCACAATGACATGTATATATATATATATATGTATTCTATGTGTGTATATTTAGTGTTTACAAGGAAAGAATGGGGTTTTTTTAGTTGCGATATTTTGTTCCCATAGACTTACATGGGACTTCCGGTATCGGTATCGGGTATCGCCGATATTTTAGTGATATCGGCGATACCATTCCGATTCCGATACTTTAGGATATCGGAAAGTATCGCTCAACTCTATAAGGGACCCTTTTGCATTCTATAGATAGAGAAATGCTTAATGCACTCTTTATATATATGACAAAAACAAGCATCACCACTTGAAAAGATCATTGCAATTACCTGTTAACATTCATTTAATACACAAAATATCTGGATCAGTTTCAAACTGATGCATTTTAAAACTTATTTGTTCACATTGACTTCAACGATTTAACAAATGCAATAAGTTTTCTTTTACCAGACAAAAAATTTGAGTCAACTACATTTTTTGATTCAGCTAAAATCAGACTGCTGCCTTATTACAGTCAAATGGAAAATATTTTTGAATATTTTTGTCCCAATTAAAACATTTTTTATCTAGTACTGTATAATTTTATTTCCATTTTTCTCATCACAAAATGGATCTAAAAATGGAAATAATTACCGGAAGTGTTAACCAGAGTTGAGTGAATTTGTTTGAAATTGGTCACCGAATCTGAATTTGCCATATTCGTGCGATATTGGTACGCTATTCATGCAAAATTTATGTTTGATGATCGGTTCCATCACATATTCATTCATTTCTACTCCCATTGACTCGAATGACGTTCGGCTGTGTCTGGCGAATATTGCAAAAACAATATTCACCGTCGATCATAATTGGGACTGAATTTTGAAAAATTTGCTCAACTCTAGTGTTAACATGGACATAATTTGGTGGAGGGAAATGGACAAAAACACAAATAATGATTTGCTTGCCCTGTAATGAAATTTAAACAAAATATCAATCAAACAAACAAAACAGAGGGTACAACGGATACAAAAATATCTAAAGGACAACAATCACCCAGAATTTTTTAGACAAAGAGGGGAAAAAAAAGATCAGGAGATGCCCATTGAGTTTCACAAGTCCCAATGGTTTCCTTAGGAGTCAGCAGATATTTAAAGAGGACTTGTCAACAGGATTTGGGGCTCTAACTGAAGACAATGCAGTGATGGCGCTTTGAAGCTAATTACAATTACATCATCTAGAAGAAATTTGTTTGGTTGTTCTTCTGTAATCAGCTGAGGAAGTTTTGCGATAATGAGGCACAAGTGCATCATGGCTGGATGTTGCGCTTGGTCTTCTCCTACAAGTTTGAGTATTATCCGCCCCACTCATCTACTCATCGCTTGCTGTTTCACTGATTTTCCTCCACTGGCTGAAATTTCAAGCTTACTGGGCATGTGAAGCAACTTCCAAATGATGTCATGAGCTGAGAAATCATTCTGCGTAAGCACCACCTGTGACCATGCCAGCAGCTGTAAGAGATTTTGTCCAGAAGAGAAAAATCAATGAAATGAGCAGTGAACTTCGTCGTAGACTGGAAGCAGGCTGGGATGCGAATAATACTCAGACAAGCAGAAGACCAAGTGCAACATCCAGCCCCGCTGCACTTGCCCCTCATCAACATAAAACTTTTATGGTTTATTACAAAAGAATGACAAAATGGATTTCTTAAAAAGAGGTATCATTTTAATCGACTCCAAGTGTAATGTAAGGAGTACAGTTCATATAGTGTCTTGTGCTTGGGTGCGATGAAAACACAGGAGTCACAGGTTTGATATAGAAGGTCTTGTATTACTTCATACAAGTGGCAATAATAGTCACACAGTTTGCAGATACAAAAGCAGGAGACACAGCAGGCCAGAGTAACTTAAGCTCAGCAATCACTCTCCACAACAGGTTCAGGATCTCTTCTCTGTTACCGTAAGTCCATGCAAACGTGGATTTATCAAATAGCAAGGTTCCAAAGTCCACGAGTGTTCCAAAGTTCCACAATAGGAAATAACTGGAGTACAAAGTCCAAGGCTTCCAGGAGTCAGGTCACAGGTTCACTGCAGGCTTGATTCTGAAGCACTGATTGCTCAGCTGTGGCTGCTTAAGAAGCAAGAGGAGAGAATCAGGGCGGGAACATGCAAGCTGGAAACTCCATATTGACTGAGGGCAAGATAGCTGCAGCAAGACAGAAAGCAAAATGGCTGACGGAAAAACTGAGTTTCAGGAACATGTACACAGAACCTTACATTACTCCCCCCTTAGGGACAACCTCCGGATGACCTCAGACCAGGCCTGTGTGGGTACCTCTGATGAAACTGACGGAGCAAGCGAGGAGCATTAACGTTACTGACTGGCTCCCATGAGTTGTCCTCCACTGGGTAGCCCTGCCATTTAATCAGATATTGTAACTGATTTCTATACAACCTGGAATCTAGAATCCTTTCCACCACAAATTCTTCCTGACCATCGACTAGCACTGGGTCAGGGCAAGGAGAAGAACGTCCAGGAAACGTATTGGGTGTCGCAGCCTTTAGTAGGGATACATGAAAGACAGGGTGGATTCTCATAGTTCTGGGCAGTTGAAGACGACAAGCGACAGCACTTATAATTTTACTGATTTTATAAGGTCCAATGTATTTATGTCCCAACTTAGATGATGGAATTCTTAACTTAAGATTTCTGGTTGACAGCCAAACTAGGTCTCCTACCTTGAAAGCTGGTGCAGGTTTACGAAATTTATATGCGGCTTTCTTGTACCTTTCCTGAGCCAATTCCAGATTTCCCTTTAGAAGATCCATATTCTTTTGTAAAGACGTGATTCTTTCAGCCACTGCTGGCAAAGGCGTTTCTATGGGAAATCGAGGAAGAATATTAGGATGATAACCTAAATTGGAGTAAAAAGGAGACTGCTTAGTGGAGGCGCTCTGAGAGTTGTTATAAGAGAACTCAGCCAGTGGAAGTAGATCCACCCAATCATCCTGTAGGTGGCAGATAAAGCAGCGAAGATACTGCTCCAGGGTCTGATTGGTTCGTTCTGTCTCTCCATTAGTCTGAGGATGAAAAGCAGAAGAAAGGTTTACTTTAATGTCCAATGCTGCACAGAAATTTTGCCAAAACCTTGAAGTGAATTGCACCCCTCGATCCGAAATAACCTCATCTGGTACTCCATGTAAGCGAAACACATTTTTAATCATCAAATCTGATGTCTGTCTTGCAGTGGGTAAGCCGACACAAGGGATAAAATGAGCTGCTTTTGTTAAACGATCAACCACCACTAGAATGGTGTTCTTCCCTTGAGAGGTTGGTAACTCCACAATGAAGTCCATAGAAATGGATCCCCACGGGCGGGACGGGGTGGGAAGGGGTTGCAACAGACCAGTTGGTGAGGAGCGAGGTGTTTTGCATCTTGCACAGACTTCACATGAAGTGACATAGTTTAAAACATCCTTCCTGCAAGTGGGCCACCAAAAGAAACGAGAAAGAAATTCCTGTGTCTTTAGAATTC
Source organism: Oophaga sylvatica (assembly GCA_033576555.1). Taxonomy (NCBI): domain Eukaryota; kingdom Metazoa; phylum Chordata; class Amphibia; order Anura; family Dendrobatidae; genus Oophaga; species Oophaga sylvatica. The sequence goes on from JARQOD010000004.1 coordinate 314,258,466, forward strand.
CTCTATGCCCAGCTATCTTGGAATCGTGAATGAGTTGCAATACTCTAAATCTGACTGTTTCAGGAATATACAGACGTTGTCCCTGAATCCACACACCATTCTTAAAGACAAGACTTACGTCCCTTGGGGGTTGTGCCAAAAAGGAATTCGCATGGTATGCTTCCTTGATGTCCTTAAGTAGGTCTTGATTATGAATCACTCCCAGGAATCTAGAGTCAGGAAGAATAGTCTTAGGAGGAGTAAGTGGACGTGTCTCTGCTGAATAAATCCTAGAGAGTGCATCAGCCTTTCCATTGCGCGATCCTGGTCTATAAGAAATGATAAAATTAAATTGGTTTAAGAAAAGATTCCAGCGAGCCTGGCGAGGAGTCAGGCACTTAGCCGACCTGATAAATTCAAGGTTACGATGGTCTGTCAGGACGACTATTTGCTGTGCAGCTCCCTGAAGAAGGTGTCTCCATTCCTTGAAGGCGGCAATAATGGCCAACAACTCTCTATTGCCCACATCGTAGTTCCTCTCAGCCGAAGACAACTGCTGGGAAAAGAAGGCACAGGGATGCAAGACATTCTTCTCACCTGTTCTCTGAGAGAGTATAGCTCCAACGGCACAGTCTGAAGCATCCACCTCTATTATGAAGGCAAGTTCGGGGTTGGGATGTACTAAGATAGGTGCAGTGGTAAATTTATCTTTTAGACGGGAAAATGCTTCCTGGGCTTGGGGAGTCCAGGAGAACCTAGACTCTTTCCGGGTAAGTTGGGTGATAGGTGACACTACCTCAGAGAAATTCCTAATGAAACGTCTATAGAAGTTGGCAAACCCGATGAAGCGCTGCACCTCCTTCACATTTCTAGGACTTGGCCAATCCTTGATGGCTTGGGTCTTGCTTCCATCCATACTAATTCCTTGTGTAGACAGTACATACCCCAGAAATTGAATTTCGGTCCTATGGAATTCACACTTTTCAAGTTTGATGTAAAGATGATTTTGTCTTAGACGTTCCAAGACCATTCTCACATGTCCATGATGTTCCTCTGTGGAGTTAGAAAAAATTAGAATATCATCCAAATAAATCACCACGAATGTATCTAGGAGATCCCTGAAGATGTCATTCACCAAGTGTTGGAAAGTGGCTGGGGCGGTACTCAGACCAAAAGGCATAACTAGATATTCAAAGTGTCCATAGCGTGACCTGAATGCAGTCTTCCATTCATCCCCAGGTCTAATATGGACTAAGTTATAGGCCCCACGGAGATCTAGTTTAGAGAAAATTTTGGCATGTCGCACTCTCTCCAATAACTCAGGGATTAAAGGCAATGGATAACGGTTTCTAATAGTAACCTTATTGAGTTCCCTATAGTCTACGCAGGGTCTCAGAGATCCATCTTTCTTCTTTACAAAGAAGATGGGTGCACCTGCAGGAGATGAAGAGGGGCGTATGAAGCCCTTGGCTAGATTTTCGTCTATGTAATCCTTTAAAGCCTTTAGCTCGGGCCCCGCCAGGGGGTAGATCTTACCAAAAGGTATCTCTGCTCCAGGCAATAATTCAATTGGACAATCATATGGACGGTGAGGGGGAAGCTGGTCAGCGTTCTTCTTGTCACATAGATCCACATAGTCCTGGTATACAGCTGGTAGTTCAGGGACTGACATGGTTCCATTAGGAACAGAGCAAGCTGAAACTTTTGGACTCATCTGTTTCTCTGGAAAGTGTAATTCCTTGGTCTCCCAGTTAATGGTAGGATTCTGAGCCTGCAGCCATGGTAGCCCTAGAATAATGGGAAAATGGGGAGAAGAGATAAGCATAAAGGACAGTTTCTCTTGATGATCTTTACCTATAAGAACCCTCAAAGGCTCTGTTTCCTGATCCACTGGTCCAGAGGTCAGCATGGAGCCATCCACAGTTTCCATCTGTACTGGAGTAGCCTTCTTCACTGAACGTATCCCCTGTTTCAGAGCAAAGGAGACATCCATAAAATTTCCACTTGCCCCTGAGTCGATCATAGCAGAGCTAGATACCCAAGCTGAGTCAACCCAGAGTTTGATGGAAAGAAAGCAATGAGAATTGTTTTTCTTACAACTCAGCTGGGACACCACTGAGGAAACTTGAAAAATTGCAGCGTTTACACAGTCAACGTCCTCAGAGGTAACGGAGTTTAAGTCCGAGAAATCAAGATCTGTTGCTGCAGATCTCTCTGGAGCCTGAGGCTCGGACCTGACAGATCCCCTCTCGCAACACTCACAGTGAATGAGTGCTGCAGTAGTCTTACGAGAACGGCTGGGGCAGTTTATAATGAAGTGCCCTGACTTACCACAATAGAAACATAGATTCTCCTTAAAACGATGTTCCTTGCGTGCATCACTAACCCGTCGTTGTAAAGAGTCTACCTGCATGGGTTCAGGTTCAGGTTCCCGTGCGATCCTACTCAAAGGTTCCTTAGCTGGAGAGGAAGGTAGGAAAAGGTTAGTGCGATTGCTTTCGAACCATCTCTCTTGCCTGCGTTCAGTCAGACGAGTATCAATACGGATGCAGTAGTTAATAAAGTCACCTAACGCAGTGGGAGGGTCGGCACGAGCAAGTTCATCCTTAATCAGTGAAGATAACCCTTTTCGAAAAATAGATTTTTTTGGCGGAACTGTCCCAGGTGGTATCAAGGGCCCATCTCCTGAAATCCAAGGCATATTCAGCTACCGAGTGCTTACCTTGGCGCAAAGCTAACATGGCTGCTTCAGCTGTTGCACCTCGATTGGGGTCATCAAACACCTGCCCCATGGCTGAAATGAAAGCATCAAGATGATCCAAACATTCATCCTCAGTCTCAATCAGAGGGTTTGCCCACATCAAAGCCTTGTTGGTAAGCAACATAATTATAGTAAGCACTTTAGATCGTTCAGTGGGAAATTGTGAAGCATGTGCAGAAAAAAAAAGATTGCATTGATTAATAAATCCCCTGAATTTCTCACGTTCACCGCCAAAACGAAAAGGGGGCAACTTGGGAATCCCAGAACTTGGGGCTATGGCAGGAGCCTGGACTCGCTCCTCTAGAACCTCAATCCTGGCTCGCAAATCCTGGGCAGTCTGTCCAAACACTTGCAAATTGTGATTAGTGAGGTCCTGTAGGTTTGTAAAACGGGTTTTTATAGTTTGCAAATCTGCAAGGATATTAGTCACTCCGCAAAGTTCCTTTATGCGGGCCTCCATTTTCCAGATCTTTTGAATGCTGCACTATATATTAATGGTATGAACTGCATTCAGTGGAAGCAAACAGCTGAATAGAATCCCCACCTCTGCTATCTGTGTTGAATGCTGCACTATATATTAATGGTATGAACTGCATTCAGTGGAAGCAAACAGCTGAATAGAATCCCCACCTCTGCTATCTGTGTTGAATGCTGCACTATATACAGTATTAATGGTATGAACTGCATTCAGTGGAAGCAAACAGCTGAATAGAATCCCCACCTCTGCTATCTGTGTTGAATGCTGCACTATATATTAATGGTGTGCACTCCATACCTCTACTTGCTGCCAAGCACTGCTTTACCATCTTGCAACATAGTTTAATGTGCCTGTTAATAAGGCTTTGGAATAATTCATTTTTGCACTGTGTTTAAAATACTTACTGCTTTATATCCCGGTGACTGGGGCCTCTCTAGATGCTATCAGGTGGAAGGTGCTAAAGCATATAGATGTTGCCAGGTAGCCTTTGATGATCTAACCACCCCCTGGTGTGCTGGCCCCAGCTGGCAAATTATCCCAAAACAGCCCCACAATCCCACTTTCCTGACCCTGTAGTGTGGACTATATATTTAGGAGTAGTCTAAGGGGCGCACGCAGTAAGGGGGCGCACGCATCACAGAAAGCAAAGCATCACGAAAGACAAGCATCGAGTAAAAGGCAGTTATCCATGGCAGTTAATCAGGGCAGGAATCAGGTAGCCCACACTTTGCTTTCTTTTAAATTATGTTCTTTATCTCTATCCTCCTGTGTTCCCTTGCCATCCACATTCACTGCCCCATCCCCCCTCCATCACGACTCATATACATCAGCCCCTCCATACTTCCCTCTCCCATGTACAGTTCCCATGTACTCCTCACCTTCCTAAGAAAACTCAGCCCATCTTGCCCAAACATATCTCAGAAAAAACCTATTTATAAATCCAACAACTACCTGCTCTTTATCTTCCTACTCCTACTGATTTCAGGGGACATCTCCCCCCAACCCTGGTCCATCCCCCAACCTCAATCCCTACCCTACCTCATTTCGAAACCATAATAATCTTGTTAATATTACTTGCACTCCATCATCTCCTTCTTTCAACTGTGCCCTCTGGAATCCAAGGTCTGCATGCAATAAACTATCTTTCCTGCACAACTACTTTCTGAACAACTCTCTTCATCTGTTGGCCCTCACTGAAACCTGGATTCAGGATTCTGACACGGTCTACCCTGCTGCCATTTCCTATGGTGGCTTACAGTTCTCCCATTCCCCGAGACCCACAAACAGACATGGTGGTGGAGTTGGCATACTCCTGTCCCCACAATGCACTTTCCAGGTCATCCCCCCAATTCCATCACTCTCATTCCCTTCTTTTGAGGTCCACACCATCAGGCTCTTCCATCCCCTCTCCCTCAGAATAGCGGTCATATATCGGCCCCCAGGCTCATCCACCCAGTTCCTTGACCACTTCTCAGCCTGGCTGCCGCACTTCATGTCCTCAGAACTACCAACCCTTATCCTTGGAGACTTCAACATCCCCATTAACAGTCCTACTTCCACATCTGCATCTCAGCTTCCATCACTAACCACTTCTCTAGGCCTCTCACAGCTTTCAACCTCTGAGACACACAAGGATGGCAACACCCTTGACCTGGTCTTTGTCCGCCTCTGTTCAATTTCCCACCTAAATAACTCACCGCTTCCACTATCTGACCACAACATTCTCTCCTTCACGCTCACAAATCCTCCACCACCCCAGCGAACTCCTACCTACCGCACATTCAGAAATCTGCAAGCCATTAACCCTCAGACACTTTCAGACTCCCTACACTCTTCGCTGTCCCCAATCTCCTCTTTTTCTTGTCCTAATCTGGCTGTTCAGCACTACAATGACACTCTTAGAAGCACCCTTGACCAAGTAGCACCGCTCACCCTCAGAACTTCCAAACACACAGTAAAACAGCCCTGGCTCACATCGCAAACTCACCTTCTCCAGCGATGCTCTAGGAGTGCTGAACGCCTATGGAGAAAAACCCGCACACCAGAAGACTTCATCCACTTTAAATTCATGTTAAGAACTTATAATGCTGCCCTTCACCTCGCCAAACAGACCTACTTCACCACACTGATCTCCTCACTAGCCAACAACCCCAAGAAACTTTTTGACACTTTTCACTCCCTCCTCAGGCCAAAAGCACAAGCCCCTATCACAGACATTTGTGCTTATGACCTGGCCTCCCACTTTATAGAAAAAATAGATACTATCCGTCAGGAAATCTGCTCTCAACCACCAAGTGCTGTGACTCCCATCCCACCCTGCATTTCTCCTGGCTCAATTTCCACATTTGATCCCATCACAGAAGAAGAAGTCTCCAGACTCCTCTCTTCCTCTCGTCCGACTACATGCACTACCGACCCCATCCCCTCACATCTCCTCCAGTCTCTTTCTCCTGTTGTCACAACTCACCTAACTACAATCTTCAATCTCTCACTCTCCTCTGGCATTTTCCCATCCTCCTTCAAACACTCCATCATTACTCCACTACTAAAGAAACCCGCTCTTGACCCTTCCTGCACAAACAACTACAGACCGGTCTCCAATCTCCCCTTCATCTCCAAACTTTTGGAGCGCCTAGTCTACTCCCGCCTCACCCGTTACCTCTCCACTCACTCCCTCCTAGACCCTTCACAGTCCGGCTTCCGACCCCTACATTTGACTGAAACTGCACTCATCAAAGTGACCAATGACCTTCTGACAGCAAAACGTAACGGCGACCACTCTCTGCTCATTCTACTCGACCTTTCTGCAGCTTTCGACACGGTTGACCACCGTCTCCTACTGTCCAGGCTCCACTCTCTAGGTATTAAGGACACTGTTCTCTCCTGGTTCTCCTCCTATCTTTCTGACCGCTCCTTCAGTGTTTTGTTCTCTGGCTCCACTTCATCTCCTCTCCCTCTCACTGTCGGTGTACCCCAGGGCTCAGTCCTTGGCCCCCTTCTCTTCTCTCTCTACACCGCCCCAATTGGACAGACCATCAGCAGATTTGGCTTTCAGTACCATCTTTATGCTGATGACACACAATTATACACGTCATCCCCCGACCTTACCCCCGCTGTACTACAGAACGCCACCGACTGTCTGTCCGCAGTCTCCAACATCATGTCTGCTCTCTATCTGAAACTCAACCTCTCCAAAACTGAACTTCTTCTGCTCCCGCCGTCTACTAACCTCCCTAAATCTGACATTTCCCTCTCAGTGGGCGGCACCATAATAACACCCCGGCAGCAGGCTCGCTGTCTGGGTGTTATGTTTGATACCAATCTCTCCTTCACCTCCCATATACAATCTCTTGCCCGCTCTTGCCGCCTACACCTAAAGAACATCTCTAGAATCCGCCCTTTTCTCACCATGGAAACAACAAAAACCCTCACTGTAGCATTGATCCACTCCCGCCTGGACTACTGTAACGCTCTATTACTTGGCCTCCCCATTACTCGACTATCCCCTCTCCAGTCCATCCTTAATGCAGCAGCCAGGGTTATCCATCTGACTAATCGGTACTTGGACGCGTCCGCTCTTCGCCAGTCCTTACACTGGCTGCCCATTCATTATAGGATCCAATTCAAAGTACTTGTTCTCACCCACAAAGCTCTCCACACTGCAGCACCCCCCTACATCTCCTCCCTCATTTCTATCTATCGGCCTAACCGACTGCTGCGCTCTGCAAACGACTTTCGACTAACCTCTGCACTAATCCGTACCTCCCACTCCCGACTCCAAGACTTCTCCCGCGCTGCGCCAATCCTCTGGAATGCTCTACCCCAAGAAATTAGGACTATCCACAATTTGCATGGTTTCAGGCGCTCCCTCAAAACACATCTGTTCAGAGCGGCCTATCACATTCACTAATCAAAGTCATTCTATGTGTAAGTGTGTGTGTGTGTGTAGCCCATTCACTATCTCCATCCATCCCTCACTCCCTTAAGATGGCTGGACCATCATTGTAAATGCACCATTGTATATACACACCTGTATTTTGTATCTCCCCCACCTCATTGTAGATTGTAAGCTCTCACGAGCAGGGCCGTCTTATTTTGCTTTAATTACTGTATTGTTAACGTTGTGACTTATGACTTGTGTTTTGAAACTGTTAAACTGTAAAGCGCTGCGGAATATGATGGCGCTATATAAATAAAGATTATTATTATTATTATTAAGACAGGAGTACTGAAAGGAGAGGAGAAAAAAAAAACAATAGTGTTTACCTGTGGTAACACTGCAGAGAGAAAAAAAAAATTAAGGGAACTGCTCACCTGGAATGGTTGTGAGAAGTCACAACCACTATCATCACAGAAAGTTCAACCGGACATCTGATATCCACAGTTACAGCAGACACAAAAGAGAAAAGAGAAAAAAAAAACAATAGTGTTTACCTGTGGTAACACTGCAGAAAAAAAAACTTAAGGGAATTGCTCACCTGGAATGGTTGTGAGAAGTCACAACCACTGTCATCACAGAAAGTACAACCGGACATCTAATATCCACAGTTACAGCAGACACAGCCTTTCCAGACCCAGCAGACACTAACGTTTGGCTTCAGAATCTTGTAATGTAAGGAGTACAGTTCATATAGTGTCTTGTGCTTGGGTGCGATGAAAACACAGGAGTCACAGGTTTGATATAGAAGGTCTTGTATTACTTCATACAAGTGGCAATAATAGTCACACAGTTTGCAGATACAAAAGCAGGAGACACAGCAGGCCAGAGTAACTTAAGCTCAGCAATCACTCTCCACAACAGGTTCAGGATCTCTTCTCTGTTACCGTAAGTCCATGCAAACGTGGATTTATCAAATAGCAAGGTTCCAAAGTCCACGAGTGTTCCAAAGTTCCACAATAGGAAATAACTGGAGTACAAAGTCCAAGGCTTCCAGGAGTCAGGTCACAGGTTCACTGCAGGCTTGATTCTGAAGCACTGATTGCTCAGCTGTGGCTGCTTAAGAAGCAAGAGGAGAGAATCAGGGCGGGAACATGCAAGCTGGAAACTCCATATTGACTGAGGGCAAGATAGCTGCAGCAAGACAGAAAGCAAAATGGCTGACGGAAAAACTGAGTTTCAGGAACATGTACACAGAACCTTACACCAAGGTGCCATTACAGTCATGTCTGTAGTTAAGAGTCCAAAATCCTGCTGACAGATCCTCTTAAAATGGTTATTAACAACATTAGAAAGTATCATCTAGTTGGGAACAGGGTTTTCAGGTTCATAAGGGTTATTCCCAGTACTAACAAGTTGTTAACTTATCACCTAACCAGAGTATAGGTAATAACTTGCTGATCATTGTGGATAAGGGGATAACTTGAAATGTTGGGAATAAAGGGTATGCCACACTAAACAGCGTCGCTAACGAGATCGCTAAAAAACGTCACTATTTAGCGATCCCGTTAGCGACGTTGTTGTGTGCGGCATCTAGCGACGACGTGGCCCCTGCTGAGATCCTGCTGTGATCTCGTTCGTCGCTGACATCGTTCCGGACCCTATTTTTATTGTCGGCGTCCTGCTGGTAAGTATATATCGCTGAGTGTGGCACCTTTTTTTTAGCGATTTAGCGGTATTTTGTACCGCTAAAGTCGTTAAGGAGATCGCTAACCGCGATAGCGTCCTTAACGACATCGCTAAATTAGGAAGCCACTAGCGATATTATAACAATCACGCTAGCGATCTCATTAGTATGCGATGTTAACGAGATCGCGAGCGGGATTGTTTAGTGTGGCAGTACCTTTAGTCTTTGAAGCAATTTAGAAATCTTCATTACATGAATGTTTGCTCAGCTTTACATAATTGGAAAATTGAATTCAGAAAGCATTCAGCTTAGAGAAACAGAACATCAAGACACTGCTGCTATGGGAACCGGAGAAGCTATGCCTCTCATTAAACTGCCACACTGTCGTTACTGCCGTCAATATGCTCTCATTAAGTTGAACAATATGTATAAGTAAACGAACAATAAAATGTCCCACCCCCACCTATCCGCTATACCTAGCTTGTATAGGGCGAGTTTTGGTACTGTATAATAAAAGGCCAGATGTGTGGTCTTTTGCAGCATTACGTATGGGACAATGGACAGGCAGCAATGAAATCCATGTTCCTGGGTATGGTTCTAAATAAAAAAAAATCCTCCTATATAGTAATGTCTCAATTTGTTACGTTTGCCTATTTGTCACACTTGACTGATTTATATAATCAAACTACCATTAACGCCTTTCAATACTGGTCGATTTTCCATTTTTTGTGCTTTCTTCTTTTTCCTCCCTTTCTTTCAGGGTCAATAAGTTTCTTTTTCCTGCCAATGTATTAATGAGGCTTTTTCTTTGAAGAACAAATTGTAGTTTTAAATGTCATAATTCACTTTACCATATAATGTATTGAAAACAGGATAAAAATGAGGTAAAATAGTATTTTGAAAACCATATTGCCAAGAAAAAATTACCTGGAATTATGATTCACAAGGTCAGTATAATTATGGTAATACCAAACTTATAAGTAGGGATAAGAGAACTCATGGAAGTTCGGATTTTGGTACCCTACCTGAACTTTTTCCAAAGTTTGGTTCGGGTAACAGAATTATGCCCAGACTGGAAGCAGAATCCGAACCCTATTGAGAACAACAGGGACTCCAATTTTCCAGCTGGAAAATTCTCTCTCTCACACTTTTCTCGAACTTTCCACGGTAGGCCGAACATAGCAATGGACTTCCGTGAGAAGTCCACGCCAAACCTAACAACAGGCTTCCAGGAGAAGTTTGTGTTCGACATTTAGCACCGGACATTAACTGTCCGGTATGAACCCCGAATAAAAGTTCGGATTTGCTCATTTCTAATTACAAGATTTTTTCTATATTTTAGTGGTTAAAATGTTCGTTTTTTCATAAAAAATTGGTCTTTTTGTGATGATTGAGCTGTCTGAGGGTTTGATTCATGCAGGCCAAACTGTTAATTTTATTAATGTTAATAATTTTGATATTTTGATATAGCACACTTCTATAATTTAATTAATTAATTAAGGGTTTCACTATCTGAAACCAGTTGTTGACATTTTAATTCACCGACTGGAGTGTTTTCTATTCACATCAATAAAAAAAAAGTTTTGGGATTTTTGTGGAGTAAAGATTTTTCTTTCTTTACACTTCTATAGTAATGACAATATCACACAAGCATTAATTTTTTTATTTTACTTTTGAACTGAGAAAAAAGGGGTGTTTTAAACTTTTAGATCTCTTAAATGATACTTTTTTAAGTTTACTTTATTTTTATAGTCCATTATAGGAGTATATAATTTAAGAAATCAAGTTCATTGCAGCATCCACTGGTTGAAGTATATTAACACAGGGACCGTGAGCAGCGAACTGCTAAGGCAACCTCATGTGCACCCTGTGAGCACTAGGAGAGGAGAAGTGAAGACGATGGGGGTCCGCTTCACTTTAGTAATGAATGAATCATTTCAAGGCAAATTTGATTTGCCTTTTTGCTTATGATTGCTGATTTGTAGAGGACAGGGAAAGGAGCTAAGAAATAAAAAGAACAATAATACATATTGGCTCACCTATCCTGTCAATATAACCCCCATTTGGTCCTCTGCAAAGCTTCTTCCAGGCTTTTTTTTAATTTAATGAGGTTCTCTTACATTCCAAGGTAAACCAATTATGTCATTACGCACATCATGATGTTTCTACTTATATGTTCATGCAGCTCTTTCAAAGACAAGTCCAGTGATACCTTTACTTGGTCAGTCTGTTCTTTTGTGGCTGAGAAATAAGCATTTCAATTGATTTTTAAATGAGCCTTTGGAACTATTAGCAATTCTGAATCTTCTGTCACTCCAGCCAGTAGCATAGCTACCAGTGGGGCAGAGGGGGCCATCGCCCCACGTCCCGCTCTCTGAGGGCACCCACCCAGAGCTATGCTATTGTAACTGTCATGGCATTCCTATAGGGAGTGCATTATACTTTACTGATGACTATATTGAGGATTATACTGGTGCATTATACTATATGGAGGCTATCTAGGGGGCCATCATACAGTGTGGAGATTAGTGTTAGAGCTTTCAAAAAGTTTGGGGGATACTAAGGGGTCAGTATATATACACTTTGGGGGCATTACACTGTATGAGAGAGCATCATATTGTGTAGATGGGATCTTTAAAGGGGGAGAACCGGGACATTATTAAATGTAAAGTGGGCACTTATTATTATAGGGGAACTCAGGTTACAGTGACTGTCAAAGGGGCACACACAGGGCAATATTACTTTCTAGGAGACAAAATATGGGCACTGTTTTCTAGGGCACTTGCACCCATCATTACTATATTCTAGAGGTTTGTTTTACCATCTAGAGGTCACAGAGAACCACACAGCAGGGCAGTAATAAGGACACATACGGAAGCAGTGGCTCAGCATTGGGTTATCAGCAGGATGAGGAGTTTGTGCAGGTTGGGAATGGTCCAATTGGGGACTGTGCAGGAAATATGAGAAGTGAAATGTGTCTTTGTTGTAATCTCTGTAGACAAGTCCTGGCTGGAGAAGCCGTCATATCTGTCTGGGCCAGATGGAAAAGACGTGAAGCGTGAACTATACCATCAGAAAGAACGTCAGCGGTAAGTGATTATCTGTAATTGTGCTGTGATCTCTTATATGTTCTGTAGGACCGAGATCTACCACTGACCATATGGCGGTAATGGTCTTTATATAGAGATTATTTTCAGCAACAGTGCGGTCATCTGCTGAGGTTCTCCTCCACTATTAGGCTGCGTCACTGAGTTGTAATCAAGTTTACCTGGTTAGGGGCCCACTGCGAAGTTTCGACCCCCCTGAACCAAAACCCTAGCTATGCCTCTGACTCCAGCACTAATCCCAGCAAAGCGTTGCCTCTTCTAACTTGTGCTTTGTGACTTCAGGCAAAAGGAGCCGTTTAGTAGATGAATACAGCGTTGGACAAGGAATAGAGCTGGAGTGACTGAGACTTCAGATGTGCAACTAGTTCTTCAGCCTCATTTGCATATCAATGCAAAATCTGATTTCTCAGTAATGGAGGAACAGATTGGCCATGTAAAGATATCGCTGGACTTGTCTTTGAAAGAGTTACATGCACATATAAATTGTTTGGTGTGTGAAATCCCGCTGAAAATTTCTCTTTAATAAAACTAATATGATTCTGAACCCAGAAAGAATAGTGTTCTAAAAAGTTTATTAGGCTTCAGTGATACTTCCTTATGTAAATAAGATACTTTCGTAAAATGTATGCATCTTGTAAGACCAGTTACACAGGAAGAAATGGAACAGTGATGTTTATACAGTATTTTGCTGAGGCATGATACTGGAGCACATCAGATTGGTTTCAGTACAGAACAAATGACTACCTTATAAGCTGCCTTCATTCTTCTTGTTTTATTTTATGTTTTCATTTAACAACTTTCAACTTTCTGCCTTCATTCTTCAGATTTTTTTCTTGCCCTGACTGCAACCACAAGAAGGTAAATGCTGTGACAGAGTCAATATTCTTAGTTTACACCTGAAATGCCTGCACAAAATGTACAACACCCGTACTGACAGCACACAGAGAGCATTCTGAAGTGATGAGTATAAGAATCACTGAACCACAATATTCTAGCTGTCATTGTACACCTACATGTAGAACAGTAAAAAGCATACTTTTTTCTGTTACGTGATATATGTGAAGGTGAAACTTCTGTACTTTCATGTTGATCGCAGCTACTCAAACAAAGGTAAAGTTTAGAAAAAACAGGGGGCCTAACTTTTATCTATGGTGAACTTAAGGGTATGCCACACTAAACAATATCGCTAACGGGATCGCTAAAAAACGTCACTATTTAGCGATCCCGTTAGCGATATTGTTCAGTGCGGCAGCTTCCAGCGACGAGCTTCCTGCTGTGATCTCGCTCGTCGCTGGAATCGTTCCGGACCCTATTTCATCGCTGGCGCTCCCGCTGGGTAAGTATCTTATCGCTGTGTGGCACCTTTTCTTAGCGATTTAGCAGTACTTTTGTACCGCTAAAGTCGTTAAGAAGATCGCTAACGGCGATAGCGTCGTTAACTATATCGCTAAATGTGGCCGCATTTAGCGATATAGAAACGATCCCGCTAGCGATCTCATTAGTATGCAACGCTAACGAGATCGCTAGCGGGATTGTTTAGTGTGGCAGTACCTTTACAGTGCCTACAAGTAGTATTCAACCCCCTGCAGATTTAGCTGGTTTGATAAGATGCAAATAAGTTAGAGCCTTCAAACTGCAAACGAGAGTAGGATTTATTAACAGAAGCATAAATCTTACAAAACAAAAAGTTATGTTGCTCAGTTGAATTTTAATAATTTTAAACATAAAAGTGTGGGTCAATTATTATACAACCCCTATGTTTAATATTTCGTGGAATAACCCTTGTTTGCAATTACAGCTAATAATCGTCTTTTATAAGACCTGATCAGGCCGGCACAGGTCTGTGGAGTTATCTTGGCCCACTCCTCCATGCAGATCTTCTCCAAGTTATCTAGGTTCTTTGGGTGTCTCATGTGGACTTTAATCTTGAGCTCCTTCCACAAGTTTTCAATTGGGTTAAGGTCAGGAGACTGACTAGGCCACTCCAACACCTTGACTTTTTCCCTCTTGAACCAGGCCTTGGTTTTCTTGGCTGTGTGCTTTGGGTCGTTGTCTTGTTGGAAGATGAAATTACGACCCATCTTAAGATCCTTGATGGAGGAGCGGAGGTTCTTGGCCAAAATCTCCAGGTAGGCCGTGCTATCCATCCTCCCATGGATGCGGACCAGATGGCCAGACCCCTTGGCTGAGAAACAGCCCCACAGCATGATGCTGCCACCACCATGCTTGACTGTAGGGATGGTATTCTTGGGGTCGTATGCAGTGCCATCCAGTCTCCAAACGTCACGTGTGTGGTTGGCACCAAAGATCTCGATCTTGGTCTCATCAGACCATAGAACCTTGAACCAGTCTGTCTCAGAGTCCTCCAAGTGATCATGAGCAAACTGTAGACGAGCCTTGACATGACGCTTTGAAAGTAAAGGTACCTTACGGGCTCGTCTGGAATGGAGACCATTGCGGTGGAGTACGTTACTTATGGTATTGACTGAAACCAATGTCCCCACTGTCATGAGATCTTCCCGGAGCTCCTTCCTTGTTGTCCTTGGGTTAGCCTTGACTCTTCGGACAAGCCTGGCCTCGGCACGGGAGGAAACTTTCAAAGGCTGTCCAGGCCGTGGAAGGCTAACAGTAGTTCCATAAGCCTTCCACTTACGGATGATGCTCCCAACAGTGGAGACAGGTAGGGCCAACTCCTTGGAAAGGGTTTTGTATCCCTTGCCAGCCTTGTGACCCTCCACGATCTTGTCTCTGATGGCCTTGGAATGCTCCTTTGTCTTTCCCATGTTGACCATGTATGAGTGCTGTTCACAAGTTTGGGGAGGGTCTTAAATAGTCAGAAAAGGCTGGCAAAAGAGATCATTAATCCACACATGTGAAGCTCATTATTCTTGGTGCCTGAACTACTTCTTAATACTTTAGGGGGACCAAACAGAATTCTTGTGGTTTCAGGGGTTGAATAATAAATGACACTCTGAATTAACTTTTAACGTTTTTAAAAAAAAAAAAAAAAAATTAAAACAAAAATTTTTGCTGCAGTGCATTTTCCCACTTCCAGGCTGATCTACAGTACAAATGTCACAATGCCAAGTTAATTCCGCATGTGTCAACCAGCTAAATCTGCAGGGGGTTGAATACTACTTGAAGGCACTGTATCTACAGTGAGCTTAGATAATCGTCATTGAGAATATTAACGCAATACAACCATATGAAAAATTTGAATTTGGTATGGCATCCTTTAAGCCTTTGCATTACAATTACAAATATATTTTCAATAATTAAACCCTTCCCCACATGGCCAATTTTTTTTTTTATTTTCGCTTCGTCTTCTTCCAAGAGCCATAACTTTTTTATTTTGTGGTCCACATAGATATATGAGGGCTTCGTTTTTGTGGGCCGAGTTGTTCTGTAGGACGACAACATTCAGGTTACCACATAGTGTGCTGGAAAGTGAGAGAAAAATTCCAAGTGCGGTTAAATTGAGGACTCCTCCCCTCATGATTCTGACATTGTTTTTTGGGGGGAATTATTTTTACAGTATAAATTGTGTAGTCAGTATGACCTGGCAATATGATTCTTTTCATCAGTACAATTACGGCGATACCAAACCTGTCCATTTTTTAAAAAAATTTTAATATAGCAAAAGTGGTGTGATTTGAACAATTTTTTCATATTTTTTAAAATTTTGGTTGTATTTATTAGTCCCCTTAGGTGACTAGAACCTGCAATCATCTGATTGCTTGTGATAAACAAAGAAACACCACTGTAAAAAAAAAAAAAAAAAAAAGTATTGCTTTATATAGTAAAAATCAGAGTCTCCTTTAAAGACCAATCACAGGCTGGGTTTCGAGGGAGCTTCACAATGACAGGCATGGAGGTCTTCAATAGATCCCCTTCTGTCATAGCAACCCATTGGCGCCAACGGGTGTATAGAATGACACACACCCATGTTGGCATGCTGTATTTAACAGGCTATCAGTCGCAAGCAGAGCTCCACTCCACCCACAGCTGTTAGAGGCAGGGACTGGCTGTATCACACAACCATTACCTACCTCTATGTGTAAATACAATGATAGCAGTGCAGTCTTCAGAATAAACCACTACAAGCTGAATGTGTTACAGCAGAACTTGAGCTGAGCTTTAGAGTTCTACTAATACTACAGCTCTGCTCACCAGAACTGTCACTCAAGGAAGAGTCCCCACCCTGCCAGAAACCAGGAAATGAGGAGACTGCATAGCTCTGACCTGCTCAAGAGACAACTTGATGATACCTTTTTAATTAGAGATATTCAGCATAAAGTGTGAACAAAGCTATGGAACAAAAATGAAGAGATGATCACATGTATTAGATAAGGTTCGAACTCAATCCTCACAATCAGCTGTAAGTAGAAAATTTATAATAGAAGTGTAGCTGCAGCTGGCTCTGAATTTCTAGGAAGAAGAATTTACTTTTTTTTTTATTGGAATCACTCACATTATGTAAATATAGTGCATTTTCATAGACTCGTCTATTTTTATAGAAGCATAGTGAATAAAATACTAGTATTGGTGATGCTCTCTGCTGGTATATGGAAAACTGGAACCTAGGGTGATATTAAATACCCAAATCGAAGGGAAAAAAAAGATTAATTTGTAGAAAATATGGCAAATGTTTCATACATCAAATTCCCTATCATGGTATTCCATTACCTAAGACAGTGACAGCCCAAATTTTTAAACATCTGTGAACAGTATGGTATAGAGCAGGACCAACTGAGTAAAATGATGAGTCTAGTGGGTGGTCCTACTCAGGGACTGACATCTAACTCTGTATGCACATAGGAAAGATGTGTATCTTCGTACCGTGTTAGCCAGTAGATAGAAAAATATTTAGACTTGAGAGTCCTCAGTGGTTGATACCTTTTAATGGCTAACTGAAAAGATGGTAACAAATTGCAAGCTTTCGAGACTACTTAGGTCTCTTCATCAGGCGAGGATTAATACAAAATCTGAAGAATCACATATTTATACACAACAGGACACAGGAATAATGCAATAAGATAAGACAAGTGACGTGAAGCAGAACTGTCATTATGGCAGAGGGATGAACATAAATATTGGAACAGTTCATAGATAAGGAGTGAAAGTTTTATTACCCTCTGATTGGAGTCTGCTATTGTGTTTTGATGCCCCTAGAAGGTCAGAGAAGCAGATTCCTTAATTGATGTAGAAAGACATGAAACCTTGGGATATATTCATCCCAGCACTAAGAGTGTCAAAGGTCATCATAAGTTTATATTCCCAAACCTTTCTATCTTAAGCCATCAGATACAACCGTATATGTTCCAACCTCATGGACAGAGATGAACACCTTATTCGCCTCAGAAAGACCTTTTTGAACCAGGGCTACCATCCAAGAACAATTGAAAACCAAATTACAAGAGCCACCAGAATATCAAGGAATCACCTGCTACATTACAAAGCTAAAGAAGAAAATAACCAGGTGCCTCTAGTGGTCACCTACAATCCAAATCTGGAGGTGCTAAGGGGAGCTGCACGGAAACTACAACCTTTACTACAAAAAGATGCCCGATTACAATCCATATTTCCAGACCCCCCACTACTATGTTTTAGGCAGCCCCCAAATCTAAGAAGCATCATTGTCAGAAGCTCCCTGTCCTCCCCAACAGCTGCAGGAACCTTTCCTTGCAACAAGAAGAAATGTAAAACCTGTGCATCTATAATGACCACGGACAAGATAAAGATCCCCAACTCCCATCAGGACTACAAGATTCCAGGTACTTTCAGCTGCATCACATCTAATGTGGTGTACCTAATTATTTGTATGAAATGTCCAACTGGGGGTCTGTATGTGGGGGAAACAGGGCAAAAACTGAGAACAAGGATGAATTCTCATCACCACACAATAAGAGAAAAAAGAATGGATTTACCTGTGGCAAAACACTTTTGTATGCTCGGTCATAGCATGATGGATATGGAATTACTTGTATTAAAATCTAACTTCAAATCTGAGAAAGATAGAAAGGTTTGGGAATATAAACTTATGATGACCTTTGACACTCTTAGTGCTGGGATGAATATATCCCAAGGTTTCATGTCTTTCTACATCAATTAAGGAATCTGCTTCTCTGACCTTCTAGGGGCATCAAAACACAATAGCAGACTCCAATCAGAGGGTAATAAAACTTTCACTCCTTATCTATGAACTGTTCCAATATTTATGTTCATCCCTCTGCCATAATGACAGTTCTGCTTCACGTCACTTGTCTTATCTTATTGCATTATTCCTGTGTCCTGTTGTGTATAAATATGTGATTCTTCAGATTTTGTATTAGTCTTCGCCTGATGAAGAGACCTAAGTAGTCTCGAAAGCTTGCAATTTGTTACCATCTTTTCAGTTAGCCATTAAAAGGTATCAACCACTGAGGACTCTCAAGTCTAAATATTTTTCTGTATGCACAGTCATTCAGGGCAGACTAGGAATCATTCAATAGGACCTCTGACTGATACAAACACCAAGGATTTCAAAGAACAAACCCCCAAAAATGTAAATCAATCTGATTAGATCCTCCTGATCTATAACATCTTGCCTGCAGATTACATATCATATTCAATATGGCAGGTTTCCTTTAACATTTTATAAATGAAGACAGATAGTGAAACAAAAGCTAGAGTTAGAATAGAAAAAAAATTAAAACAGGAATATGTGTACATTCAGCTAAAGTTTAGACAGGCCTAACAGGGTACCAAAGCATTGTCTGTTGGGTCCAGGCTCTAGTACAATTATTGGTTTGTTACGGCTGGAAACCCATTCCAAACATCTGAACTCACTGTATGTGCAGAAATTTTAACACAACTGCTTTCAGGTTTGCTAATTACTTTTTCCCAGTTTATATTTTTTGGGGTTGCTTCACAAATTATTAGACCTAATTGATGATATGTCCTGTGTGTAGAATAATGACAGCAAAGTTTATTATGCAATTATGAGAAACAAATGGGTAAATGTTCTGTGTAGATGGAGTGTGGACCTTCAAAATAATTTCATCTTGCGGGCCCCAACGAACCTTAATTAGACACTTTATGCAGGCAGCATAAATGCAAATTTATGAGCAATCCTGCCCACCACTTCTCTGTAAGTAGCAGTACCATGCAAACTACACTTTTATATGACTCTAAATGCCTATTATAGAAACCTGTTAGCAGCAATCTTGCACATAAAAATCTACAGCATACGCCAATCTTATTTTAACTATTGACAGGAGGAGGGCAAATGCTTCAAATGTGTTGTTTGTGTAGAACAAGAAGGAGTGTCCATAGAGAAATCAGAGGCCTGCACAGGCCAATGTTAGAAGTGGAGTGGATCAGAGGTGTTTTTTTCTTTACGGCGCATAGATTAAATACTTGGATAAGAAAACTTTTTTTGCTTGTGAAACAACTTCACATTTTTGTATCTTTTTATCTTTGCAAATAAATCTCCTAAAATAGTTTCATTTATACTCAAATTTATCAGCTTCTCCAGATAAGCTCATGTGGCACATGGATGGATAGATCTTTAGATGCCTTGTTTTACATTTCTTTGCAATTTTCTACCTTTGGAAAGACATGTGAATTTAGATCAGATGTGTTGAATTCTCACTTGTGTATTGTTGTGTTGTGTTTAGAGAGGATAACGTCTTGTACAATGGCTTGGTAATCTAGAAACATTTTTCATATATACATAGATTAGTTGGTAATTTAAAAGATAACAAATAATGGGTCATTCTGGCAAATATTACACAAGTAGGCCAGGTATAGAAACTCAGCTAACACTGTATCATATACCATGCTCAGTAATATTGGTCATTGGCTCGATAAGTTTTTTATCCTGAGTTCATATTTTGTTGTAGGGCTTTGACATAAAATTTGAGAAAGTTGCTAAATATAAAATGACTAATAGACAGTGTTAAGACAAGACAGTCTAAAAAAGCATCAGATTTATTATTATCCAATATGAGCCACTGTGATAATTTTTGGTGAACTTTAATACTTCCTAGTCTAAAACTCAAAATACATTAAATGGCTGTCTGCTGAACTATGCGCTGGCCAGTTGTTTGGCCAACAAACATCTTAGCCAACTCTCCCATACACAGAAGCGCTTGTGCGACCGAGTGCTTCTGTGTTCTCTATGAGAGAGCTACTTGCCAATGTGGCTTATCTCCAAGAGATCAGTGCGATAAGTGGTCCAATATCGGACATGCCTGATTAACATCTCCCCCAACCATCTGTTGGCCAGTGTTTACATGCACAATTTATTTTTGGCCAAACTCCTTGATATCAGTCGGTTAGGCAGGCAATAGTCTAATGTGTATGGGGGCCTGAATTTGTGCTAAAAGTCTGCAGACTTCTAAATCCTTAGAACGTATGCACCACACACTGTCAGGATTTTCCAGTATTGTTGAGACTAGGTGGTCACGTGATGGCAAGCATGTGATTTGCACACATACGATTACGTGCCAAATATTTGTGCTTGGCCTCATGCAACACAAATGAACTTAAGGAGGCCAAGCATGTTTAGTAAGAATATATCCGGAAGTTTGCAGCTCACATATGTACATATCGGCTGTTCTCAGCAGCGACACCGGAGAATCCTGACAGCGAGCCGTGCACGTACTGTAAGAATTCAGTGTCTGCAGTCATAGATTGAGTGCAGACTTTTAATACTAGACCAGACAACCCCTTTAAGCCTACACTGTATAAAAGTTAAACAGAATTAGGAATCTGATAACAGTTAAACAAAATTAAGAAATCTGTCCTATGTTCTCTCTTCTCTAGCTGTGCCAGTATAAATATATATACAAAAGTATACAAAAAACCTGATCAGCACCTCCTATTATGAACACATGCAAGCTGCCAAACTGCAAAACAGAGCACAGCAGTACTGTGCATGAATCTAGCCCTGTGAAAACACAAAAAACATTAAAAACATTCAATTTAGATTTTACTCCTCAAAAACATTTTTTTCAAAATATTTTTTGAACGTACAGTGATAGATGAAAATGAAGGTTCTTAGCTCACAAATTGACCAATTCATGTATGCCCATCAACTATGGCAAGGTGACCTCCCTCTGATGGGTCCCTGTTCTAATGTATAAGCCTCTCTTAGGCTATCAGTCTACAATTATGGACACTCACGTCACTCCCAAGCTAAGCCTATAATTTATGGGCAAGTAGAGCTGATTACGGCTACCTGCAGGTCAATGGGAGGAATGCAAAATCAGGCTGGAGGCAGCCAGCATCCAATAGTTAAGTTATAAAAAAGTTAAAAAAAAACTGATCAGCACCTCCTAATGGGAACACGTGCAAGCTGCCAAACTGCATTATATAGACAAAAAAGAGCACAGCAGCACTGTGCATGAATCTAGGCCATGTAAAAACACAAAAAATTAAAAACATTCAATTTAGATTTTACTCCTCAAAAAGATTTTTATCAAAAAATTTTTTTTTAACTTACAGTAATAAATGAAAATGAAGGTTCTTAGCTCACAAATTGGACAATTCATGTATGCCCATCAACCATGGCAAAGTGACCTCTCTCTGATGGGTCCCTGCTCTACTGTATATGCCTCTCTTGGGCTATCAGCCTACAATTATAGATGCTGATGTCACTCCAAAGCTAGACCTACAATTTATGGGCAGCTAGAGCTGATTACAGCCACCTGCAGGTCAATGGGAGGAATGCAAAATAAAAATATATATAATATATATAAAATAAATAAATAAATATATATATACAGTTGTGCTAAAAAGTTTGCATACCCCGGCAGAAGGCAGAAGTTTTGCTTTCTTGGCCTTTTTTCAGAGAATGTGAATTATAACACCAAAACTTTTTCTCCACTCATTGTTAGTGGTTGGGGGAAGCCACTTATTGTCAAACTACTATGTTTTCTCTTTTTAAATCATAATGACAATCCAAAACATCCAAATGACCCTGATAAAAAGTTTACATACCCCATTTCCTAATACCGTGTATTGCCCCTCTAACATCAATGACAGCTTGAAGTCATTTGTGGTAGTTGTGGATAAGGTTCTTTATTTTCTCAGATGGTAAAGAAGCCCTCTCTTTTTGGCTAAAATCCTCTGGTTCCTGCAAATTCCTGGGCTGTCTAGCATGAAGAGCGTGCTTAAGATCTCCCCAGAGTGACTCAATGATATTGAGGTCAGGAGAATGAGATGGCCACTCCAGAACCTTCACTTTGCTCTGCTATAGCCAATGACACATTGACTTGGCCTTGTGTTTTGGATTGTTGTCATGTTGGAACGTCAAAGTACGTCCCATGCGCAGCTTCCGGGCTGATGATTGTAAATTTGCCTCCAGTATTTGCTGATAACATGCTGCATTCATCTTTCCTTCAACTTTGACAAAGTTTGCTGTGTCTTTGTAGCTCACACATCCCCTAAACATCAGCGATCCACCTCCATGCTTTACAGTAGGAATGGTGTTCCTTTCATCATAGGCCTTATTGACCTCTCTCTCCAAATGTAACATTTATGGTTGTATCCAAAAAGTTAAATTTTGGTCTCTTCACTCCAAATTACCTTGTTCCAGAAATTTTGAGGCTTGCTCTGTGCTGTTTTGCATATTGTAGGAGAGATACTTTGTGGCATTTGCGCAGTAATGGCTTCTGGCAACTTGACCATGCAGCCCATTTTTTCTTCAAGTGCCTCCTTATCTTGCATCTTGAAACAGCCACACTGCTAGTTTTCAGAGAGTCCAGTATTTCAGCTGATGCTATATGTGGGTTTTTCTTTGCATCCCAAACAATTTTCCTAGCAGTTGTGCACAAAATTTTGTTGGTCTACCTGACCATGGTTTTGATTTTACAGAGACCATGATTTTCCATTTGTTAATCATAATTTGAACACTGCTGACTGGCATTATCAATTTCTTGGATATCTTTCTGCATCCCTTTCCTGTTTTATACAGTTAACTACATTTTTCCGTAGATCCATTGACAATTCTTTTGCTTTTCCCATGACTCACAATCCAGAAATGTCAGTGGCTGGATGAAAGATGCAAGAGTGTCTGGATCCCAGAAAATCATTCAGCTATTATGCACAAACACTGATTAGAAGCAAACAGGTCAAAGTTGAGGATGTTATCGTTAGTAGCCATTCAAACCCATTTGTGTCAATTTCTGTGCATGACATCAGGTCCAAATCACCAGGGTATGTAAACAATTGATCAGGGTCATTTGGATGTTTTGAGTTGTCATTATGAGTTAAAGAGAAAGTTAAAGTTAAGAGAAAACACAGTAGTTGGACAATAAATGGCTTCACCCAACCACTAACCATGAGTTGAGAAAACGTTTTGGTGTTATGATTCATATTCTCTGTAAAAAGACAAAGAAAGTAAAAATGCCGAAGTATGTAAACTTTTGAGCACAACTGTGTATATCTACACATCTATCTATATCTATCTATCTATCTATCTATCTATCTATCTATCTATATACAACAATTTAATTTATATAGATATTTGATCCTCTACTTAGAATAAAAATGTAGGTTACTGGTGTTTTAGTAGATGCTCTGCTAAATGTAATTGGACTGCCAGAATGGGTCTTATTATATAGCAATATTTAGCAGACTTGGTCCTTAGTAGCTCACATTATGCTGATTGTCTCTGAAGAGCTGCAGACCTAAACTGAATTGTATGCATTTATTTCAGAAGCGAGCATCTTAGTCTGTGTTACAGCTACCTGCGAATGTAATTTACAGCTTTTCAAGTGTAATTTAAATTTCCTTTACTCATTTATTTTCTTTTTGTTTATCTCTGTGTGAGTTATCGCCGAAATACACATTTTAATTGTATTGTACAATTTTCAAACATCTCAGGCTTTTGAACATTTGCACAGCATTTTCATTCAACCTACCTTCACTTCCGTAAAGAAAAAAAAAATCATTGATTCAGGACTTGGCAGGTTTTGCAAAACTAAGGGAAAACTTTATGTAGTATTGTGAAAGATTGCAACTGAAGTAAGAACAGAAAAGTTTTTAAAAATATAGTATTAGATAGAAAAACTTACAGTACTTAGAACATGAGTGCAGGGGAATGAAAATGGCAGATTGACTTTTATAAAATTCCTAAATCTGAAAGTATTATAGAATTTGGATTTTCTAATTGTTTTTGTATAATACGTTAGGTAACATCATAACTTTTACATGTAAAGATATCTAGAAATGTGCCAAATTTGTTGTAACTGAGAATCTATTTTATACCTCTAAAACTTTCTGTATTAGGTGAATATGTTCTTTAGGCTGGGGTCACACTAGCGATGAATATGGACGAGTGCTATGAGATAAAACATCGCATAGCTCTCGGACCAGTATTCATCTATGGGCAGCTCCCGTCAGCGTTTTTTTCTCGGCCGTTTTCAATGTGTGAGTGAAATCGCGGCCAAATCCATCGGATCACTCGCACCATATAAGCCTATGGGTGCGAGTGAGACAACGCACATCACTCGGATTTCATCCGAGTGCTGTCCGATATACGCTGACCCCGGCAATGGAGGAGATGGAGAAATTCATCTCTCCACCTCCTGCACAGCTGTGCTCCAATCCCTTCTGTGCGAGATGCTCGGAGCACAGTCACATGACACTCGGCTCCCGCTCGCAGCACAGCAGGAGCCGAGGGTCATTAGCATATCGCATCTGATGCCCTCACATCCGATGCCATACGCTAGTCTGACCCTGGCCTTAAAGAGAGATCCCCAGCCTTTTATAAATTGCAAGACATTTTTATACATCATATAAATTGTTGCGCATAATTAAGCAGAGTTGGTATGAATTGGCTTGCAGCAATATCTGGCTGGTGGACCAGAACCCTGAGAATTGACCCTTACGTCCTGACATCTTCAGTACTTCTTTTGATTAGACAGCCTGGCACAAGGTGATATTTATGTCATGTCACAACGATGCCATGCCAGGTCAGTTAATCAAAAAGAAGAACCTTGGATGCATGAGGTAGGACGTGATTACTTTTTGACAAAGATTTCTGATCTGGTCACTGGACTAGGTCTTGTGAATCGATTCACACCAACTCTAACATTATTTTGTTTTCCTTTTTAATACTCAATTAAAAAATGAATGATAGTAATTAAAGGTGTTGTTCACTACTGTCACGCCGCCTGCCCTGCTGCCCTCCAAGCCCCGGCATACTTACCTGCCCACGGGGTCCCAGCGCGCTCACTGTGCTGGTGTGCATCACGCGGCATCCTCTCTTCTGGGCTTGCGGCCGGCTCCTGGCTCACGTTGGGTGCGCATCTCTCGCGCGGGGCTCAGCGGCGCACGCGCACATCACTCTGCCTGACCTCGGCCGCTCCTTCCCCTCCTCTCTATGTCCTGGGAGGACCCTGACCCGGAAGTCACACAGTGCGTTCTGCTTATCAGGCAGCCTCTTCCTCTAGGCTACGCCTGACTATCATTTGTGCCTTAATTTTGATCCAGGCCCCACGTTTCCCTGCGGTGTCCCTGATCTCTGGCTTTCCGTTCTGTCTTGTGCTTTTGCTACCTTTTCCCCAGTCCTCACCCAGGTCCCTCTCTGTGTTCTCTCCTAGTGCCTGCCTACCAGTGTCTCAATCCTGCCTGTGTCCCTGTGTCTCAGTCATGCCTACATGCCAGTGTCTCAGCCGTGCTTCCCTGCCAGTGTCTCAGCTGTGCTTCCCTGCCAGTGTCTCAGCTGTGCTTCCCTGCAGTGTCTCAGCCGTGCTTCCCTGCCAGTGTCTCAGCCGTGCCCGCCTGCCAGTGCCTCATCCGTGCTTCCCTGCCAGTGTCTCAGCCATGCTTCCCTGCCAGTGTCTCAGTCGTGCTTCCCTGCTAGTGTCTCAGCCGTGCTTCCCTGCCAGTGTCTCAGCCGTGCTTCCCTGCCAGTGTCTCAGCTGTGCTTCCCTGCCAGTGTCTCAGCGGTGCCCGCCTGCCAGTGCCTCGGCCGTGCCTGCCTCATTGCTGTTCCTTCCCATCTCCCGCTTGTGTCTCCTATTGTCCGTCCCTGGGTACCAGCTGTCGCGGCGATAGTCTCCCCCGGGCCTGCCCCAGATGCTCCCTGTATAGCGGGTGGTTCACCAGGTCAGCTTGCCCGAGGAAGGTTTGTTGTCGCGGCCCAGCGGTTCACTCTAGGAGCTCCACAGTATAGTCAGGCCATGGACCCTGCTGGTACCTCGGCAACTCAAAGAGTTGCTCTTTTTAAGGGAAAACCAGACTCGGATTTATGTCATTTATGAAATCTATGGACACCAGGGCTCTCCGCCTTGCAGATCTCTGACCCAGGGAATGCTCTCTGCTAGCCGGTCTACAGCAGGAGCTCGCCCAGCAGCATGATACCCGGGCCATATTCTCAGCTACATGGCGTCCGTGGATGACCGACTACTCTCTCTATAGTCGTCCACTGCGGCTTCTATCCCACCTTGTGACCCTGCACCTCACCTCCACCGCGTTTGGGAAAACCACCCAGGTATAGCTGAGATCCCAGATTGTGTAGAAGGTTTTTGAATCAGTGCCGCCTACATTTTGAGCTTCTACCTCAGCAATACCCCACTGATCGAGCCAAAGTGGCTTTTATTGTGTCTCATCTCGAGGGAGAGGCTTTAGATTCGGTGAACCGTCTGTGGGAGCGTGATGACCCTATTGTTTCTAGTATCCAGATTTTCTTGGATACCTTTCGTAGGGTTTTTGATGAGCCGGGTGTTAGGGTCTGTGGAATGCACCAGATAGATATAAATGGTGGGTGCGTTCGCAGCCCGGGGTCCACCATGCAGGCAGAGCCTGCTGCTAGTAAGATGGTAGTATAGGCAAACTCTGCTACTTCACAGAGTTGCAAATATAAATACTGTGGCACAATATGGCGGTATAAGCGAACTCTGTTACACCACAGAGTCGCTGAGGTAAAGACGCAGAGATAGGTACTGTGTCCTGTAAACTCCACAGGGATACACAGATAACTGCTCTGCGGATAGCAGTCCGTGATCATGCAGACAGCAACGCAATCAAGCAATCTCCTCACCGGAGAAGCCGGTATTCTAGGGGCTTATTTCAGCCAAGCCCTAACCACGTACACACAAATCTCCTCACCGGAGGTGCCGTATTCTAGGGACTTATTTCAGCCGAGCCCTAACCACATGCGTGCATGATCACACTGGCGCAAAGCACATAATGCAATTGATACTAGCGCATGGCCGCATGGCCATACAACCCTTTTATAGAAGCAACTACAGGGCCTGCCAGAAAAGGACCAATGAGAAACTGTTCATAACACATGTAGTTTCAGGACCTTCCTGGCTGGACCAATAGGAGCTGCTGCAGTACCTGAGCATGTGACCCCTGATCTCCAATGAGAGATCTTACCCTGGGCATGCTCAGAAGGGGAAACGCAGGAATTAGTCCTAAAGACGTCTGCTCGCCGCTGACCAGTACTGGCCAAAATAGCAGAACCGGAGAGGCAGCAGTAAACCTCTGCACAGTACTAGGCTGAGCAAGACGCTGGGACCGACGTCTATGCTGAGGAGACTCCACTGCGGCTGGAGACGATGGGGGACCGCAGCGGGAATGGCTCGAGATTCCCCCTGTGCAGAGGGGGAACTCAACCTCTAACCCGGGCCATTTAGCTTTGACTACTGAGTCTCTTTTTAACCTCCACCAGGGTACCACTCTGTTGGCCAATATGACATTAGATTCCGTACTTTGTCCTCCGAACTGTGTTGGAACAATGAGGCCTTGGGATAGGAGCTTTTTGGCGAGGTCTGTCTGCTCGAATTAAGGATGAGCTGGCAGGTCGGGACACAACAACTTCTTTGGAGCATTTAATCTCCCTGGCGACCCGCATTGATCTCTGCTTCCAGAAGCACTCCCGCAAGGGAGCACTCCCAGGGAGGAGTCCCGAGGAGATAATTTGCATATTCCCAGTGCCTTCTGGGATAAGTGAAGAGTCTCCGCGAGCTCAAGGAACACTGGATTTTGGCTGTTGCAGCTGAAAGGAGGACATCAGTAAACCAGGGGAGGAGTCCCAGGAGATAATTTGCATATTCCCAGTGCCTTCTGGGATAAGTGAAGAGTCTCCGCGAGCTCAAGGAACACTGGATTTTGGCTGTTGCAGCTGAAAGGAGGACATCAGTAAAGCCAGGGGAGGAGTCCCGAGGAGATAATTTGCATATTCCCAGTGCCTTCTGGGATAAGTGAAGAGTCTCCGCGAGCTCAAGGAACACTGGATTTTGGCTGTTGCAGCTGAAAGGAGGACATCAGTAAACCGCTTATATTTCACCGCTTGATTATCTCTTGAACAATAAGAACATGGAAGAGGCTAGGAGCCATGTGGTGAGCTGCATTTCTTGCTACATGTTCATAGACTTACCAGTGGAAAAGCCAAACTTCACATGCCAGAAATGCAAGCTTGTGTCCCTGTTGGAGGAAAAGTTGCAAAATCTGGAAGAGAGGTTATCTACATTGAAGACCATTAAGGAAGGTGAAGAGTTCTTAGACAGAGCAGAATTATCTCTTCATGGTACAGAAAGAGAAGAAATTCGAAGTGCAACTGAAGAAACAGAGGAATGGAAGCATGTGACCCAGAGAAGCAGGAGGATCAGGAGGCAGTCAGCACCAATTCTGCTCAGGAACCAATACCAGGCTCTTACACAGGAGAACGATGAAGAAATACATCAGGATAAGACTTTGCCCACAAACAACCTTGTACGCCCTCAGAGTCCTCCTGAATGGAGAAAGAAAACTGTTGTGAAGAAGAAACGGAGAGTTGTTGTCATGGGCGATTCCCTGTTGAGAGGAACAGAGGCCGCTATCTGCAGACCGGATAAACCTCAAGAGAAATGTGCTGTCTTCCAGGTGCAAAAATTAAAGATGTGTCTGACAGGTATCAGGACTCTTCAGACCTAAAGATGACTACCCATTCCTGCTAATACATGTGGGGACAAATGACACCGCTAGAAACGACCTGGAAACCATCTGCAGTGACTTTGAAAACTTAGGTAAGAAAGTGAAAGAACTGGGAGCGCAGGTGGTCTTCTCTTCCATCCTCCCAGTGGATGGCCATGGAACAAGGAGGTGGAATAAGATTCTGCATGTGAACAACTGGCTACGTCGATGGTGCCGTCAGCAAGGATTTGGATTTCTGGATCACGGAGTGAATTACCTATACGATGGACTACTTGCTAGAGATGGGGTGCACCTTACGAAGACTGGAAAACATGTATTTGGAAGTCGCCTTGCTACACTCATCATGAGAGCTTTAAACTAGAACAATGTGGGAAGGGAAGCAAAACGCCAGCAAAAGCCATACACTTGACAAATACTATTGAGATTTCTGCTATTAGAAGTGAAGGGGA
Organism: Oophaga sylvatica; assembly: GCA_033576555.1. Lineage (NCBI taxonomy): Eukaryota > Metazoa > Chordata > Amphibia > Anura > Dendrobatidae > Oophaga > Oophaga sylvatica. Next base: position 314,287,718 of record JARQOD010000004.1, read on the forward strand.
AGAACAAAGACAAAAAAATTTACATAATAAAAATATTGAAGGAAGAGAAACCAATCACAAACTAAAGTGTTTCTATACGAATGCACAAAGCATGGGCAACAAACAAGGAGAACTGGAGCTACTAACGCAGGAGAAGAAATATGATGTCATTGGAATCACTGAGACTTGGTGGGACGATACACATGATTGGAATACAAGGCTAGAAGGATACAACTTATTTGCAAGAAACAGACTTGATAAACAGGAGGAGGTGTTGCATTGTATGTTAGAAAAGCGTATATCTGCACAGAGATTGACGCTTCAGAGACTGGGAGTTCTGTTTTGGGTAAGAATACAAGGACAGAACAATGGAAAGGACACCATTGTAGGCATTTACTACAGGCAGCCTGTGCAAGCTGAAGATATGGATGAACTCTTTATGCATCAAATGGCCAAGTTCTCCAAAAAATATGACATAGTGGTCATGGGAGATTTCAACTATCCAGACATTTGTTGGGAATCTCTCTCAGGCAAAACTAACAGGTCCAGGAAATTCTTATCCTCTCTTGCTGACAACTTTATCTTCCAAAAGGTAATGGAGAAAACAAGGGGATCTGCTACCTTGGATCTAATCCTCATAAACAGGGAGGAAATGGTGGAGGAGGTAAGAGTGGCTGGGACTCTAGGAGGTAGTGACCATGCTATTTTAGAATTTTGGATAACAAGAGGAGGAAGACCTGTGAAGACTCAGACGTCAAGGTTAGATTTCAGAAAGGCAGATTTTAAGGAACTCAGAAAGAGAATTGGAGGGATCCAATGGCTGGATATCCAAGGACAAAATGTAGGAAGGATGGAAAATCTTGAAAAATGAGATTCTCAAAGCACAATCGTTAACAATTCCGAAAAGAGGGAAGAATGGGAAGCATTTAATTAAACCAGGATGGATGAACATAGAACTTAAACACATGCTAAAAAAGGAAGAAAGAAATGTTTATCAAATGGAAAGAGGGAGGCATATCTAAAGAAGAATATAATGCCGTCTGCAGAACCTGCAGGGCACAAATCAGATTATCTAAAGCTGACAATGAATTAAGGCTTGCAAGTGACGTCAAAAGCAACAAAAAAGGATTTTGGGGATACGTCAAAAGTAAAAGAAAAGTCAAAGATGCTATAGGATTTTTACAGGATGAAAATGATGAAATGGTAAGTTAGGATGTTGAGAAGGCTGAACTTTTAAATTCCTATTTTGCATCTGTTTTCTCTCAGAAAGGAAATGTAACATCAACTGATCTTCACTGTCCTATTAAAGGAATAGAAGAATCCAGGATATCTATAAACAGAAAGACAGTGAGGAAACACTTAGCTAACATAAATGAATTCAAGTCTCCAGGTCCAGATGAATTACACCCCAGGGTACTGAAGGAGATAGCAGAAGAAATTCTTGAACCACTGTCCATAATCTTTGAAAATTCTTGGAGAACAGGAGAAGTCCCAGAAGACTGGAGAAGAGCAAATGTTGTTCCTATCTTCAAAAAGGGGAAGAAGGTGGACCCAGGGAACTACAGGCCGGTGAGTCTGACTTCTATACCAGGAAAGATCTTTGAACAAATTATTAAAGAACATGTATGCAAGTACCTGGATAAGAATGAAGTGATTAAACAGAGTCAGCATGGGTTTGTAACTAATAAGTCATGTCAGACTAACTTAATTTCCTTCTATGACAGAATCACTGACTGGGTGGATCAGGGAAATGCTGTAGATATAGTATATCTTGACTTCAGCAAAGCATTTGACAAAGTATCTCACACAATCCTTATTGAAAAAATGACTAAGTATGGAATGGACAAGGCAACTGTTAGGTGGATTCATAACTGGCTTAGTGATCGGACCCAAAGAGTGGTTGTAAATGGCTGCACATCCAGTTGGAAGAATGTCTCAAGTGGGGTACCACAAGGCTCTGTTTTGGGCCCTGTATTGTTCAACATCTTTATCAATGATTTAGATGAAGGAATTGAGGGTAAACTGATCAAATTTGCTGATGACACAAAGCTAGGAGGGGTAGCTAATACTAGAGAAGAGAGAGAGGATTCAAAAAGATATACATAAACTGGAGCAGTGGGCAGCAACTAACAGAATGGATTTTAAGAGGGAAAAATGCAAAGTACTACATCTGGGCAATAAAAATGAAAAAAGCATATACAAAATGGGAGGAATAGGGCTAAGTAACAGCACATGTGAAAAAGACTTGGGTATACTAATTGATCACAGACTTAACATGAGTCAACAGTGTGATGCAGCAGCAAAAAAGGCAAATGCAATTCTAGGATGTATCAACAGAAGCATACAGTCTAAATCACGTGAGGTCATTATTGCCCTCTACTCCTCTTTGGTCAGACCTCATCTGGAATACTGTGTCCAGTTTTGGGCACCACATTTTAAAAAAGACATCAACAAACTGGAGCAAGTTCAGAGAAGAGCCACCAGAATGGTGACCGGTCTGCAAACCATGTCCTATGAGGAACGGTTGCAGGATTTGGGAATGTTTAGCTTGCAAAAAAGGAGACTGAGAGGAGACTTAATAGCTGTCTACAAATATCTCAAGGGCTGTCACATTGTAGAAGGATCATCTTTATTCTCATTTGCACAAGGAAAGACTAGAAGCAATGGGATGAAACGGAATGGGAGGAGACACAGATTAGATATTAGAAAAAACTTTTTGACAGTTAGGGTGATCAAGGAGTGGAACAGGCTGCCACAAGAGGTGGTGAGTTCTCCTTCAATGGAAGTCTTCAAACAGAGGCTGGATAGACATCTGTCTGGGATGATTTAGAGAATCCTGCTTTGAGCAGGGGGTTGGACCAGAAGGCCCAGGAGGTCCCTTCCAACTCTACCATTCTATGATTCTATGATTCTAAGGCTGCCAGAGAGAGAAGACTTCCTCGTCTATCCTCGACTACACGCAGTCCCTCCCGCTCATGACCCATGTCAACCTCTGTGACTTCTGCACCAGAGCCTATGCAGGTGGACTGACTCAACACCGTAAAGAGAGGCTCGCACAAGGACTCTGCTTTTACTGTGGCAGTGCTTCCCATTTACTGCGTTCTTGTCCGGAGAGGCCGAGAAACGCCTCCGCCTAGGACAAGTAAGAAAGGCCTCCCTAGGTGTCTGCGATTCCTCTCTGCCCTTGACCCTCTCTGTTCTATTGAATTGGGGTTCTAGTCATTTTTCTCAGGTGACCTACATAGATTCAGGTGCGGCAGGAAACTTCATTCAGCTCGAGGCGGTCAGAAAATTTCAGATTCCTGTCAGGTCCTTGGAGACTCCTCGGTGGATAGCTTCGATTGACAGCAGGCCCTTGTGGGAGACCGTTACTCATGTCACTGAAGAGGTGGAGCTACAGATCGGAGCCTTGCATCGGGAGAAGATAGCCTTCTATGTTCTGCCCTTGTTGTCCCATACGCTTCTTCTGGGACTTCCTTGGTTAAGAACTCATGAGCCCATTTCTGATTGGCGGTCTGGTGACATTCTGCATTGGGGACAGTCCTGCCAGAAAAGGTGCTTGCTTCCCGTCCAGCCAGTGAATTCTTTTTGGCCAACCCTGGTGCCTGCAGACTTGCCTTCAGCCTACTGACGTCTTCAACAAGAGAGAGGCGGAGACCTTGCCTCCGCATCGTCCGTATGATTGCCCAATCGACCTCGTGCCAGGCTCTACTCCACATAGGGGCCGAATTTACCCTCTGTCCCCTGCTGAGACCCAAACCATGTCCAAGTAAGTCCAGGAGAATCTGGCCAGAGGCTTTATACGGAAGTCCTCTTCGCCCACAGGCGCGGGTTTCTTCTTTGTCAAGAAGAAGGATGGGTCCTTTCTTCCCTGCATTGACTACCGGGGTCTCAACGATATCACCATTAAGAACAAGTACCCGCTTCCTCTCATTCCGGAGCTTTTCAACCGGCAACAGGGAGCACGAATTTTCATTAAGCTGGATCTACGTGGGGCCTACAATCTAAACTGTATCAGCCCCGGTGACGAGTGGAAGACCACTTTTAACACCCGAGACGGACTCTATGAGTATTTGGTCATGTCCTTCGGCTTGTGCAACGCCCCCGAAGTATTCCAGGAGTTTGTGAACAATGTTTTCCAGGATCTACTGTACTCCTGTGTGGTGGTGTACTTGGACGACATTCTCGTGTTTTCGCCGGATATGTATACCCATAGAAAAGATGTCTGCCAAGTACTGCTGCGTCTGAGGGAAAATCGTCTTTAAGCTAAGCTCGAGAATGCACCTTAGAACAGTTGTACAGTTAGGTCCATAAATATTCGGACAGAGACAACATTTATCTAATTTTGGTTCTAGACATTACCACAATGAATTTGAAACAAAACAAATCAGATGCAGTTGAAGTTCAGACTTTCAGCTTTCATTTGAGGGTATCCACATTAAAATTGGATGAAGGGTTTAGGAGTTTCAGCTCCTTAACATGTGCCACCCTGTTTTTAAAGGGACCAAAAGTAATTGGACAAATGACTCCAAGGCTATTTCATGGACAGGTGTGGGCAATCCCTTTGTTATGTCATTCTCAATTAAGCAGATGAAAGGGCCGGAGTTGATTTGAGGTGTGGTGTTTGCATTTGGAAGGTTTTGCTGTGAAGGAAACATGTGGTCACAGGAGCTCTCCATGCAGGTGAAACAAGCCATCCTTAAGCTGCAAGAACAGAAAAAAACCCATCCAAGAAATTGCTACAACATTAGAAGTGGCAAAATCTACAATTTGGTACATCCTGAGAAAGAAAGAAAGCACTGGTGAACTCATCAATCCAAAAAGACCTGGGAGCCCACGGAAGACAACAGTGGTGGATGATCGCCGCATACTTTCTTTGGTGAAGAAGAACCCGTTCACAACATCAACTGAAGTCCAGAACACTCTCAGTGAAGTAGGTGTATCTGTCTCTAAGTCAACAGTAAAGAGAAGACTCCATGAAAGTAAATACAAAGGGTTCACATCTAGATGCAAACCATTCATCAATTCCAAAAATAGACAGGCCAGAGTTAAATTTGCTGAAAAACACCTCCAGAAGCCAGCTCAGTTCTGGAAAAGTATTCTATGGACAGATGAGACAAAGATCAACCTGTATCAGAATGATGGGAAGCCAAAAGTTTGGAGAAGAAAGGGAACGGCACATGATCCAAGGCACACCACATCCTCTGTAAAACATGGTGGAGGCAACGTGATGGCATGGCCATGCATGGCTTTCAATGGCACTGGGTCACTTGTGTTTATTGATGACATAACAGCAGACAAGAGTAGCCGGATGAATTCTGAAGTGTACCGGGATATACTTTCAGCCCAGATTCAGCCAAATGCTGCAAACTTGATTGGACGGCGCTTCATAGTACAGATGGATAATGACCCCAAGCATACAGCCAAAGCTACATAGGAGTTCATGAGTGCAAAAAAGTGGAACATTCTTCAATGGCCAAGTCAATCACCAGATCTTAACCCTATTGAGCATGCATTTCACTTGCTCAAATCCAGACTTAAGAGGGAAAGACCCACAAACAAGCAAGACCTAAAGGCTGCGGCTGTAAAGGCCTGGCAAAGCATTAAGAAGGAGGAAACCCAGTGTTTGGTGATGTCCATGGGTTCCAGACTTAAGGCAGTGATTGCCTCCAAAGGATTCGCCACAAAATTTTGAAAATAAAAATATTTTGTTTGGGTTATGTTTATTTGTCCAATTACTTTTGACCTCCTAAAATGTGGAGTGTTTGTAAAGAAATGTGTACAATTCCTACATTTTCTAACACATATTTTTGTTCAACCCTTCAAATTAAACGTTACAATCTGCACTTGAATTCTGTTGTAGAGGTTTCATTTCAAATCCAATGTGGTGGCATGCAGAGCCCAACTCGCGAAAATTGTGTCACTGTCCAAATATTTCTGGCCCTGACTGTATCTCCCGTTCTTGGGTTATATCATCTCTGACTCTGGCTTGCGCATGGATCCTGGTAAAAGTGTCCGCTGTGCTCAACTGGCCGCGTCCCCATGGTGTTAAGGCAATCCAGTGATTCCTTGGTTTCGTGAATTTCTACTGGCAGTTTATCCCACACTTTTCCTCCTTGACCGGTCCAATTTTCTCTCTGATCCGCAAGGGGGCCAATCCTCCCATCTCGTAATCTGAGGCCGAGAACGCCTTCCTGTCCTTGAAACAAGCCTTTGCTACGGCATCTGTACTCCATCGTCCTGAGGTTAACAAACCCTTCGGTCTTGAGGTGGATGCTTCAGCCTCCGGGGCTGGTGCAGTACTTTCTCAAAGGTCTTCCTCTGGATGGCTGGTCACCTGCGGCTTCTTCTCCAAGACGTTCTCCACCTCGGAACGGAAATATTCCATTGGTGACAGGGAGCTGTTGGCCATCAAACTGGCATTGGAGGAGTGGCGATACTTATTGGAGGGAGCCATACATCCTTTTAAGATCTACACAGACCATAAGAACCTGGCGTACATCAGGGTGGCACAAAACTTAATCCCCGGCAAGCCAGGTGGTCTCTGTTCTTTGCCTGTTTCGATTTTGAACTCCATTTCCGCCCCGGCAATGAGAACCTCATGGCTGACTCTTTGTCCAGGTCCTTTCTGTCTGTAGATACTGAAGAGGAACCTACACACATCATGGACCCTTTCAAGGTCATCATGGTAGCTCCTGTCAGCCTAACTTCTCTACCTCCGGGTAAGACTTTCGTTCCAGTGAACAATAGGAGACGAGTCTTACACTGGGGTCATGCCTCCAAACTTGCAGGCCATGTCGGTCTCAAAAAACCCCTCATTCTTGTGTCTTGCTACTACTCGTGGCCAACCCTTCTCCAAGATGTCGTTAGCTTTATAGCCTCCTGCCCATCTTGTGCCAAGAACAAGGTTCCTAGGCAGCTACCCTCTGGACTCCTACACCCACTACCAGTTCCCTCGTCTCCATGGCAGCACATTGCAATGGACTTTATTACCGATCTACCTTAGTCTTCTGGCTGCACAGTTGTCCTCGTGGTCGTAGATCGATTCTCCAAGATGGCTCATTTCATCTCTCTGCCTGGTTTGCCCTCTACACCCGAGTTGGCAAAAGTCTTCAAACATATTTTTTGGATTCATGGCTTTCCTCAACATATAGTTTTGGACAGAGGAGTCCAGTTCACCTCCCTGTTCTGGAGAGCCCTATGCTAGCTTATGAATGTCACGCTAGACTATTCCTCTGCCTACCATCCTCAGACCAACTTTCAGGTGAAGCGTATGAATCAGATCCTGGTGACTTATCTCTGCCATTTCTTTAACTCCCATCAGAAGGTTTGGTCCAGTTTGCTTCCGTGGGTGGAATTTACGGAAAACAATCACACCAGCGAATCTTCTTCCAAGTCGCCTTTCTTTATTGTCTATGGGCAACATCCTGGCAGGCCTCTGCCGATATGTCCTGTCTCTGGTTTGCCGGCAGCTGATCTTCTGTCCAAGAACTTCTCCAGGGTCTGGCAGGAGACCAAGACTGAACTTGAGCGAGCGTGTGACAGAATGAAAACATGCAGACAAAAGGTACCTGGATCCTCTATTGTATCATCCCGGTATTACGGTGGGTATCTTCCAAATTCGTTCGCCTTAAGATCCCCTCATATAAACTGGGTCCCTGGTACATTGGACCTTTCGAGGTCCTGGCTCACATTAATGATGTCGCCTACAAGTTGAGGCTAACCGTTTCGCTTTGCATCCACAATTCTTTCCACGTTTCTCTCCTAAAACCATTTGCCCTCAACCAGTTCCATGACTCTACTGGTCAGTCGCCTCAGCCTGTTTCCGCTAAGGATGTCTTTGAAGTTAAAGACATTCTTGCTATGAAAAAGGTAATAGGGAAAACTTTTTTTTTAATTGATTAGAAAGGCTTTGGTCCTGAGGAGAGATCTTGGGAGCCTCTGGAAAACATCCAGGTTCCTCGAATCTTGGCAAGATTTCTTTCTGGCCTTATGAGAGGGTGTAAAGAGGGGGGTACTGTCACGCCGCCTGCCTGCCGACCTCCGAGCTCCGGCATACTTACCTGCCCACGGCGTCCAAGCGCTCTCCCTGTGCTGGTGCACATCACCCGGCATCCTCTCTTCTGGTCTTGCAGCCGGCTCCTGGCTCCGTCAGGTGTGCGTGCGCACTAGGCTCAGCGGCGCACACACACATCACTCTGCCTGACCTCGGCCACTCCTTCCCATCCTCTCTATGTCCTGGGAGGACCCTGACCCAGAAGTCTTGCGGCACACTCTGCATATCAGGCATATCATCTAGGCTGTGCCTGACTATCATTTGTGCCTTAATTTTGATCCAGGCCCCATGCTTCCCTGCGGTTTCCCTGACCTCTGACTTTCCATTCTGTCATGTGCTTTTGCTACCTTTTCCCCAGTCCTCACCCAGGTCCCTCTCTGTGTTCTCTCCTAGTGCCTGACCGCCAGTGTCTCTGTCCTGCCTGTGTCCCTGTGTCTCAGTCATGCCCACCTGCCAGTGTCTCAGCCGTGCTTCCCTGCCAGTGTCTCAGCTGTGCCCGCCTGCCAGTGCCTCAGCCGTGCCTGCCTCTTTGCTGGTCCTTCCGTCTCCCACTTGTGTCTCTTATTGACCATCCCTGGGTACCAGCTGTCGCGGCGACAGTCTCCCTCGGGCCTGCCCCAGATGCTCCCTGTACAGGGGGTGGTTCACCAGGTCAGCTCGCCCAAGGGAGGTTCGTTGTTGCGGCCCAGTGGGTTCACTCTAGGAGTTCCACAAGTTTTCACAACTACTTGGACAAACCCTTTCTCATTCTGAATGTTTAACCTTGTTAAGATAAAAATACCTATACTCAACTCGCTTGTGGTGTTGGCACTCGTGTTCCCATCGTTCTTGTTAGGTTGTTATGCTCCCAATCCGCATCAGACTCCATAATTGGGCGCAGAGCTCTTGTGACATAACAACCTCACGTGAGCCTCTGAAACGCAAGTACCGACACTGCTGTAATGGCATTGACCAAGGAGGTGAGTATAATTTTTTTTTGTGGATGAGCAAGCACTAGAATGCTTGATGCTCATTGCTCGAACCAGACTGTAAACAGAGTTAGTAGACAAATTCTACGCTACCAACAAAATGGAAACGTATATCCCAGTATGGTAAGGTGGCAGCGCAGAATTTGTCCACTAACTCCCTTTACAGTCTGATGGTCGCTTGCTGACCCATGAATCTGCTGAGGCTGATTTTCTACATTATACACATTTTTAACAGATTGAACAGGTGAGTTTAATATGAGTGCAGAACTTACTGTATTTCTCGGATAAGACCCTATTTGCGCTGATCCCTCCTACAGTTTCTTCATTACTCGAACCAAGCAATTCCTAATGCTCAGTTGCTCGTTTTGAGTAACAATTATAATGGGAGTCAACGGAAAATCTGAGCATTTTTCTGGCAGACCCTACAAGGAGGTCTGAGGTGCAGTGAAAATGTTAAAATGTATGGAAAAAAGTGCAGAATGGAAGGAGAACAGCATGGTGAAGATCCCAGGAAGCATATTTGACTTGCAGATAGCTGCTGAGAACAATGGTTTCACACTTTTACTCTACTTTAAGGACTGATAATAAAACATTCAAAATTGACTAGAAATTGGCGTTTACGGGAAAAAAACGTTAAGAAACATTCTTTCCTGTATAATGACTTGTATATATGGCAAATTTACAAAGGATTTTTAACCCCTTCACCCCCAAGGGTGGTTTGCACGTTAATGACCGGGCCAATTTTTACAATTCTGACCACTGTCTCTTTATGAGGTTATAACTCTGGAACGCTTCAACGGATCTTCGCGATTCTGAGATTGTTTTCTCGTGACATATTGTACTTCATGTTAGTGGTAAAACTTCTTCGATATAACTTGCGTTTATTTTTGAAAAAAACGCAAATATGGCGAAAATTTTAAAAATTTTGCAATTTTCAAACTTTGAATTTTTTTTCCCTTAAAACAGAGAAATATGTCACACAAAATAGTTAAGAAATAACATTTCCCACATGTCTACTTTACATCAGCACAATTTTGGAACCAAAATTTTTCTTTGTTAGGAAATTAGAAGGGTTAAAAGTTGACCAGTGATTTCTCATTTTTACAACAAAATTTACAAAGCCATTTTTTTAGGGACCACCTCACATTTGAAGTCACTTTGACAGGTCTATATGGCAGAAAATACCCAAAAGTGACACCATTATAACTGCACCCCTCAAGGTACTCAAAACTACATTCAAGAAGTTTATTAACCCTTCAGGTGCTTCACAGGAGCTGAAGCAACGTGGATGGAAAAAATTATTATTTAACTTTTTAGCCACAAAAATGATCTTTTACAAACTTTTTTTTATTTTCACAAGGGTAAAAGGAGAAAATGGACAGATAAAGTTGTTGTGCAATTTCTCCTGAGTATGCCAATACCCCATATGTGGGGGAAAACCACTGTTTGGGCACACGGCAGAGCTCGTAAGGGAAGGAGCGCCGTTTGACTTTTTCAAACTAAAATTGGCTGGAATTGAGATTGGACGCCATGTCGTGTTTGGAGAGCCCCTGATACGCCTAAACAGTGGAAACCCCCCACAAGTGACACCATTTTGGAAACTAGACCCCCTAAGGAACTTATCTAGATCTGTTGTGAGCACTTTGAACCCCAAAGTGTTTCACAAAAGTTTATAATGCCTGGATGTGAAAAAAAAAAAAAACAATTTTCCACAAAAATGATTTTTTAGTCCAAATTTTTGATTTTTCCCAAGGAAATTGGACCCCAAAACTTGTTGTCCAATTTGTCCTGAGTACGCTGATACCCCATATGTGGGGGGGGAAACTGTTTGGGCGCACGGCAGGGCTTGGAAAAGAAGCAGTAACGTTTTGGAATGCAAACATTGATGGGGGTCATGTTCCGTTTGTAGTGCCCCAGATGAGCCTAAACAGTGGAAACCCCCCACAAGTGACCCCATTTTGGAAGCTAGACCCCTTAAGGAACTTATCTAGATCTTTGGTGAGCACTTTGAACCCCCAAGTGCTTCACACAAGTTTATAATGCCCGGGCATGAAAATAAAAAATCCTATTTTTTTCCCACAAAAATTATCTCTTAGTCACTAATTTTTTATTTTCCATAGGTAACAGGAGAAATTGGACCACAAAATTTGTTGTCCAATTTGTCCTGAGTACGCTGATACCCCATATGTGGGGGGGAACCACTGTTTGGGCGCATGGCAGAGCTCGGAATGGAAGGAGCACTATTTGACTTTTTCCAACCAAAATTGGCTGGAATTGAGATTGGACGCCATGTTGCATTTGGACAGCCCCTGATGTGCCTAAACAGTGGAAACCCCCCACAAGTGACCCCATTTGGGAAACTAGACCCCCTAAGGAACTTATCTAGATCTTTGGTGAGCAATTTGAACCCCCAAGTGCTTCACACAAGTTTATAACGTAGAGCCGTAAAATTAAAAAATTATATTTTTTCCACAAAATTGATCTTTTCACCCCAATTTTTATTTTCCCAAGGGAAACAAGACTCCAAAAGTTATTGTGCAATTTGTCCTGAGTGCGCTGATACCCCATATGTGGGGGTAAACCACTGTTTGGGTGCATGGCAGAGTTTGGAAGGGAAGGAGCGCCGTTTGACTTTTTCAACGCAGAATTGGCTGGATGCCATGTCGTGTTTGGAGAGCTCCTGATCTGCCTAAACAGTGGAAACCCCCCACAAATAGCCCCCAATATTTTATTTTCACAAGGGTAGCAGGAGAAATTGGACCCCAAAAGTTGTTGTCCAATTTGTCCTGAGTATGCTGATACCCAATATGTGGGAGTAAACTACTGTATGGGCGCACGTCGGAGCTCGGAAGGGAAGTAGTGACGTTTTGGATTGCAGACTTTGATGGAATGGTCTGGGGGAGTCATGTCGCATTTGGAGAGCCCCTGATGCGCCTAAACAGTGGAAACCCCCCACAAGTGACCCCATTTTGGAAAATAGACCCCACAAGGAACTTATCTAGATGTGTGGTGAGCACTTTGAACCCCGAAGTGCTTCACAGAAGTTTATAACGTACAGCCGTTAAAAATAAAAAATCCTTTTTTTTTTTTACAAAAATGATTTTTTTGCCCCCAATATTTTATTTTCACAAGGGTAACAGGAGAAATTGGACCCCAAAAGTTGTTGTCCAATTTGTCTTGAGTACGCTGATACCAATATGTGGGAGTAAACTACTGTATGGGCGCACGTCGGGGCTCGGAAGGGAAGTAGTGACGTTTTGGATTGCAGACTTTGATGGAATGGTCTGGGGGCGTCATGTCGCATTTGGAGAACCCCTGATGCGCCTAAACAGTGGAAACCCCCACAAGTGACCCCATTTTGGAAAATAGACCCACAAGGAACTTATCTAGATGTGTGGTGAGCACTTTGAACCCCGAAGTGCTTCACAGAAGTTTATAACGTACAGCCGTAAAAATAAAAAATCCTTTTTTTTTTTACAAAAATGATTTTTTTCGCCCCCAATATTTTATTTTCACAAGGGTAACAGGAGAAATTGGACCCCAAAAGTTGTTGTCCAAATTGTCCTGAGTACGCTGATACCCAATATGTGGGAGAAAACTACTGTATGGGTACACGTCGGGGCTCGGAAGGGAAGTAGTGACGTTTTGGATTGCAGACTTTGATGGAATGGTCTGGGGGCGTCATGTCGCATTTGGAGAGCCCCTGATGCGCCTAAACAGTGGAAACCCCCCACAAGTGACCCCATTTTGGAAAATAGACCCACAAGGAACTTATCTAGAAGTGTGGTGAGCGCTATGAAGCCCCAAGTACTTCACAGAAGTTTTATAACATACAGTCGTAAAAACAAAAAAATCATTTTTTTTTTTACAAAAATGATTTTGTCGCCCCCAGTTTTTTATTTTCCCAAGGGTAACAGGAGAAATAGGCCAAATTGCACAATAACTCTTGGGGTCCAGAGTATGCTGATACCCCATATGTGGGGTAAACTACTGTTTGGGCGCATGGCAGAGCTCAGAAGTGAAGGAGCACCATTTGACTTTTTCAACGCAGAATTGGCTGGAATTGAGATCAGACGCCATGTCACATTTCGAGAGCCCCTGATGTGCCTAAACAGCAGAAACCCCCCAATTCTAACTCCAACCCTAACCCCAAACACCAATAACCCTAGTCCCAACCCTAACCACAAACCTAACCCTAACACACCCATAACCCTAATCCCAACCCTAATCCTAACGTTAGCGCCAACCCTAACCCTAATACTAACGTTAGCGCCAACCCTAACCCTAACTTTAGCCGCAACCCTAACCCTAACGGGAAAATGGAAATAAATACATTTTTTTAATTTTATTATTTTTCCCTAACTAAGGGGGTGATAAAGGGGGTTTGATTTACTATTTATAGCGGGTTTTTGTGATTGGCAGCTGTCACGCTAAAAGACGCTTTTTATTGCAAAAAATAGTTTTTTGCATCACCACATTTTGAGAGCTATAATTTTTGCATATTTTGGCCCACAGAGTCATGTGAGGTCTTATTTTTTGCGGGACGAGTTGACGTTTTTATTTGTACCATTTTTGAGCACGTGACATTTTTTGATCGCTTTTTATTTCGATTTTTGGGTGGTTAGAATGAACAAAAATCAGCAATTCATTAATTTCTTTTGGGGGAGGCGTTTATACCGTTCCGCGTGTGGTAAAATTGATAAAGCAGTTTTATTCTTCGGGTCAGTACGATTATGGCGATACCTCATTTATATCATTTTTTTATGTTTTGGGGCTTTTATAGAATGAAAACAATTTTATATAAAAAATCATTATTTTTTGCATCGCTTTATTCTGCGAGCTATAACTTTTTTATTTTTTCGCTCATGATGCTGTGTTACGGCTTGTTTTTTTGCGGGACAAGATGACGTTTTCAGTGGTACCATGTTTATTTATATCGGTCTTTTTGATCGCGTGTTATTTCACTTTTTGTTCGGCGGTATGATGATAAAGCATTGATTTTTTGCTTCGTTTTTTTTTTTTTTTTTTTTTAAGGGGTTCACTAAAGGGGTTAACTAGTGGGACAGTTTTATAGGGGGGGTCGTTACGGACGCGGCGATACCAAATATGTGTACTTTTATTGTTTTATTTTTTTTATTTACAGGAAAAAATGAATTTATTGGGGAATATTTTTTTTTTTTTATGATTTTTTTTTACACTTTTTATTTTTACTTTTTTTACTTTTTTACTTTGTCCCAGGGTGGGACATCACAGTATTTTATCAGATCGCTGGTGTGACAGTGTGCACAGCACTCTGTCACACCAGCGATCGCTCTGGCATCGCTGCAGGCTTCCCCACCGCCTGCTCTCAGCAGGCACTGAGGAAGCTGCCTCCCTGCAGGACCCCGGCGCCATCTTGGATCCGGGGACCTGGAGGAAGGACGGACCCTCGGAACAGCGCGACACATCGCGCTGCTCTGAGGGTCTCAGGGGAGCGCGCAGGGAGCCCCCTGCCTGCGCGATCCTCCCCTGTGCCCCGGGTACACCGCGATCATGTTTGATCGCGGTGTGCTAGGGGTTAATGTGCCGGGAGCGGTCCGTGACCGCTCCTGACACACAGTCACGGGTGTCAGCTGTGATAATCAGCTGACACCCGGCGGCGATCAGCTCCGCTCCCCCCGGGAGCGCAGCTGATCGCCCATGACGTACTATTCCGTCCATGGGAATTAGGTCCAGGGTCACATGGACGGAATAGTACGTCTGATGGCAGAGAGGGGTTAAAAAATAATATATGCAAATTGCCTCTTCAGACAAAAAGAGGACTTGAACTCTATAGCGCCACCTATTAGAAGTAGCGATCCTACAAGTCAAAAAAAAAAATTATAAGTAGGGTCTTCCAGTCATCCATAGACGATTGAAGGCAACAACTGGTGAGCCTCATTCAAATATTGAAGATTAATAGCACTTTATTTGCTGATGTGATCTGGTGGTGTGGAAAAGTCAGCGCTAATCCAGACTTGTTCATTTTTATCTGAGTGAGAATGTCATAATTTTATATTGGTAGCCAAAAGCATCTGTCTGTTATGACACCCCTCCAGCAGCACTAAAAACCAGCACAGACAAGATACTAGCAGCAAGGCAGCACAACACCTCTAAGGGATAGAGGGACAGCTCATACCAAGTGTCAAGCTTTGAAACTCAGTACTTTAATATTGCAGAGGAATTAGGGAGTATGCTGTTTTTTTGGCAAGGTATCCCTTGACTGCCTTTAAAAATAGTTCCCTCCTTGTCAATAATACCCGAACATCAGGGCATGGATGCTGGGAGGGTGTCATGAAATTGCCCAGGCATGTAACAGTATACTCCTGCCTCTGCTGTACCTGGTGTGCGTCTCCCTTGCCTCTCCTCCTTGGTTGGGCATTGTTTTATTAGACCTCTCTACTTCAGGAAGAAGATATGCAAGGTTCTCCTTGTGTGCTGTTCTAGCAGAGTGAAAAACCAGTACTCTTTTTTGGCCAAGATGAATGTAACACAAGGGTCTTATGTCCCAAGCTCCCTAAAGCCAACAATTCCCTTTCTCCACCATGATGACTACTCTCCATCTCCTCCTCCTCATTCCCCTCCTCAGCCCATCCACATAAGAGAGATGGGATGAAGCTTTTGTGTTTACTAGCCTCTGTTGCACTAGCAATCAGCTACTGTTCCTCCTCCTCAGCCTCCACTTCCTCGTTGTCACCCAATCTATGCTGAGCAGAACAGATGAGGTTGGGCTGGGTAGTATCTCCCTGTCTCATGCTGTCCTCCACCTGGTATGCATGCAAAGCTTCAGCTTTAATTGTGAGCAGCGACTGTTTAAGTAGGAACAGAAGCGGGATAATTGTGCTGATTATGATGTCATCTATGCTCACCATCTTTGTGCAGTCCTCAAAGTCTTGGAGAATGGCACAAATGTCAGACATTAAAGAGAGACACCTCGAGCACACTCAAAGACAAGAGAAAATCCAGGGAAAATATGGCATTCGTTGAAAATCTTTATTAAAGCATTCTAATAAAGCTCCAGGATTAGAAAAAAAGGAATTCACAACCCCAATGTTTCGGCCTATTTTTGGCCTTCATCAAGGGGAATTTTTGTCTGTTTTAAACAAGTATAACACAAAAATATATCACAATATGCAAAAGTCATACAAAATTATAAAAAGAAAATTATAACAGATTATAAGCTGTATAGCCTAACGCACACCAATTGAGAGTGTAATTTATATAATATAATAAAGAAAGACAAAAGCGCTGACATATGGTCCATTAGTATGATCAAGACATATTTCACTCAGGATGCTAAATCGCCAACATGTGGCCTAGGAAAAACTACTATAATGAATAAATTTATTCCATTAATACACTTATGATCCATAACAAATGGTGCTATATTTTTGTAACCTTCATGCGTCAGGTTATAAAACAGTAGGCAATAACACAGGACAATTCATATAGTATGCTGAAGTTTCAGAAGAATACTTCTATATGGTGCTAAGTATACATTTTAAACATCATAGTAAGATGAATTGCCGTTTTTGTATTTAAAACTATATAAGTGTGTATATAGGAAAAAAGAAAAAAAGAGAAAAAAAAGAGAAAAAAAAGGAAAAGAACAAGGAAGGAGGGAAAGAAAAACAACCATATAAAGTGGCATGACCCAGAGGAATGCGGTCCATAAGTGATCTGAAACAGGAATACTGACTCATGGTCCCATAGTAATCTCCCAACAGAAGGAACCGAAGGGTGCACATATTTACCTGTGATGACTTGCAAAACGTGCGCGGTGAAGTCCGGTGGAGCTCTGTGCTAGTCGTTCCCTGCGCCCTACTTATATGAGCGGTGCATTGTGCCATGTGATTTCGTTGCTAATTAGCCGTAAGTGAGACTTCCAGAAGAGGTCGCAAGGGAATACTGACGTCACGCGCATGCGCATTCGTGTCTGAAGATCGCTATGCACTGTTAAGCACCCACCGCTGTGCTGGACAAATGGTGTGAGAGATAATTATTATTTATGTAAGGGGAGCTCATTAGGGACTTCCTAAGTCATCTGTGAATAAAGAGAAAAAGGAGGAGATTATATAATACATCAAATACTCAATATTCAATACTTATTCACCATATGAGGATCTAAGAGAAGGCCTCGTACTCCCTATTTAGGCCCAATGGTTCCAGCGTCTGCAATGTAAATATCCAGAAGGCTTCCCTAATTTTTAGTAACTTGATCCTGTCTCCTCCCCTACGTGGAACAGAAACGTGATCTATGATCTGGTATTTTAGTTGGGAAATGTTATGCCCCATGGCTAAAAAATGGGCTGGCACTGGTAACATTAATTTCCTACATCTGATAGTGGACTTGTGCTGGGAAATGTGGTCCCGGATATGCTGGGTGGTCTCACCAACATATCCGAGACCGCATGGGCACTTTATCAAATAAACCACATATGTAGGATCACATGTAAAGAAGCTATTAATCTGGTAAACTCTGCCTGATCTCGGATGGGTAAAAGAACTACCCTTTGTAATGTTTGAGCATTGTAAACAATGCAAACACGGAAACGTGCCTTTCTTCGGGGTGGAAAAAGCCCTCTGTCCGCTGTGCATTCTACCTGACCCAATATCTGCTTTCACTAAGAGACTCCGTAAATTCGGAGGTCTCTTATAACACATGAGTGGGCGATCTCTAAATTCTATAATGTCTGGGTATGCTTTATTAAGCAATGTCCAATGTCTGTTGATACAATCTCTAAAAGCAGGTATAAAAGGGTGAAAAGTAGTAACAAAAGGTATTTTATTTTGATTCCGTACAATGCCACGCAAAGGCATATCAGATGTAGTGGTCGCTGGTGATGCCAGTGACAAAGGATAACCCCGTTTCACAAATTTTTCGGTCATTTCCTTGTGTCTTTGTTTTTTGATATCTGGGTTGGATACTATCCGTGCTACCCGATGATGTTGGGAACGGGGTAACGACTTTTTTATGTGTGAAGGGTGACAGCTGCTAAAATGTAGCAGACTGTTTTTGTCAGTAGGCTTCATGTAGAGATCTATATCTATAGTTCCATCAATGTTCAATTTGACAGAGGTGTCCAGGAAACTAATGTCAGTCTGTTGTATTGCATAGTAAATGTCAAATTCGGTATCATGGAATTAATGTCATTGACGAATTCATTCAGAGACAGCTCATCTCCATGCCATATCATGAAGACATCATCGATGAAACGTTTCCAAAATATCGCATGTGTACGGAACAGATGGTGACAATAAACGTGTGTCTCTTCAAAAATAGCCATATAAATATTAGCGTATGGGCACGCCATGTTCGAGCCCATGGCAGTGCCCGTACGCTGGATGTAGAACTGGTTGGCATAAAGAAAGAAATTTCGATATAGGACGATCGTCATTAAATCCAAACAAAATTGTATTTGTTGTTGAGTCAATGTAGAATATTGTATAAGGAATTGTTGAGCGGCCTCAATGCCCCTCTTATGGTCTATACTGGTGTACAGGCTATTAACATCCAATGTCACCAATATGCAATCTGACTGTATTGGGCATATTTCCTTCAATTTGACAAGAAAGTCGGTGGTGTCTTTCAGATACGACACAATATGGGTCATTAATGGAGTCAATACGCGATCTAATGTGATTGAAAGGGGAGAGAGAACTGAATCAATCGACGCTACTATAGGGCGGCCGGGGGGATTTTGGAGGTTCTTATGCACTTTGGGTAAAATATAGAAGACCGGCGTTATAGGATGTTTACTGATTAAGTAATCACTTAATTTAGTATCAATGATACCCAAAGAAGTATATTTATCAACCAGGTTCCTGATTTCATCCTTTACTGCACTAGTAGGATCCCTATCTATGGGAGTATAGGTCACTGAGTCATTCAACTGATTTGTAATTATGTTCATATAATGGGTTTTATCATTATCACTACTGCTCCACCCTTATCAGGGGTTTGATTACTATATTAGTATTATCTTGGAGGGATCTGATAGCCGCTGTTTCAAGAGGAGATAGGTTCCTCTGGACTCGTAACATGCCTTTGTGGATGTTCTTGGAAAGGGCCGAAATATCGTTTTTTACCAAAGAGATGTAGGTCTCTATTGGGTGATAGAATCGTGGCGGTTGAAAATTACTGGGTGTGTGCAACCCCAAATCTTTAAGTTTAAATTGAGACCTATTGTCAGAGGTGATATGTGCAATGGACTCATTGTCCGAAATGCTGTTAAAGTGTACTTTAAGGCGCAACAATCTGAAGAAACGATTAAGCTCTTGATCAAACCTGAAACCATTGAAAGAAGGTGTGGGGCATAGGGACAACCCTTTCTGTAAAATATTATGCTCCGATGGTGACAGATTATAAGAAGAAATATTATAAACAATCAAGGAGTCTCTACCTGTGACCGAGTCCGTATTTGGTAGTTGTCCACATTTGGGGTGTCTCTGTCCCCTCCTCGTGATCCTCTTGGTTGTCGATTTCTTCGTTGGCCTAAAAAAGAAGGATTTGAAGGACGTACATAGGAATCGTTTTCTGAACCCGATGAGGTTGAGGAATAACCACGGCGATAACCTTGCCTCTCTCTGTAAGAGCCAGTATCCCGCCATTTATACACTCGATCTCTGTGATAGTCCTCTGTGTCCCGGAGGAACTTGTTTTTCTTTCTCTCTTGTAAATGGGCCTTGAAATCTTTAATTGACTTCTCGGTTTTTGATAGAAGTGCTTCGTATTTATCAGTGGACAAGGAATTGTTCAATTGTTGTTTAAGTGTCGTCACCTGGTCATCTATAGTGGATAACTCCTTTTGTAGAAACTCTATGGTCAGGACAATAATGTCCATTGAACATTTGTTAAGGATGCCTTCAAATTTGGAACAGAATTCCGGTTTATCTTGGAATAGGGTGGGGCGGAGGGAGACCCGAAGTCCCCTTGGGATCCTTTTGACTTTATGATACTCCGCGAATTTACGGAGTCTCTTAGTGAAAGCAGATATTGGGTCAGGTAGAATGCACAGCGACAGAGGGCTTTTTCCACCCCGAAGAAAGGCACGTTTCCGTGTTTGCATTGTTTACAATGCTCAACATTACAAAGGGTAGTTCTTTTAACCATCCGAGATCAGGCAGAGTTTACCAGATTAATAGCTTCTTTACATGTGATTCTACATATGTGGTTTATTTGATAAAGTGCCCATGCGGTCTCGGATATGTTGGTGAGACCACCCAGCATATCCGGGAGCGCATTTCCCAGCACAAGTCCACTATCAGATGTAGGAAATTAATGTTACCAGTGCCAGCCCATTTTATAGCCATGGGGCATAACATTTCCCAACTAAAATACCAGATCATAGATCACGTTCCTGTTCCACGTAGGGGAGGAGACAGGATCAAGTTACTAAAAATTAGGGAAGCCTTCTGGATATTTACATTGCAGACGCTGGAACCATTGGGCCTAAATAGGGAGTACGAGACCTTCTCTTAGATCCTCATATGGTGAATAAGTATTGAATATTGAGTATTTGATGTATTATATAATCTCCTCCTTTTTCTCTTTATTCACAGATGACTTAGGAAGTCCCTATTGAGCTCCCCTTACATAAATAATAATTATCTCTCACACCATTTGTCCAGCACAGCGGTGGGTGCTTAACAGTGCATAGCGATCTTCAGACACGAATGCGCTTGCGCGTGACGTCAGCATTCCCTTGCGACCTCTTCTGGAAGTCTCACTTACGGCTAATTAGCAACGAAATCACATGGCACAATGCACCGCTCATATAAGTAGGGCGCAGGGAACGACTAGCACAGAGCTCCACCGGACTTCACCGCACACGTTTTGCAAGTCATCACAGGTAAATATGTGCACCCTTCGGTTCTTTCTGTTGGGAGATTACTATGGGACCATGAGTCAGTATTCCTGTTTCAGATCACTTATGGACCGCATTCCTCTGGGTCATGCCACTTTATATAGTTGTTTTTCTTTCCCTCCTTCCTTGTTCTTTTCCTTTTTTTTTCTTTTTTTTCTCTTTTTTTCTTTTTTCCTATATACACACTTATATAGTTTTAAATACAAAAACGGCAATTCATCTTACTATGATGTTTAAAATGTATACTTAGCACCAATAGAAGTATTCTTCTGAAACTTCAGCATACTATATAATTGTCCTGTGTTATTGCCTACTGTTTTATAACCTGACGCATGAAGGTTACAAAAATATAGCACCATTTGTTATGGATCATAAGTGTATTAATGGAATAAATTTATT
Organism: Oophaga sylvatica; assembly: GCA_033576555.1. Lineage (NCBI taxonomy): Eukaryota > Metazoa > Chordata > Amphibia > Anura > Dendrobatidae > Oophaga > Oophaga sylvatica. The sequence continues at coordinate 314,309,005 of JARQOD010000004.1, forward strand.
CATTATAGTAGTTTTTCCTAAGGCCACATGTTGGCGATTTAGCATCCTGAGTGAAATATGTCTTGATCATACTAATGGACCATATGTCAGCGCTTTTGTCTTTCTTTATTATATTATATAAATTACACTCTCAATTGATGCGTTAGGCTATACAGCTTATAATCTGTTATAATTTTCTTTATATAATTTTGTAGACTTTTGCATATTGGGATATATTTTTGTGTTATACTTGTTTAAACAGACAAAATTCCCCTTGATGAAGGCCAAAAATAGGCCGAAACGTTGGGGTTGTGAATTCCTTTTTTTCTAATCCTGGAGCTTTATTAGAATGCTTTAATAAAGATTTTCAACGAATGCCATATTTTCCCTGGATTTTCTCTCGTCTTTGAGTGTTCTCGAGGTGTCTCTCTTTAATATTTGACATTCATTGTTTCCTCAGTAGCACCTAAACTATAGTGTGCATGAGACCTTCCCTATTGGACAAATGTCAGACATCCATGCCCACTCTTCAGTTGTTATGTGTGGCGTTTGCCCAGAATACCAATGGCGTGTCGGAGCTGGTATTCGACAACTGGCCTTTGCTACTTACAAAGCCTTGCCAGAATGTGCAGTATGGAGTTCCAGCGCGTGGTAACATCACACATCAGTTGGTAAGCTAGCACGTGCTTACACTGCTGCAGCACCCTCAGAGTGGAAGCAGCTATAGTCAAATTGTGTAATTGGCGTTGATGTGGCGTTCCTGGCCAGAAGCTTTGGCAAATATGGGTAGGTTTTCTGAAACCGCTGAACTACTAAGTTTAGCACATGGGCCAAGCAAGGTAAGTGTGTGAGCTTGACAAGCTTCACAGCCATCACCTGGTTACACCCATTATCACACATGACTATGACTGGTTGGAGGTTCAGCGGTGAGATCCACAGAACTGTTTGGTCTATTATGCCTTTCAATAACTCTGCTGTGCTGTGCGGTTTGTCTCCTAGACAAATTAGCTTCAATTGTTTACAAACCTAAATGGCAAGCTTTCCAAGGCAAGCAGCCTTAAAATATGCCAGTTTAGTTTTTCTGGCCAGTGGGTGTGTGAGATACAGCAGGTCGCAAGATGCCTTAACGGACCGGAGGCAGAGCAAGGGTTAATGTCAGAGTTTATTTCAACAAAGGATACTCTATGCAGGGAGAATTAGAGGCAGGGTTAAATTGAGAGGGTATTCTATAACTTGGCAGAAACAGATGTGGGTAAATGAAGCAAAGAGATACAGAGATAATAGACTTATCAGTTCAGCGACGTCAGAAGTAGGATTTCTGGGGTCCGGTGTAGTCCTAGGGAGGATGGCTTCCTGGATCCTGGCGGCGGCGATGACTCCTTGTGGTCCTGACGGAGGTCCTGGGTTTGGAAGGTGAAGAGGTGGGAAGGATAAAGTCTTTAACCCTGGCATGGCCTAGCGCTGCTCAGCAGTTAAATGCGGGTAACAGTAAATGTAACAGTTCACATCGGGTCACCCGGCTCTCCTGCCAGTGTGGGCGCGCATCTATGTCCTGACCATGGACCTTGTCACTCATGGTCAGCGGTATCAAAGTGTCAGCGATGTCAGCGGACATGAGACGAGTCTCTGTCGGCAGTCTCTGGACGTGGATCTGAGGCACCTCAGACTTAGGCCTGCTCCGTCCCGATACTCAGAGCACTGACACAATCCTCCTGCGTGCTGCACGTTCCCCCAAGATGGACTGGTTTCCCCCGCGCCGTGGCTTTTTAAGCTTAGGCGTGCCCCTATCACTGGATGCAAAGGTCGGTCCAGGACCTTTAGGTTTCCCCCGTGCAACCTAGGTGACAGCCCCAACAGTTCCGGATTCGTCACAGAAAAGGTATGCTTGACTTGGTTCTTCTCCTTACAGGTGGGTGGCTGACAATGTTCTTTTTTGTTTCAAGGCCTGGGGTAGGGACAGCTTAATGCTGTGCTGGGACAAGTTTTTGGAAGTGCCCGATGATGGTGCATCAGAACAAGCAAGGACAAGTGCAGGTCGGGAGGTATCTGTGTCAGTGTCATGGACAGGGGATTGGCAGACTCCTGGCACAGGGGATGAGGAAGTGGTGTCACTCTCTGGCACCAATCATGGACCCAGGTGTTCAGCCCACCGAGTCGGGTGCTTAGATGACATGTGCCAGATCATGTTGGTGGTAGTTAGGCTCCTAGTGGTCAGGCACCTGCTGATCTTGGCATGGCACAGACTGCAAATGAGCATTTATTTTCTCTAAAAATTCTCTTCAAAAAAGTCCCAGACTGGGGAACACCTAACTCTTTGACGGAGAAATTCACAAGTGTCAGTGCTCTGCGGAATAGTTGCCCACCTTCTACCTCTGGTCACCCCACTTCCTCTTCCTGTCTGTTTCGATGCTGCCAATCTCTACCCTTCAGTGCTGTTGGCCTTGTTCAGCATGCCAGCTTCCAAGGCTGGGTCGGTGACTTCGTTATCCACCACCTCGTCTTCCACTGCTGCACCCAGGTCCTCAAGACTTGGTGACTAGTGTTGAGCGATACGATACTGCAAATATCGGGTATCGGCCGATATTAGCTGTATCGGGCTTTCGATTCCGAGTACCGATATTTTCGTCATATCGGATACCGGAATCGGATTTGTCACTGTCACTGTGAGTGTCCGTCGGTCGGGTCTGTCAGGAGTCAGCGGCACTTACCTGGCAGAAGATCTCCGGCGGTCACGTCCTGGACTGCTTGATGGCCGCCATTATCTTCTCCCTGGCGGTCACATGCAGTTTTTCGCGATAACTGCAGTGACTGCAGGGTAATCCCGGCCGTAAACCAGTCCGATGACGTCACCACCGGGGAAGCAGGTAATCAGCTGTGCTGCGCCGGGATGACAGGCTCTGCCTGCCTGCCTGCCTCTGAGGTCATTCTGATGTAGCAGAGCTGGATCGTCGTGGGACACTCGTTACTATGGACTGCGTCGGACAGGTGGTATACTGCTGTATTTTTTTTTTTCATTTTTTTACAGGAGATCGATGGCGTCGCAGGATGAGACTGTAATAAAAGTAATGAAAACTGTGTTGTTTTTTTTATTAAATTAAAAAACTTTTTTATGAACATTCACCCGTCCGGGTACATCAACAATTTAACTATTTACATACAGGGACCCTGTCCGGGTTATTTATAATTCTTTGGCAGGGGTGTTCCAGGTACCACCTGGTACTCTTCTGATGCTTGCCAAACATCCGAGACATCAAGGACCACCAGGACCTGATGACGTCGTGTGGCCTGTACAGTCAAGTCGTGACCCGCTATCTGTGTCTGTGTGGCCACCTCTTTCGTCTCCCTCCGGGTCTGGAACCCTATGTCCCGGACTGTACGAACCCCAGGGGGCCTAACAGGCGCCGTGTACGGGCCAGCTATCATTATCATGTCCATAGCTGGGGCTGCTGAGGAGACCACTGAGGGAGGCTGGGGAGATTTACGGCGTGGGGTGGGCACTTGTGCAGAGGCCTGGATGTGGGAGGCTGAAGGCTCCGAGGGTCTCACAGGTTCCTGACACTCTGGGGACCAGGGGTCGCACCTGGTGACATTTAGGGCATACCATCCATTGTAACCCCAGTGTCGGGTGTAAGTTACCAAGTCTCCTGGCAACAGGTCCCTCCCCGGGTGTCCTTCTGGGAGGTGAGTCTCCACGTCCCGCCGGGTCACAAACACTTCTAAATAAAGTCCAGGCTCCTGGATGAAGCCCCAACCAGCTTTCAATTTAAAGCTCCGTACTGCACCCTTACGCCGCGGCTCCCTCACCGTACTTTTATCTTTTCTCATCCGGTCCTTATCTGCCCGGTCCTTCTCGATGTGACGTTGGCGAAGCTTCTGGGATTCGCGCTGCTCCCTTTGTCGCTCGGCTTCTCTCTCCCGACGTCTCCACTCTTCCTCCTGACGCCGGTTGTAATTCTCCTCCACCAGCATCTCCATGTCTCCACCATCAAACTGCAGCTTACGATGTCCGGTTTGCGGCAGCTCTCCTGGCGCCCGACAGTCCTGGCGGCGCTCACCTGCGGAGGAAGCAGCCGGCTCTGGAACAGATGACAGTCGGGGCTCCGGTACAGACAGGTAGACCTGTTGTGAATGGGTTTGAGATGAGTTCTGAGCAGAGGCTCCCTCTGGTGGTTACAAGCGGTACTAGTGAGGATTGTGAGGACTGGGAATCAGGTGTTACTGATTGGTCTTGTATAAGGGAGTCATTTTGCCATCAGGGTTGCCGGTGATCAATTGTTCTGGTCTGAATCCTTCTTTCCAGTTTCCCTTGTAGCCTGCTGTGTTGTGTCTGCATCTCCTGCTATCAGATAAGACAATTTCTTATTTTGTGTTTTTGCTATATTTTTGCATTTTGTCCTGCACTTCTTTGGGGGCCTTCAGGGTCCCCTCCGGGGGCTTCTGCCCTCTCAGTTTAGTTCAGCCACTGAGTTTTGTACTTTTGCTTTTTCCAGTTTTTTCAGTGGCTGCTGTTTTGATTTTCTTACACCAGAGAACTAATTTAGGTGGTAGAGGTCGTGTGATCTCAGGTGATTTTGAAATTAGTAGAGTTGGTGTTTTTCAGGGTTTTCTGGGATTGCAGTAAGTACCCTTCCTGTCCTTTTCTATTTAGATAGTTTGGGCCCCAGCGTTTGCTCATACTATTTTCTTTCTGTGTCAGTATTTCCTCTTGTCTAACCGCCATTACATGTTTGGGGGCTTTCTATTATCTTTGGGGTTCTGCTCCGGGGCAGATAGCTTTCCTATTTCTATCTTTAGGTGTAGTTAGTTTCTCAGGCTGTGACGAGGCGTCTAGGACCAACGTAGGAACGCTCCACGGCTGCCTCTAGTTGCGGTGGTTAGTCAGGGTACTGCAATCTCATAGATTCCAACTGCTCTGGTGTATTGCCTTTTTTACCTGCACTCCTCAGCTACCAAAACATAACAGTATCACCGGCCTAAAAATTGTATGGTACTCACAGAAGGGAAAAAATATTTTGAAGGAAGAAAAGTTGTCAGAGATATTTTTCTGTTTGTTGCATTTTTTTTTTTTTTTTTTTCCCTCTGTATCTCTGGGTGCTGGGGAGGATCTTTTCTCCCAATGGAGTTTGCACAGTTGTCTGGCCGTGTGGATCAGCTTGCCACTGAGGTTCGGAGTATTGCTATCTATCTTGCTGGGTTGCCTGTTGTGGAACCTAGGATCCCCATGCCAGATTTGTTTTTAGGGGATCGAGCTAAGTTTCAGAATTTCAAAAATAATTGTAAATTGTTTCTTGCCTTAAAATCTAAGTCCTCAGGAAACGCAGCGCAGCAGGTTCAAATTATCATCTCTCTCCTGCGCGGCGATCCTCAGGATTGGGCTTTTTTCCCTGATACCTGGGGATCCTGTTTTGAGTGATGTTGATGCGTTTTTTCAGGCCTTGGGGTTATTGTACGATGAGCCTAATGTCACTGATCAAGCTGAAAAAGCCTTGTTGGCATTAAATCAGGGGCTTGATGACGCTGAGTTATACTGTCAGAGATTCCGTAGGTGGGCAGTCCTGACCAAGTGGAATGACGACGCTTTGGCGGCCCTTTTCCGGAAGGGTCTGTCGGATAATGTAAAGGATGTTATGGTGGGATTCCCTGTCCCCTCTGGTCTCAATGATTCTATGTCATTAGCGATTCAAATTGACAGACGTTTGCGTGAGCGGAGAAGTATGCGTGGAGTGGTGTTGCCTTGTGAGCCAGCTGCTGAGCCCATGCAGTGTGATGGAGTGGTGTCTGGGGCACAGCGTCATGAGTTTCGAAAGCACAATGGGTTATGTTTCTACTGTGGTGATGCCTCTCATGCTATTTCAGTCTGCCCTAAGCGGGGAAGACATTTTGCACGCTCAGTTGTCTTGGGTAGTGTTCAGACTAAGTTTTTATTAACTTTCACTCTGATATGCTCTCTGTCCTCATTTTCTGCTCAGGCTTTCGTTGATTCTGGAGCAGCTATTAACCTGATGGATTATGATTTTGCTAAACGTTGTGGATTTCCCTTGATACCCCTACAGAAGTCTATTCCTTTACTGGGGATCGATTCTACCCCTTTGGCTGAGAATAAACCCCAGTTTTCTACTCAGGTGATAATGAGGGTTGAACCTGATCACCAGGAGTGCTGCAAATTTTGGTTCTATATAATCTGCATGACATTATAGTGCTGGGTTTCCCTTGGTTACAGTCTCATAATCCTGTTTTGGATTGGAAATCTGTGTCTGTAACCAGTTGGGGCTGCCAATGTGTTAATACCAACACTCCTGTTTTTTCTGCCTCCCCCCAGGCTGAGGATGTTCCTGACTTTTTGTTTGATTTTTCTGATGTGTTTAGCGAAAGTAAATCTGCATCCTTACCTCCCCATAGGAGCTATGACTGCGCTATTGAATTAGTGCCAGGTAGTAAATTCCCTAAAGGTCGCCTTTTTAACTTGTCTGTACCTGAACATGACGCTATGCGGTCTTATATCAAGGAATCATTGGAGAAGGGTCATATCAGACCATCCTCTTCACCCTTAGGTGCCGGTTTTTTCTTTGTGGCCAAAAAAGATGGTTCATTAAGGCCGTGTATTGATTATCGTCTCTTGAACAATATTACTGTGAAATATCAATACCCGTTACCCTTGATTTCTGACCTGTTTTCCAGGGTGAAAAACGCTACTTGGTTTACCAAGCTTGACCTCAGGGGGGCGTATAACCTTATTCGCATTAAGCACGGGGATGAATGGAAGACGGCATTTAACACCCCTGAAGGGCATTTTGAGTACCTTGTGATGCCCTTTGGGCTCACTAATGCTCCTTCCGTCTTCCAGTCCTTCATGAATGACATTTTCAGGGATTTTGTGGACAAGTTTCTGATTGTTTATTTGGATGATATCTTGATTTTTTCTAATGACTGGGACTCTCATGTGAAACATGTTCGAACTGTATTCCAGATTTTGAGAGAGAATGCTCTGTATGTGAAGGGATCAAAGTGTCTTTTTGGCGTACAGAAGATCTCATTTCTGGGATTCATTTTGTCCCCATCTGTTATTGAAATGGACCCGGTCAAGGTTCAGGCCATCTGTGATTGGGTCCAACCTACTTCATTAAAGGCTCTTCAGAGATTTTTGGGTTTTGCCAATTTTTATCGTAAATTTATTGGTAATTTCTCTGTTATTGTTAAACCATTAACTGATTTGACCAGAAAGGGTTCTGATGTGGTGAATTGGCCTCCTGAGGCAGACTCTGCGTTTCAGGAACTTAAGCAGAGATTCACTTCTGCTCCTGTTCTACGGCAGCCTGATGTTTCTCTGCCATTTCAGGTGGAGGTTGATGCCTCTGAAATTGGGGCAGGTGCCGTTTTGTCCCAAAAAGATCCAGAGACCTCTAAAAGTAACCCTTGTGCCTTTTTCTCTCGAAAATTTTCTCCTACTGAACGTAATTATGACGTGGGTAATCGGGAGTTATTGGCCATGAAGTGGGCTTTTGAAGAGTGGAGACATTGGCTGGAGGGAGCCAAACATCAGGTGGTGGTCCTTACGGACCATAAGAATCTGGTCTATCTGGAATCTGCCAAGCGACTCAATCCTAGACAGGCCAGGTGGGCCTTGTTTTTCACACGTTTTAATTTTGTGGTTTCCTTTCTTCCTGGCACTAAGAATGTTAAGGCGGATGCCCTCTCGAGGAGTTTCCTTGCGGACTCTCCTGAGCTATCTGATCCCTCTGTTATTTTGAAGGAGGGTGTAGTTCTTTCCGCCATCTCGCCCAATTTGAGACTTGTTCTGGAGGGGTGTCAGGAGGATAGGCCCGAGCGCTGCCCTGTTGGAAAATTGTTTGTCCCGGACCAATGGAAAAAGAGTGTGATGTCTGAGATTCATTGTTCCGCATTGGCTGGGCATCCCGGAATTTTTGGTACCAGAGACTTGGTTAGTCGGTCCTTTTGGTGGCCTACCTTGTCTCGCGATGTCAGGGAATTTGTGCAGTCCTGCGGGACTTGCTCTCGCTCCAAGCCTTGCTCTCGCTCTAGTGGTTTGTTGATGCCATTGCCTGTGCCCAAGAGACCATGGACCCATATCTCTATGGATTTCATTTCCGATCTTCCTGTTTCTCAGAGAATGACCACCATCTGGGTAATTTGTGATAGGTTTTCCAAAATGATACATCTTGTGCCATTACCTAAGTTGCCTTCCTCCTCTGAATTGGTGCCGTTGTTCCTTCAGCACGTGGTTCGTTTACACGGCATTCCTGAGAACATTGTGTCTGACAGAGGAGTCCAGTTTGTTTCCAGATTTTGGAGGACTTTTTGTTCTAAACTGGGTGTTCAATTGTCTTTCTCCTCGGCATTTCATCCTCAGACCAATGGTCAAACTGAGAGAACAAACCAGACATTGGAGACTTATCTAAGATGCTTTGTGTCTGCTGATCAGGATGACTGGGTCTCTTTTTTGCCTTTGGCTGAGTTTGCTCTTAATAATAGGGCTAGCTCTGCCACTTTGATGTCTCCGTTTTTCTGTAATTCTGGGTTTCACCCTCGATTTTCTTCAGGACAGACGGAGACTTCTGTCTGTCCAGGTGTTGACTCTGTTGTTGAGCGTATGCAGCAGATTTGGGACCAGGTAGTGGAGAGGTTGTCCCTCTCTCAGGAGAAGGCCCAGCGGTTTGCTAACCGGCATAGGACTGATGGTCCTCGGTTTAAAGTGGGGGACTTGGTCTGGTTGTCCTCAAAGAATATTCCTATGAGAGTAGCATCTCCTAAATTTAAGCCTAGGTTCATTGGACCTTATAAGATCATGGAGATTATTAATCCTGTTTCTTTTCGTTTGCTTCTTCCAGGGACATTTAAGATCCATAACGTGTTCCACAAGTCCTTGTTGAAGAGGTTTGTTGAGCCAGTGGTTCCTGCTGCTGTGCCTCCTGACCCTGTTTTGGTTGAGGGCAATCTGGAGTATGTGGTTGAGAAAATATTGGATTCTCGTTTTTCTAGACGAAGACTCCAGTATTTGGTTAAATGGAGAGGTTATGGTCAGGAAGACAATTCTTGGGTGTTTGCTTCGGACATCCATGCTAGGAGACTTATCCGTGCGTATCATAGAACTCATCCTGACCGACCTGGTTGCTCAAATGAGGGTTCGGTGACCCCTCCTCAAGGGGGGGGGTACTGTTGTGAATGGGTTTGAGATGAGTTCTGAGCAGAGGCTCCCTCTGGTGGTTACAAGCGGTACTAGTGAGGATTGTGAGGACTGGGAATCAGGTGTTACTGATTGGTCTTGTATAAGGGAGTCATTTTGCCATCAGGGTTGCCGGTGATCAATTGTTCTGGTCTGAATCCTTCTTTCCAGTTTCCCTTGTAGCCTGCTGTGTTGTGTCTGCATCTCCTGCTATCAGATAAGACAATTTCTTATTTTGTGTTTTTGCTATATTTTTGCATTTTGTCCTGCACTTCTTTGGGGGCCTTCAGGGTCCCCTCCGGGGGCTTCTGCCCTCTCAGTTTAGTTCAGCCACTGAGTTTTGTACTTTTGCTTTTTCCAGTTTTTTCAGTGGCTGCTGTTTTGATTTTCTTACACCAGAGAACTAATTTAGGTGGTAGAGGTCGTGTGATCTCAGGTGATTTTGAAATTAGTAGAGTTGGTGTTTTTCAGGGTTTTCTGGGATTGCAGTAAGTACCCTTCCTGTCCTTTTCTATTTAGATAGTTTGGGCCCCAGCGTTTGCTCATACTATTTTCTTTCTGTGTCAGTATTTCCTCTTGTCTAACCGCCATTACATGTTTGGGGGCTTTCTATTATCTTTGGGGTTCTGCTCCGGGGCAGATAGCTTTCCTATTTCTATCTTTAGGTGTAGTTAGTTTCTCAGGCTGTGACGAGGCGTCTAGGACCAACGTAGGAACGCTCCACGGCTGCCTCTAGTTGCGGTGGTTAGTCAGGGTACTGCAATCTCATAGATTCCAACTGCTCTGGTGTATTGCCTTTTTTACCTGCACTCCTCAGCTACCAAAACATAACATAGACCTCTGGTGCCTGCGCGGCCTCCTCCATGAGGACGGGTGTCGCTTCTTCTGTCTCAGCGACGGGGGCAGACAGCGGGATCTGGGGTGCTGCCGGTGCAGCGTTTTTTGCAGGAACGGGTGCCTCCACTGCAACAACGTCAACCGGATCACATTGCAAGGGCTGGGATGCCCGCACGGACTCCTCTACTAGAACGGGTGCCTCACCTTCCGGTACAGACACTTCAGGTAAGAGGGATTGGCGCTGCTCCAAGTTTAGTTTTAGGGCACGCCAGCTGGCTTCCATCCTGGCGACCTCCTCCCGGTGCCGGGCCAGGCCTCTTAGGGTATCCTCCGCTTCTTGCAGCGTAGGAGGGTTTCCAGGCCGGGTGCCCAACGGTGGTTCCGTGGCGATCGGGTCGCTTCCGTGGGGGGAGAGCTCTGACTGCTCCATCCCTTCACACTTCTGCTCGTGTCCATTAGCCATCTCTGCCAAGTCACATGTGTCATTAGCATCTGGAGAGGGCCCCTCTTTTGTAGTGAGGCGGGACCTTCGTGTTAGTTTCCGCACACTGAGGAGGATGAGGAGGCGGAACTCAAGAGCTGTGGGGCACGATCTTACATTGCAGTAACATTTAGAGTGGTCGGCCATCGTTTTCGCGCCACTGAGTGAGTGTACACCCACGAAGAGCACGCCCTTCTTCTTCACCAGTGCCTCGTCGTGACGCAGATATCTTGAAAAATGGCAAATACATTCTCTGATGATTTTAGCAATTCTCAAGCACAAAACCAGTTCAATTCAGGCACACAGGACTCGCTTATAGCGAGCTACAGAATCCTGTTTGTGACGCCCAAGTTGAGTTACACAGAGCCAGAGGTTTTGGGGGTACTCGGCACCGAGCCCGTCGACTTCTATGGGGTATGTCACGGCTTTACCCGGCAATTGAATCAGAGTCTATTTTACTATGTAGAAGTGTATAAACTATAAATATATGTATATATATATATATATGTCACAATGACATGTATATATATATATATGTATTCTATGTGTGTATATTTTGTGTTTACAACGAAAGAAAGTGTTTTTTTAGTTGCGATATTTTGTTCCCATAGACTTACATGGGACTTCCGGTATCGGAATCGGATATCGACGATATTTAGTGATATCGGCGATACCATTCCGATCCGATATTTTTAGATATCGAGCAGTATCGCTCAACACTATTGGTGACTTAACAACAACCTGACTTATCAGCAACTGTGTCTCATCATCATTTACCTCCTTAGACAAAATTTGTGATTACCCACCATCATCTTCTTGTAACCTTAACTGCGTTAAGTGTTCTGCATTACTACACAGCATATCTTCCTGTCTCTTTTGGAACACGCAGGGTTAGAAGCCACAATCAAGAAATGATGTTGCAAAGAGCTCCTCGGAATGCCCTAGTGTGGGATCACTGGTCTCTTGGGAATCAATGGTGGAAGGAAGAAGGATCAGGGTGAGGATTAAGTGATACAGACAGTTGGCTGGTGAGACTGGGCCATGTGGAAGACTGGATGGTTCTGGAAAGCCTGCTGGAAGCATGATCTGCTATCCATCACACTGGTGTGGCTTGAGAAGTGGTGTCCCGTGCCTCCCTGCAAAGTAGGACTGGAAGTTACGTGTCATAGATGGACAGTTGCACCTGCCCCACATCCTAAGTGTCTGTGTGCACCATCATCAGCACTTCCTGACCCTTACTGCATGCATTACGCATCTTCTAATTGCTAAGTCTCTGGAAACCAAATTTACTTTATTAATTATCAAATTGTAAACCACTGTAATTTTACATATAGCACGTTAAACTGTATGGATGACTAACTGAATCCAGGAAAAAAAAGTAACTTTTTTTATAGATTTATATAGCTCTGTAATCTAACACTAAGCAGTGCGTTAAAGTATATGGATGACTAATTGAATCCACAAAAACTTTTTGAATTGTTGACAGTTTTATATACCACAGTAATGTAGCATTAACCATGTTTAAATGTATGGATGACTAATTGAATCAAGAAAAAAAATTTGAAAAATTTTTATGAGTTTTATATACCCCTGTATCTAACACTAAGCACATTAAACTGTATGGATGACAATTTTTCACTCCTTAAAAAAAGAACATTGTCATGTGCAGCAGCTGTATATTTAGCAACAGATTGCAAAGCCCTAAGCCCTGCGTAGAGGCTGTATTTTGCCCCTCTCCATGCTCCTGTGACTGTCCTAGGCGAAATGCAGAATGTATCTGATACAAACAGCAAAGCACAGCATTAGTCCTTAGAAGGACTGTTTGTGTGATGGTTCAACATCAGCACCAGTATCAACATCAGATCAGATTAGTTAAACTATGTACACACAGTCCTGGATAACTGCTCTCTCCCTCTAATCAGAACTGCCTCTGAGCTGTGCAATGGTGTCAGAGAGCCGAGCGTGGAGGCGCCAGTCGTTTTACAATCTCTGATGAGGTAATGCGGCCAACCAATCACAGTAATGCCACAACCAAGATGGCTACAGCATTAAACTGACTAGCAGATAATCCCGCATGCTTATTGGCTGTGTAATAGGTGCTAAACATGTGTGGTGGGGATTCGAGCTTCAAACGGAATAATAACGGCTACTGTAAAAAAAATGGACTGCACACAGATGACAATTGAGAAAAATTATCCAACTTTTCTGTATGAAACTCTAATGATTTTTTTATACGGTCGTGTGAACCTAACTTAGCACTTATAACTTGAGATGAGCGAATTTGTTCGGATTCGGTTCCAAATACGATAGGATTTGAATTTTGTTTTTGCAATATTAGTCAAACACAGCTGAAAGTCATTAGAATCAATGGGAGTATAAATGATCAAATATGTTCAGAACTGTTCGTAAGACTAACATTCGTCACAAATAGTGTTCAAATATGGCTTGAATATGTCAAAATCAGATTCGGGGACAAAATCCGAACAAATTAACTCATCTCTACTAGAGTTGAGCGATACTTTCCGATATCCTAAAGTATCGGAATCGGAATGGTATCGCCGATATCACTAAAATATCGGCGATACCCGATACCGATACCGGAAGTCCATGTAAGTCTATGGGGACAAAATATCGCAACTAAAAAAACCCCATTCTTTCCTTGTAAACACTAAATATACACACATAGAATACATATATATATATATATACATGTCATTGTGACATATATATATACATATATGTATAGTTTATACACTTCTACATAGTAAAATATCCTCTGATTCAATTGCCGGGTAAAGCCGGCTTCAGTGAAAAGACAGAAGCACCCGACATGAAATGACACTTGGTGTACATAGGGTTAACCATGTCTTTTCATGTCGTTTGCTATCTGATTTGCACAAACAATTAAATCAGTCTATGTGTGCAAAATTTCACACCTGTAGGGGTTAATTAAAGGTGTAAATTCGTTGTAAAAAAACGGACTTTTTTGCTACGAATTTACACCTTTAATTAACCCCTACAGGTGTGAAATTTTGCACACATAGCCTGATTTAATTGTTTGTGCAAATTAGATAGCAAAGGACATGAAAAGACATGGTTAACCCTATGTACACCAAGTGTCATTTCATGTCGGGTCATAGGTCATAGGTGTTCGGTCTGGATGCCGAACTTTACTGTTCGGGTTCGCCCATCTCTACTTGCAAAATCACCAATCTATAGCACTAGCTTCTCCAAGAGCAGTTCTCCTAATCACAGCTCTGACTATCCTGAGCTATGTGCTTGTTCAAGTGCCATTATCTTATATGTACCGTAAATACAGTGATAGCAGTGTACATTATAAAACAAATCACTAATAGCTGAATGTGTTACAGCAGAACTTTATAGTTCTACTAATACTATAACTCAGCCTATCCTATCAGAAACAAAGAAGTAAAGAGCAACATAGCTCTGACCTGCTCCAGAGACAAATTGAGAATATTTCTTTAATTGTAACCACAACAATACCAGCACATTAAAAAGTTGTTGTTGTCCAATGTCCATATAGTACTATATTATGCTAAACAGTGGCCAGAGACCGCCATACCATGCCACAATAGTCCCATAGTTTGTTTTCATAGGACAGTGCGATTCTGTGCCTGCACACAGCCATATACTTTGCATAAAGTACCATATTCTACCTGCAAAGAACCAAATTGTGTGTTTGCAGTCCTACAATGAGCCTATATTGCACCCAATAAACTACACATTAGACCCAAATTAGAGTAATACTTGCCCATGTACATAGATGCCAGAGAGAACCACGTTTGTAAGTTACTGTGTATAACAACGCACATTATTCCATATTGTGCCCTGTTTGATTGATCCGATTCCTAACTGAAGGTGGTTTTCCAATCCTTAAAGAAAACTTCAAACTTGCTCCAAATAGTAAAACATAATCTAATATATTCATGTTTTACCCTTACCCCTCCTGTGCTGCTGGCCACAGGACCAACCGTGTGTTGCTTTCCATTGCGCTTGACAGCAGTGATTGGCTGCCTGAGTGACATGGCATTCAATCGACCTCAAAGCATGGTTAACAACTCCTGAAGGTTCTCAGCTCCCAAAACTTTCATGAATGGGCTAATCTCTAAATCCCACCCTTGCCCACTCAAATTGTATAAAATATAGACATGCGGACCTCGATTTTACCTGATCCGTAGACCATATTGTTTTATATCCATTCAGGAGTTAGGAACACTCTGGCACAACAAGATACTTCTCTTTTATATCCTAAATATGCATGCATGCTAATATTCTGTTACTTTTGATGATGCCAAACCTATATAGATTTGTATAATCATTGGGTCACATGGCAAAACAAAAATAGGGACAAAGTCAAGTTTGACACCAAATCAGACAAATTCACATTTAGGAGAATCAAAGAACAATCAGACTAATGATCTGTTGAGACTGGGTACACCTTTAGAATACATATAGCCAGTGGCACAACATAAATCTTTTACACGTCAATGCAAAGTCAATAACATGGCCCTCTATAATTGAAAATAAAAATAGTTTGCGCACATAAAAACTACAAGACACAAAAGGATCTGTAGAAAAATAGGAATATGCATGTGTCAAATGGAAAACAATACATAAATTCAGACGCACTCTGTAGAACAGTTTGAGATGCAGATGTAATAATACAGTAATAAATAAATATTGCACTAAGACCCGTGAGAAAAAGGTGATGAGAAAAGCCTGTAGTCTATTATGTAGTAAACCCCAAACCAAAGGACTAAATAGTCATAATACGCATAAGGTATTTATTCATATGGGTATTAATATGGACAAACCCTGAAAAAGTAAAAGAGGTCCTCTTTTAACGATGGAGCAGAAAAACGCTGCAGAAATCCTAAAAAACCTTTTATGCAGAAAGGTCAGAAGAAATTGACACTGTCCCGGCTGGTGACAGCTCAGATGAATGAGTATTAGTGGTGCACTGTGGAGAAAATAGTCCTGTTTGCACAGGTTTTACCTGACAACCCCGATGGGTCACTTGCAATAGAAAGTCCAATTTCAGCCTCCTCTGGCCTGCTGACAACCCCGATGGGTCACTTGCAGTAGAAAGTCCGACTTCAGCCTCCTATGGCCCGCAGACGAAACTTACATCCGTTGATGAAAGCCGGTGATCTCTGGCCTCCGTGGCCAGATCAGGAACGCGGCTGATGATGTTGAATCCTCACTAGGAAGAAGGATGTGGGCAGGACCTGTTGGTAAACTAGCCTGCCTCAAGCACAGTAGTACACAAAATCGCAATATCTAACTGTCCCTCAGAGTGAGCAGAGCAGCATTCTGTCCCTAACTGAGTTCACAGCACAGTGACGCTAAAATGGCTGCGGCGCCTTTTATAGTGCATTCTGACATCATTTCAGCAGCCAATCACAGCCATGCCATTAGTTAAGATGACCGCAGCATTACAGGATGTGCCCACACTTCATAAGATTCATCATTGGCTGACTAACATCACATTGCCTCTCAAAGAATTATGGGAACTTCCGATTCCGGTATACGATATTGAAAAAGTATCGGAATTAAGTATCGGAATTCCGATAACGCGAATATCGGCCGATACCCGATACTTGCGGTATCGGAATGCTCAACACTAATCTCTACTTATAACTGGAAAGGACTGAGTGTCAGGGAAAGATTTAAATAGGATGCTGTGCTTTGGAATTGGTCAGTTGTTCTACAAAAAAAATATGTTTGCCAATCGGCGATCATTTAAAGAGAACCTGTCATAAGGGTTATGCATATTAAGCTAAACATATGGCCATAATGACGCTGTTATACTGATTTGACACATACATTCAGTGAAGAAATCC
Source organism: Oophaga sylvatica (assembly GCA_033576555.1). Taxonomy (NCBI): domain Eukaryota; kingdom Metazoa; phylum Chordata; class Amphibia; order Anura; family Dendrobatidae; genus Oophaga; species Oophaga sylvatica. The sequence goes on from JARQOD010000004.1 coordinate 314,325,347, forward strand.
ACAGCTTGGTTGTTTAAAAATCATCATTAGAAGTTTTATTCTCCATCCATTGGGATGATACAGTGGGTAAGTACTTTAGCTCTGCCACAGTCCTTCCGCTGCCAAGGTTGTCTTTAACCTCTTAGTTAAATTTCGCACCTGCACTGTCATAGCCGTGGGCAGCGGTTGTTTTAATTGATCTCCTGGCAGTCTTCAGGAATATGAGATTATGGCTTACAGTCAATGAAAACCCAAAGTCATTATCTCAGTAAATTATAATGCTTTATAACACCAGCTTGAAAAATTATTTTAAAATCTGAAATGTTGGCCTACTGAAGTGTGTGTTCAGTAAATGCACTCAATACTTGGTCGGGGCTCCTTTTGCATCAATTACTGCATCAATTCAGCGTGGCATGGAGGCAATCAGCCTGTGGCACTGCTGAGGTGTTGTGGAATCCCAGGTTGCTTTGATAGCAGCCTTCAGCTCGTCTGCAATGTTGGGTCTGGTGTCTCTCATCTTCCTCTTGGCAATACTCCATAGACTCTCTATGGGGTTAAGACCAGGCGAGTTTTCTTGCCAATCAAGCATAGTGATAATGTTGTATTTAAACAGGTATTGGTACTTTTGGCAATGTGGACACTTGCCAAGTTCTGCTGGAGAATGACATTTCCATCTCCATCACTGTGTTAAGCCACTCATGACCAATGGGAAACACTAGAAGCGTTTTACCTGGGTCAAGGAGAAAAAGAACAGGACTGTTGCTCAGTGGTTCAAGGTGTTGCTTTCAAATTTTGCATTTCATTTGGAAATCAAGGTCCTAGAGTCTGGAGGAAGAGGGGAGAGGCACACAATTCAAGCTGCTTGATGTCTAGTGTGAAGTTTCCACAATCAGTGATGGTTTGGGGAGTCATGTCATCTATTGGCGTAGGTCCACTGTGTTTTATCAAGACCAAACTCAGTGCAGCCATCTACTAGGAAATTTTAGAGCACTTCTAGCTTCAATGTGCCAACAAGCTTTTCAGAGATGGAATATTCATTCTCCAGCAGGACTTGGCAAATGTCCGCACTGCCAAAAATACCAATACCTGGATTAAAAATAACAGTATAATCTGTTTACTGGCTGATTATTGGGAAATGAGCAATCATAGGAATAATTGACTAGTGTAAATGTACCTTTAAATTCAGAAATTGTCAAGAAAAATATATCTTCGTACTGTGTTAGCGAGTAGATAGAAAAATATAAAAATTTGAGCATCCTCATTGGTTAAGATCAGGACTTTGACTAGGCCCCTCCAAAGTTTGAATTTTGTTTTTAATAAGGCATTCAGAGGTGGACTTGCTGATGTGTTTTGCATCATTGTCCTGCTACATAACCCAAGTGCGCTTCAGTTTGAAATCACAAACAAATGGCCGGACATCCTCCTACAGTATTTTTTGGTAGACAGCAGAATTCATGGTTCCATTTCCCTCAGGAAGTCTTCCAGGTCTTGAAGCAGTAAATCAGCCCCAAACCACACACTGCCACCACTATATTTTACATTTGGTATGATGTTTCTTTTCTGAAATGCTGTGTTTCTTTTATGCTAAATATAATGGGACATACACCTTCCAAAAAGATCAACTTTTGTCTCATCAGTCAATAGAATATTCTTCCAAAGTCAGGGATCATTAAGACATTTTCTTGCAAAACTGAGATGAGCCTTTATGTTCTTATTGCTCAGCAGTGGATTTTGTCCTGGAACTTGCCATGCAAGCCATTTTTACCCAGTTTCTTTCTTATGGTGGAATCATGAACACTGACCTCAATGAGGCAAGTGAAGCGTGTAGTTCATTGGATGTTGTTGTGGTTTTTTGTGACTCTTGGATGAGTTGTAGATGCACTCTTGGGGTAATTTGGTCTGTCAGCCACTCCTGGGAAGTTTCACCACTGTTCATGTTATTGGCATTTGTGGATAATGCCTCTCACTGTGGTTCACTGGAGTCCAAACACTTTACAAATGGCTTTATAACCTTTTCCTGACTGATAGAGCTCAATTACCGTATTTTTGGACCATAAGACGCACTTTTTTTCCTCCAAATTTGGGAGGAAAGTGTGGGTGCGTCTTATGGTCGGAATGTACATGTGGGGAGGGGGGCAGGGGGGCAGCGGTGGAGTGGGGATCAGCAGGAGGAAGAAAATATCCCCTCTGCTGCAGGAAACAAGCGCTGGGGGAAACCCCTGGTCCCTCTTAAGTGCAGTGAATATTAATCAGCCGTTCCCGCCCACCTATCAGCTGAGCAGTGAGCAGGGAGCAGCAGATCACAGAGCCACAGTTTTCCCCAGCGTTGATTCCTGCAGCAGCTGGGCAGATCGTGTCTGAAGGAGAAGGAGGCAACAGGAGCAGCTGGCATACCTGACAGCCTGGGGCTGTGCTGATGGGAGGCTGAATACTCCTGTGAAGAAACCTGTGATGAGGTCATGAGAGGGTGGGCTGGAGCATCACATGACCAAAGCCCTGCCTCTTCATGATGTCATCACAGGTCCTTCAGACCACTGTACAACAGAGAATTAATTAAAAGGTTAGGCTACTTTCACACTTGCGTTTTTTTGTGCAGGCATCATGCGCACATGAAACGCTACGTGTCACATTTCTATCAACTCTGTCTCTATCATCTCTGTCTCTATCATCTGTCTCTATCATCTCTGTCTCTATCATCTGTCTCTATCATCTGTCTCTATATCTGTCTCTATCATCTCTGTCTTATCATCTGTCTCTATCATCTGTCTCTATCATCTCTGTCTCTATCATCTCTGTCTCTATCATCTGTTCTATCATCTCTGTCTCTATCATCTGTCTCTATTCATCTGTCTCTATCATCTGTCTCTATCATCTGTCTCTA
>JARQOD010000004.1:314328306-314345967 GCA_033576555.1 Oophaga sylvatica
CCTTAAGTGTACATAGCAGAATTTACAAATTCATCAATGTTGTCCGTTTATATTCTGTCACATAGTCCTTAAACCCCAGTACCTGGGGGCTAAGGAACATACTAAACCATGAAAACGTATTTCAGTTGACTTTTTGCAAGAGATGTCAGTATTTGTTTTCTGAAGACATGTGCCAGTGGTGTTGGAGAAAACCATTCTAGCGTCAAACTTATGTTGCAAATTCTCTGAGCCATGGTGGTAGGAACACTGTCAGTGGTAGTAGCACTCTGAGGGATGGCAAATAAGAAGATAGGAAGCAGGCAGATGAATCAAGGAGCTCTGGCAATTACCTTACCAAGGTACCTGTCAGAATCAGGGATGACAACAAAGATAATAATGATGATTCTGTATTGGACAAAACCTGGGAACCAACAGCGTGAGGAGAAGCTGATGTCATCAGAGGAAGAGGTTCCTGGCATCAGCAATACAAGCACAGGCAACATCATTAAAAAAAATCTGATTAGGCAAAACTAGCTTTTTTTAGCTTTCAGCTCTGGAGTGGGTGATGCCGCAGTGCTATTGGTGATGATGGTAGTTTAGTACCTGAAAGATCTGGTTACACTAAAGTTGAGTTATATATGTGGGCTTTTTGTGTGTGGAAGTCATTTTGCACATTGCCACCCTTGATTCTTTGGCACTCATCAGGTTCTGCAAGAGAAAAATAAGCCAAAGACATCCCAGCTTTCACAGAGTAGAAACTACAGCTCTCTTATTTCACATAAAGTGGCATCACCTGCTCATTTGATGAAGAGAAGCCATCCACGCATAGAGTAAGCCTCAATTTTTCTCTCTTTCCAAGATCATCTTTCTGGCAGACAAGCCACACCCTTAAATACTACTTTTTTGGAGTCATCATAACCATCATCATAACCATCATCATTGTCCTCCTCTAATGCATGTCATACTCTGAGTACAACTCTTCCTCATTCTCCATTACACTGACAAATATTATCCCTGATTTGGTGTTCAGTGAGGAAGCATAACATTGCCATCATCTGCCGTTTTGCCAACTAAACATGCACTATGTTAAGCTGCTGGGGGTGCAGTCACTACCTTACCAGCTTTTGCCTTTTTAGAAAGTAGGGTGTGAAATCAGCCTTGTTGGAAGGTACCAAGGCATGATTATTTCTTGCAGCAAGGTTACTACTCTATGTTCTCATGTGCAGGAGAAAGGAGGCCACTCTCTTGACTTGTCTTTGATTCCAAAATGCACTGAACTCTAGAAACACAGCAGCTAGTATGGCCAGGAACAAGGTATGAGTTTCATAGTTCACAGAGTGCATGTTCTCAATGACAGTGATGCACCACTGCATCTGAAAAAGTGGTAAGGCCTCCATGACTGGGAACTATGTCATTTACATTGCCAGGTGGTGGTTATCTTTCTCCTTCTATACCTCCTCCCGATCCTTTTCTAGTGACATGAACCCATTCCCAACAACCACAGGGCGTATTATTGATCCCATTCACCGACCACTTTCTTTTAGCTCATGCAAGGCAAAGTGCTGCCAAGCAGTTTTAACGGCTTTGTGCTGGAGTAGTAAAGGTAAAACTGAAAATCACTGCACACGTAGAGAAGATATTTATGCTTCAAGTGAATATAATTTATTGACAATGGTGGGCGACACTCAAGAAAAAGACTTTTCGGCCAACACCGACCTTTATCATGTGATCGCCTTTCAGGAAGTGGTGTCAATGGACATACAAGAGAGATAGTTCGTATATTAGGGTAAACCAGTATGGCATGGTCTACCTCAATCAAATGTAGGTATAATTTCCAGTCCATGTCATTGGTGGTGCTTAATGAAAGGGTTAGGGACCATGGGTGTCTCCAGAGTGGCATAGTGAGAAACCAACAGCAGTGCTGCTATCGTTGGTGGCGCTAAGTGGAGCGCAGGTCCGGCATGGTGCAAGAGCAGTAAAGGCATACAGCTGACAAGTTGCTGCTGTGCATCAAGCAGCAACCCTCCTACTGACTGGTTCCACTTGAACTGCAACTTGGAATTGTCTTAAGCGACAATGCCAAAAACATTCTTGCTGCCTATAGTCAGGCAAAGTAATTGACCCTTCAGCATGGTTTAAGTTTTTTCAGAGCAATCTTCTGTGCATTGGAGCGGGCTTTTGAGGGGTGGGTCTTTTGCAGCAACCCTCCACCTGCCTCCTGTGCTTCTACAGGTTATTAATTGTTCAGTGACCTGCCTCCGTTTTGAAATTTTGTGCCGCATCATTGGTGGATGAGCATGCACAGTGTGAGATACCATGTCTGATCTTCAATAAAATGGGTCCACTTAACGATGGCGACTTGAAATTTCAATACGGAGGCAGGTCACTGAATAATCATTGACCTTTAGAAACACAGGAGCAGGCGGAGAGGCCAGTGCAAAGAAGACCCAACCCCTCCAAGCCAACCTTGATGCACAGAAGATGTCATCAGAAGAAAACTTAAAACCATTATTAAAAAAGAACCACTGATCGGATTCCTTCAACAAAGGTATCAATTTAACTAGTGTAATGGTCCATTATGGTCATAGACTTAATATAGGGAATTAATTTTGCTGACTGGTTCCCTTTATAGAAGACAAACTGTTATATATTCTGTGTCCCTTAATAATTTTTGAACAATATTTCAATTCAACTGTTGTTCATTATTTTAGTAATGTTCTGGAAATGCCTGCAAAGCACGCTCTGCAACAGAGCTCATCAGCAATAAAAAATAGTAAAGCACTTCAAGGAGCAAATACAAGGTGATAATAATGTTTAAAATGAGGGTATTTTTGTTTTCATCTTTTTGAAGAATTAACTAAAGCCAACAAAGCAGAAACTATAGTCTCAAATTAAACAAACAATTAACAGGCAGTTGCAACTGTTTTCTAGATGATATGGTAAATAGTTCTTAAGGAATGCATTTTATTCAAACACTCGCTGTGAAGCACAGTCGTCTAATCCCTTTACTTATGTGTGATGACATTTCTAAGTAAAAGAAACACAGGAAATGATACATGTAGCTATTGAAGAGAAAAATCATTTCTTGCTAAGGAAGTGATCATAAAAATCTGCCTTTTTTTTCTGTGGAATTAGCAAAAAAAAAAATCCAGTAAATGGTAAATTCCCCAGCTAGCCTAAAAAGTCTGTGATGTGGCAAAGATCTATGTGTATTGATTCATATTTTGCACACATCAGAGATCATATAATTAGCACAATGTCAAATAATGTTAAAATAAATTTTGTCCTGTGACGTACATGGCTAGTAATTTGAATATTGTTGTACAGTGGCAGCAATTTCCTATTTCTGTCTAAAGCATTTTTATTATATATCTTTACTAATAAAAAAAATACAATTACCCTCAGGCAGTGGTAGATTGTGCAACTAAAGTTAGCCATACACTAGAAATTTTGGATGACCAAAAAAGGTCGTTTATGCCAAATAACAAATCTGTATTCCACCAGTAGAAGACCAGACCACAAATAATGGCAATGATCAATCCATGATTCCATATTTCTACTTATGGCACTGTTATCTAAAGCAAGTATTTTACTAGCCATTTGTAATGGCCAACCAAGTACAACAAGCTGGTCAGAAAAGCCTTGTAATGTATGGCCAGCTTAAAGGCCTCGTTACACGCTACGATATCGTGAATTATATCGTTGCAACGTCACCAATTTGGTGACGTTGCAGCGATGTCGAAACGACATCGTTGCATGTGACACATAGTAACGATCAACGATCAGTCAGCTGATCGTTAATCGTTGCAGAATGTACTGGACCACAAATCTATCGTTGGTCTCCCCACTGGGCAGTACACATTGCTGCATGTGACAGCGAGAGACCAACTATCAGCGAGCTCCCAGCGCCATAGAGCACACGCTGGGAGCTGGTATCCAGGTAAACAGCGGGTTACTAAGCGCCGCTGTTTACCCTGGATACCAGCGTGCTCGCTGGTCCTGATCGCTGGTGAGTCCGCCTATGTGACAGCTCACCAGCGATCCGCTAACGATGTCCCAGAGATCCCATCCACGTCGGATTGTTAGTGGGATTGCTGGGACATTGAAGCGTGTAACGGGGCCCTAATTTTCCTTTGGCCCTGTGTCAGGAAAACTTCTGACATGACATGAGATGAGGTGACTCTCAGGGGCCAGCATTTTGACACTTCCCTTCTTTTTGAAAGTAGAAAACAATTCTTTCATATGCAAATACAGTTGAAGATATGAATGGCACTCCGACACCACAAGTTCAGAGAAACACTTTTCAGCTCTTTGCCCCAGTTGTGTGTTTAGGTCACCTCATCATGTTGCTGATGTCACAGGAGCACCACAAAGGAGGCTATGATGGCAGGAAAGGTAAGTGCTCCGTAGGAACTGGAAAAGTAGAGGAGTGGTGATGGCACAGTATAGAGAGGAGAAGTATAGAGAAGAAATTCGGTATAGAGAGGGGCAGCATACAGAGTACCAGTATAGAGAGGCGGCACAGCATGTACAGGGGGCAGTATCGTATTGGGGCAGTGTGGGGGGACAGTATAATGTTGGAACAGTGTAAGTAGCAGGCATAGCATAGATAGGGACTGTGTGGTAGAGATAGTATAGACAGGTGGCACAGTACGCAAAAAGAAAAGTGTGAGTGGCACACACTGCAGATGGTGGTTCATAGTTCATAAAGGGAGGTTGGAGTAGAAGATAAAGATTATAAGAGATGATGGCATGTTATCAGAGTTCATAAGGGCTGACAGTGTGGAGTTTTTATTTCATAGGTTGTGATGGTATGTTATAGTTCTGAAAGGATGATGGTGTGGATAAAAAATTGTTATAGCAGAGGATAGTGTGGAGTCTAGTACCATAAGGATAGTCATATTTTGTGCAAGGAGCACAGTGCGGGCAATTGTTTTACAGATAATTTTATCCATGAGTGTTTTAATGACACTGTTTTAAGGGCATCAAGTTGGTAGGTACTCCAGAAGGCTAAAGAAGAGGAAAGTTCATAGAGACAAGCTGTTAAAGTCCAAAGCTGCCAAAGCATCTTTATCAGATGGAGATGAAAAAAATGAGAAGGACACCACCCAGAAAAGATGTCACTTATAAGGTACCTGGATGTAAATGTTTATATGTGATATAATGCCTGCGGCTATTCAGTACCATCGTTCCTGTATGGTCTGCAGTCTGATAATGACTGGAAACAACTCCCAGTATCTCCTTACATTGTTAACAACATATTAGGACCGCACGGTGGCTCAGTGGTTAGCATGCAGCTTGCATCTCTAGAGTCCTTGGTTTCAAATCCAAACAAGGAAAACATCTGTAAGGAGTTTGAATGTTCTCCTCATGTTTGTGTGGGTTTCCTCTAGGTACTCCGATTCCTTCCCACACTCCAAAGACATACTGATTTGGAAATTAGATTTTGAGCCCCAATAGGAACAGTGCTGATAATGTGTGTAAAGTGCTATGGAATTAATGGCGCTATATAAGTGAATAAAAAAAAAAAAAAAAAATTACTGGAATTGTAGGTTCATGTGCTATAAATATATATTACGTGGGCTGGCCTGACATTGTAATTGATTGCTGTACTAAGTTTGGTGATGTACTTAAGGTGTTTCTAGTGCTGTATTTGTGTACTGATGGTGGTTCTGATGCTGTATTCATACACCAATGGTAGTTCTGGTGATATATTCCTGTCTTGATGTCGGTTCTGATGATGTATTTCTGTGCTGATGGTAGTTCTGGTGCTTTATTCATGTATTGGTAATGAACCAGACCATCATAGGTACAAGCTATACAATTTTGAAATACATTTGTTTTGTTTATTTTTACATTCAGTTAATTAGCGAAGATGCGTATATTATTCTAAAGAGAAATAAAAATCCACACATTTTTAAACTGATGCTTATATGAGTTAGTTTACAGGAGAACAACAAAATAACAGTGTTTTTCAGCAGACCCCCAGTGATTATGATGTCCGTCATTTCACCAGACAAGCTAGGGCAGTGTAAGAAGTTATCATGGTGGTCTGGGCCAATAGAAAAGATGGAAAAAGTGAATAATGCCATTAGTAAAAAAGTGCCCTGTAAGAAACTGTAATTGTATTGTTGTGTTGTCTCTTAATATACAAGTAGATTCCTTTACCTACGATTAGGATGCGCAGATGGAGATCTCGGCACCAAGATCTCTGGAGATGAGATCTCAGTGCTGAATCTCATCTCCCGAGATCTTGTTGCCGAGATCTCCATCTGTGCATGCGCTGCCCCTTGGGACTATTTTCCCGGAGACCACCACACAGGAAACCATGGGAATGTGGGGGCTCTGGCCTTTCGCAAAATGTTGTCAGAGCCCCCCGCAGCACCCGAGACACCAGAGACACCAGCAGCACCGCTGTGCACCCGCAGGAGCACCGGGCAGCATCTCCGGGAACCCGCAGCACCGGAAACACCTGTAGCAGCACCGCCGGACATCCCCTCATCCCAGCCTGTGGCCTGCAGCAACAGTACCGGTAAGGTATATACTCATAAGACGCATCCCCATTTCCCCCCCCAAATTTCTTATAATCCGAAAATGCAGTATCTTATCAGAGAAGTCAGCTTCCATCCCCACTTATCAGACACTTTTTCTCCTCCTACCTGCCTCCTGAACTTGTCATCTACAGTGAAAAAGCAGCTCAAATCTTTCTTGCTCAGAGGAAATGGACTGTAGGTCTTAAGTAACAGTCCATTATCCTCTATGGAGAGGGGAAGCAGAAAGATGAGTGAGGAGCAGGGAAAAAACAGTCAGAGAGAAAAAGATTGTGAGGAGTTCCATAAAAAGTGTTTTACCTCACACCAGAGGTTCATTCAGATCAACACAGCTGAGCTCTGTTGTACAATGTCCTTCATGTTGCTGCTGCTTGCCTGTAAGCAAAAAAGTCAATGAAGAGCAGAAATTCCCCTCTCTATGCTGTACTGTCTATGGTAAAATCAGTGTAGCTTTCTACTCCCCAAGTAAACAATGGATTGCAAGTGAAGGCACTGTCACACTTAGTGATCGCACCAGCGATCACGACAACGACACGACCTGGCGAGATCGCTAGTGCGATCGCTATGTGATCGCTAGTTAGATTCCAAACACAACTCATCAGCGATCTGTGATTCCAAACACATCTCATCAGCGATCTGTATAACGACCTCTGTGGTCGTTGGGAAAACCTAGTCCCGCCTGCGATGCTGGTGAAGTCGTTCATAAAGGGTGTCACACTCAGCGATTCAGGCTCACCAGCGGGACACCAATGACCAAAACGGCTCAGAACGTTCATGAGCGATCAGCGACATTGCAACAGGGGCCACATGGCTGCTACATGTCACACACAGCTAAGTCGCTAACGAGATCGCTACTGCGTCATGAAATCGGTGACTCTTTAGCGATCTCGTTAGCGATCTCGTTTAGTGTGATAGTACCTTTAGATATAACCATTCAAAAGTGAAAACTGATGAAAATATAGGATATACACTGATGAGCAAAAGGGTAACAATGTTTTTAACTTTTAACTTTCAGGCTCCATCCACTACTTCTTTGAACGTGAGGCTATCATTTTCAAGACAACCATCTTTGCTATCTCATATATAAATTTGACTTGCAACTATTTTTCCTGTGATTACTTATGCAAATTTTTGTCACGTCACTGCATTGTTACTGTTTTGCTCCTGGTGAATGAAAAATCTTTTTTCTTTCAGTATACTACAAATTACTACCTGTTCTCACATTCTCTAGTAGCTCAGTGTGTTATTAGGTTTATTCTCAATCAAAAGGTCACTGGTTTGAATCAAGGAGCATATTGAATTAGACATTTTTATTCAGGAGCATTATAATGATACAGTAATACGCCAGTAATGCTCAGTACTCAATACTAAATAATACTCCTGAATACTGGAGAATAGAAAAGTTTACAGAGATGAGCTATGTATGTGAAAAGTCATCGTGGCGCCCAAAGAAGATGGCGATAGAAAAAAAGAGAACAACTTCATCAGAGAAAATGTCACATACAGTGGCAGGTAAAAGTGTGGGCACACCTGGTTAATTATTATTGTGAACAGTTAAGCGAGTTGAAGATGAAATGATTTCGAAAAGGCCTAAAGTTAAAGATTACATATTTCCTTTGCATTTTAGGCAAAAAATAATTTTATTTTCATCTTACCATTTTAAAAATTACAAAAAGGAAAATGGGCCAATGCATAAGTTTGGGCAAACTTGGAGATTTGTGTGCTCAGATTACTTTGACCCAATTAGCCCATTAGGGTTATGGCTTGTTCACTATTATCGTTAGGAAATTCCAGGTGATGCAAGTTTCCCAGCTTTATAAAAACCCAGCCTCCTCTAACCTTGTGGAGGTCAAAATAAGGTCTGGAAGACCAAACAAAATTTCAGCAAGAGCTGTTTGCAGGATCACTAGAAAGGCAAATCAGAACCTTGGTTTGACTGCAAAAGACTTTCAGAAAGATTTAACAGACTCTGGAGTTGTGGCACATTGTTCTTACTGTTCAGAGACACCTGCACAAATATGACCTTAATGGAGGAGTCATCAGAAGAAAACTTCTCCTTCATCCTCACCATAAAATTCATCATCGGCAGTATGCAAAACAGTATCTAAACAAGCCTGATATATTTTGGAAACAAGTCCTGTGGACCAATCAGGTTAAAATGGAACTCTTTGGCCACAATGATCAAAGGTATGTGTGGAGAAAAAAAGAGCACAGAATTTCAGAAAAAGAACATCTTGCCAACAATTATGCATGGGGTGGAACAATCATGCTTTGGGGTTATATGGCAGCTAATGGCACTGGGAAAATTTCACAGGTAGAGGAAAGAATGGATTCAATGAAATTTCAACAAAGTCTTGGTACAAACATAACACCCTGTTAGGTGCCGGGATTCTCCCGCTGCTCAGGACAGATCCCAGGTGCTACGAAAAAAATAGGAACAGCATCCAATCCAGGTGAAGTATAACAAGTCTTTATTCAGCCACCATAAAATACGACGTTTCGGCCATTTTAGGCCTTTATCAAGTATACAAAAACAGGCAAAATGGTGTCCTTAAATGGTGTGGAGGAGCCAATCACCATCCAGGAACCGCCCATAATACAAATAGACATATATACATATACAACGATAATCAATTTAAAACAGTGATCAAAGCTCAGAATAGTGACATCATAGAAAAATACAGCAATGTTATAATTGTGCATGTAATATGCCATAGATTACTCCATATAAACAATATCACCATTTAGTCTGCCAATCGATGATCTGTTACTGCACACTCCCATTCTGGTGCTGCACCAATCATGTACTCACTAGCAGCAGCGTCCTCCATATCCAATCAGTGTCAGTTCAGCAGCGCTTAGTCAGAGCACTTATCCAATAGCCCACAGGATAACAAATCGGGAGGCACACCTAACTCACTCCCCACTGTGGTAAACAAAGGCACATGTTCAGAAGTCATCATAGCAAACGCCCAGTGGATCATGTGAACACCAGCGTCATCAGACACCCAGTCACATGACCGCAAGCATCATCCGAGGTCTAATCACATGATAGTCCCATCATAAGCCTCTATTCTAAGCTGAAAACACTAAAATAGCGCGCGATCACCGGCATCATCCGACACCTGAAAAAAGAACACGCATGCACAATAAACTCCATCATTATTTATATTACTCCAGCTATGTCATCAGGAAACCTGCAGGTCACATGACCGTCAGTATTGGCATAATGTAAGCAAGAGACCGCACATGCGGATCTATATAGAATGGAAGATTAACAATATAGCAGACACCTAAAGAAATATATATAATATCTACAAAATAAATGATGTCATCAGGAACCATTAAGTCACCACTCCGATCACTCCAGATAATAATCCTACGAAAACAACAAACATAAGTAAAATATATATCTAAAAACAAACACAGAATATAGATGCAAAAATTACCTAGCACAAATATGCAAATTATATTCGATATTCAACCCCTTTGGTTGCAATGTCTCCAAAACGGAGATCCACCGGAGTTCTTTCTGTTTAAGCAACTTAGTCCTGTCACCACCTCTCCTGAGGGGTGGAACCCCGTCAATAACTCTAAATCTCAGCTGACTGACCAAGTGTCCACATTCTACAAAGTGCTTAGATACCGGCAGTTCCATCATCTTCGTCCTGATAGTACTTTTGTGTTTACTTATCCTAGCCTTAACTTCCATCGTTGTCTCGCCTATATACATGAGTCCACACGGACACACGAGCATATAAATTACAAAGCTAGATGTACAAGAGTACCGTTCCTGGATCCGAAAGCGTTGACCCGTGCGTGAGTGGCCAAAACTGTCACCCTTGATCATATTGCCACAGCATGCACAATTCAAACATGGAAAATTTCCATTTTTTGGAGGGCCCAAAGTTAACTGTCTGGATATTTTGGAGGATCCAATGTCAGATTTGACCAACTTATCTTTCAAATTACGCCCTCGCCTATAAGAAAGCAATGGCTTGTGCGCAAATTCAGCTACTTCCGGTAAACCTCTATGTAATAGACCCCAATGCTTATTCAAGATATTCCCTATTTTACCACTAACAGGGCAATAGGTAGAAACAAAAGGGACTCTTTTAGGGAAATCTTAATACGTTTGTTTCTCACATCTTCCAATGTTGTCTTCAAGGCTTTCTCCTTGAATTTTCTAAGATCCTTCTCAGGATACCCCCTTCTGATGAACTTCTCACACATCTGATCAAGCCTCCTGTCCAATACAGTCTCGTCCTTTACTATCCTACGTACTCTCAGCATCTGACTCCAAGGCAGAGACTCTATCATTTTTCTTGGATGATTACTATCAAAAACCAGGAGACTATTCCTGTCTGTGTCCTTTATAAACAAATCAGTGCATAACAATCCACTGTGCTTGTACACTAAAGTATCCAAAAATTGAATCTGGTCAAAGGAGTGTGTCATTGTAAACTTCAGCTCGGGAAATATCATGTTAAGATGACTATGGAAAGATACCAGATCATTCATGTTCCCCTCCCAAACACAAAAGATATCATCAATGTAGCGCCACCAGGCTCTGACATGGTGCCAGTGGATGGAATTGTACACATGCTGGTCCTCGAGTACCGCCATGTAGATGTTTGCATAAGTCCCAGGTGCTGTCAGGCCACTGGAGTCCTGCTCAGCATGAATGTCGGACCCAGTGTCTTACTCAGGCTCATGGTGTGCCTTTAGTTACTGCTGGCTTTTCATCCAAGTCTATGGTGAGTGGATATGCTACCACTCTATCTGCACGTGTGTGTTTAGCTTTAGCCTCTTAGGGTTTTTCGGCCCGCTTGGCTTAGCATCTGTTTCCTACATGTGTGCGGTAAGCACAGTGGAGTTACAGACCAAGATCCAGCTAAATAGCTGTGCTCCCCTGTGTAGTCAACAGGGTTTCTAGCATTCTTTAAGTTCTTACTCTTGCCTCAGCATTCTCTGTGAAGCTAACAGAGCTGAGTACTGTGCGTTCTGTTCATACTGCGTGTAGTTAACGCAGTTGTATTAAGGTGAACGCTCACTGCCTTGTTTCATCAATTGTTCACTAGCAGCAGTGTTTCATCTTTGCACGGTGGAACCCGGATTGCGATTGCACTGTATTATTATTTTTATTTAGTGCAATCCGCCAACCCTAAGGGTGTGTTTTCCACGGTCAGGAATTGCTGCGTGTTTGACGCTGTGCGTCCAGATGTTACAGCATAGTGGAGGGATTTCAAGAAATCCCGTCTCCACTATGAGTAAAAACAGGCAGGCGTCAGACCTGCGTTAACGGACATGCGGCGTGTCTTTTTAGATCGCAGCATGTCCTTTTCCCTTGCGGCGATGCTCTGTTGCCACAAGGGAAATAACACAGGCCTATGTAGTGCTGCGGTGATTCCGGATGTGTTCAATGAGCACATCCGGATTCACCGCGCGTTCACAAGGGGGCGGGGCTTTGGCCGGAGCGGACTTTCCGCTCCGTCCAAAGCGCTGTGGTTCCGGACCATGGAACCACAGCCTAACAGTATACTAGCGCCAGGGTCTGGCTAGCAATGACGGACGAGCAGCAACTCAAGCGGTATATTCAGCAGCTAGAGAGCAGGTTGCCCACTCTCGAGCAGACGTCTACAGCTGTGGATATTAACGCTGCAGCAGCACAAGCAGCCAGCAAAGCCGCTACTATGGTTTCTGCTGCGGTGTCTCTTCCATCTGTACTGCGCTTTTCGCTGCCCGGGTTTTGTAAATCAGTGCTCTATTCACCTAGAGTTACTGGCCGCATGATTTCCAACTGAGCGAACCAAGGTTGGATTTGTAATTTCCATTTTGTCAGGCAGTGCGTTGGAGTGGGCTACACCGTTATGGGAACAAGGTGACCAACTGATCCTTAACACCTCCCATTTTTGGGGTGCCCTGAAAGATGTCTTTTTGGGCCACAAGTTACCCATGATACCGCACTCCAACTCCTGGCATTAACTCAGGGTTCATCCATGGTTAGTCAATTTGCCATCCAATTCCATATTCTGGCTTCCGAGTTAAAGTGGCCTGATAAGGTTTTGATACCTATTTTTTGAAATTAAGTAGCAGATCATGTCAGGGATGCATTGGCCACTAGAGAAATTCCCACTACTCTGAGGATTTAATATCCATGTCTACTTGCATAGATCTCCGGCATATTGAGCAGGGATTGGAGCAAGCTCAGAGTAGGTCTTGGATTTGGTTGGCTCCGAATTTCGCTAATCCCATAATTCCACCAACTCAGGTTGATGACCCTGTAGAGTCCATGGATATCTCCCGGGCTAAATCTAACACCTTCTCAGTACTTCCTCAACCGACCTGTTTTGCCTGCAAGCAGGCCGGTAATTATGCTAATGAATATCCCAAACGTTGGAGGGAGTCACAGCGTCCAGTGGCTTTAAGGAGAGGCTCACTGGTTCCAGTTGATGTGTCCTCCAGATTGGCTTTAGGGATTTCTCTGACGTTTGGATCGACTACTCTCAATGCTGAGGCCTGTGTGGACTCCGGGGCAGAGGGCAATTTCATGTCTTCTACCTTAGCCCAACGGCATGCAATTTGAGTCGTGATGCTTCCTAAGCCAATGTCCATTCGGGTGGCTAATGGGTCCGTTTTACCAACCCTGATTTCCCATCAAACTGTACCTCTTACTCTCACTGTGTCTCTAAACAACAGGAGATTGTCTCTCTTCTTGTCATCCCCGAGGATATAAATGAGGTACTTCTGGGTTACCATTCCCCCTAGATTGATTGGGCAAAAGGAAGCATATAGAAATGGGGTAGTTTTTGTGAGAGTCCTGTGTCTTATGGCCCAGGTGCCCTCGGGTGGGATCTTTGTAGTATCTGATCTTCAGCAGGAGGGTCAATCTGGGGCACATATCTGCAAACGAGAAGGTCTCTCTAGTATTAAGAGGAACTCTGTGCGGTTGGAGCAAAGGAAGCTTTGGCAGAAGAGCAAAAACACATCCCTGCCTCCCAGCTGGTGGCAACTTTCAGGCTTGGCAAACATCTCCAGGGATGGTATGTTAGTGGGGTAATGTTAGGTGCCGGGATTCTCCTGCTGCTCGGGATAGGTCCCAGGCGCTGTCTGGCCCTGTGGTCCCCCATTCAGGTCCAGCCGCTGTGAGCCATGCTCAGCATGGACATCAGACCCAGTGTCTTGCTCAGGCTCATAGTGTGCCTTTGGTTACTGCTGGCTATTCAGCCAAGTCTATGGTAACCAGTGTTATACAGGTGCAGAAATCACTATACTGAGCATATCCGTGATGTAGTGTCTTCCTATTTGTGGTCAGACGTCAGCTGCTCTGGTGGGGTGGCAGCTCCGAATTGGCCCGCGGGCAATGTCAGAGTGAGTATTTGGGGTGGAGCTTTGGGTTAAAAAGACCCTCAATGGTGCACGCGCTAGTATTATTCACGGTTAATGTGTGTAAGTGGATACGATACCACTCTATCTGCATGTGTGTGTTAGGCGCCAGGATTCTCCCACTGCATGGGGTAGATCCAATCCTTGTCAGCCTCTGCGGTCCCTCATTCAGCTTCGTCCGCAGTAGGTGATGCTGAGTGAAGACGTCATTCTCAGCGTCTTGCTCAGACTCGTGCTGTTCTCTTGGTTGCTGCTGGTTTTTCAGTTAAATCTTTGGTAACCAGGGTTAGGCAGCAGCAAACAGATGCTCCGGAGGCTAAGCCAGAAATCACTTTACTGAGCATACTCGTGTGGCGACCTCTCATTGGTGGTCGGTCATCAGCTGCCCTGGTGAGGTGACAGTTCCAGATTGGTTCACGAGAAAGGTCCTGTCTGACTGTACTTAAGGGGAGCATATAAAAGGATCCTTTGCACGCCAAGATCCTTTATGCTATGTGTGTGTCCGTGGATATGTTACCACCCCTTGTACATGTACGCTGCTACTAGCATGGTGATTGCGTTTCTAGGCAGGCAGTGTAGCGTGGGAACTCCCGCTTGGCTCAGCATCTGACTCCAGGCACCTCTAATCGCGTGTGCTGCTTGCACAGTCGAGTATCTGAGCGAGCACAACCACCAGTCTAGATTTGGGAAAGTTATAGGGACCCCAAAATAGTCTCATTATCTGCTATACTCCTATGACATTTAACAGGATATAATTCCGAGTGCTCTCTGTTTAAGTACTGCTCTGTGAAGCAACCAAGCAGGTACTTTGCACTTTTTCCACACGGAGTGACCTTTAACTCCATGTGTTTATGGTGCTTGCACGCAGCATCACTCTGCCATTGTTTGCTAGCTGCGGTACCTCCATCACCACACGGTGGACCCCGGGTTGCGATCGCACCTTTTCATAAGTTATATTTGGTGTGATCCGTAAACCCTAACAATATCTTACCTCCAGGGTCTGGCTAGAAATGGCAGACGAACAGCGTTTACAGCAATACATCCAGCATCTGGAAGCAGGTTGTCCGCTCTAGAGCACACGACTACAACAGTGGATGTTACCGCAGTTGTGGCTCATGCAGCCAGTGAAACTGCATCCAGAGTTTCTGCTGCCATCCCTGTTCCTTCTTCCACGCACTTCCGCCTGCCCGATAAGTTCTCATGTGACAGCAAAGTCTGTCGGGGATTCGTGAACCAGTGTGCTATTCATTTGGAGCTACTGGTGTCACGTTTCCCATCAGAGCAGGCCAAGGTGGGATTTGTGGTCTCTTTATTGAAGGACAGGGCGTTGGAGTGGGCTACGCCGCTGTGGGAGTGCATTGACCAGGTGATGCAAAGCGTCTCTCACTTTCTGAGCGCCCTGAAACAGGTCTTCTTAAGACCCCGAGTTACCCACGACACCGCGCTTCATCTTTTGGCGTTAACCCAGGGCTCCATATATATGACAAAATATTTGTCTCTATCCTAATGAGCAGGCATTACAGGACCTTAGGTATCCATGGTTAGAACCAATGATATAGTGACAGCTAGCTAGTTGCCAGTGGTAATAACATTGAATACGTAAGGTCCTACAATGACTGCACATGAGAAATGAGACATAGCAAATCAGAAAAACTATACTACATTTCTAATTGAAGGTATTTGCTAATATTATTATTACACCTACTTCATATTGGGGTAGGATCTTGGGAATAAACCTTTAAGTGTGTTTTTCAAATGAAAACACCAAGTGCCTGATTCAAGATTGCTTAAACTTCTCATAAATTAAAAGGGCTTAGTCATGTTCCATCAATCCCATGATCTGCCTATTTTTGGTGTAGCTGTCAAGGATTGGCATGAAAATGCCAAAAGTCACAACATTTTGTACAATTTCCAAGTTGGGGAAAAAATGCAGTGGGATTTGAAGTTGTTTATACCCAGAAAAGTGGCGGTCAAAGAGTTGAATTTATATATCTTACCAGATTTTACTTCACATTTTCATATTTTCGTCTAGCTGATCTTCAAGTCTTCTGGACAGGACCAAGATAGACATGTAATTCTGGTGAATATATAGTTGCAAATGCAGAACTAATGAGTTAGATCAGCATTTTTAATTTGCTGTTGATGTGTAGATGAACCATTAGACTATGCTGCCTATGTAAGGGCTGTGTAGGCAGTCCGGGGCATTAACCCTTTAAGGTTTCATCCCCTTTAACTGTGTCAATGTATATATATATATATATATATATATATATATATACGTGTGCTTTGTAAATTGCTATGTAGGTCTATATGTGGGATTTAGTAACAGGTAACTAGTGCTTCCTAGGGTCATTAGAGGAGGGCACTGGAAGAATAGTGTATATAGTCTGGGTTACTGCTATCTGTGAAAGATCACTAATGGGGGCACATTAGAGATCCAGTTAGGAAGTTAGAAAAAGATGTCAGTGCAGTATTTGGGTTTGGCCACTAGATGGGGCAGTTAGCACATCCTTTCTGTTAGGGACTGTAGTTAGGGACTGGTGGCTAGGAAAAGATTGCCTCCAAGCGGGAATCTGTCAGGAAGTTCTCCTCGTAGCGGAGAGCAGTCGAGGGGGGGACCTTGCTAGTGTGAGGACGTCCATGTTCCTAGGCTCTATGCATAGGGTAGGGAGAATAGGGGATCAGCAACCCCTGAAGTAGCTGGTGTAGGATTCAACGTAAACGTGTGGACCCAGAGAGAGTGGGTTTACACAGCAGTAGTCCAGTGGAAGAACCACTGTGGTAACGCTCAGCAGAAGAGGTCGTGCAGAGCGTAGCAGCGAGTGGGCCATCAGAAGTATCCGGGCAGGATAACCAGAGAAGGGGTGGACACCTAGTAAATGTGTCTTCTTACCCTGGATTGAAGTGTCTCCAGGGGGAAACAGTTGAAGTGCAGTTTTCACCAGGCTCCTCGTCCCGTCAATACTTATTGGTCCACTCTGGTGTGGCAGCGGAGAAAAACAGCCTTGTGAAGAATGTATTGCTGGTATCGTGTAAGAGATGCTTATGGTGTCTTGAATGTGCTGTGCTTGGAGGAAAATAAAGCAGAACTGTTTGATGTGATTTTGGACTCTGTACGCTCCCTCACGGGAGAACACCCCAGCCCAATAGACATTACAAAGGTAAAACACCACTCAGCTTCCAGTGCATCGGCCCCGCAACCGTCCCTTTACAGCTGCATAGTATAGAAACAAGACCACTCTCCTTTAACAAAAATGACATAAAAAATATTGTGTATTTTGACTAAAAGGAACATTTAGAGAATGCAAAATGCATATAGTTTATCAGTATTGTGCATTTATAGGGAGTGTTCCTACACTTCTCCCTGCTTTCCTTGAGAGAAGGGCAGAGGTATTTTACCCATGAATATACTAGTCTCATAAACCATGATCACTTCTATTAGCAAATAGCACAATATTTTTTAAGGTTGTTTTTCATAATAGAACTGTGAACCTGGCTCTGTACTATGCTTTCCTAACATTGGGATAGCATATTGTGATGACAGATCAGTTACAAGATAAACTTGGAAATCCTTTTATTTACCAAGCTTTACATATGAAAATGTGAAATACCAATTAATAAAGTACATTTCCTCCTCTATGAAGGTTTGACTGTTATTATTCCTCTAGGATGAATAAAAGTATGTATATTTGCTAAAACTAAGAATGAACTAACATTTCTTGCAACATATCCACTGATTCAAGAC
>JARQOD010000004.1:314346067-314380514 GCA_033576555.1 Oophaga sylvatica
CAGAGGGACCCAGTATGAACCATTTGTGTAAAGTGGAGGTGGAGGGTAACCCTGCTGTGGCTGTACTGGACTCAGGTAGTCTCTTTGACCCTAATACGAGCCAGCCACGTCCAAATCAGCGAGTATACTGCTCTGAAAATGGGTGTGTTGTGTATTCATGGGAACTTAAAACATTATCCTACCACCCTGGTGATGATAAACACGTCAGCGGGGAGGAGGTGAGACAAGTGGGGGTGGTGGTTAATTTGCATTATGAGGTAATAATGGGGAGAGATTTTCCATTGTTTTCTGTGCTTTGGCCTGTAATTACCCCTCCCACAGAACAGTCGTGTCGGCACCAGTGGCAACCAGGTTGCATTCTCCTGAAATCGGGCATGAACCTGGTGGCCCAGAGGAAGATGTACTGGCGGTAGGAGTACCTTTGCCTTCGGTGGAGGAGGAAAACCCCTCTCCTATAGAAGTGTTAGCTGGGGAGATGGAAGATTTGCCACCGGGACCAGAATTCTCATAGTTAAATGTGGCAGGTGACAATTTTGTTACGGCGCAACTACGTGACCCTACGTTGACTCCAGCCCGTGAAAATGTACTGGTTGTCAATGGGAACCCCAACACCCCGGGGAAGCTACAGTATTTCCCCAATTCGAGATGAACCAAGATTTGCTGTATCGGGTTGAAAAAATACATGGGGAAATTGTCGAGCAATTGCTGGTACTGCAGTCATATCGGAGGTTGGTAATGGACTTAGCGCATGCGCATGTACTAGGGGGACATTTGGGACAAAAGAAAATCCTAGACAGAATTCTATAACGGTTTTACTGGCTAGGGTCTATGAAGAAGTTAAACAGTATTGTAACTCTTGTCCCGTGTGCCAGGTAACCAGTCCGCAGCCTCATTTTCGGAGTCCCTTGGTGCCATTACCATTACCAATTATAGAGGTACCGTTTGAGACAATAGCCATGGATCTGGTGGGTCCGGTTAATAAATCACCAAGGGGTCATCAACACATCCTCGTAGTTCTAGATTACGCTAGCAGGTATCCTGAGGCTATTCCCTGCGACACACCTCGGCCAAACAGATCGCAAAAGAACTCATGGGTATGTTCTCTCGGGTGGGAATCCGTCAAGAAATCTTAACAGATCAGGGGACCCGCTTTATGTCAAAAATCATGAAGGAACTGTGCCACTTGTTAAGTGTTAAACAGTTGCGCACATCGGTCTATCATCCCCAAACAGACGGTTTAGTAGAAAGGTTCAATTAAAAACCCTGAAGAATATGTTTAAAAAACCAGTCTCGAAAGATGCTTTGGATGGGATCTCTTGTTGCCATATCTGATGTTTACAGTGCGGGAGGTGCCACAAGCATCTACGGGGTTCTCGCCCTTTGAACTATTATATGGCAGACATCCCCATGGCTTACTCGATATAGCAAAAGAGGCATGGGAAAACCATCCAACTCCCCACAAAAGTGTGATAGAACATGTGGCCAAAATGCATGAGAGAATGGAGACAGTCCTACCATTAGTCCGAGAACATATGGAAGCAGCACAAAGGTCACAGAGGCAGGTCTATAACCGGGAGGCACGGTAAGGTCCTTTAACATTGGGGATCGGGTGTTGGTACTTGTGCCTACAGTGGATAGTAAGTTCCTTGCAAGGTGACAGGGACCCTACGACATTATAGAGAAGGTGGGACCAGTAAACTATAAAGTACAGCAACCAGGGCGGAGAAAGCCAGAACAGGTATACCATGTGAATCAGCTCAAACCATGGAAAGACAGAGACACGCTTGGTGAGGATTGTCCACGGCCTGCATTTCCAGTACAGATGGCTTCCTTGCCTCAGGAGAAGGCAAGAGAAGTCCTCTCCGCCGTCAAAATACCAGACACTTTGTCGCCCAGACAAGTTCAGGAAGTCCGAGAGTTTGTTAGCCGAAATACAGATGTTTTTTCGGAACTTCCTGGTCGTACCTCCTAATCCAACATGACATTCACACTGAGCCGCAGGGCAAAGTACAATTAAAGCCATATCGGCTGCCTGAGGCCCGGCGACAAGCCAGCAAGGAAGAGGTCAAGAAGATGCTGCAGTTAGGGGTCATTGAAGACTAAAAAGCAGAGTGGACTGACAGCACTAACTGCATTGGGGCGCTCGTCCCACAGCCAAGGAACCTTCTTGGACACAAAATCAATTGAAATAGAAGAAACAGCGCTCCATCCAGGTGAAATAATTTTCAAAAAACTTTAATCCGCCATATAAATGCGACGTTTCGACCCATAACAGGTCTTTTTCAAGCATGTTACAAATCAAGCCAGGCTGGCCTTAAATAGTCATGGTGTGTACAAACCACCAATCGAACAAAAGGTTACAGCCCACTTATAATATACATAACATATCATACAATCTATTACATAATATATAAATTTAGTTACATAATGATAATATAGATAATCATATCCATTCAAAAAACACTTGAAAACAGTATAATATACAAATGGATCGCATATCTAGCACATTCCATATAATGCTTTGTTGTTGCATCCTCATCGTCATGGTAACGATCCTCCAATGGTCTCACATGTCCAACCTTCATGTCCATGACGATACAAGTTATGTCCCAATCACCACCAACACCCATAGTGGCGCTGAAAAGCATTCCAGCCAATCAGGTCATATGTCACATAGATTAATCGGCGAACATACCTATCACAGCACCGCTATTGTAGCACGCAAGCCTGAATCACAGTGTTTCCTATCCCGGAAACCACGCCCACATCACGTGATCAGCCAAAGCAAAACACAGACTGATGGGAGCACAGTGTCATCAGAGAGGGCCGCATCACATGACCGCAGCCACAACTCTGATGACAGCAGAGCCCACCACCCAATCAGTGAATGCCCTGCCGGTCACCATGGCGAGGACGTCACTATGGCAATCCACCTAGGTTATATGGACATAGACAATCAAAATACAATACAATCATGTTATTTCTTGCATAGAAAAAAAATACAAAGTAATCGAGGGACAGAAGGAGCAAACAAACAAAACACATTATCATCAATGATCTAGAAAAAATTATCACTACAAAATGAAGTTGATTATCCACTCCTTCTGGCCACCGATCACAATAAACCTAAAATAAAAAAAGAAAAAAATTAAAAACAATAATGACCAGAAAAAATTAATAAACAGAAAAAATTATTATCATCAATTGTACTGTATATCTAGTGTATACCAAGAGACTTCATTAGGAAGGGGTGTGAATATCTCCCTTCTTTATAAGACTGTTAGATTAAAATCTAAATTTAAACCCCTAGGTTGCAATGAATCCAAAGTGTAGATCCATTTCATCTCCTTCTTTTTCAATATCTTTAATCTATCACCCCCTCTCCTAAGAACAGGCACACTATCTATGACCCTGAACCTCAATTGGTTCACTGAATGTTTACTTTCTATAAAATGTTTTGGTATAGGCAATTCCGTTAGTCCTGTCCTGATGGTACATTTATGTTTACTAATCCGGGCTTTTACCTCCATAGTCGTCTCTCCCACGTAAACTAACCCACATGGGCACACTATCATATATACTACATAATCAGAAGTACAGGTATATCTATTTTTGAGCATAAATTTCTTTCCAGTAAGAGGATGATAAAAACAATCACCTTTCAATAGATTATTACAACAGGCGCATCCAAGACATGGGAAATTCCCATGTCGTGGTGCGCTGAGAGTCCTTTGTATAGATAGTTTAACAGGGCCCAGATCAGATTTAACCAATCTATCTTTCAGGTTGCGACCCCTTCTATATGATAGTAGAGGAGGAGACTCAAATTCAGGGACTGATGCCAGTCCTTGCCGCAACAGAGACCAATGCTTCTTCAAAATCCAACCAATGCGGTTACTCACTGGATTATATGTGGAAACAAAGGGAATACGTTTACCTATTTTTTAGAGGTTTGTCCACTCCGTGTATCCTCACGTGGAAGGTTCAATGCCTTATCTTTGTATTCATACAATTCCTTCACAGGGTATCCTCTGACAATAAATTTCCTACACATTTCTTCCAGTCTAATATCAACCATATCCTCATCTGCCACTATCCTCCGCACCCTCAACAATTGACTCCATGGTAAAGAACTTATCATCCTTTTCGGATGATTACTCTCAAAGCGCAACAATCCATTTCTATCAGTAGGTTTTATGAAATATCAGTACCCAGCCTATAACCATCTTTGTACACCAAAGTATCCAAAAACTGTATTTGGATGCTAGAGTGTGTCAAAGTGAACTGTAACTCAGGGTAAATCTGATTAAGCTCCACATGAAATTCAGACAATTCTTCCACAGTGCCTCCCCACACCAAAAAAATTCATCAATATAACGCCACCAGGCTCTGACATGGCGCCAGACATGGGAACTGTACACAAACCTGTTCTCGAATACCGCCATAAAGATGTTAGCATACGTGGGGGCCACGTTGGACCCCATGGCGGTACCACGACGCTGCAAAAAGTAATCATCCCCAAAGAGGAAATAATTCCTCCTGAGGATGAACTCAAGCAGCGTCAGAACAAGCTGTGTACATTCTGGGGCCATGTCAGAGCCGATAGCAAACATGAAACTGCCTCTAGACCCTTATCATGTTCAATCGATGTGTATAAGGATACAACATCGAATGAAGCCAAAATGGTGGAATCCGTCACATCCACTTTACTAATTTTATCCAAAAAATCACTAGTATCTCTTATAAAGGAATCTGTGGAAACTGCAAAGGGACGTAATACCCGATCTAGAAACATTGCCACTTTATTAAAGAGAGAACCCCTCCCGGAGACAATCGGTCGTCCAGGAGGGTTCTCCAGATCCTTATGTATTTTAGGCAAAGTGTACAGGATTGGAATACTAGGACTATCCACAATCAGAAACTCGGCTAATTTCGAGTCTATCAGACCAGCCAGTAATGATTCCTGCACCAAAAGCCGCAACTCATTCAAAAACCTAGGGGTAGGGTCTAATCGTATCCTCTCATATACATTTACATCCTCTAATTGTCTCACTATTTCTGCCTTGTATTTACAACTATCCATGACCACCACCGCCCCGCCCTTATCGGCTTGTTTGATCGTGATCATGGTGTTGATGGACAAATCATTCACCGCCTTTCTCTCGCCAGAAGTTAAATTTTGTACAATAGGTGATCTAAATCTCCTCTTCAAATATTCAATATCCTTGCGGACCAACTCTATGTATGATTCTAAAAAATGATTTTTATGTGGTGGCTGAAAAGTGCTCTTGTTATATAGACCCACACCTTGTAAGGAAAAACCAGGTCCAGAATGCCCCTCTATCCCAACAGGGTTAGGAATTTTATCAGAAAAATACAGAGACAACTTAAGCCTTCTAAAGAAGGTCTGCAAATCACCTTCAATCTCAAACCAGTCTGGCCTATTGGACGGACAAAATGTTAAACCCTTGGATAACACATTAAGTTCATCATCAGATAAGACAATTGAAGAAATATTTACCACCAATTCATTGGTATTCATATGTCCCTCCGTTTCTCCCCCATATAGCGTGTCCGCATGTTGCGTGTCGGTCTCTGATCCCGGGAACCACCTCTGCCTCCTGTGTTTACGGCCACCTCTCCGGCCACGTCTCCTGATGGTGTCCTGCCAGATTCTTCACACCTAAAAAACTTGATCCACTGGCATTACCTTTACTTGAGTCATCGGTTGATTCAGACTCAGCTGTTGTGAAACCAATGATGGATGTTTTCTGTCCTGGGGTCTCCTTCGACGTCGAGGTGGCGTAGATCTTCCCCTGCGATTACTGGAGGAAAAAAAATTAGTCCCTTTCTGCATGAAAAGACATGTCCCGTCTTATAATCCTCCACATCACGGAACCACTTTGTTCTTTTAGTGGATTCAATTTCACCCCTGAACTTAGTCAGGTTCTCCTCCACCCTTGTTTTCTGAGCGCCCCATTCTTGTGCTGTCAATTGAGATGTTAATAAACTCTCCACCTTCTCGATATTCTTCTTAACAATTTCCATTTCCTTCTTCAAAAATTCAATATTTAATAACATAATGTCAAAGGCATATTTGTTGGTAATTAATTCAAATTTCGCACAAAATTGTGTATTATCCGGCAATAACGTCGGTCTGAGATGTGGACGGAGTCCCCGTGGAATCCTCCGTGCCTTATAGTACTCGGTCAAAGTCATAACATGTAATTCAAGAGAAATCAATCTCCTTCTTTCATTCTCCCATTTTCTTCTCAGCATATCAGAAGTCGGTTTACTTAAAAAAGCATTATCCCCATCTGGGCCCGACAGTATGCGAGCAGCGTCATCATCAGCATATGAGAAAGTCATGGCGGTATCTAGATCACCCACCTCCAGATTTCCTGTGGTTTCCATGTTCCACAACAGGTGCACGTCACTCCAGGTTCATAGGAATCCTAAAAAAGCAGAGTGGACTGACAGCACTAACTGCATTGGGGCGCTCGTCTCACAGCCAAGGAACCTTCTTGGACACGTAATCAATTGAAATAGAAGAAACAGTGCTCCATCCAGGTGAAATAATTTTCAAAAAACTTAATCCGCCATATAAATGCGACGTTTCGACCCATAACAGGTCTTTTTCAAGCATGTTACAAATCAAGCCAGGCTGGCCTTAAATAGTCATGGTGTGTACAAACCACCAATCGAACAAAAGG
Organism: Oophaga sylvatica; assembly: GCA_033576555.1. Lineage (NCBI taxonomy): Eukaryota > Metazoa > Chordata > Amphibia > Anura > Dendrobatidae > Oophaga > Oophaga sylvatica. The sequence goes on from JARQOD010000004.1 coordinate 314,352,781, forward strand.
TTACAGCCCACTTATAAATTACATAACATATCATACAATCTATTACATAATATATAAATTTAGTTACATAATGATAATATAGATAATCATATCCATTCAAAAAACACTTGAAAACAGTATAATATACAAATGGATCGCATATCTAGCACATTCCATATAATGCTTTGTTGTTGCATCCTCATCGTCATGGTAACGATCCTCCAATGGTCTCACATGTCCAACCTTCATGTCCATGACGATACAAGTTATGTCCCAATCACCACCAACACCCATAGTGGCGCTGAAAAGCATTCCAGCCAATCAGGTCATATGTCACATAGATTAATCGGCGAACATACCTATCACAGCACCGCTATTGTAGCACGCAAGCCTGAATCACAGTGTTTCCTATCCGGAAACCACGCCCACATCACGTGATCAGCCAAAGCAAAACACAGACTGATGGGAGCACAGTGTCATCAGAGAGGGCCGCATCACATGACCGCAGCCACAACTCTGATGACAGCAGAGCCCACCACCCAATCAGTGAATGCCCTGCCGGTCACCATGGCGAGGACGTCACTATGGCAATCCACCTAGGTTATATGGACATAGACAATCAAAATACAATACAATCATGTTATTTCTTGCATAGAAAAAAAAAATACAAAGTAATCGAGGGACAGAAGGAGCAAACAAACAAAACACATTATCATCAATGATCTAGAAAAAATTATCACTACAAAATGAAGTTGATTATCCACTCCCTCTGGCCACCGATCACAATAAACCTAAAATAAAAAAGAAAAAAATTAAAAACAATAATGACCAGAAAAAATTAATAAACAGAAAAAATTATTATCATCAATTGTACTGTATATCTAGTGTATACCAAGAGACTTCATTAGGAAGGGGTGTGAATATCTCCCTTCTTTATAAGACTGTTAGATTAAAATCTAAATTTAAACCCCTAGGTTGCAATGAATCCAAAGTGTAGATCCATTTCATCTCCTTCTTTTTCAATATCTTTAATCTATCACCCCCTCTCCTAAGAACAGGCACACTATCTATGACCCTGAACCTCAATTGGTTCACTGAATGTTTACTTTCTATAAAATGTTTTGGTATAGGCAATTCCGTTAGTCCTGTCCTGATGGTACTTTTATGTTTACTAATCCGGGCTTTTACCTCCATAGTCGTCTCTCCCACGTAAACTAACCCACATGGGCACACTATCATATATACTACATAATCAGAAGTACAGGTATATCTATTTTTGAGCATAAATTTCTTTCCAGTAAGAGGATGATAAAAACAATCACCTTTCAATAGATTATTACAACAGGCGCATCCAAGACATGGGAAATTCCCATGTCGTGGTGCGCTGAGAGTCCTTTGTATAGATAGTTTAACAGGGCCCAGATCAGATTTAACCAATCTATCTTTCAGGTTGCGACCCCTTCTATATGATAGTAGAGGAGGAGATTCAAATTCAGGGACTGATGCCAGTCCTTGCCGCAACAGAGACCAATGCTTCTTCAAAATCCAACCAATGCGGTTACTCACTGGATTATATGTGGAAACAAAGGGAATACGTTTACCTATTTTTTTAGAGGTTTGTCCACTCCGTGTATCCTCACGTGGAAGGTTCAATGCCTTATCTTTGTATTCATACAATTCCTTCACAGGGTATCCTCTGACAATAAATTTCCTACACATTTCTTCCAGTCTAATACCAACCATATCCTCATCTGCCACTATCCTCTGCACCCTCAACATTTGACTCCATGGTAAAGAACTTATCATCCTTTTCGGATGATTACTCTCAAAGTGCAACAATCCATTTCTATCAGTAGGTTTTATGAAAATATCAGTACCCAGCCTATAACCATCTTTGTACACCAAAGTATCCAAAAACTGTATTTGGATGCTAGAGTGTGTCAAAGTGAACTGTAACTCAGGGTAAATCTGATTAAGCTCCACATGAAATTCAGACAATTCTTCCACAGTGCCTCCCTACACCAAAAAAATATCATCAATATAACGCCACCAGGCTCTGACATGGCGCCAGACATGGGAACTGTACGCAAACCTGTTCTCGAATACCGCCATAAAGATGATAGCATATGTGGGGGCCACGTTGGACCCCATGGCGGTACCACGACGCTGCAAAAAGTAATCATCCCCAAAGAGGAAATAATTCCTCCTGAGGATGAACTCAAGCAGCGTCAGAACAAGCTGTGTACATTCTGGGGCCATGTCAGAGCCCGATAGCAAACATGAAACTGCCTCTAGACCCTTATCATGTTCAATCGATGTGTATAAGGATACAACATCGAATGAAGCCAAAATGGTGGAATCCGTCACATCCACTTTACTAATTTTATCCAAAAAATCACTAGTATCTCTTATAAAGGAATCTGTGGAAACTGCAAAGGGACGTAATACCCGATCTAGAAACATTGCCACTTTATTAAAGAGAGAACCCCTCCCGGAGACAATCGGTCGTCCAGGAGGGTTCTCCAGATCCTTATGTATTTTAGGCAAAGTGTACAGGATTGGAATACTAGGACTATCCACAATCAGAAACTCGGCTAATTTCGAGTCTATCAGACCAGCCAGTAATGATTCCTGCACCAAATCCGCAACTCATTCAAAAACCTAGGGGTAGGGTCTAATCGTATCCTCTCATATACATTTACATCCTCTAATTGTCTCACTATTTCTGCCTTGTATTTACAACTATCCATGACCACCACCGCCCCGCCCTTATTGGCTTGTTTGATCGTGATCATGGTGTTGATGGACAAATCATTCACCGCCTTTCTCTCGCCAGAAGTTAAATTTTGTACAATAGGTGATCTAAATCTCCTCTTCAAATATTCAATATCCTTGCGGACCAACTCTATGTATGATTCTAAAAATGATTTTTATGTGGTGGCTGAAAAGTGCTCTTGTTATATAGACCCACACCTTGTAAGGAAAAACCAGGTCCAGAATGCCCCTCTATCCCAACAGGGTTAGGAATTTTATCAGAAAAATACAGAGACAACTTAAGCCTTCTAAAGAAGGTCTGCAGATCACCTTCAATCTCAAACCAGTCTGGCCTATTGGACGGACAAAATGTTAAACCCTTGGATAACACATTAAGTTCATCATCAGATAAGACAATTGAAGAAATATTTACCACCAATTCATTGGTATTCATATGTCCCTCCGTTTCTCCCCCATATAGCGTGTCCGCATGTTGCGTGTCGGTCTCTGATCCCGGGAACCACCTCTGCCTCCTGTGTTTACGGCCACCTCTCCGGCCACGTCTCCTGATGGTGTCCTGCCAGATTTCTCCACACCTAAAAAACTTGATCCACTGGCATTACCTTTACTTGAGTCATCGGTTGATTCAGACTCAGCTGTTGTGAAACCAAATGATGGATGTTTTCTGTCCTGGGGTCTCCTTCGACGTCGAGGTGGCGTAGATCTTCCCCTGCGATTACTGGAGGAAAAAAAATTAGTCCCTTTCTGCCATGAAAAGACATGTCCCGTCTTATAATCCTCCACATCACGGAACCACTTTGTTCTTTTAGTGGATTCAATTTCACCCCTGAACTTAGTCAGGTTCTCCTCCACCCTTGTTTTCTGAGCGCCCCATTCTTGTGCTGTCAATTGAGATGTTAATAAACTCTCCACCTTCTCGATATTCTTCTTAACAATTTCCATTTCCTTCTTCAAAAATTCAATATTTAATAACATAATGTCAAAGGCATATTTGTTGGTAATTAATTCAAATTTCGCACAAAATTGTGTATTATCCGGCAATAACGTCGGTCTGAGATGTGGACGGAGTCCCCGTGGAATCCTCCGTGCCTTATAGTACTCGGTCAAAGTCATAACATGTAATTCAAGAGAAATCAATCTCCTTCTTTCATTCTCCCATTTTCTTCTCAGCATATCAGAAGTCGGTTTACTTAAAAAAGCATTATCCCCATCTGGGCCCGACAGTATGCGAGCAGCGTCATCATCAGCATATGAGAAAGTCATGGCGGTATCTAGATCACCCACCTCCAGATTTCCTGTGGTTTCCATGTTCCACAACAGGTGCACGTCACTCCAGGTTCATAGGAATCCTAAAAAAGCAGAGTGGACTGACAGCACTAACTGCATTGGGGCGCTCGTCTCACAGCCAAGGAACCTTCTTGGACACGTAATCAATTGAAATAGAAGAAACAGTGCTCCATCCAGGTGAAATAATTTTCAAAAAACTTTAATCCGCCATATAAATGCGACGTTTCGACCCATAACAGGTCTTTTTCAAGCATGTTACAAATCAAGCCAGGCTGGCCTTAAATAGTCATGGTGTGTACAAACCACCAATCGAACAAAAGGTTACAGCCCACTTATAAATTACATAACATATCATACAATCTATTACATAATATATAAATTTAGTTACATAATGATAATATAGATAATCATATCCATTCAAAAAACACTTGAAAACAGTATAATATACAAATGGATCGCATATCTAGCACATTCCATATAATGCTTTGTTGTTGCATCCTCATCGTCATGGTAACGATCCTCCAATGGTCTCACATGTCCAACCTTCATGTCCATGACGATACAAGTTATGTCCCAATCACCACCAACACCCATAGTGGCGCTGAAAAGCATTCCAGCCAATCAGGTCATATGTCACATAGATTAATCGGCGAACATACCTATCACAGCACCGCTATGTAGCACGCAAGCCTGAATCACAGTGTTTCCTATCCCGGAAACCACGCCCACATCACGTGATCAGCCAAAGCAAAACACAGACTGATGGGAGCACAGTCGTCATCAGAGAGGGCCGCATCACATGACCGCAGCCACAACTCTGATGACAGCAGAGCCCACCACCCAATCAGTGAATGCCCTGCCGGTCACCATGGCGAGGACGTCACTATGGCAATCCACCTAGGTTATATGGACATAGACAATCAAAATACAATACAATCATGTTATTTCTTGCATAGAAAAAAAAAACAAAAAACAAAGTAATCGAGGGACAGAAGGAGCAAACAAACAAAACACATTATCATCAATGATCTAGAAAAAATTATCACTACAAAATGAAGTTGATTATCCACTCCTTCTGGCCACCGATCACAATAAACCTAAAATATAAAAAAGAAAAAAATTAAAAACAATAATGACCAGAAAAAATTAATAAACAGAAAAAATTATTATCATCAATTGTACTGTATGTCTAGTGTATACCAAGAGACTTCATTAGGAAGGGGTGTGAATATCTCCCTTCTTTATAAGACTGTTAGATTAAAATCTAACTGGTCGTACCTCCCTAATCCAACATGACATTGTCACTGAGCCGCAGGGCAAAGTACAATTAAAGCCATATCGGCTGCCTGAGGCCTGGCGACAAGCCTGCAAGGAAGAGGTCAAGAAGATGCTGCAGTTAGGGGTCATTGAAGAGTCCCAGAGTGAGTGGGCCAGCCCAATAGTCCTAATACCAAAGCCAGATGGGACACTAAGGTTCTGTAATGACTTCAGAAAACTGAATGAAATTTCAAAGTTTGACGCCTACCCCTTGCCCCGGGTCGATGAGTTAATAGAGCGGTTTGGGCAGGACCGTTATTTTTCAGTCATTGACCTCACAAAAGGGTATTGGCAGGTGCCCCTAACAAAAGCAGCGAGAGAGAAAACGGCTTTTGTAACACCCGAGGGACTGTTCCAGTATATAGTCCTACCCTTTGGGTTGCATGGCGCTCCAGCGACATTCCAGAGGTTAATGGACGTTGTTCTTCGTCCTCATCGCCGATATGCCGCGGACAATCTGGACGATATTGTGGTGTACAGTACAGACTGGGAAAGTCACTTAGCCAAGGTACAGGCGGTGATACATTCGCTGAGACAAGCAGGGCTAACTGCCAACCCAAACAAGTGTTCCATAGGGTTGGAGGAAGCTCGGTACCTGGGGTATGTGATTGTGAGAGGAGTTATCAAACCCCAAATAAACAAAGTGGAGGCAATCCAAAACTGGCCCCGTCCCCCCACCACAAAACAAGTGAAAGGGTTTTTGGGGTTAGTGGGATACTACCAGCGGTTTATTCCCAATTTTGCAACCCTGTCGGCGCCGTTAACTGACTGCCTAAAAGGCAGGAAGTCAGTAATGGTGCGATGGAATGATCAGCTTGAAGAAGCGTTTGTAAAACTAAAAGGGGCACTGTGTGTGTCACCATTTTTGATCACACCCGACTTCAAAAGAGAATTCATTGTCCAGACAGATGCGTCAGAGGTAGGTGTGGGTGCCGTGTTGTCTCAGGAGGTTAACGGGGAGGAGCATCCCATTAGTTTCCTGAGTCGAAAGCTTACTCCAGCTGAAACCAGATACAGCATTGTAGAGAGAGAGTGCCTGGCGATCAAGTGGGCACTGGAGTCGTTGCGCTACTATCTGTTGGGGAGAACATTTTTGTTGGTAACTGATCATTCCCCTCTGACTGGCAGTGTTGTAGCCCAGGGAATAGAGTTCAGGTGGTAGTATATGAACATAACAGGAAACATGGATAACGTTGCCAACCAGTTATTTAATCGGAAAACGGACAGGCAAATTCAGGCGAGATCCATGCCTTGTTCATTTTCAGAAAAGTAAGCCGGTCTACATTATCGGAGGATAGTCGCATGCGACGGTCTGCTAGTACACCACCTGCAGCACTAAAGACGCGCTCCGATAATACACTGGCAGCAGGGCAAGCCAGCACCTCCAATGCATACTGGCTAAGCTCTGGCCATGTATCCAGCTTAGAGACCCAAAACTTGAAAGGGGAAGAGCCATCTGGGAGTACACTGAGAGGCAAGACATGTAGTCTGTCACCATCTTACGGAAACGTTGCCTCCTGGTGACTGGAGGCGTCTCGGATGGTGTAGACATTGGTGGCGCTGCCACAAAAGTTCGCCACATTTGGAACATACTGGTCTTGCCTTGTGCAGAGGCGCTGCTTGTGCTCCCTCGTGTTGCAGAGCTGTCTCCACTGCCTCGACGCACAGAGCTGCTTTGTAAAGCAGTAGCAGCAGCGCTCTCGGCTGGAATGGAGAACATTATGGATTGCACCAGTGTGTCTTGGTACTCCCGCATTTTACGCTCCCGGTTCAACGGTGTGATGAGGCTTTGTAAGTTGACCCGGTAGCGAGGGTCTAGGAGGGTGTACACCCAATAATCAGACGTGGTGAGAATGTGGGCGATGCGGCGGTCGTTTCTCAGGCACTGCAGCATGAAATCAACCATGTGCTGCAGACACCCAACTGGCCAACAAACTCTTTCCTCTCTAAGAAACGTCATCTCTGCCTGCTCTGCATCACCCCACCCTCGCTCTACATACTGACTAGAGCTTGTGTACCTCCCTCTGTAGCGATTTCTTCCTCCTCCATTGACTCCTCCTCATCCTCCTCACAAAGTGAGCCCTGCTCAGCCCTTTGTGAGGAACCACGTTGCGCTGACTGTCCAGAAGGTGATGGAATTTGTGACTCCTCATCCTCCACCTCTTCCAAAACCTCATCCCTTAGTGCTTGCAGTGTTTTTTGAAGCAGGCAGATAAGGGGGACAGTCAGGCTGACTAGTGCATCATCTGCACTCGCCATCCGCGTTGACTCATCAAACGCACGCAAAACGTGGCAGATGTCCTTCATAGAGGCCCACTCAGTAGTGGTGAAGTGTGGATGGTGCAAATTGCGACTTGATTGCGCCTGATGCAGCTGATACTCCATTACTGCTGGCTGCTGCTCACACAACCGCTCCAACATATGTAACGTGGAATTCCACCTGGTGGGTACGTCACATATGATGCGATGTTCAGGAAGGCGAAATCTGCGTTGCAGAGCTGCAATGCGCGATCTGGCCATGCTGGAACGTCGCAAGTGAGCGCACTCTAGGTGGACCTTGTGCAGCAGTTCATCAAGATGCGGATATTCCCTCAAAAAACTCTGCACGACCAAGTTGAGCACATGTGCCAGACATGGTATGTGAGTGAGGTTGCCAAGGCCCAGAGCTGCCACCAGATTTCGGCCATTGTCACAGACTACCAAGCCTGGCTGGAGATTACGCTGGCAAAAACCACACGTCGCTCTCCTGCTTGATGGCATTCCAGACCTCCTGCGCTGTGTGGCTTCGATTCCCCATTGAAATTAATTTGAGGACGGCCTGTTGACGTTTGGCCACGGCTGTGCTCATATCGGTCGCAACAGGTAAGCGTTCACGGGTCCATGTGGAGGTAGACCGTGACGGCTCCTGCAGCGATGATTCTGAGGAACTGGAGTAGGAGGAGGAGTCAATGTGTACAGACTGGATTCCTGCAATCCTTGGAGTTGGCAGAACACGTACAGCGCCACTTGCAAGATCTGTACCCGGCTCCACAACATTGACCCAATGGGCAGTGAGGGAAAGGTATCGTCCCTGGCCATGGGTACTGGTCCACGCATCGGTGACAGGTGGACCTTGCTACTGACGGCGTTTAGTAGCGCATGTTTAATTTTTCCCTCAACATGCTTTTGCAGACTAGGGACGGCTTGCCTGCTGAAATAAAATCGGCTTGGCACATTGTATTGTGGGACTGCCAATGCCATTAAGTTTCGGAGACTCTCAGTCTCCACCAGCCTGAATGACAGCATTTCAAGGGACAGGAGTTTTGCAATGCCACCATTCAGAGCTTGTGCTCGTGGATGGTTTGCCGAGTATGGCCGTCTTTTATCCCATGCCTGTGCTACCGATGGCTGTTTTGTGGCCTGGGAGTGTGAGGATGACAGGGAACTTGCTACGTGGGTGGAATAACACTTATTCTCTGGACAACAGTGACCGAGGTTCTTCCATGGCGATCCTGTGAGGAAGCCGAACCAGCTGTGTGTGAGCTGGAGGAAGAGGCTCCAACACGAGCTGAAGATGTAGGTGCTGCTGTAGGTTGGCCTACATCTCCAGTGTGTCTTTGTAACTCAACTACGTGCTTTGTCCGCACATGTTTCCACATATTTGTGGTATTGAGGTTACTGACACTTTTACCTCTTTTTACTTTTTGCTTACACAGCTTGCATTTGACATAGCAAATATCATCTGCAAGTGTGTCAAAAAAGGACCACGCAGTGCAAGTCCTGGGAGCGCCCATTTTGACTTTTGTAAGAGAACTGCTCGAACAGGTGCCAAACTGGAGGCTACAGGCAACCGAGTCTGCAGCCTACCTCTCCCTCCTGTTTGTACCGTTGGGTCAATCTCTTCCTCAGAGCTGCTCCCACTACCTTCCTGTTCCTCACGCCATGTTGGGTCTTGGACCTCATCATCTCCACTACCCTCTTCCAACACCTGCTGCTGTTGGGTGGTCTGGACAGCACCATGCTCAACAGAAACTGGAACCTGAGTCTCATCATCATCAGATGCGTTCTGCGGTGTGCTGACCATCGGCACTGGCTCACCCGCCTCTTCAGATTCAGAGAGACACAGCTGTTGCGCATCACTGCATACTCCCTCTTCTTCAAATTCCAGAATGCTGCTTGACTGGGCCCCTGTTTGCAAGCTAACAGATTCTGAGAACAGAAGCAAAGACTCAGCTGGCTCCAGTTCAGAACTCTCTGACTGCCTGGGCAATTTGACAGGCGGTGAAGAGACAGATGGTTGCTCAACAGTGTTGTGGTCCTGAGAGGAGGTGGAAGCAATTGAAGTCGATGCATTGGCTGCCATCCAACCAACAACGGCTTCAATTTGTTCTTCCCACAGCTGGGGGGGTACGCCGACCTCCTACAAAAGTGCGCATAAAGGAACGCTCACGGGGAAAAATGGTGGATGCTGTGTCACTGGGGACAGCAGCAGACACAGAATCCCCACGTCCTCTCCCTGCTGAAACTCCAGGCCACGACCACGTGCCTTACTCCCTGCCTTCTTCATCTTGGTAGATTGATAAAGAAAGTCAGAAAAGTTATAAGGCCTAAGTGTGGTTATTACGCAGAGACTGCAGTGAACACTGCAGACAACTGTTCACTAGGTGTGAAAGGCTCCTTTGTGTACTTCTATAGTGTTTGCAACCAATGTATTGGATACGGATGGAAGCGTGTCACACTAATAGATTAGAGTTATTTTAAATAGAATGGAGCAGCACCAATTAGAGAAAAATGTCAAGGATGAGGCAGTGACACACGTTCAGCAGACTACAACCAGCAGTGGTTGAAGAACTAACTGGAGCGTGATCTGCACTCCAAAAATGAAAACCTCAGACTAGAGTGAACACTGCACACAACTGTTCACTATCTCTGAAAGGCTCCTTTGTGTACTTCTATAGTGTTTGCAACCAATGTATTGGATACGGATGGAAGCGCGTCACACTAATAGATTAGAGTTATTTTAAATAGAATGGAGCAGCACCAATTAGAGAAAAATGTCAAGGATGAGGCAGTGACACACGTTCAGCAGACTACAACCAGCAGTGGTTGAAGAACTAACTGGAGCGTGATCTGCACTCAAAAAAAAAAAAACTCACAGACTAGAGTGAACACTGCACACAACTGTTCACTATCTCTGAAAGGCTCCTTTCTGTACTTCTATAGTGTTTGCAACCAATGTATTGGATACGGATGGAAGCGCGTCACACTAATAGATTAGAGTTATTTTAAATAGAATGGAGCAGCACCAATTAGAGAAAAATGTGAAGGATGAGGCAGTGAGACACGCTTGGCAGAGTACAAGCAGCAGTGGTTCAAGAACTAACTGGAGCGTGATCTGCACTCCAAAAATGAAAACCTCAGACTAGAGTGAACACTGCACACAACTGTTCACTATCTCTGAAAGGCTCCTTTGTGTACTTCTATAGTGTTTGCAACCAATGTATTGGATACGGATGGAAGCGCGTCACACTAATAGATTAGAGTTATTTTAAATAGAATGGAGCAGCACCAATTAGAGAAAAATGTCAAGGATGAGGCAGTGAGACACGCTCAGCAGAGTACAAGCAGCAGTGGTTCAAGAACTAACTGGAGCGTGATCTGCACTCAAAAAAAAAAAAACTCACAGACTAGAGTGAACACTGCACACAACTGTTCACTATCTCTGAAAGGCTCCTTTCTGTACTTCTATAGTGTTTGCAACCAATGTATTGGATATGGATGGAAGCATGTCACACTAATAGATTTGATTTTTTTTAAATAGAATGGAGCAGCACCAATTAGAGAAAAATGTCAAGGATGAGGCAGTGAGACACGCTCAGCAGAGTACAAGCAGCAGTGGTTCAAGAACTAACTGGAGCGTGATCTGCACTCAAAAAAAAAAAACCTCACAGACTAGAGTGAACACTGCACACAACTGTTCACTATCTCTGAAAGGCTCCTTTCTGTACTTCTATAGTGTTTGCAACCAATGTATTGTATACGGATGGAAGCGCATCACACTGTAATTTCAATTGAATGGAGCAGCAAGAATTACACTAAAGAAAAAAAAAGAGTCTGTGAGTGACACGTGCAGATGCCTCACACAGCGTTGGATGCAGAGCAAACTGCAGCGTCACCTGCACTCTCACACACACACCTTGCACAGAGCTGTTAAAACAACACTGCAAGGCAAAAGGAAGCTTTACACAGCGGTTGGTAAACTAGCCTGCCTAAAGCACAGTACACAAAATCGCAATCTCTAACTGTCCCTCAGAGTCAGCAGAGCAGCGTTCTGTCCCTAACTAAATTCACAGCACAGTGACGCTAAAATGGCGGCGGCGCCTTTTATAGTGCATTCTGACATCATTTCAGCATCCAATCACAGCCATGCCATTAGTTAACATGACCGCAGCATTACAGGATGTGCCCACACTTCTTAGGATTCCTCATTGGCTGACTAAAATCACATTGCCTCTCAAAGAATTATGGAACTTCCGATTCCGGTATACGATATATGAAAAATATCGGAACTAAGTATCGGAATTCCGATACAGCGAATATTGGCCGATACCCGATACTTGCGGTATCGGAATGCTCAACTCTAGTTATTAATTTTTTTTTTGACAAATAAACGCAAGACACATAGAAGAAATTTTTCCACTATCATGAAGTACAATATGTCACGAAAAAACTCTCAGAATCAGTGGGAGCCGTTGAAGCATTCCATAGTTATTACCTCGTAAAGTGTCACTAGTCAGAATTGTAAAATTTGGCCTGGTCATGAAGGTGAAAATAGGCTTGGGGCTGAAGTGGCTACAATGAGGAAATGGTATGTAAGTGAAAAATTGTAGAGAATGAAATTCGTACGAGAAATATTGTTACTGTATTATGTGTGAGAAGAAAAAAATGGAAGAAATTGTGAAAGAAAAGAAATGTGAGTCTTTAACAAACTTTCTTAGTTATCTCTTATTCCCTATTACCTTGAACCCAGAGCTTGCACTCTTTCCACCTCTTGCTTGGAAACAGGACCATACTCAAATACCTGCTCTATTCATGCTCACTTACCTACTAGGCTGATAAAATCTCACTTACTTTAAGACTTTAGAAACCAACAAATAATAATTCTAAAAAAAATCTAACCTTAATGAGCCACACAGTCACATCCTTTTATAATTGCTATTTTCATGCTCTACCTATGGTTCTAGACCCATCACATTTTTATGTTAAAGGCAAATATTCTTTTCAAAAACTCTTTTCTCTTGTTCCTTCATTTTTTTTAACTTTTTTCTTCTCTTCTCTCATTTTCTCTTTTCACCCACACACAATACACTAATAACAATTCACGTTTGCATTGCAGCCACCATATTTTTTTACTTACATCCTATTCAATGATTCAAAAACACTTTTTTACTCTTTTTATTTTTTTTACTTTATTAACAAGAGCATCAACAGAAACTTATGTCAGAAGTGTTGCACAGCTACTGAATCCACACCTTTGCAGTAGAAAACTTCACAGAGCAGGATGCATGGGATAACAAGCTTTTATTTCTTACAACATGAGGTAAAAGGAAAATGTACAGTCACTTCAGCATTGCATCAGGAAACAGGAACAAAACGAAAGTGAAACTACAAGTGAGACTATTTCTTATACAATACAGTAAACAGAAGGAAACGTTACACAACATCGCCATCTACTGTCAGGTCAGCATAAAGTCCTCCTTTTACTTATAATAAGTCCTAATCTGTTGCATATGCCAACACCCTTTCTCAACATTAAGGATGTATTCAATCAAACCCAACTTTTTTATTAGTCTCTGATGTTTATCAGCATTCAACGCCTTCGTGAAGATGTCTGCTGTCATTTCTTCAGTAGGGCAATACTCCAACTTCAAGACTCCTTGATCCTTGATCCTGATGATCTCTCAAGAAATGATATTTCACATCAATATGCTTGGTTCTTGGATTGACTCTTTCCATCTTAGCAAGAACAAGGCATCCTTGATTGTCCTCTTTTAGTTTTGTTGGTTCCAACTGTGGTTGTCCTAATTCTGTCAACAATTGTCTTAACCACAGTACTTCTTGGCTCGCATGTGCTGCTGCAACATATTCTACTTCTGTTGAAGATAATGTCACAATTGACCGTTTCTTACTTGTCCAACTTATTGGTCCACCTGAGAGAAAAAAAAATATGTCCACTGGTAGATCTTCTGTCAGTTGGATCTCCAGCCCAATCTGCATCAACATATCCTGTTAAAATGCAATTATCACCTGTGGGTAATTTCAGCTTAACATTGCTAGTTCCTTTCAAATAACGTATTACTCTCTTCACGGCATTCCAATCAGCTTTATATGGTTTTGATACCTTTCTACTCAGGATTCCTACTGCTGCTGCGATGTCTGGTCTTGTAATGGTCGCTAGATACAGTAGTTTTCCTATTGCTGTTCTGTATTCTTCATTGTTTGGTAGCATATTTTCTTCACTGTTCATCTCTTTGAGATAATTAGTTTCCATTGGAGACTTTACTGTTTTTGCATCCTTTAGTCCAAATTTTTCTGTTATGTCTAGAATCATGTGATTTTGATTCAGTATGAAACTTCCGTCTTCTTCTCTTTCGATCTGTATTCCTAGGTACTGTTTTACATTTCCCAAGTCTTTGATTTCAAAATTTTGTTTCAGAATTTTTAGCATGTTTTCTTTATCCCTTTCTTGTTTAAAACAAATCAAAATGTAGTCTACATATATGAGTACATAAATCCATCTATTACTCAGCCTTTTTGTGTACAAGCATGGATCAGCTTTGCTTCTTTGAAATTTTTTCATTTGTTAGTACTTCTGTGATTTTGTCATTCCATGCTTTAGCTGCTTGTTTTAAACCATATATGCTTTTCTGTAGTTTACAAACTTTGGATTTCTTTCATCTTTGAATCCTGGAGGTTGTTCCATGTAAATGTCTTCTGTTAAATCTCCATTCAAAAAAGCTGTCTTTACATCCAGATGTCTTAGTTCCATCTGTTTCCATTGCTGCAACTGTAAGTAAAGTTCTTATTGTAGTGTGTTTGACAACTGGAGCAAATGTTTCATCATAGTCTTCTTCTTCTGGAAGTCGAGCTATGTCTTCCAAGAGATAGATTCATACATTTTACTTGTATTTGCATTGTATGAGAGGTGTTTTGGTGGTTTTCCTTTGTTTTCTCTTGTTGAACGTCTTGGTCCTGTGTCTGTTTGTAGTTGTGATTCTTCACTTCAGTATTTTGTTCGTCATTAATTTCTACTTCTTTCTCTTCAGATATTTCTTCAGTTATGTCACTATCTGCACTTAGTCTCATACTGTAAAGCTTTCTTGATAAAAATAACTTGCGATTTAAGCTGGGTCTCTCATATAGCTTTCTTAATGCTTCCCACATTCCTTTCGCTGTTTCTTCATTTCTTATATGTATTAATTGAGCATCATCCACTAATAAGCTAATGGTGGCTCTCGCTTGTCTATCTTTCTTATGCCATGTCTGATTATCCTGATCAGTCTATCTGTAGTGATTACTTCCCATAAATCATCTTTAGACAATAACATCTCTACTTTGAACTTCCATAGCTGATAGTTCTCATCATTCAGGTTAGCTACTGCGAGTTTTAGCTCTCTGCTACTTGTCATTTTTAACTTATCTTACTTGTTTGGAGAGTCTTGCACTGAAGAATTCTTCTGCATTCACCAGGGTCTTGCTGAGAGTTCCAGTGTCTAGGTATCTGGTATTCTTGGTGCTTGGGATCTGTGGTGTCAGGATTCTCTGGTGTCTGGATGTCTGGGTGTCTGGGTCTGGGGTGTCTGGGCCCATAACCTGTTGCACAGCTACTGAATCCACACCTTTGCAGTAGAAAACTTAACAGAGCAGGCTGCATGGGATAACAAAATTTTACTTCTTACAACATGAGGTAAAAGGAAAATGCACAGTCATTTCAGCATTGCATCAGGAAACAGGAACAAAACGAAAGTGAAACTATAAATGAGACTATTTCTTATACAATACAATAAACAGAAGGAAACGTTACACAAAATCGCCATCTACTGTCAGGTCAGCATAAAGTCCTACTTTTACTTATAATAAGTCCTAATCTGTTGCATATGCCAACAAGAAGCACACGCAGGGGGCATTTTTATGCCGTTGGCACCAGTTTGGAAAATACAGTTGTGATCAAAAGTTTACATACCCCGGCAGAATTTTTCAGAGAATATGATGCTAACACCAAAACTTTTTTTGGCACTCATGGTTAGTGGTTGGGTGAAGCCATTTATTGTCAAACTACTACTGTGCCTCCTCTTTTTAAATCATAACAAACCAAAACATCCAAATAAACCCTGATCAAAAGTTTACATCTCCCATTTCTCAATACCGTGTATTGCCCCTCTAACATTAATGACAGCTTGAAATCTTTTGTGGTAGTTGTAGATGAGGTTCTTTATTTTCTCAAATGGTAAAACTGCCCACTCTTCTTGGCAAAAAGCCTCCAGTTCCTGTAAATTCTGGGCTGTCTAGTATGAACTGTGCACTTGAGATCTCCCCAGAGTGGCACAATGATATTGAATTCAGAAGATGGTCACTCCAGAACCTTCACTTTTTTTCCCCTGTAGCCAATTACAGGTCGACTTGGCCTTGTGATCGTTGTCATGTTGGAACATCCAAATAGTCCCATGAGCAGCTTCTGGGCTGATGATTGCAAATTTGCCTCCAGTATTTACTGATAACATGGGCAGCATGGTGGCTCAGGGGATAGCACTGCAGCCTTGCAGCGCTGGAGTCCTGGGTTTGAATCCCACCAAGAACAACATCTGCAAGGAGTTTGTATGTTCTCCCCGTGTTTGCGTGGGTTTCCTCCCACACTCCAAAAACATAATGATAGGGAATCTAGATTGTGAGCCCCATCGGGGACAGCGACGATAATGTGTGCAAACTGTAAAGCGCTGCGAAATATGTTAGCGCTATATAAAGATTATTATTATTATAACATGCTGCATTCATCTTTCCTTCAACTTTGACCAAGTTTCCTGTGCCTTTGTAGCTCACACATCCCCAAAACATCAGCGATCCTCCTCCATGCTTTACAAATAGGAATGGTGTTCCTTTCATCATAGGCCTTGTTGACCTCTCTCGAAATGTAACGTTTATGCTTGGGGCCAAAAAGTTCAATTTTGGTATCATCACTCCAAATTTCCTTGTTCCAGAAGTTTTGAGGCTTGTCTCTATGCTGTGTTGCATATTGAAGGAGAGATACATTGTGGCATTTGTGCAGTAATGGCTTTCTTGTGGTGACTTGACCATGCAGCCCATTTTTCTTTAAGTGCCTCCTTATTGTGCATCTTGAAACAGCCACACTATTAGTTTTCATAGAGTCCAGTATTCAGCTGATGTTATCCCGAACAATTTTCCTGGCAGTTGTGGACAAAATTTTAGTTGGTCTACCTGACCGTGGTTTAGTTTTTACAGAGCCTCTGATTTTCCATTTGCTAATCACAGTTTGAACTCTGCTGACTGGCATTATCAATTCCTGGGATATCTTTTTGTATCCTTTCCGTTTTATACAGTTCAACTACCTTTTCCCATAGATCCGTTGACAATTCTTTTGCTTTCCCTATGACTCACAATGCAGAAACGTCAGTGGCTGGATGAAAGATGCAAGAGTCTTTCTGGATCCGGAAACTCACTCAGCTTTTATGTACACACACTGATTACAAGCAAACAGGTCACAGGTGAGGATGTTAACTTTAGTAGCTATTCAAATCAATTTGTGTCAACTTCTGTGCATGTTTCAGGCCAAAATCACAAGGGTATATGAACTTTTGATCAGAGTCACTTGTATGTTTTGGGTTGTCATTATGATTTAAAAAGAGAAAACGCAGTAGTTTGACAATAAATGGCTTCACTCAACCACTAACCATGAGTTGAGATAAAGTTTTGGTGCTATGATTCATAGTCTCCGGAAAAAGGCCAAAAAAGCCAAAAATTCTGCCTGGGTATGTAAAAATTTGAGCACTGCTGTACTGAAACCCCTTATTTTGTCCTGTATTTCTATAGTGGTTTTGTCTTAAAAAAGGAGCAAGTTCAGCTTTAAAACTTATTAACAATAAAAGCTCATGTTTCTCTTTGCTAAAATATGTTTGACGACCATTACTTCCAGCAGCACAGCTCTTCAACACTAGAAATTCTTATTCGGTCAAAATCTCCTGGGGCATAGCATCTTCTGGTTGCTCAGCAATTTTGTCATCTACTGTAACACTTGGCCACAACATCATGACATGATGTGTATCAAGTGATGTAATGATATTAGTTTTAGTCAGTACAAGAGATGTCAAAAAAAAATAACAGTCACCAGAAGACACAGAAGATATCGGACGCTGGAAGATGACCCATTGTAGACCATACCAGTGACAAAATCAGCTGACTGGACCAGAACTTGGCTTTGCGGCCTGGTGAGTATAATTTTTTTTTACGTATGTTTGTCATGCTGTGGGATCTGGAGATACAATAATAAGACACAGTCATATGTTTCAAATAAATTCGATGCAAATCGAACTTCTTGGCCAAATTTTAGCCACATTCTAAATTACAATTTCACCAAATTTCTCATCACTAATGGACATTATTAAAATTGTAATCTTGTCAAAGATCACTATGTATTAACGATTATAGTGTCATAAATATATTCTGAGCATATCTCAAAAATAGCATTGGTATGCATTACTTTACTCAGGTATCAATTAAAGATGGGCAAATTTACTTACTTGAGAGTAACTGAATTTAATTAGTATCTTGCATAAATCAATAATACTTAACCATTAATACCACTAATACCTCACAGTTCACCTCTCCTGCCGCCCTGCATTCTGCAATTTTTCCTCAGGGCCTTTTCTTTTGCCATTACAAGTCGCATGTCCAGCCTTTTATTGAAGGTCAGGATGTCTTTATGTCACAATGCATAATTATAGTGCACAGGGATGTCTGAAGTCTCGATGTGGCTGGATGTCAGGGCCTGAGATACGTGGCAGCAGAAAGAGGGAGCCCTGTAAAAGGAATAGTGGGCAGAGGCTGGCCGGAGCGGTGAGGTGAATATTATTTTGGATTTATTTTACGTCTTACTTTTTTTATTCTGCTCTGGGGGATGGAGAGACTTCAGAGCATAATATAAAGAACATTCAATTTGTGAAGAATAGGTTACTGCAAATCGAATTTCCCAGGAATATCTGAGCAATTTGGAGAATTCGTATCTCCAATCTCACGAGATCCACTTGTTGCTATTATTAAACTTTATTGCGAGAGTTTACAATTACCACTCTGAATGAATGAAGTTCAAACCTTAGACCTAAAATTCTACTTGCTATAATGCCGCCATTTTTAACATAGTGTATCCCACCCATATGACCCATACAGGACCTTCTATATTTGGATGTATGTCTGGATTCTATATCTGGTTAAGGAGATGTCTTTCATCACAAGTGATGCAACGGGACATAAGATTTAGAAAATCATAGCATTAAGTATTTTATTTTAATCAATTTTTCACTAATGTTTCTGTATTACACCAACAAACTGGTGTAAAATGTTTTGAAAAGTTGCTAAATTTTTGCACAATGACAGTTTTCACATAGTTTTGCCCAGCTCTGCCAAAATGAGTGGAGCTGGGGCAGAACACGGGCATGGCAAACCCAGATCATCACATTTATGATGAGCGGTGGCATACCTTATCCACAAATCTTACTCCAGTCCCCAACTGGATTGGGATTTGCGGCAAGGCACACATGGAGGAAAATGCCTCTTCATGCCTTGACTAAGTCATTAAGAGTATGAGTCTTTTAAATGATTCAGGTTCCTCACACACCACCACTCAGCCTCATCAAAACTGCATTAAAAACACCTCTTTTTATGAATTGGGGCCTAAGGGTTCAAACATGAGAGACGGCCCTTGTTACATCATCAGCACTACTGACAATATTACATTGATGATAAAATGGAAGATATTCTAGTTTTGAAAACCTTCCCTAGACATTTCAGGATAACACAACTGTGATCCTGCTAACTTTAAGGTGAAAGGAATTGATGTTATACATCCCGGAATTAGAGGGGGTAATATAAGAAAATCTGGCACAACAAGAGTTAAAGTGGATTGTGACTCTTGACACAGTGACACCGAAAGGGCTCAATGAGGCCCTTAATTTTGGCCCCTTCTGTGAAAGTCTCCAAATTTGGTTTTTTATTTTTCTTTATAAGCTTGCATCATTTTTTATGTGTGTTGTTTTAAATTGCAACTTTTTTTCTTTTTATTCATTTACATTAAGTTTTGGAATGTTGCTATCCGCTGGAGGCTCAGCCTAATATCCCTTAATGTTGGGACCATTATATTGCGTTGGTGATGGAAAGCAATTGGACCTATGAAGATTTGTACCATTGGGATAAAGATCCATGAACCCTATATTTTGATTAAGAAATTGTTGTTCAATTGCAAACTATGTGCCTATAATATTTTTACTGCCGTGGGCGCAAGTGCGCGGTCGCTCTCTGCTGCCACCTGCCGCTGACCGGCAAAGTTATGCTGGCGCATCGCCGTGGTTATTTTTGAACCTAGGTCCTGCGGTCAGGTGACGCGTCCGGTGTTGCGCGGCTGGAGTGACAGCATCGGGCATATGCGCCATTAACAGTGGGCGCACCTTCAGCGGTCACATGACCGGTTTCTATGGCTACTTAAAGGTCCTGTTAGTGACCTACAACACACTACCCCTTAAGAAAGCGAGGTGAACGACAGCGAAACGTGCGTCGGGGATTCCATATGGCCGGCAGCATTTGGTGAGGTTTAACTCCCCCTTATTCTTCCTTACTCCCCGCTCTTGACACAATATAACCTCTCATTGTGTTTAAGCTATTGAATTGCGGTGGGTCTGATATACCTTCCTTTGAACACGCTCCTGACTCTGACTATGGTAATCAGCTATGGGACTATGGTATGCCCCAGGTTTTCTTAGTGTTCATTATATCTAGGGATTTTTTCCTCCTGTTATTGAATTGGCTATATTGTGTTATGGTGTTTTTCTGCTTGCCATATGTTTTCGTGTCTTTTTATACACATCATTGCATGTTATGTCTTATGTTTTGTCGCCTTATTGTGGCTTAAATAAACTTTTTATATTTTTGCAATGAAAATGAAAACTCCATTTTTTCTCCTGTTTTTTTCGCCTTATCTTATGGAGATTTATGTAGTCATTTTTGTGAAGAGGTTCACAACTGCATTACTTTACAACTGATATGTGGTTATTAATGCTTATATCTTTTTTTCACAGTTAAATCCAGTCATATAATTATGGACTTTAGAGCATGCGACGAGCGTGGCTCTCAAAATTGATGATGTATTCAAAGACTCTAATGATGCAACAATGAAGTTAATAAAAACCTTTTGGAAGTTACCACCAAATTTAAGGATCTACATACGCAAAAGGACAAAGGTTGGTGGAACCATGCGTTCCTTGACAAATTTACAAAAGAAGCTTATACCTAGGGACTGAGGGTTCAGGTCTTCCCCTCATTTTAGTTGAAAATTCGGATGTTTGTGACAAATGGGAGGGATATCTAATGAATGCTCCTTAGGCTTTATGTCAATCCTGAGGACATGAACTCGGACTCATTAAAGTCAATTGAAACTGAATTGAAAATTTACAGGCTAATTATTAAAAAGAAATGTCTAGTGACGCCCTAAAAAAAATTCAATACGAAATTGAGAATGACTCCCAGAAATGGGCGGAGGAGATTCAAGCATTAAAGCAAAAAAATTCCAACGCGATGTCAATGATAAACAACTGAACAGGGTCTATAGATGAGAGTAATAATGAGAGATCACGACCCAGATTTCGTATGAGTCACGATCTCGCTCACGATCTACCTCAATCCAATCCATGATGTCTAATGACGAAAAACAAATTCAAAAAAAACATCAAAAAACACCGAATGATGGAGCATCATCCAGTAAAAAAGGATGAATACGAGATTTAATACAAAGAAGGGGTCGGCTGGGAAATCTAGTGAGGACGGGTCAAAGAGCAAGCTGCAGGTGATCAATCTGTTCCGATCATATACTGACAAGGTCCCAAACACAATATTAAGGAAAGGTCTATCGTTCTCTCCCACTATGGTTCAATTATTTTGTAGCATTGAAAGATCTAATCTGTTTTCAAGGAAATTAAATCCTGAAAAAGTTACATAATAAGAGTGGATCTGATGAGGAACTGTGGAGCCCTGCTGAGAGAGAGGCCATTCAAACACTTGAAGAGCTACTGGAGGAGCAATCCCCACAAAATCAAGGGTGGGTTTCCAACAGCACTATTACCCAGATCAACAAGGTTTTCCCCCCTTGTCCATTTGTCCTGCTGTGGACATATTTACAAGATTAGTGTCAGAGGATTTAAAAAAAATTGTCCACACAAAGGCGTTTTGATAACCTCACATATAAAGAGAGGGAAGGCATCCGCCTAATGCAATCATGGGATGATGTTATATTTAAACCTCGGACAAGGGGGGAAACATTGTGATCTGGCCTGTAGCTAAAATACGAACGTAAGCCTTTCGGCAATTAAGAAACCACCAAGTTTATGATAAACTTACCCATAATCCAATACCTCTTTCTCGGCACAGCTACAAAGGTCCTCATGGAGCATTTGATTCCGGTGTCATCAATAAAAAAATAGTTTGAGGATTATTTGTACCTTTTCCCAAAATTGCTACATTTTATCTCCTCCCTATGGTTCATAAGGACCCCGTCAATCCCCCTGACGTCCGATTGTGTCTGGGATGATGGCTTTGTGACCCCATCTGTAAATGTATGATTTCTATTTAAAAACAATAGTAGAGACATTACCATCTTACATTAAAGACACAACGGATGTCCTGAGGAGGATTGACGGGGTCTCTGTGGAAGCAGGCACTTTGTTGGTTACAGCTGACGTTGAGACACTCTATACGTGTATTAAATCACGAAGATGGTTTACAAGCAGTCCGCCATTTCCTCGAGGCCCCCTCCGACTTGGACGCCCCCTTTGTTGTTTTCTCCTCGAATTGCTGCACTTTGCATTAACGCATAACTTCTTTACTTTTAAGATGGTTTTTTATCATCAGAAGCGAGGCGCAGCCATGGGTGCGGCCTGCGCGCGCCGCCTACGCTAACCTCTTTCTGAGTTACTGGGAGAGTTTCATTTTTGGCGAGGCGGGGGCCGCCTGACATGTGCTTGCTGGTTACGCTATATTGATGATATCCTACTACTTTGGCGTGGCACGGTGCAGCAGTTGGAGAACTTTATGGCTGAACTCAATACAATCAGTTTAAATATCAAACTTACATATAGGTATGATATAATCAGATTGATTTTTTGGACGTCAAATTGGAAGTTGACATACTTTGTCCCTCCAGACGATGTCTTTCGTAAAAATACCTCTGTGAATGCGTTGTTACACGCTAGACTCACGCACAGTCGATCCACTGGGGCCGTCCCAGTCGGACAGTTCTTGAGGATGCGTAAGGATTTTGCTCATCCGGCCAGAAATTTGAACATCAAGCATTGGAACCTTAAGAACGCTTTGAGCAGCGTGGATATAGCAACGTAGCATTAAAAAAGGCTACAATCGGGCCAAAATCACCCCACGTTAACATCTGCTGTATCACCTCTGCTCCAAAGCAAAAGGAGGATAATAACATTCGTTTTATTATCAGTTTCAACCCATGAATGGGAGAGTATGAGGACAAATTCACTAAACATTGGT
Source organism: Oophaga sylvatica (assembly GCA_033576555.1). NCBI lineage: Eukaryota > Metazoa > Chordata > Amphibia > Anura > Dendrobatidae > Oophaga > Oophaga sylvatica. Next base: position 314,375,944 of record JARQOD010000004.1, read on the forward strand.
CAGTTTTTGAAAACCGAGCCCGCTCTGAGATCCGTCCTCACGGAGAAACCTCTTATGACCCCTAGGAGATCCAAGAATTTAAGAGATATACTGGTTCAGAGATTATATTGCACCCACAATAAATCCGTTTGGGAGTACTAACGTCAGAAGGTGTTATAGTTGTGGCCATTGTATGGCTTGCGCAAATGTCTCTCGCAGTTCTAATTTCATTCAAGTGATGGGATGAAAGAATATGAGATTAGAGAATATATTCTCTTGCAGCACGAAAAATGTAATTTATTTTGCTACAGCAGCTGCCCCTTAATTTGCGTAAGGTTAACATCACGTGAACTCAGAATACGAATACGTGAACATGTTAGAGACATTTGCGCAGCCAGTAAAATGGAAGATATATCTAGTTTGAAACCATCCCTAGACATTTCAGGGATAACACAACTGTGATCCTGCTAACTTTAAGGTGAAAGGAATTGATGTTATACATCCCGGAATTAGAGGGGGTAATATAAAGAAAATGCAGGCACAACAAGAGTTAAAGTGGATTGTGACTCTTGACACATGTGACACCGAAAGGGCTCAATGAGGCCCTTAATTTTGGGCCCTTCCTGTGAAAGTCTCCCAATTTGGTTTTTTATTTTTCTTTATAAGCTTGCATCATTTTTTATGGGGTTTTTTTAAATTGCACTTTTTTTCTTTTTATTCAGTTTACATTAAGTTTTGGAATGTTGCTACCGCTGGAGGCTCACCTAATATCCCTAATGTTGGACCATTAATTGCGATTGTGATGGAAAGCAATTGGACCTATGAAGATTTATACCCATTGGGATAAAGTCCATGAACCCCATATTTTGATTATATGAATTGTTGTTCAATTGCAAACTATGTGCTCTATATATATTTTACTGCCGTGGTGTGCATGTGCGCGATCGCTCTCTGCTGCCACCCGCCGCTGACCGCAAAGTTATGCGGCGCATCGCGTGGTTCATTTTTGAACCTAGGTCCTGCGGTCAGGTGACGCGTCGGTGTGCGGCGGCTGGAGTGACAGCATCGGGCATATGCGCCATTAACGTGGGGCGGCACCTTCAGCGGTCACATGACCGGTTTCTATGGCTACTTAAAGGTCCCTGTTAGTGACCTACAACACACTCCCCCTTGAGAAAGCGAGGTGACGACAGCGAAACGTGCGTCGGGATTCCCATATGGCCAGCAGCATCTGGTGAGGTTTAACTCCCCCTTTTTCTTCCTTACACCCCGCTCTTTGACACAATATAACCTCTCATTGTGTTTAAGCTATGTAATTGCGGTGGGTCTGGATATACCTTCCTTTGAACACACTCCTGACTCTGACTATGGTAATCAGCTATGGGACATGGTATGCCCCAGGTTTTTCTAGTGTTTCATTATATCTAGGGATTTTTTCCTCCTGTTATTGAATTGCTATATTGTGTTATGGTGTTTTTCTGCTTGCCATATGTTTTCGTGTCTTTTTATACACATCATTGTCTGTTATTGTCTTATGTTTTGTCGCCTTATTGTGGCTTAAATAAACTTTTTATATTTTTGCAATGAAAATGAAAACTCCATTTTTCTCCTGTTTTTTCGCCTTATCTAATGGAGATTTATGTATCATTTTGTGAAGAGGGTTCACAACTGCATTACTTTACAATCTGGATTTTGGTTATTAATATTACATTGATGTAGCCATTATATTAAAGGCAGGAATATGTCTCACCATAAGTTTCTTCTGTAAAATTTTCTATTCAACTATGGCCAATTAACAGCTCCACGTTGGCTCTGGTGGAGGTATTGGAATTTGAAAAGATTTTGGTTCAGTGTATAGTCTGATATTAAGATTCAACTGTTACAGGATTTTTCATTATGATATTCATACCATTTATAGATATTGCAAATAGTATAGTGTATTATTGTTATCATATCTAAAGTAGTCAACTTGTTAGGACAAAAACTGTAATTTTAGCTACGGTAATTAACATCTTTATAGTCAATTACCAGTACTTAAGTAATTTCTCAGTCTTCTTTTTTACAACATACATTAATTGCTGCTTTTTACTTTTCTCATTTCTCAATAAAATCTTTAATACCTGCACCTGACAAAAAGTTTTTGGAAACCTTACCTGTATAATTGGAAGTGATGACAGTGAATTTTTCTACCTTTCTGGCAATGATATCATCGTTCTAAAAATTTATTGCCATATTTTTACTATTTCAATAAAAAAAAAAGAATGTATAATTTGTTTTCAGGCGAGACACTTCGTATAACCAGATATTATATAGAATACTTCCCACCTGGGCATATAAAATTGCACCAATTTAAATGTCACTTAATAAAAAAATTATTTACAAGCTCTTATTCATAGAAATTGAGCAACATTTTAATTATTTCGCGCTAAAAATCTGACAAATTTAATTTTTTATGGTTGCCACTAAATTTAAAGAAATACTTTTAATGAAAGTCTGATATTACCATTCTTGACCTTCGTACAAATATGACTAAATCGTTTTTTAAACTTGGAGATATGTGAAGTTAATCTCCAAACATTTCTGTTCATTGACTAAATATTTATATTTAACTTTTAAGTTATTCATGCTGGCTAAGGTAAGTTCAGACTTGCTTCTCTTCTAGAGCGGTACTTCCTCCCTTAACACCCCTACGTCAGCCTCAATCCTGCTCATCCTCTTACCTATATTTAACATGGGTTTGGCAGAAGTGTGCGGAGCATCCGCAGCCTTTGATGTGTGCCGAAGCACATTTTGATTTCCATGCACGTCAAAAATCCGCAGGGGGATGCATCCGCATACTTTCCGCATGCCCCTTTTGGGTACCCAATGTTAAAGATAGGTACAATGATTTGAATAGGAAGCTTGGCAAAACTAACCCTCTCGCCATTGGCCGTATACCCGCCCTAAAACCTGGCCAATCACCCCATGGCGGAAGTCGTCCAAGGCGATCAGCTCGCTCCCGTGGGGGGAGCGCGTGATCGAGGCCGGGTGTCAGCTATTTTCACACTGCACCCGGCACATTGACCCCGGCACCCGCGTAACATGATCCGGTGATCGGGGCACAGGGATTCCTGCTGCTCCCCTGACCCTCAAAACGCGCGTGTCCCGCCTTTTCTGAAGGCCTCTCCCTGCGGACCCTGGATCCAAGATAGCCGGGGTCCGCAGGGAGGCGGCTTCCTCAGCGCCTGCTGAAGCAGGGCGAAACGTCCGACGCCTGTGAGATCGTGGTTCACAGGTGCTGTCCCACGTGAGACCAGCGATCTGATAAAATACGTGATCACCACCCTGGAACAAAGTAAAAAATTTAAAAAAAACAAAATCACAGTGTAAAAAAAAAAATCCAAAATAAAAAAAAAAAAAAATTCCCCAATAAATTCATTTCTTCCGTAAATAAAAAAACAAAACAAAAAAAATACACATATTGGTATCCCGCTCTGAACAAAACCCCCCCTATAAAACTGCCCACTAGTTAACCCTTTTAGTGAACCCCTTAAAAAAAAACAAATCAAAAAATCAATGCTTTTCATCATACCACCAAACAAAAAAGGGGAATAACACGCATCAAAAAGACCGATCTAAATAAACTGGTACCGCTGAAAACGTCATCTTGTCCCGCAAAAACGACCACCAATCGCATCCACCAAAAAAAAAAAAATTATAGCTCGCAAAAAAAGAATCAAAAAATTATTTTTATATAAAATGTTTTTTTGTATAAAACGTAAAAAAAAGATTAAATGAGGTTAACACAATATACAAAAAAGGTTGTAACCTTTTTTTGATATTGTCTATGGAGGTAGCTTGCTCCTGTTTCACTAATTAACTGGTTTGGATGTCCTCTTTTCTTTTACTTACTAAATGAGGTATCGCCGTAATCTTCTGACCCGAAGAATAAAAATGCTTAAAATTTTAACCAAATCGGAACGGTAAAACGCCCCCCCAAAAAAATTCTGACGCTGATTTTTGTTCATCTAACCCCCAAAAACAAATAAAAACATTCAAAAAATTCACTGCTCAAAAAATGGCAAATAAAACGTCAACCGTTCCAAAAACTAACCTCACAACTCTGTGGGCCAAAAATCAAAAATTATAGCCCAAAAATGTGGTGAATGCAAAAAAATATTTTTTTCAAAAAAACGTCTTTTGGTGACAGCTGCCAATCAAAAAAACTCGCTATAAATATAACAAACCCCCCTTTATACCTCCTTGTTAGGGAAAAAAAATAAAAATTAAAAAAATGTTTTATTTCCATTTTCAATTGAGTTAGGTTGGTTTGCTCAAATTAGGGTTAGGGTGAGCTAAAATTGGATTAGGGTATGGGGATTAGGGGTTTGGGTGGGGGTTAGGTTAGGTTTGTGGTAGGGTATGGTTGGGTTGGGACTAGGGTTAAGGTTTTGGGTTAGGGTTGGAGTTAAAATTGGGGGGGTTTTTGCTGTTTGGCACCAGGGGCTCTCAAATGTAACAATGGCGTTGATCTCAATTCCAGCCTTCGGCGGGTTAAAAAATCAAACTGCTCCTTCAATTCTGAGCTTTATGCGCCCAAACAGTTTTTACCC